>JARQOC010000011.1:199390218-200590218 GCA_033576535.1 Allobates femoralis | reverse complement strand
GTCTAATTCATGAAAAACAGAAGTCCTAATGACCTATATAATAAAAAGCCCCCAAAGACTCTCACTGCATCCCCATTGGTCCGACAGCTAGATTGTAGCACAGCTCAGCTATGCTAGGCTCAGCATAGTCATGTTCTGAAGATCCCAATGATGGACCAATGAAATAGGTAGTCTGGAAAAAGTTTGGAATATTGGTCAAATAGTGGATCAGTCATTACATTCACGACTACAGTGCTTATCTCACCCATAACAATTACCCATGTACCGGCCTCTTGCACTCTACTAGAAGGAAGAACTAAGTTATAGACAAGGTGCCATAATTTGCATATAACAAAAATGTAAATAGTAATTATATAAGCTGGTTTTGGGTACACAACCAGCTCCATGAGTTACTGCCCATTTCCATCAGCTTTAGTGGATTGTGGTGATGATGATATACATAAATTAA
This sequence comes from Allobates femoralis, assembly GCA_033576535.1. Taxonomy (NCBI): domain Eukaryota; kingdom Metazoa; phylum Chordata; class Amphibia; order Anura; family Aromobatidae; genus Allobates; species Allobates femoralis. The sequence goes on along the minus strand of JARQOC010000011.1, from coordinate 200,589,770 downwards.
TTAGCAATAATCGCATAATTAATTTTGATTAAAACTGGTTTGTGCGTGGATGCTTAAACTGATTTACTTAAAGTAATCTATACTAACTCCTCTCTTTTCCCCCTCTCTTCTCTTGTATTTTTTTTGCTCCTTCTAATGTTTTTTCTGTTTTGACATCACTATTTTTTATCCTTCTCATCTCTTATATATTCAGATCTATCAATTTCTATTCAAAAAAAGGAGCATAATAGAGCAGAGAGAGGGACCTGCAGAACTGAAGAGAAGCAGTGTGCTGCTGGGAAATGTAGTTTTAGCAGATAATAATAGAACCACTTTTTCAGTTACATAAAGCTGGATGCACAGAGGAGAGAAAGTGATGAAAAAACGACTAAAGTCCCGAAAAAGAAACTTTCTGTGGGACTTGTACTGTCTATTAGCAATAATGGCGCAGATGCTAGGCTTTAGGAAAATAAATAAATGCAAAAAATATATATAGTCATTGTAGTAATAATCTTTTAAATATTCTGACATATTACCAAACAAAAACACTTGCTAATCTCCAACACAAAGTAGAGACATGACCTTCCTTTTTTTTCGTCACAGGGGCTTCAGATGCCTCGTCAGCGAGCTTCTTCTTTTTCTCTCTTTTCTCTGATTTGTTCTTGTTTTTTCCCATTCTGCATTTTAAAGGGTTAATGTGAAAATTAGAATCGTCCCAGGATGAGCGATCCTATTCTGTGCTGATATACCGTGGTCTCATGTACAGTCATTTTCAGGATGGGTGTCGTATAGATCTTGGGTAGTATTGTATATGTATATTATACAGAGGTATACTAAAAGATTGCATATAAAAAAGGCCTACTCCTGTGTGACCGCTGCAGCCAATCGCCGGCCTTTGCTGTGATGCTTCATATACAGCTCAGCTTGAAACCAATGATTGGCTTCAATAGTCACCTGGAATGGATGTGACATCATCACTGCAGGGAAGAAACAAATACTATTAGGAATGATTTAAAGGGGTTGTCCGGGCTTTTTATAAAATCTCTGTGCATATCTAGGCTGCAGAATGCTGACAGTTTGTAATTTACACACTGTCAGCATTCTGCATATATCACCTTTCTGTGTGTGAAGGCCACAGATCAAAGGCGTGCTGGGTGTACATCGTCACAACTGGTCTTTACGCTGGTTTCACACTATCGTTTGTGTCTGCATGTCTGGCATGCAGGAACAAACGCAGTCATATGGATGTGAAACGCAGTGGGGATTCACCGCATGTGTTCACATAGTATGGTGCCCGGCCACCGGGAGATCATTTCTATGTAGATTTCAATGTGATCCGCAGTGTTCTCCTGCGCTGTCATGCGGATCCATTGAGATCCATGCATTTGTTGTGCGCTTGCTGATAACACAGGCACCCGCTAAACACTCAAAAAATGCATCATGTTGCGTTCAGAGGGCGCTTCTAAAATACGCAGCCAAAAGCAAACGCAACCAAACGAAGCCATAGGCAGGTACTATGTGTTCCCATGTTCAAACATAGGAAGCAGTGCGCATCGCTTGACTGCGTTCGGTTACGCTGCGTTCCAAACGCAAATGTGAACCCAGCAATATGCCCAGTCTCCTACAAACGGCCCCAGACTCCAGCATGGACGTCTACTCCCCAGTCCCCAGCATGTCCAGCCGGACCAGACTCCTGCAAGTCCTCCCCACACAGCAACAAGCCCTCCCCAGTCCCCAGCATGCCCAGCCGCCCTAGACTTCTACAAGCCCTCCCCACACAGCAAACATGCCCTCCCCAGTCCAAGCATGCCGCTTCCCCCCAGTCTCCAGCATGCTCGGCCACTCAGACTCGGTTTCCCTATGCAAACTCTGATAAAACTGCATTGCACTTTAACAGTCATCTCTTCTCTGGACACTCGTGCCTCACGATCTGCGCTCTTGAGTAAGAATGAGCCTGCATCGACAGTGCTGGCGGTGTGTTGGACTCAGCCTCCTCCCCCTATGCCTGCGCTGATGTGATCTGAAGCACGCTAATGCGAACCTCACAGCTGCCCCGTCCCCTCCGTGAAGCAGAATGAATGAACCGCTCACTGCACAGAGGGCGCGGGGCAGCTGTGAGGTTCGCATTAGTGCGCTTAGATCACATCAGCACAGGGACACAGGGGAAGGTGAGCACACACACCGCAGCACTGAGAGCGGTCATCTCCTTCTCAGAGCTGTGGATTCAGCTCAGTGTTTCAGAAAAGGAGATCACCGCTCAGTGCAATGCGGTTCTATTCGAGTTTCAGAGTTTACATAGGGGAATGGAGTCTGCAGTGGCCGGGCATGCTGGAGACTGGGGGGGCGGGAATGCTTGGGACTTGGGAGGGCTTCTTTCAATGTGGAGAGGGCTTGTAGATGTCTAGGGCGGCTGGTTTTGTTGGAGTTTGGGGCGTTCTTGTAGGAGACTGGGCGTAAAAGACCAGTTGTTCTGTTTATACCCAAGCTCCAAAATAAACACAACCCTGGTCGGTGGCTGAGCGACTCCTCCACACACAGAAAGGTGATAACTAGGTAACCCTTCAAAATGCTGACAGGGTGTAAATGACAAACTAATTCCTCCAGAAGAAAAAGGGGCACCAATGCTGGTTAAAGAAGCCTATCCAGTGGAGCTTAGCGTTAAAGTCCTTATAATATGCAGCGTCACCCTTGGTGCTCAATCCAGAGGACCAGACATGATAATTCACATATAAAGAAGAGATGGCACTCACCGGTGAAGATTGCTGCGGTGCTTTATTTAGAAGTTCAGATAAACATAGTGCAGGGAGGGGGTACCTGAGGAGACGACAGCACCGTTTTGCGCACTTCTTGCGCTTCAAGGGGTCAAAGGCCTTTAACCCGTTGAAGCGCAAGAAGTGCGCAAAATGGTGCTGTCGTCTCCTCAGGTACCCCCTCCCTGCACTATGTTTATCTGAACTTGTAAATAAAGCACCGCAGCAATCTTCACCGGTGAGTGCCATCTCTTCTTTATATGTGAATTGTAAATTACAAACTGTCAGCATTTTGCAGCCTATATATACACAGAGATTTCTTTAAAAAAAAAAGACTGGACATCCCCTTTACAGGGAATCTTTCACCAGCTTTTTGCCGTTCTAATCTGAGAGCAACATAATGTGGAGACAGAGATCCTGATTCCAGTGATGCTCCACTTACTGGGCTGCATCATGTAGTTTTGATAAAATCGCTGTTTAATCAGCAGAAGATTATCATTAGGGTACCTTTACACACAGAGATATATTGCTTGCAATTCACTGGTTGCAGTGAAATCATGGATACATTGCTCCACTTGTACATGGCAACAAAATGGAACAATGTGTCCATGATTTCACTGCAACCAGTGAATTGCAAGCAATATATATCTCTGTGTGTAAAGGTACCTTTAGAAAACTAGTAAACCACCAGGTAGTTAAGCATATTCATGAGGTGTATACAACCACGCCCCACCACTGATTGGCATCTTTCTTTGTACACTGAGAGCAGAAAGTTGCCAATCAGGGGTGTGAGCAGGGATATAGAACTCCACATGCAAATAAGTGCTGATCTCCAGCAGAAAAAAACAGTGATTTTATCACACAAACAGCAAGCAGCCTAGTAAATGATACATCGCTGGCATCAGGGTCTTTGTCTCTACATTATGCTGCTCTCAGATGGGGTACCAAAAACCTGCTGAAAGATTCCAATTGAAGGGGTTGTCCGGCTTTGGGGTACAAGTCTGCAGTCCCTCTATGTGCTCCCGTGCTCTTAAGATTCTTCACTGCCGAGAGATGGGCATTTGAGCGCAAGTATGTGATTTGCATACATGCGGTCACATGCCAACTAGACAAACGCAGCTTTACTCAATACAAATGAAATAAGTGAGGTCAGAAAGGTCTAATCAGAATGTGGCCGAAGTATGCAATTTGTGTACTTGAGGTCACATGACCTGGTGAATCCTGACAGTGCGCGCACAAAGAGTGACTGCTGAATTGTACAACTAATGGTGGGTTTACACGTCCCAATATCGGTCCGATATTAGATCCGACGGCGCGGGAGCGCGCTTTTTGTGCCCGGTTTTCCCAGAATCGCATCGGCGGTTTACAGTTGCGATATCGGGATACAACGTCCCTACGATGTCTACGCCCCCCGACCCAGGAACGACCATTTACATGGGAGTGAATGGGTGACGTTGTACTGCACATCGGAGTTGGGCTGTTACACAGGACGATCCGGCTCCAACCGGCATCCGATATCGGGCGTTGAATAGCACGCTCATCGACCCCCGATATCGGATTGACATCGTTCGTGCATCGTATCGGATGTTCACACCATACAACGCAGGAACGATATCGGGTCCAACGCACGAACCACGTGACTTTTGGTCGGAGTTGGACGCCGATATCGCAACGTGTAAACCCACCATCAGGCCAATAAAAACCCTTAAGATAAATATTTTATTTCTGATTTCCTGCTACATTCTAAAACTCTGCAATAGCTGGATTATCCAAACCTGCCTATACAGATGCACACTCGATTCAGCAGAGCATGCATGTAGAGGGGTTATTCGACAGTGAATTTTATTTTTGAGGCATGGTTGGTTTTAATATAGTAACAGGAGGCATATTTGCTTTCCAGCTTCCCCATTGATCCTGCACAGATCACTCCAGAGATCTGCATCGACTCTGGAAGTGGTGTGTGCTCCATTTAAAGGCAACCTGTCACTAGGTTTTTGCCATCCCATTTGAGAGCAGCATAATGTAGAGACAGAGACCCTGATTCCGGTGATGCGTCACTTACTGAGCCGCTTGCTGTCATTTTGATAAAATTAGTGTTTTCTTTGCTGCAGATTGAGCAGTTTGTGAATATGCCAGACCAATGATAATCTCCAGATGATTAACCGCTTCCCGACAACAGGAATGGGCCGGTAAGGGGGGTTTGATGTGAGCTCCGGCGCAGAGTTCACATCAAAGCACCGACATCTTAGCTGATGTGATCAGCTGAGATGTCGGGCTAACACCACCGATCGGATCCGGGATCTGATCAGTGCTGTTAACCCTTTGGATCCTGCCAAAGGTGCCGCGGTGGGGAACGCGCTGTTCCCCGCCTGCACTGGAGATCCAGCAATGGTATCGCGGGATCTCTGTCGCTCACGTGACTCGCCAGGGTCCTGGCTAGACCCCGGAAGCTGTCACGGAGCACTTCTGGTTGGCAGGCGCTGCCAAGCGCAACTAGCCAGCAATTCGGAGAGATATAGATAAGCTGCAGCTCATCTGTATCTCCCAGAAGCGATCGGACTGTGCAGCAGGGAGGGTGCCTCTCTAAGGGGGGCAGTGTAAAAATAAGAGTGAATTAAAAAAGTAAAGTTTTTAAAAACCTGTAAAAAAAAAAACAAACATAAAAGTTCAAATCACCCCCTTTTTCCCCCAATCACAATAAGGGCCAATTTACACACACCAACTTCTGTGTCCAACTTCTGAACAGATCTCTGGTTGCAGTGAAATCATGGACACATAGTTCCATTTTGTGGCTGTGTACAAATGTAACAATGTGTCCATGATTTCACCACAACCAGAGATCTGTTCAGAAGTTGGACACAGAAGTTGGTGTGTGTAAAGTGGCCTTCAGACTGATACATTGTAGCAGATGATCAGCTCAGGAGAGAGATCTGAGCTAATAATAATTAGGTCTGTGGCTGGAAGCATGGACCACACATCACATTAATGTCTGTGACCATTCTCAGAGCATCTGAAGTTGCTGCTTCCAGCTGATCTAGAAGACATCACACAATCCAAGGTCAGAGACAGATACACAACCAAGGAATCTGCTACAAAACATCACAGAAGATCTGACAAATAATCATACACATGAAGATATCCCATGTTGTCACCCACGTTGTCTTACTGTGCGCACTCACTTCCGCCTCCTCCACGCTGCAAGTATAACAGACCTCCGGTTATTCACAAACATGACCGCTAGGGGCGCACAGGAGCAGAACCTGTGGAGCGTGAAGGCGCGTGCGCGGCTTGGAACGTTCGGCGGCCCTGGTTGCTAGGTTACGTCGAAACGTTGCTCTGCATTCTATAAACATGTAATGTATCTGCTCTGCGGCTGCAGAGACTGCAAGCGTCTGGGGAAATCATTTGTGTACTGTAACGATAGTATGTGCAGCATAGTAAATAAACAAGGAGCCTGTCCACAAGCAGGGTAACTGCTGTCAGTGCATCTTCTTACTGTAATACTGAATTCAGTACATTTAGTCCAGGGGTGCTCAGGTTTTAAGTCCCAGCTCTTCAATTTTAAAGGGGTTTTCAGCAAAGTTATGCCGCCAAGTGCAGTTTGTTTAATAAACTATACATGCTATTCTCACCCTCCTGGTAAGGGCGTAACTACAACAGGTGCAGGCAGAGGCGTAACTACAACAGGTGCAGGGGTTGCAATCGCACCCAGGCCCTGGAGCTCTGGGGACCCCAAAAGTCCCTTTGGTCTATAGAAAAAGCCCAATGCTATTAAAGATTTGCAATAATTGGGGGCCCTGTTGGAGCTTTTGTATCGGGGCCCTTGAGTTTCAAGTTACGCTACTGGGTGCAGGGGTTGAAATCACAGCCAGACCCTGGAGCCCTAGGAGGCCCCAAAAGTCACTTTGGCCTATAGAAAAAGACTAATGCTATTAATATTAAATGTTTGCAATAATTGGGGTTCCAGTTGGAGCATTCGCATCGGGGTCCATGAGCCGTTAGGCCACTTCCTCCTTGAGTCCATTGCCAACTCTCCACCACTGCTCCTAGTGTGTTGTTTACCTCACTGATGTCACGTTACAGCCAATGACACAGCTCAGTGGCTCTCCTGAAGTTGATGCCACTATTCGCTTAGCAAGCTGATTGACTGCAAAGCTGTGAATGTGATGAATATAAAGGGCCCGTTACACGCTACAATATCGTTGATACGTCACGGCTTTTGGGGTGGTGCAACGACCTTGTTGCGTGTGACATGTAGCTACAACCAACGATAAGTCGGCTGATCGTTGATCACAGGTTTATGAATAGGACCATAAATCAGTCGTTGGTCGTCCGTTCAACCTGCAGCATCGGCGTGTGCGACACCTTGATAACAATGTCGTTTACCACTTCGCCTATTCAGAACTGAGGAACATAGGCATCCAAACGACTGCTAATATTGTTTGCTTGTCGCGGAGTCGTTCTTGATATCTGTACGTGTGACACCTCACTAACAATCAATAAACGATGTTCCAACGATTTCAGCCAGGTCGGATCGTTGGAACATCGTAGCGTGTAACGGGCCCTTAAGGCAATACAAGACACTGGAAGCAGTACCAGGGACTCAGCATTGGACCCAAGAGGGTAGAGTAATGCATTGATTATTTGTTTTTTAAACCAATTATTATTATTATTTAAAGGGAACCTGACCCCTCCAAATCACCCCCACCCCTATTAATACCTGTCCCTGCACCATGACAGATCATTATTAGTGGTCCTTTTCTGTAAAAAAAAAGCGCTCTGTAACATTGGAATAATCAACAATATACACTTACAAATCTGAGACTTCTTGTCCCTGAATAAGTCTCACAGGGCGTCCCCTGTGAGACTCTGATCCCTCCCTAGGTGCTCATTTTCACACCCCGAATGATCCACCCTCTCTCTGTCTGTGCTGCTGTGATGTGCAGCTGAAGGCAGGACTAATGATTTGCATTCTGAGAGTGATAGAGAGGGGGGAGGCTAAAGGCCACGTCACACGCATCAATCTTATGAGCGATATTGCTTAAGTGATCTGCTTTTTTGATCGCTTAAGCGATATCGTCTGTGCGTCGCTGCGTGTAATCAAGCGATTTTACAATGTAAAATCGCTTGATTGTTTGATTGCAGATCTGTGAGCCGGAGCTCAAATCAAGCGATAATCACTTGATCAATCTGCTTCATCGTGGTGTGTGACACCACGATGAACGATCTCCCAGCAGCAGAGCCTATGCTGGGAGATGGTATCTATGGTAAACGTGGGGTTACTAAGCGCCGCGCGGCGCCTAGTAACCCGATGTGTACCATAGTTACCAGCCATCTCGCTGGTCCACATCGCTGGCGAGTCTGTCTGTGTGACATCTCACCAGCGATGTGAGCGATATTGTTAGCGAGAGCGCGTGCACGTGATCGCTTACAATATCGCTCATAAGATTGATGCGTGTGACGTGGCCTTAAAGCCTGCACAAGCAGAGCACACAGACAGAGGCCAGTTTCACACATCCGTGTCAGCACGGACGTGTGGAACAAAGCCGTTTGGGAGCGGGGCATAGACCCATGTGTCACAGCCGTGTGACACGATGAGTGCTGTCAGTGTGCTATCCGTGCATCGACGGATAGCACACGGACAGCCTGTCACCGCATACTCACCTCGCTCCTGCACCACTGCTCCTCTCTCTTCCAGGCCGCTCTTGGGCTCAGTGAAGTGAATATTCATGAGCCCTAATGAGCGGCACCGGAAGTGAGAGGACCAGACACCGCTGGAGCGAGGTGAGTATAAAATTCTTAATTTTGAAGCTTGTTGCTTTTGACCGTGGTCCGTGCACACGGATGTCACAGTGTGAACATCCGTGTGCTGGACGTTTGGACGTAAATGCGGTCTATGGCTCCGCAAAAAAACAGACTTGTCGCTGTGTGGAGCACACGGACACGCATGTGCTCCACACGGAGACATGGTCCGTGCGGAAACACGGACATGTGCATGGGTCCATAGGGGATCGTGTGTCCCCGTATATCCATGCCTCCGGCATGTGTCGGCACGGACTGCACGGATGTGTGAAACCGGCCAGAGTGGGTGGATCCTGGAGCCTGCAAAACAACACGCCCTAAGGGCTAAAGAATATAGCCCCTGCTAATTATAAGCACTAATGAGTAAGTATTAAAACGTTTTTATGCACTTTCACAGGATGCTTTTAGGAGACAAAAGAAGTGTGAGATTAGTGATAATATGCTGCAGGGACATGTTTTGGTAGCTTAGGAGGCGTTCTGGAGGTGACAGGATCCCTTTAAGTTTGAAGGACAGGGTAGGGTCAAGCATTAGTCCGAGGCAGCGGATTTCAGGTGTGGGAGAGAGCGTGATGGCATTTATAGTGATAGATCAGGTAGGGAAGATACACGAGATGCAGGAAAAGTAATGAGTTCGGATTTAACCATGTTGAGCTATAGGGAGCAAGAGGTGAAGAAGGATATGGCTGACGGACACTCCAGGATTCTGGACAGCAGAGAGGTGACATCTCGGCCATAGAGGTCATCCGCGTACTGGTGGTACTGGAAGCCATAGGACTTTATGAGTTGTCCTAGGCCAAGGGTGTAGATAGATATAAGTAGGGGCCCCAGGACAGAGCCTTGTGGGACTCCCAACAGAGAGAGCACAGGATAAAGAGGTAGTGTGGGAAATGCTAAAAGTGCAGTCAGAAAGGTATGAGGAGATCCAGGATAGGGCAAGTTTTTTGATGCCCAGGGAAGAGAGGACCTGTAGCAGGTGGCAGTGGTAGATTGTGTCGAAATCAGAGGACAGCTCTAGAAGGAGGAAGATATAGAATTATCTATTAGCTTTGTTGGTGAGACAGGTTCACTGAAAGCAGAAAATGTCTTTAAAAGGTTATCCAGGACATAGGATTTTTTTTCCTATTGGGCTAAGAACTTTCAGGAATGTGACTTGTTCCCTGCATAGACCTGTCCCAGTGATGTTACGTAGACAGAGTGGCACCTTCTCTTCCGGTCTCCTGTGATTTCAGGCCGCTGGCTGCCCCAGTGTTTCACAGAGTGCGCCGGAGGTCACAACTCAACACAAGTTTATGGGAGCCTTGTTCTGACTCTCATAGATTTGCATTGAGAACTAGTGATGTAACAACTTCCGGACAATCAGAAGTTACGATCAAAAGATGACGCCGCAGGACTGGAGTGGTGACAGTAAAAGGTGAAGCCTCTGGAAGTCTAAGACGGGGCAGTGGGCTTAGATTTAAGGGGTCACTCCAGTGCTGGAAAAAAACAACCCACGTGAGTGCTGCTTTATTTACTAACATTTTTATTCTGTTTAACACACACACAAAAAAAAAATGCATCCAGCCGTATGATGGTGGGTTTACACACACCAATCATTGTATCCAATCTCTGAACCAATCTCTGGTTGCAGTGAAATCATGGACAGATTGCTCCATGTTGTACACAGCCACAAAATGGAACTATGTGTCCATGATTTCACTGCAACCAGAGATTGGTTCAGAGATTGGATACAATGATTGGTGTGTGTAAACCCACCATCATGAATTATCTTCAAGTTCATTGTATGAATGGGGTTAAATAAAAATAAATACAAAATGTTAACACAGAGCTCAAAATCAGTAACAAACTCTGCGGTTATTATAATTATATATGCATTACACGATGTGCTATAATTATACCACTTGGTGTATAAGATTGAGCCCTATACACATTACACAGCAATGTATTTTTAAACGTGGAACGTCTCCCTCTAGTGGACAACGCAGATTCTGCAGGCAGTAAAATAACACGTCCCTGTCTCTCACGTCTTCACCGCTAGAGGGTGACCTATGACGAGTGCAGAGCCGCCCGGTGACGTTATATCACCGCCTGTGGCCACAGACGCTCCAGTCACGATATGATGGTCCCAGTGCTCGGTGTTATCTTCTGTCAGACGAGCACGCATCTTCCTGTGTTCTATCCGCCATGATTACCGTGCCTGAAGATAACATGGCGCCTCGGAGCTGTCGTTTTAAGTCCCTTATTTAGCGTCACTTCCGTTTCCGGCGACCTTCAGCGTGAGAGCACGTGTGTGCGGAGTGCGGCTGTGCGCATGCGTGGTTTGTGTGCACTATCAGCAACATGTACCGGAGCCTGGGGGCCAGGACTGTGCGCAGGTAAAAGGAGGATGTATGCTAGGGGGAGCTGTGTGTGGGGTGGCTGGCCCTCTTGTAGGGGGGGTGCTGTGTGTGGGGTGGCCGGACCTCTTGTAGGGGGAGGGGGGGGTGCTGTGTGTGGGGGACTGGTCCTCTTGTAGGGGAGGGGGGGTGCTGTGTGTGGGGGACTGGTCCTCTTGTAGGGGGGGCGCTGTGTGTGGGGTGGCTGGCCCTCTTGTAGGGGGGGGCGCTGTGTGTGGGGTGGCCGACCCTCTTGTAGGGGGGGACGCTGTGTGTGGGGTGGCCGGCCCTCTTGTAGGGGGGGTGGCTGGCCCTCTTGTAGGGGGGGGTGCTGTGTGTGGGGTGGGGGGGCGCTGTGTGTGGGGTGGCCGACCCTCTTGTAGGGGGGGACGCTGTGTGTGGGGTGGCCGGCCCTCTTGTAGGGGGGGTGGCTGGCCCTCTTGTAGGGGGGGGTGCTGTGTGTGGGGTGGGGGGGCGCTGTGTGTGGGGTGGCCGGCCCTCTTGTAGGGGGGGGCGCTGTGTGTGGGGTGGCCGGCCCTCTTGTAGGGGGGGGGCGCTGTGTGTGGGGTGGCCGGCCCTCTTGTAGGGGGGGGCGCTGTGTGTGGGGTGGCCGGCCCTCTTGTAGGGGGGGGCGCTGTGTGTGGGGTGGCCGGCCCTCTTGTAGGGGGGGGCGCTGTGTGTGGGGTGGCCGGCCCTCTTGTAGGGGGGGGCGCTGTGTGTGGGGTGGCCGGCCCTCTTGTAGGGGGGGGCGCTGTGTGTGGGGTGGCCGGCCCTCTTGTAGGGGGGGGCGCTGTGTGTGGGGTGGCCGGCCCTCTTGTAGGGGGGGGCGCTGTGTGTGGGGTGGCCGGCCCTCTTGTAGGGGGGGGCGCTGTGTGTGGGGTGGCCGGCCCTCTTGTAGGGGGGGGCGCTGTGTGTGGGGTGGCCGGCCCTCTTGTAGGGGGGGGGCGCTGTGTGTGGGGTGGCCGGCCCTCTTGTAGGGGGGGGCGCTGTGTGTGGGGTGGCCGGCCCTCTTGTAGGGGGGGGCGCTGTGTGTGGGGTGGCCGGCCCTCTTGTAGGGGGGGGCGCTGTGTGTGGGGTGGCCGGCCCTCTTGTAGGGGGGGGCGCTGTGTGTGGGGTGGCCGGCCCTCTTGTAGGGGGGGGCGCTGTGTGTGGGGTGGCCGGCCCTCTTGTAGGGGGGGGCGCTGTGTGTGGGGTGGCCGGCCCTCTTGTAGGGGGGGGCGCTGTGTGTGGGGTGGCCGGCCCTCTTGTAGGGGGGGGCGCTGTGTGTGGGGTGGCCGGCCCTCTTGTAGGGGGGGGCGCTGTGTGTGGGGTGGCCGGCCCTCTTGTAGGGGGGGGCGCTGTGTGTGGGGTGGCCGGCCCTCTTGTAGGGGGGGGCGCTGTGTGTGGGGTGGCCGGCCCTCTTGTAGGGGGGGGCGCTGTGTGTGGGGTGGCCGGCCCTCTTGTAGGGGGGGGCGCTGTGTGTGGGGTGGCCGGCCCTCTTGTAGGGGGGGGCGCTGTGTGTGGGGTGGCCGGCCCTCTTGTAGGGGGGGGCGCTGTGTGTGGGGTGGCCGGCCCTCTTGTAGGGGGGGGCGCTGTGTGTGGGGAGGCCGGCCCTCTTGTAGGGGGGGGCGCTGTGTGTGGGGTGGCCGGCCCTCTTGTAGGGGGGGGCGCTGTGTGTGGGGTGGGCCGGCCCTCTTGTAGGGGGGGGCGCTGTGTGTGGGGTGGCCGGCCCTCTTGTAGGGGGGGGCGCTGTGTGTGGGGTGGCCGGCCCTCTTGTAGGGGGGGGCGCTGTGTGTGGGGTGGCCGGCCCTCTTGTGGGGGGGCGCTGTGTGTGGGGAGGCCGGCCCTCTTGTAGGGTGGGCGGCCGGCCCTCTTGTAGGCTGGGCGCTGTGTGTGGGGTGGCCGGCCCTCTTGTAGGGGGGGGCGCTGTGTGTGGGGTGGCCGGCCCTCTTGTAGGGGGGGGCGCTGTGTGTGGGGTGGCCGGCCCTCTTGTAGGGGGGGGCGCTGTGTGTGGGGTGGCCGGCCCTCTTGTGGGGGGGCGCTGTGTGTGGGGAGGCCGGCCCTCTTGTAGGGTGGGCGGCCGGCCCTCTTGTAGGCTGGGCGCTGTGTGTGGGGTGGCCGGCCCTCTTGTAGGGGGGGGCGCTGTGTGTGGGGTGGCCGGCCCTCTTGTAGGGGGGGGCGCTGTGTGTGGGGTGGCCGGCCCTCTTGTAGGGGGGGGCGCTGTGTGTGGGGTGGCCGGCCCTCTTGTAGGGGGGGGCGCTGTGTGTGGGGTGGCCGGCCCTCTTGTAGGGGGGGGCGCTGTGTGTGGGGTGGCCGGCCCTCTTGTAGGGGGGGGCGCTGTGTGTGGGGTGGCCGGCCCTCTTGTAGGGGGGGGCGCTGTGTGTGGGGTGGCCGGCCCTCTTGTAGGGGGGGGCGCTGTGTGTGGGGTGGCCGGCCCTCTTGTGGGGGGGCGCTGTGTGTGGGGAGGCCGGCCCTCTTGTAGGGTGGGTGGCCGGCCCTCTTGTAGGCTGGGCGCTGTGTGTGGGGTGGCCGGCCCTCTAGTAGGGGGGGCGCTGTGTGTGGGGTGGGGTGGCTGGCCCTCTTGTACGGGGGGGTGCTGTGTGTGGGGTGGCGGGCCCTCTTGTGGTGGGGGGGCCGTGGGTGGGGGGCTGGCCCTCTTCTAGGGGAGCGCCTTGTGGTGTGGATGGCGGTCTTATACTCAAGTAGCTCTATTTCAGCTGTATGTGACTCTAGTATACCAGTCCCCCCCCCCCCACATACTTTCTGACATACCCCCAAGCCCCTCAGATCTTTTCATGCAGTCAGTAGTATTTTCTATTGCTCCCCAGATCTGCTGTGTGGCTCATGTTCTGCTCTTACAGTGGGTTTACAGAATACAATTTGGAGAGTGCTCATGTGCTGTACCCGGTGGTCTAGTGGGGGGGCGCTATCTGTGTATGTGTGCTAATGAAGACGGCGGTCCACCGTGGAAACGCGTTGAGGTATATTAAAAGGTAATAGATGATAGACCCCAGTGCTTGCGCGCTTCTATATTACTCTTACAGTGGGTTTGTTACAGTGTGTCTGTCAGAGCGTTTCCTTCTAATATGCTGTGATGATTTGCAGACTTGCTGGATGTGAATAGCAGCGTTCCCAGTCACTGGCCAGGAGCTTATAGCAGATCCTCCGGTGTTTGTGGCACAATATTCGCCCCTGATGACACTTCTTGTATATTTCAGGGTTTTGCAGCCGTCACTTGTAATGTACAAGATTCGACCTTTTCATCTACAAAAACGTCCAGATTGTACAGAAGAGAAAGAAGATGACAAACCCATAAAGTTTACTACAAGTAAAGGCGCCCCCCGACGCTGGACTGTGGCGCAGTCTTTTGGCAGTGACTACCAGCGGCCGTGGTGGAAGGTGTTGCCCCTCAGCCTCTTCCTCACGGCGGTGCTGTTATGGGCGGCATTTAGAGAAGAGACGGAGATTGATGAAATCCTCTATAGACCGATACCTGACCTCCTGGCAGACATTGAAAAGAATAAAAAAAATGATAAAAACGATTGAATGTTCCCATACTGGAGACTTGGGTGGTGCCTGTGGATTATGGATCCTGACGTCTGCCCTCAGGCTGGCAGACTACAGGGCTTGGCATTCGAACGACTGGTTTCCAAGGATTATTTATGTATAAACGTCTGCCTGGAACACTTCATAAATATCTTGCTGCCGGCATGGAAATTACAGTGCACGGTCATTGTGGGCAGGAACCGGAACCTTGTATATGATCGTTTGTATGTTAGGGCATCAATGTGTCCTACCTTTAACAAAGACATATAGGACAGACTTGTTTGTCCGGCCAAGAACACTGCAGATTAATTGTACACAATTTTGGGCAATAATTGCATTATTTGTATCCAGTCCAGATAATTCTTGGTGAGGAAGAGGCAGGCATCAGCACAAGAGTGCCCGGGGTGGGTCCAGCTGTGTCTCCATATCACATGGCAAATTCAAGGGTCGTCTACTACTTGGGATAACCCCTTCATAAGTGTGGTAGTCCCCCTTATACTTACATCTCACCCCAACACTGGGTCCAGCATTGCTCACTTAGTATAACAATATCACCTGAGCACTGGACCAGCACTGATATGTGAGAAGTATAAGGGAATTTTTTTTTTTTTTATTTATTTTACAAGGGCTAAATTACATTTAAGAAAGGGTTAACCAAGTAGTGTTGGTAATTTGTAGATTAGTGGGGGACTTGGTAGACCATGAAAGATAATCTGCCAGCAGGTGTTTGCTATTTAATCTGAGTAGCATAATGTAGGGACCAAGACCCTGATTCCAGTGACTCATTCATTAGGTAGTGCCGTAGTTTCAATACAATCAGTGTTTTATCAGCAGGAGATTATCATGGTCAGGCTAATCTGTGTAACCCAACTAGATTGTACACAGAAAGCTGCCAATCAGATGTGGGTGGGGTTTAGATACAGCTCAGCTATTTGAGCACAGCTACACCTCCAACAAAACTGCAACTGGCAGCCTAGTAAGTGACACATCGCTGGAGGCCAGGTGTCTGCATCATGCTGTTTTCAGATTTCATAGCAATAACCTTATGACAGATTCTCCTTAATAAGGACGATCTGTAGCTGTTGGAATGGAGCACAGATCTAGTATGGATGCTTGATACCATTCATTCCTTGGAGGTATCTTGAGTACAGTGTTGTCTCCAGACGTCCACGCAGAATAAATGGGGAGGGGTGTTTTATTCACCGAATGGCAAAGGTGAACATTTAGAGGGGGAAGGGGGGGAGAATGAGGTCCGTCCATTCACATCAAAATTCTGGCATCATGCCATTTGAAAGATCGCAAAGATTGAGAAAAACAAAAAAAATGCAATTCTGTAATTGACTCTTGTTTTTATTTTAAGGCAGGGGTGGGAATCATCAGGCCTGCGGGCTGTATACAGCCCGCAATGTGATCTGGTCCAGCCTGCGCCTACTCTGTCCATTTTGTGACCACGGGCTCTTTAACTCCTCAAAGGTGCACGCTGGAATTATGTCCGATGTGCAGTATTGCCAGCCTGTGAGTTCTGTGTGGGAGGGGCTGCTGCGCTCTCCAGCTCCCTGCTAAAGCCACTGAAGTGTCTGCAATCAGCTCCTAAGGTCTTCCACCTCCAGGAGGTCAGTAAACATGTAGGTGACAAAATAAATAAAAGCTTTCTGTTCTGTGCTGAATGATGATCTCCCAGGCCCTGCAGGGATGAGGAGTGTCAGTAGCAAAAGGGAGATGCAACCAGCCGCACAACCAAGGGAGGGAGAGCAAAATCATATTAAGCCATGTTAAAATCATTTATGACCATATTGATCTTTATCTACCTTCTGTTGGATGTATCTTCTTCTTGCTCAGGCTTCGTGTACCCATGTGCTGTATGCCTCAGGCCCCATGTGCCTCAGGCCCCATGTGCCGCTTGCCTCAGGCTCTGTGTACCACGCGTGTGCCGCTTGCCTCAGGCTCTGTGTACCACGCGTGTGCCGCTTGCCTCAGGCTCTGTGTACCACGCGTGTGCCGCTTGCCTCAGGCTCTGTGTACCACGCGTGTGCCGCTTGCCTCAGGCTCTGTGTACCACGCGTGTGCCGCTTGCCTCAGGCTCTGTGTACCACGCGTGTGCCGCTTGCCTCAGGCTCTGTGTACCACGCGTGTGCCGCTTGCCTCAGGCTCTGTGTACCACGCGTGTGCCGCTTGCCTCGGGCTTCGTGTACCACCCGTGTGCCGCTTGCCTCAGGCTATATATTCGCTGCTGAATGCTGTGTGCTTAGCAGCATGAGATGAGGATGCACTTTGTAGTTGGGGTCAGCGCAAAAATGCACTCCTGTCCCACAAAGGAGGAGCAGCTGCCACAACGTCTGAAGTATTGTATGTGCCCCCCAGTATTGTATGTATCCCCAATGATGTATATTAACTCTAATGCTGTAGTCCTGTAGGTGCCCCCAATGATGTATTTACCCTCAAGTGCTGTCTGTGCCCCCACCCCAGCTATATATACCCCAGCGTCTCCTCTGATGTATGTGCCCCCCAGCGTCTCCTCTGATGTATATACAGCAGTCCCAGTGTCTATTATGTGATGTATATGATTTACAAAAATTATAAGCGCAAAGAGTTGACCGTGCCCCGGACTCCCATAAACCTGGAAAAGCAGTCGTGAGAAGCAACAAAGTCTGTATCACTTAACATCACAGTTACACCAAAGAGCAGCAGCTTCAGACACCACAGTAGGGGTGAGTTAATGTATTTTTTGTGTCATGGCCGGGTAATTTTTAAGGTGATCACTTTGTGCAGCCCCGAACGTTGGCACAAATGGCCCCTGGCAAAAAAACAAAAAAAAAGGTTCCCCACCCCTGTTTTAAGGCATCCATTGTATGGTAGAAAAGCTATGAGTGACTTATCGTGCTTCTCTAGGTCTGGTTATATACTAATACATATTTAAGTGGTCTAAAAGTAATTCAAAAGTTTGTATATAAATTTTATATTGCCGTATGCAGAGCCTTAACAATTGTAATATTCTCTTAATAAGAAAAATAAGCCGGGCACCACTACAGATGTAAAGGACCCTCTTATATGTACCGAAAGGTCTGGCACTGTGCGAGTGCACTAGGCTTGCTCACTTCAGAAAGTCCATTATAATAAATCCACCACAGAAGGAAAAATAAGGGTACTCACCAATAAATTGTGCAAACAGTCACCTTTATTCCGGATCCATTTTACAGGTTGCAAGGAAGGTAGAGCGGTGGACAGTGGCCCGTTTTGTGCCAATCTAGCACTTAACTGGTCCTATCCTGAAGTGCCAGACAGGCATGAAACGGGCCGTTGTCCACCGTTCTCCACTCCTCCCTGCCACCTGTAAAATGGGTCTGGAATAAAGGTGACTGCACAATTTTTATGGATGAGTTCCCTTATTTTTTCTTCTCTGGTGGATTAATTTTTTTTTTTTTAAATATATCTTTATTGAAATTTTTCAAATAAAGGAAATCAATGTGTTACAATAAGGTATGAAACATTGTTTTCACAGGAGAGATTAGTATATATGAGATCGAATGAAAACAAGTCACAAAGCGCAGTCAAGGTCACTGTGGCTTAAAACAGAACTCTCCTGTACATTTGAAGAGGAGAAATCTCCTAGTAACAAAGGAGCTAAAATAGGAATCTCCATTCCTTGGTAAAAAAAAAAACATAAGGCTGCGTTCACACATTTGCGTATTTTGCTGCGCTTTTTTGCGCGCGCTTTTTGCCGCGTTTTTCGGCCGCGCAAAAAAGCGCAACAATATATGCAGGGGCTTTCACACACTGCACTTTCTTTACTCAAGAAAGCGCAGTAATGTCACAGAGGGGAGGAAGAATCCTGCTTCCTCCTCCCCTCTGTGACAGCCCCATTAGATTTCACAGTGTATTAATATACACTGTGAAATCTAAATTAAACAGAGGAAAATGTATGTAAAATAAAAAAGAATGAATACTTCACCTGTCCGGTGCCTTCTCCCGCTGTCTGGTGCCTTCTGCCGCTCTCCGGTTCCAAGTGAGAGGTGTACTGAGAAGACCTGTGGTGACGTCAGAGGGGGGGCGTTCCCAGCGCTGATTGGCTGTTCGCTGTCATGTGATATGTATCACATGACCGCGAGTGCCCGGGAACGCCCCTCTGACATCACCACAGGTCTTGTCAGAAGAGATCTCACTTAGAACCGGAGACCGGATAGCGGCAGAAGGCACCAGACAGCGGGAGAAGGCGTCGGACAGGTGAAGTATTCATTCTTTTTTATTTTTCATTCACTTGCTTTTGTTTAATTTAGATTTCACAGTGTATATTAATACACTGTGAAATCTAATGGGCGGCCACAGCTGTCAAAGAGGGGAGGAGGAAGCAGGATTCTTCCTCCCCTCTGGGAGAATACGCAGAAGTAGCTGCGTAAACAATTGACATATCAATTGTTTACGGAGCTGCGCTTTCTCCCGGAAAACGCAGTGCGTATTTTTACGCAATGTCTTCACTGCAAAGTGAATTTCCCATTCACTTTGTAGGCAGACAAAAGGCACATTGCGTATTTTGAAAAGCGCGCGTAAAAAAACGCGGCAAAATACGCAATGTGTGAACGTAGCCTAAGACAGAAGAAATTTATTTACAAAGTCATAAACAAATTATCTATGACCAGAGTAAGTCCAACAGGGGAGGATAAAAGAAGGGAATGACAGGATGACAGTAGAAAGGAAGCTAGGGAAGGAGGCATGAAGAAGGAGAAAAGGGATGAAGTATTAGGGGGGGAAGGAGGAAATGAAGGAATGAGTATTAGAATAAGAAAAGGATAAGAGTAAAAGGCAAGGATGAGCAAAGTGTTATAAGATGTCAAATAGGGGATGGTAATAGGTATAGAGCGGCACAGGTGTTCCACCACTCAAGTAAAAAGGTCATTATAATTAGGGGCCTCCTTGAACAAGATCCAGTCTGTCCAGGTGTTTGTATATTCTGCTTGGGTTTGAGAAATATCGGCAGAAATCTCTTCAAATCGTCGGAGGGCCTCCATCTCGGTGAACCACTCCAAAATATGGTGGATTAATTTTAATATTACGTTGCTGGAGCTGTGAGGTTTACTTATATGCGAGGTGACCTAATGGTTTTATTGTCAGCAATTTGGGGTACATTATACATTCTGACTCCTTTTATTGGGGGGTGGGAGCAAAAGAGCACAATTCTGGCTCTTTGAAATATTTTTACAAAGAGACCCAAGTAGTGGAAAAACCGGCACCACATCTACACAGCTGTACTTTGCTTGCCAGCACACTCAACACAAATGGCTATTAATAATTGTGCATGTTTGGTCACAGGGCGATAACCTAGGAACAACATCATGGAGCAAAAATTGGAAGAAAAGGTGCACTCGCCCATTGATGACTTTTGCACATAAAACTTTTATTTTCAGTGAACGGTTACATGAGGCAGGGAGGAGAAGGAGCGGACAACGAGCCGTTTCGTACCGGGCTTGGTGCTTCCACTGGTCCTCAGATATTTTTTTTTACCTCTTTACAGTATGGTCTTATCTTTTGAGACCTTTATGGGCATATTTTTTTTTTTTTTTTTTTTTTTTTTTTTTTTTTTACAATTTGTATATTTTAAGTTTTTCCTTCATTTCATATCTTTAGTCTATTACATAGTATGGTTATGAAAACCACATCCAACCAATGGATGAGAAAGGATGAAGGAAACAGGTCCAACCATAATGCAGGATACAGTCCGCCCTATAGAGCTGTTTTCTCCCTCTTGTTGCAGAGTGTAGTTTGACTGAATTAACATTCATAATGAGTTTTTATAAATGAACGTGTTTTGTGCTGAAAAGCCAAATTACTTACCGTTAATGGGATTTTCATGAGCCTGTGACAGCACCACCTAAGAGAGGATCTGCCCCTTCTGGACAGGAAGCCCACTAAAATACGTTTGTAGAGGCAGAGAGGACCAGGAGACAATTGGTTAATATACCGCCACCAAACACCTATAACTGTTAGGGTACCGTTACACGTCGCAATATCGTTCCGATATCGCATACAATTTCATGGGAGCGCGCACGTTTTTGGCACTTGTCCAAGATTGCATAGGATATGTCACACAGGGAGATATCGGCAGGCAACGCTACTAGGATGTTGTAATCAACTTTTGTGCGCTGGGTATGAGCAACCCAGGGACTGAGCATTAACATTGTAGTGAATAGGGAAAGTTGCAAACAAGATCGTAGTTGCGCCGTCACACAGCACGATCATGCCACATCGCATATGCAATATTGTACGATTGAAGGGCTTGCACAATCTTCTTGCAATATCGTAGCTGCGATTTTTTTTTTTTTTTTTTTCTCATCGCATTGCCATGTTACATGACAATGCACCCACTATATCAACTGCAAAGACCACACTACGTGACTTTTTGTCGATGTTGCATTGCGATATTGCGACGTGTAACGGTACCCTTACACTAGCCCGAATTTGTGACTACAACCATGAACTTAGAAAAAGGGGGGAACTATGGGTGCTGTCATGGGCTCATGAAAATTCCACTGGATTTTTCCCTATTGCCCATGATAGCACCACTTGAGAGACTATAATAGAGAAACCAGCACTTGGGGAGGGATCACCGCTTGTAAAACCCCTCTATCAAAAGATAGATCGGTGTGGCGGAAAGATCGGAACGTAGAAGGTGACGACCATGTAGCTGCCCTACAAATCTGTTCTAGGGGGATGTCACCCTTCTCTGCCCATGAAGTAGATGCAGATCTAGTGGAATGGGCCCTAATGTCAGAATAAGCTAGGGAGATTGCATCACGAACCCACCTAGCTAAAAAGCTTTTGGTAATACTATGGCCTTTAGTAGAACCCTGAAAGGAAATGAACAAAGCTTGGGCTTTTCTTCAGTCTTTGATATTTTACTTGGATAGAATCAAACAGTGGTGTCCAAGTTGCGGCGCTAATGAAGGACACTATGCTGAACAAAGTTTTTGAAAAGTTACCTCCTGATTTATTAGACAAAAAATAAATAAGATTCCTCCTGCCACCAGGTGGCAGGAGGAATCTTATTTATTTTTTGTCTAATAAATCGGGAGGTAACTTTTCAAAAACTTTGTTCTGCATAGTGTCCTTCATTAGCACCGCAACTTGGACACCACTGTTTGATATTTTACTTGGTTTTTGCCTCCCTATGGGGAGTGTGGTGGTTGCGAGCTGCTCTAGTTGATAGGACCTTGCTGACGTGGAAAGCACCTGACCGGTCACGGGGCCTGGATCGAAGAAAAGTTGTTGTTTTTTTCCATCACGTTGTCAGCCTGGGAAGGAGCTGACGGGAGAGGATCTACAGCTGCTCCCTCACCATTGAGCCATCAGTCTTGTTGTGCAGATTGGGCACAACAAGAAAAGGTGAGTGAGCATAATAAAGATAATAGTTATCACGATAGGCTCTTTTACAACAGTGTGGCGCAATGATTATTATTTTTTTATTCACATATTTTTGATTCTATCTAGGAAGTGAAGTAAGGCCCGTCTCATGTCCACGGTACGGAGTTTCAGTTCCTCCAAGGCAGAAGGAGGATCACACAGGGAAGGAATTTCCTGAGACTATGGAAGTGTTTGACTACCTTAGGAAGGGAGGATGGATCAGGCCTTAAAACAACCCTATCATGAAAATCTTGAGTATGTGGAGGATTAATGGAAAGTGCCTGAAGATCACTAACACGTCTGGCAGATGTGAGAGTCACCAGTAAGGCTAAAGGCCCTATCACACAAAGAGATCGATAACGAGATCGCTGTTGCGTCACGAAATTCGTGATGCAACAGCGATGTCGTTCTGTGTGACACGCACCAACAAACTGGCCCCTGCTGTGAGATCGTTGATCATTACACACTGCTCTGGGTCGTTCCTGCGTCGTTGGTCTCCCGCGGGAATGCTACATCGTTGTATTTGACAAAGATAATGAGCAACGATCTCAATGCTACGCTATGGAGAGAAAATTCACAACGACCTTGGTATAATTCTGGATCGTTTGTGCGTCGTTTTTCACATCGCTGGTAAGATGCTGTTTGACATCTTACCAGCGATGTGTAAACGACGCACCAGCGATCTCTGCACATTATCGGGATCACTGATGCGTCATTATGTGAGGCTGGGCCTTAACTTGAAAGAAAGTGTTTTAATAGGAACCTCAGACAAAGGTTCAAAGAGACCCAGTAAGGGCATTACATACCCAATTGAGCTCCCAGGGAGGTGTACTATGAAGACTAACTGGAGTGGCCCTCTGACAGGAAGAAAAGAACCGCCTCACCCACCTATTCCCTGCAAGATCAAAGTCAAATAGGGTGCCCAGGGCTGAGACTTGCACTTTTTGGGTCTTAACTGCTAACCCACTTGTAACCCCCGTTGAAGGAACTCTAGGATGACCGAAATCGGGGGAGCACTGGACTAACCCCTGAAAAGGATAGAAATTTATTCCACGCTCTGCTGTAAAGTTTAATTGTAATTGGCTTCTGACCAACCCCTGGGAAAACTTCTATCTACAAACAATTGCCTTTCAAAAGCCAAGCTGTCAAATGAAGGCCTGTCTCCTGAGGGTACAGAACCGACCCTGTGACAGCAGATCCGGAGCGATCGGCAGCGGCCAAGGCTCTGCAATTGCCATCTGTTTCAGCCAGTAGAACCACAGCCGCTTGGTCCAAAGGGGAGCATTTAGTATTACGGACATTCGATCCATCCGTATCTTCCTCAAGACTGCTGGATTCAACGCAACTGGGGAAAACGCATATAGGAGGCCTGGAGCCCATGGGATTTTGAAGGCATCTACCGCCAGAGGATTGTCTTTCGGGTTGAGGGAACAAAACCTGTGGACCTTCTTATTGCATCTGGTAGCGAATAGATCTATCAATGACATGCCCCAACGATCTGTAATGAGTCGGAATACTGTTGGATTTAGGGATCACTCCCCTTGCCTCAATTGCCATCTGTTACCGAATTGTCTGACCCCTTTCTAAGGAGAGCAGTTAGTGAGGAAAGATGATGTGCCAGATCAAACAAATGAAATGTTGCCTCCATCAGTGGGAAGGATCTTGTGCCTCCCTGATGGTTGACATAAGAGACTTCTACACTGTTGTCTGAGAAAAGCTGGACATCCCGTCCCCTGAGAAATGAAAGAAAATGTTCCTGCCCCCTCTGGAGGGCTAATTACCCTTTGAGAAGGCACATGTTTCTTGCATAGTCCATGTACCCTGAACTGTCTGGGCTCTCATGTGGGCTCCCCAGCCAAAGGAGCTGGCATCGGTGGTAATCACATCTGAAACTGGGGACACTCAGGGAACCCTGTGAGACAGGTTGTCCATGTCCATGTCCAACCACCGTCTGAGGAAGTCGAGAGTTTCTGAGGAAAGTGTCAACTTGCCCTCTAAACAATCGTTTAACCATTCCTGATTGTGGATGATCTCACATTGTAGATGACGGGAGTGCAGTTGACTCCACTGAACTGCTGGGATACAAGGTGTGAGGAATCCCAACAGGGACATGGCTGGTCCAGAGTTGCGGATATCAAGGACATGATCCTTTGTTTTTTGTCGTCTGGGAGGTGGCACTCTTGGATATGCAAGTCCAGAATCAGTCACAAAAACAGTTGTGCGGATGCACAGACGTCAAAACTAGGGGGCTAATGGAAAAGTAGTTATAGTCCCTCAGAAATGATGGCTAGAACCCACTTATTTGTGGTTCTTTTCTGCCAGGCAGGAAGGAAGGCAGTTAGCTGTCCCCCCACCACTCACTTGGTGTTTTTTCTTTGCCCAGAAGAGGGGCCTTTGAAAAGGAACTCCTGGCCTCTTTTATGAGAAGGACTGCCACGAATTCTGATCCTTCGGTGTTCGCTTCTTAAGGTACTGCCTCCTCCAAAATGGTTGCGAAATGCAGAGGTTGGTAGGGCCGGAAACCCCTTCTTTTAATTAGATGCCCTCTCTAATAATTCATCTAATGCTTTCCCAAAGAAAAATTCACCTTCACAAGGCATAGAGCAGAGTTTAGATTTGGCCTGTACATCTGCTTTCCAGCTTTTAAGCCTCAGGGCCATTCTGGCAGTTTGAGAATGCAGAGGCCATGGCAGACAACCTAAGAGTGTTGGCTGATGCGTCGGCCATAAAGGCTGTAGCTGCCTGCAACAAGTGTAGAGAAGCCAGAATGGTATTTCTAGGGGACTCCAACTGCTGGAGCCATACTAACATCGACCGCTCCACACAGTTTCCGGCAATACTTGGACGAAATTATGGTGGTAGTCGATTCACAGTTATTACAGAGAAATCTATCAGCCTTCCTATCGAGCTGGTCATGAATGGTTCCCAGGTCCTCAAATGGCAAGGGTGTTCTCCTAGACGACTTGGCTACTGCCACATCAATCTTTGGGCATTTGTCCCATGATGAACAAGCGGCTTCCTCAAAGGGATACCTGCGTTTGAGTGAGGAGGATCTAGCCTCTTGTCGGGTCTCTCCCACTGGTCTTTAATCACTCGTTCCATCTTCTCTATGATGGGAAAAGTATGTTTTCCTATCGCCATGACAGCACCCACCGAGAGAGAGGATCCGCCCACCAGGACAGGAAACCTACAAATAAAAAGGGGCGGTCCCCCTCGCCTCCTCAGTTGGTTTCCTGTCCTTGTGAGAGGAACCTACAGATGAAGATCTTCTTACCTAGGGCCTGAGGCTTCCATGCGGGACCGAGTGAGATCAGTGGAATCCGGGTCTTGGATGCAGCGTCGGGGGAGCCCTGAGCCTGCAGTCTCCCTCGTCGGCTGGTTCTATCAGCTCGACCCAGTGTCAGGGTGGTGCCGCTCTGGGTCGTGCGGCCGTGGGCAGCCCCAGTGCCTGTCCAACGATGCAGGGCGGGCTGGGTGTGGAGATGTGCCGCCCTGCGTTGCACGCCGGCCGGCTTCCGGGATTCCCGATGCGCATGAGTGTCGGCCGGCGGACGCGCCCTTTGAACGGGAAGTGCGCGTCACTTCCGGGGGTCCGGAGGAGGACGCATCTGGCGGGAAATTCGAGGATGAAGCAGTGTTCCTGGCCCGGTGAGGTGCCTATGATGTCTTCCCCCATGGATGCGGAGCAGCACCCGGAGGGTGCCAATCAGCAGGCCTGGAGTACCAGCAGAGACAGCAGCAGCAGACAGGCCTCCAAAGCAGCCTATTCCGGGATAAGAGCGCTCCATGGAGGTTAAGAGGAGAAGGGCTCTACATTCACTGCTGGGACTCGACCTCCTGAACCGGTACCTGTTCATGGCAGCATCTGGGGTGAGTTCTGATTGCATGATCATCTCCTGTGCTGCTCTCCTCTCTCTTTTCTCTCTTATGTCTATCATTCTGACCCAGACATAAAGGAAATCAGTGCAACCTCACAATAGGCAGTGTGCTTTATGTGAACGGCCCTTGCAGTTGACTGAGGCTGGTCTGGCATCAACCATCTCCTTTAAACACAAAGATTAGGAAGTTACCTTCCAACCTTTAGGAAAGATTACTCAATAAAAATTTAATTAATTAATCTTTATTATAAATTCTCAATATAACAATTAAAAAATCAGACCATTCCCTCCGGGGGGACACACAAGAATCATCACCATAAGACTGTTCAGTTATTTAGAAAAATAGTATATATAGCAACCACCACATAAAACTTGTTCCTCTATATCAACAATATTAGGTCATGGATTTTTTTAAAAAAATATTCCATCCCATAATATTATATATCTCCCATAACCATATTTAGCTGATAGGTGCAAATCAGTATATCTAGAAAAGGTCTCAGTTGTATACTGTCTTAACTTACTGAGAAAACCCGGAAGAAGCAGGGAAGCGAAACGGCCGTAGGGGAGGAGGGAGCACAGGCACGCATTGACATCTCAGTGTACACAGGTATGAAGCATGACTGCACTTTGTGCCCCATAATCCATTGTCTGGATTGTGCCTAAGGAGAGTTTGGAACTGATTTAGGGCACCCAGTGACTGTATAGGTCTAATCTGAGTGGATTTTAGGTTTTCTCAGTAAGTTAAGACAGTATACAACTGAGACCTTTTCTAGATATACTGATTTGCACCTATCAGCTAAATATGGTTATGGGAGATATATAATATTATGGGATGGAATATTTTTTAAAAAAAAATCCATGACCTAAAACTTGTTCCTCTATATCAACAATATTATGTGGTGGTTGCTATATATACTATTTTTCTAAATAACTGAACAGTCTTATGGTGATGATTCTTGTGTGTCCCCCCGGAGGGAATGCTCTGATTTTTTAATTGTTATATTGAGAATTTATAATAAAGATTAATTAATTAAATTTTTATTGAGTAATCTTTCCTAAAGGTTGGAAGGTAACTTCCTAATCTTTGTGTTTAAAGAATTTGCTGAGGAAAGCAATTTTTAAAGGGACTTTGTTTTGTGATCCTGGCATCAACCATGTAGCAGTTAAATTACCTGCCCCACATACGTAGCCGTGGCTGTGGGTTCACTCTTACGCAGTACGTCATCCAAGGCGACAAATGGTTATGCCTTTCCTGTATTGCTCAGACCCTTGACGGAGAGGGCTTGATACGTACAGCTGACCTTAAGACCTTCATACGAGATGAGATCAGGACTTCCCTGTCCCAGATCCTGCAACCCTGTTTGCCTATCCCTCATCATCAGTCTCCTTTTGTCTCGGACGATGACTCCCTGGAGGAGGGCCTCGTTCAGTCATCCTGATCAGGATGAGGGTGGCTCCTGTTTTTTCATCCTGGATATAGTCGGCCGGGTCAAGTCAGTCTGTACTACGGTGGGGATTGTTGACAACAGACTGCACAGGAGGTCATGTTTGCTGAGTGTTGTCAGAATTAGGGACAGGCTCCCAGTTATTGCTGCCATTGAAACCTTAGTCATGGTTGGATGGGAAAAGCAGGAATCCTGTGAGGATAAACAGTTACTGGATGGGTCAAAAATCCCTACAGTAGATGCGGCTGTGGCTACCTCGTCTAGACGTAATGTTGGCCCTTAGAATATGGGGGTCTGTTTCCAGACCTGTCTGATAGGCAGGCAGATACCCTGCTGGAAAAATAAATTAATAAATGGACACATAACTAAATACTCCTGGGAATCTGCGGTAGGGGCATTTAGCCCGGCCATTGCTTCTTCTGGTGTCGCCCATTCCCAAGTGGTGAAGGGTCCACGTAAAAGGGCAGATTCGGTCCGGGGTGCCTCGAGCTGGGCTATTGGCTGTCATTCCTCAGGTTCAGTGTGTTCGGCATATGTGGCAGGTGCTTCAGCTGAGTCTCTCGATCTAGCAGCTAGATCTGCAGGTCAATTACATGCTGTATGTAGGTCTTTGTGGTTAAATGAGTGCAAGGGGGACGCACATGCTAGAAGCATGTTATGTGCGGTTCCGTGCAGGGGTGAGTACCTCTTTTTGCTGGTGTTGGATGTTCTCCTCTCCAAAGCCGGAGGGGTAGAAGAGTTGGCGTAATCCTTCTGTCCCCTACTTCCAGAGTGTGTTCAAGAAACGTCAGTTTTTGCCACAGTAGTCGCACGCCAAGTGGGAACCAGCTGTGATATACAGAGAGCTGTGTATTTCCGTGGTTCCTCCACATCAAAAAGCGAGCCTAGATATACATTTTTTTATCCACCTGTAGGTGGTAGATTGGCTCTTTTTTTTTTCTATCACTGGATTCCATCTTTTCGTCGGGGCATCGATTCGGCTTTGTGTGTGTCCCGAGGGACTCCTTATTTCCACATGACATGGCAAATCCTGGCCAACAGCAGGCACTGGAGTTGGAGGTTGAGGAGTTGCCGAGAAGGCATGTATTGCTGGATGTCCAGGTGATCAGGGGGAAGGGGCTTTTATTCCCCTTTGTTTCTGGTTTCTACGCCTGGTGGTTCATGTTGACCGATTATGCATCTTCATATCTTTAGCTCCTTCCTCCAATTCCAGTCCTTTTAACATAGAGTCCATTCATTCTGCAATTTGCCTTTTGTTTCCTAGGTGTTCATGGTAGTATTAGACCTCCTATACGCCTACTACCATCTCCCTCTTCATGCAAATCACCTCCAGTACTTCAGGGGGGGCGGTATCATTGGGGGGTCGTGTTCAGCATCTGCAGTTTGCCGTCGGGCCTTTCGGTCTTTTTCCAAAGGCCTGGGAGTGGAGACTAAATGTGCTGACATCGTGACTACATCCTGTTCCACTCCCAACGTTTTCTGGGACTTCTTTTGCACTCCCAGGGGCACAAATGTTTTTGCCCAACGACTAGGTGTCTTCAGTAAGGGCGAAAGTGGGCAGGGTTCTGGTCAACCCCGTTCTTTCCCTACAACAGGCCAGGTCTCTGATGGGAACTTTGTCTTCCTGTTTCCCGGCTATTCCTTGGGCACACTTCCACTATCGCAGTCTCCAACTGGAAGTTCTAAGGGCGGAGGAGTCCCTGCAGGGTCCGTTGGAGGCCAGGCTGTGTCTTTCCCCTTCCACAAGAGACTCTCTAGCCTGGTGGATGATTCCACCTTGCTTACCCGGGGAGTTCCCTGGTCCATTGCTCCGGACTTTATAGTGACGCCCGATGCCAGTCCCTCGGGGTGGGGGGCCCATTTGGTTATCTCCTGGCCCGGGGTCGATGGACTCCCGAGGTAGACTGGGGCTCTTCCAATCTGCAGACGTTGCAGGCGGTCAAGTGTGTGTGCTCCTCAGGTTCCTGCCTCGCCTCCGCACCTCGCATGTCAGAATTCAGACGGACTACATGGTGGCCTGCATAAATCACCAGGGGGGGACCCGTTCCCCCTCTCTCCTGTCCACCACGTCCGGCATCCTTTGCATTGCCGAAGTGCATTTCCTCTCCCTGATGGCTCTACACTTCTGGGGCATAGGCAACGCCTGTGCAGCCTTCATCATCCCTCACTCTCTCAGACAGGGGGAGTGGGTTCTGACCAGGGAAGGTGTTCAACAGGAGAGTGCACCTTTTGGGGGTCCCAGAGATAGACCTGTGGCGACCGGGGGGGGGGAGCAGACAGGTTCAGCTCTTTGCTTCCGTGCACCTCTCGGTGTCCGTAGGTGGTGTCTGCTCTGCAGGTGACTTGGGATTATCTGTTGGCTTAGGTCTTTCCTCGGTTCTGTCTGCTCCCACCGGTTCTTCGCAACATCCAGGAGGGGGGAGCGTGAATCATCCTGATAGCCCCTTCTGGCCCAGGAGACCCTGGTTTTCCTGGCGGGGGGGGGGGGGGGGGGGGGGGGCAGGGCATGTCAGGTTCCATCCCTTGGGTTCTCCCGGCAGATCGTGAGCTGCCTTCTCAAGGTCCGATTTCTCATCCGCAGGCAGACGGTCTGCATCTGGCGGCCTAGGTTCCGATTCCAGCCATTCTAGACTTTTTACAGAAGGGTGATGAGTTGGGTCTGGCTGTCAGTACGCTTGAGGGTCCATGTCTCGGCACTGAGTGCCCTGTTTATTTGTGCTGTAGCAGGTGCCCAATGGGTGTCCCGTTTTATCCATGCACGTCCCTTGCCTAGCGCCCTGAGACCTGCATTTGTCTTTAGACGCATTGTGGGGTCCTCCCTTTGACCACTGCTTCCATTGCCCAGTTGTCCTTACAATGGCCTTATTGGTAGCTTTGACATCTATTAGGCGGGTGGGTGACCTCCAGGCATTATCAGTAGTCCGTCCCCCACACCTTTTCCTGCCGCTGTTGCCAGGTGGGTTTATACTTAAGACAGACCCTTCCTATCTCCCTGAAGTTTAATTTCCATTTCTTAGAAGCCATGAAATTGTCCTGCCTTCCTTCTATGATACGCCTTCTACCCCTTAGGAGTTGCATTTTCAGATGCTAGATGTGAGGCGGACGGTACTTGTGTATTTTGGTTGGACTCAGCCCTAGAGGTAGGGTAGGGTCTTGTTTGTCTCATTCCAGGGTCTTCGAAAAGGAGCGAGTTCCACAAGGCGCACCTTTCCCGATGGCTTCTGGCGGCTATCTGCTCGGCCTCTTCCACAAACGGTGAGCAGCCTCCTGATGGCATTACAGCCCATTCCACGCGGGCCTTCTCTGCTTCATGGGCCGAATGTGCTATATATTTTTATTAAATCATTCTGTACGGCGGCTACCTGGGCCTCACCCTCTACCTTTTTTCGGCACTGCCTTCTTGACTTATCCTCTTCGTCTGACCTAGACTTCGGGAGGCCGGTTGTTAATACTGTGGTCCCTCCCAGGTGATGGTCTCTGCAAGTCTCTCGGTGGGTGCTGTCATGGCGATAGGAAAATCTGAGATTACTTACCGGTAATCGTATTTTACGGAGTCCATGACAGCACCCACTCACTTCCCACCCTTTCCTTTCATTTTTTTGACGTGATGGTCTTTGTTATTATTCTTTGTGTTGCTTTCGTGTGTCATCACTTGCCGCGGGTTGACACTTGTTGCCAGAGGGTTTTGTGTGCCCCTGTTCACCTCTTGTGGTGATGGTTTGCTAGTATTATTAATTATCATTTTGTTTGTGTATTTATATGGTTATGGCGGTTCCTCCAATTTCTCTGTAACCCAACTGAGGAGGTGAGGGGGACCGCCCCTTTTTATCTGTAGGTTTCCTGTCCTGGTGGGTGGATCCCCTCTCTCGGTGGGTGCTGTCATGGACTCCGTAAAATACGATTACCGGTAAGTAATCTCAGATTTCTTCTTCCCTGTAAGGCCCCCGCATATCACATCCTGCAGGGTCTCCTGGGTATTACTTTGTCAATTCAATGGTGGACCTAACCACCTTAATTAAAAGCCCTACATCTCCTGAATGAAAGCATGATTTACCTCCTGTGGAGCTTTCGTCTGAAGAGGAGGAAGACAAGGAACTTGGAGGAAGAGGACGAATAAGCCCCAGATTCTTGCGAGCCACATATGAGCCTGATGGACTGCTTTTCCCCTTTTCCTGTTTGCGGGATTTAAACAGGGATTTTAAAGTACCCCTCATCTCCGTCATCCTGGATTGAAATTTGGTTTCCCCGGAGATGGTTTTCTGTATACATTTGGCACAGAGGTCTTTATTATAATCGGGGTCCAATTGGGCTTTACATAAGGCACACTCCCTGTTCTTTTTACCCAGCTTTTTCTTAGGTTTGTCCTAAAGAAAAATAGTACAGGTTACTCAGGGATCCCTTTTCTAAAGGTACCGTCATATGCGGCAATTTGCTGGTTACAGTGACATCATGGACACATTGTTCTATTTTGTGGCCGTGTACAAACAGCACGGCAATGTGTCCATGCTTTCACTGCAATCAGCAAATTGCCACTGAAATTGCTAGCAAAACTGCCGCGTGTGACGGTACCTTAACATTCACGAAGATCAATCACCACACCAGGAGGCAGGGGCCACACTGCTGAGAAGCTGGCAGTGTCATCCGGACTGTGAGAAGCCCGACTGGAAGGGCTAAGCGATGCTCTGCTATCCTTCTTAGGGAACTCCATTGAAGGTCGCTGCATAGTTGGTGAGCGATCCTCAGACAACTTGAGGAACAAGGTTGCTCACCGACCCATCATCCGCTCCCCTTAAATCCTCCAATGTTGCAGGGGTCTCCCCACGCATGGAGCCGCCATCTTGGGGCGATTCTGCGCATGCGCAGTAGTCCACTTCTGGTGCCGGCCGCATCACTTCTGGTTGCAGCCTTTACCCCAGCGTATGTGCGACAGGGATTGCCATGAGGGTACCGTGCACGCTTCCCCCACTACAGGGCAACAAGGTGACCGAGCGTCCGTGCTCCAGGTCCCCGCCCGGTCCCAGCATCAGCAAGCCGTGGAGGGACCCCCTACGACCGGGACCAGTGCTGCAGGGCTGCACCACTCTTCCCACACCAGCCCCCAGTCCCAGGTAAGAGAAAATCTTCAGCTGCCCATGGACAGCCACATGTGGGTCTCCTCTCCTTCAGGACAGGAAACTGAACTGATGCATGAGAGATACCGCCCTTTTATTTTAGTGGGTTTCCTGTCCGGAAGGGATGGATCCTCTCTCAGATGGTGCTGTCATGGGCAATAGGAAAAATAATTTAAGAACACCCCCACCAAACATCTAAACCTTTTTGCAAACCATTGCCAGCTCCCACTATGAGCTACTGCTGATGACTGTGCTTGTCTCACAGATTATGGTGATGTTCTCATGATTTAGGCCACTTCTACACCAGAGGATATTTTTCAGATCAGGCAGAGAGCAGGTTTTTGCTGCACAGTACCCTACCAGTTTTATACCTGAGCCAGGGACAGAGGAAAAAGACCAGGTTACTTACCGGTAGTCTGGTTTTATGGAGCCACAACAGCACCCACTTAGAGAGGGGATCCGCCCCCAGGGACAGGAAACCTACAGATAAAAAGGGGCAGTCCCCCTCGCCTCCTCAGTTGTGTTAGAGACCGAGAGGAACTGCTAATTAGTACAAGTTCAAATCAGACAATAAAAAACACCACCACTCGTGTGCCACACAAAAAGGCCCAAGCCGTGGAAAGCAACCAAAGGGGGGGGGAGTGATTGGGTGCTGTCGTGGCTCCATAAAACTGGACTACCAGTATGTAACCTGGTCTTTTCCCATCGCCACGACAGCACCCACTGAGAGACTTGCAGAGATCAACACTCACGGTGGGACAACCGTGCGGGGGACAGACCTCCCAAACAGAAATGGAAGATAAGATGAGCCTATAAAGGGCATAGAAAGGAGAAGGTGAGGACCCAGGGTGCCGCCTTACATATCAACTCAACAGACGTGTCAGCCTATTCAGCCTAGGAGGAAGCCATTACCCGAGTGGAATAGGCCCGAACACCATCCGGAGGAGGCACACCCGAAGACTCGTAAGCCAAGCCAAAGGCGTCTCTTGATCCAGCGGGTCAAGGGACTCTTGGAGACTCCAGACCCCTTCCTCAGGCCCTGGAAGGAGACAAACAGAGCCCTACACACTACCTCCCTGCCTGAGTCAAATCAATGTAGGAGAGGACGGCCTATATCTAACATCGAGAGCAGGAACTTTTGCTTCAGCAGGGAAACCGAGTCAGGATAAAAGGAGGGTAGGACAATCGCCTGACTACGGTGAACCTAGAAACCACCGTAGGGAAGAAAGAGGGATCAGGTTACAGCACTACTCTATCAGGAAAGACCGACAAAAACAGAGGGTCTACGGAGAGAACCTGAGTGGCACTAACCCGCCGAGCAGAGGGAAGGGCAACTAACAAAGAAGTCTTAAGGGAAAGAACCGTCAGAGAGGAAGAGGCAAATGGCTCAAATGGAGCACTAGTGAGCGCCTCCAAAACCAAGTTCAGGTCCCAAGGAGGCACACTGGCAATGTGAACCGGAGTACCATGTGCATAAGCAGAAATAAATCAAGCAAGCCACCTAGCTCCCGCCCATGAGCCCCATACAAAGCCTCCAAAGGCAGAAACCTGAACTTTAAGGGCACTACCTGAAAACCCCAAGTCCCTTCCCGGGGAAGAAATTCCAGAATAGCCCGGGTAGGGACCACCTCAGAAAAAGGGGAAAACACAAAAATTCACGCCTTACCCAACAGTATATATTAGTGGTGGAAGCCTTACTACTCAGAAAGGTAGACACCAGACCATCGGAAAAACCCCTGGATTTCAAGAGGAGACAGCGCACAAAAGGATGACGAAGCGGACCCCGAGACAGCAGGGACGGGGATGACAGCAGGACCCAAGAATCCGACAAGGGACATGGCTGGGAGACATGAAACCCACGGTCTCCTTGGCCAGAAAGGAGCACCGAGAAAGACCCTCGCTCCCTCCTCCCTGATTTTCTGATGAGCAATGGAAGAAGAGACCTCAGAGGAAAGGCATAAGCGAGAGGGAACGACCAAGGGACCTGGAGAGCATCCACCACCCCACGGACAATGAGTGAGGCAAACCGCTCGACCCGGTGGCGAACAGAGCAATGTCCGTGAGACCCCAGAGGCACACAATCTGCCGGAACCCACGGCTGCGCAATGGCCATTGCCCTGACGTAGAGCAGGCAGACTCAGAAAATCTGCCGTGGAGTGAACTGGCTATTCGATATGAAGACCTGCGAGGGACAGGAGACAACGATAGAGAAACTGTGATGCAGTAGACCTCAGAGGCCATGAACGCTACTGCCTTGACGACAGATATACACGACACAAGTCAAAATGTCCGTCATGATCCCACGTGCTGGGAAACCAACCGCGAGAGAAAGTGAAGCAACGCCTGAAGAAGCACCGTAACGTTCCCGGCTTTGAAGAATCAGCCAGATTCCTGGACTGACCACTGACCTTGAGCCCATAGCGACCCCAGATGGGCACCCCACTGGACAAGCATCCAAGACTACCACCTCCGAGGTGGAAACCACCCATGGAACCCCCTAGAGATGTTACCCGGAGACAACCACCAGAAAGGGGAAGTGACAACCACCGAAGGGAAAGAAATGCAACTCGTCCTCAGCACAGGAATCTCCTGTTGAAGACATCCGGTGTGGAACAGAGCCCATAGCACCGCCGGAATACCAGAGGTCAAGGACCCCCAACAAAGACCTAGCCGATCGCAAGGACATGCGAGGATGGCGAACCACCAACCCAACTCTGGCGAGTATCACTTGCTTCATGGCCACCAGCAAAATGCCCGGCAGACTCACAGAATCCAGGTGTAGACCCAAGAAGGATTGACAAGGCAGAGGAACCATCCCAGACTTATCCCAGTCGATCAACCAGCCCCAATTCTAAAAAAAAAAAGAAATGGTCCGTGACAGGCGATCACTGCACTGAGAAGCTGAATATCCACATATCACAAAATCATCAAGATACGGAACAGTAAGAAAACCTGATGACGTAAAAAACTCATCACCTTGACATCACTTTGGCCTCACTATGGCCCCACGTATATTCACGAAACGGCATAGACTGCAAATTGAAAAAGCCGGAGCCAACCGGCGAACGTGATGGCCACCAGGAGGAATTTCAGAAGATCCGGAAGAATCAGCAGATGGCAATATGCACCATTCAATCCAGCCCAGCCATAAAACACCTAAGAAACAAACCGTAATAGAGTGAATTGACGCCATCTTGCAACCAGAACCACAAAAAAAAGTGTTCAAATGCTTTAAGTTAATAATAGTCAGGAAGGACCCATCGGGTCAGAGACCAGGAAAAAGGGGGAGCAAACCCCCCCTCGCTCCAGGCCCCCAGGGACCTCCAACAAGACTAGCCACACCAACAAACTCAGAACCTCCAACTCCAGTGCCTGCTGCTGCAAAGGAGACGGAGGGGAAGTCTGCACAAAAAAAAACTCTGGGGGAAAAACCTGAAAATCTAACTTCAGACCTGACGACACAATAGACAGAATCCAAAGACCAGAAGAAATAGCTCGCCAACTTGTGGAAAAAAGACGCAACCTGCCCCCTACCGGAGGTACAGGACTAATGGAACATATGATCCCTCCAGGAAGAGAAACCAAAGAGGGCACCAGTGGCCATTGAAACCTTGTTGACCCCATTTGTTGTCCCATCTGGTACGGGCCGTATAAGGCTTCTGCGCCTAAATGCCCTCCCTGACATGGCAAGGAACATAACAGAGTAGGCTTGTGCATCCCCCTTCCAGCCCTTTCAAGCCATAAAGCACGACGAGGCCAAGTTAGAAAGGCCCGCCGAACAAGCCGCCAACCGCAAGGAATCAGCCAGAGGCATCAGCCAAAGAAGCAGCACCCCTCCTGATCAGTGGAAGTGAGGAAAGCAACGCGTCCTTTGAAATACCATACATGAGTCAATACTCAAAATGATCAAACCAGACCAACAAGGACCGTGCCGTACATGTAGCCAAGACGGCAGATTTAAAGGCCCCTGCGAAGGACTCCCAGGAACGTTTAAGGAGCATAACCGCCTTGCGACCGAATGGAGCTGAGAGTAGTCCAGAATCATCCACCGGTAGGGATGAATGGCCAGAAGCCGAGGCGACTGCCGCAGGTACTTTAGGAACCGTAGAACATGGAAACAAAACCTCATCATTTAAAGGGAGAACGCCTCTCGGAGGATGAAGGAAGCGAACTTCTGCGCATCTGTTTGTCCCACTCCCGCTGAATCACTACCTTTTAGCGAACTGACCAGAAAGACACGGCGCCGTTTCTGGGAAAGGCCGGCAAACAAAATATCCGGGGACGCCTAGACCTCAAGAGTCCAAAATCCCCATGGTAACACGGACAGATTTGATCAAATCCTGCATACTAACCAATGGGAAACAGATCTGCCCTCCTCCTCAGATGAGGATTAGGAAGAATCAGAAGAATCCGTGCAAATCTGACCATTCCCAGGCTCATAAAACAAGGGACAAATCAGCAATTCCTCCCGAATCCTAGCCCTGATATCAGGCACAGAGGACTCCTCCCGCACTATTGTCTCAGACAAGATTGGCACAGGCGTTTCGTACAAGAATTGGGGAGAAGTTGGGGACACAGAGCACATTGCTGGTGCCTCACCCACTTACCCTCGTAACCCAGTAGAGGGACACAGACAAGGAGGACATTGTCAGAAAAAAGGCTCAGCCTGTACCCCCCAGAAATACCGCACATCTCATGTACCGGTCCCAGAGGTGGCGATCCAGCTCGAGTGGGAGACGTAGCCATTCTTGCCCTCTCACTCCTGTCCGTGTAGCCCACATCCCTCTAACGGCCCCTGGACTAAATCTTGCTGCTGCGCACATCTCCATTCAGAGGACGCCCCTCAGAAGCCCCAGGAGAGGACATGGCAGCTGCCACAAGGCGCCTGCACGCCTGCGTTGTACACCTCCTCCCCCTGGCACCTCCCCGCTAACCCCGGAAGTGGAAATGACCTCACTTCCAGGTCGGAGTGCAGAGCCACTGGGCATGCGCACCACCCAACCCGGAAGCGCACCACGCATCGCTCCCGCCATGCAGACCCGCCGGAGGCGCCTGCGGGAGTGGCAGAGCCGATACCAGTGCCCACAGCGACCCCCAGAAGGAGCTGCCAGAGGCGCAAATGGAGAAGGCCCCCCCCCCTGTGTCCAAGGAGCCCAAGCCCCAGAAAGAGCCGCCAAATGCACAGGAGGCACCTTGACAACTACAGTGCTCCTGCGACCCCCCATGCGCCAGGGTGGCACCCCAGCACTGACGGCATGGAAATACTCAAGAGAGCCTGAAACAAGACTTTCCAACACTGCCTCTGAAGCCCCAGGCCCTGCCATTCCCACAGACACCGCAGAGGCTGATTGGCCCCAGGTAAGCACAGGACATGCTATATGTAGGTTCCCATCAGGGACAGGAAACCAACTGAGGAGGCCCGCCCCTTTTAATCTGTAGGTTTCCTGTCCCTTGGGGCGGATCCCCTCTCTCAGTGGGTGCTGTTGTGGCGATGGGAAAAAAATCCAGTATTTTTTTTTTACAGATCTTCAGATATAGAGCTCACCAGGCTTGCTGCCAGGGCCACAAATTCAGCTTCATGAATATTCACTGCACGGCCAGTCCAAGACACTCAAGACTGCAGCCCCACAATCTGTACCGGTCTGTGCTTGGTTGCCATATACGTTGGGTGTATGGCAACCAATCGTCTGTATGTGCATACAAAGTAGGGGTTCTCTGCATTTGATCCTCAGCACAGAAAGCAGCTGGCTATGCACCTTATATTGGCAGAGCATCAGCGATAAACTCCCTCCCTGGGTGCAGTGGAATTGAGGATGACAGAAGGGGTTGATGACAGCAGAAAATTGGCAATGTATGATACCTGCAGTGTTAAAGAAAAAAAAGAAATCCTTACAAGTAACAGACAATCCCTTTTCCAATTTATTAGCCACACATACTCTCCAATAATACACAACAGTGTACATCATAGCATGTCAGCTGCATAGGAGGTAATGCTGAAGACGCATTCAGTAAGCAAAACCTCTAAGCAGGGTGCCCAGAAAGCTGTGGGTGTGCCAGTGGTGTTGTGGGTGAGGTCACCTGAAGTCACAGTTGTCATGGTAACTACATCGGCTGACTGCTGGCATTTATTGTATGCTCACAAGTCGTGCTGATAGATCATGCTGAACAAACATCCTCCGATGCAGCAGAACTGAGCATGTGACAGCGCAGTGGATTGTCAGTATGGGTGGGGTTAATACATGGTGAAAATTAGGGGTGTGGTATTTTTCTTAAGGCCACTTCACACACTAGGATATGTTCACGATATCCTTAGAACAATCACGTGACAGTGATCGTTCAGTCATCATTAGTGCATCATCACACACAAGATCATCATTAATATCCCAGTCTGCAACACACCAGCTAAATAGAAGAGCAAGGCCTGAACGATCTTTTAAAGCGGCAAGAATAGATTTTTTTTGAACATCGTTCAAAAAGTATCACTGAACACTGTAGCTTCTTCAAACAGCGTTAATTGGATTACAAACGTTAAAAAAAATTAGATCCTGACCTCAAATCTGATGGTGGGTTTACACACACCAATCATTGTGTCCAATATCTGAACAGATCTCTGGTTGCAGTGAAATCATGGACATTTTGCACCATTTGTACACAGCCACAAAATGGAACTATGTGTCCATGATTTCACTGCAACCAGAGATCTGTTCAGATATTGGACACAATGATTGGTGTGTGTAAACCCACCATGAGTGAACTTTCCAACTATTTTTCCATCCTATATTGTTCGTTTACACACAAGGACGCACTAACGATATCGTTAGACCATTCACAAATCTGACGTGTTAACGATATCCTAGCGCGTGAAAATAGAATTATTCTTACTGTTAATTCGGTTTCTAGGAACCTTCCACAACAGCATAGGAGGTAGCCTCGCCACGCCCTAATTGGGACAGGAAGCAGAAGAGGTTAAAAGGACCCTCCCACCTCCCACTAGCCAGTGTCTTACAAAGAACCATAGCCCGAGAGCAATAATAACAGTAATACATTCCAGGAAAAATCGAGGAACATAGGGAGGGAAATAAGTGCTGTCGTGGAAGGTTCCTAGAAACCGAATTAACAGTAAGAATAATTCTATTTTCTCTAGTCACCTTCCACGACAGCATAGGAGGCATACCAACGACCTAATACTTAGGGTGGGACTACAGCCTGCAGGACTATCCTGCCAAAAGCCAAAGCCCCAGGGGAAGCCAGGGCCAGACAGTAAAACTTCGGGAAGCATGCAATGAACCCCAGGAAGCAGCCTAGCAAACTGCTCCGGAGAAGCCCCAGCCCCTTTCCTCCCAGGAGACAGAGGGAAAACTGGAGAAACGAGCAGGAACAGCTGGGAAAGGAAGGAGTCCGGAAAGACATTCCGAAACCAGGGGGCGAAAAAACGTAGAGCCATTGCCTTGCCCGTATGACGACCAAAAAGCCGGCCAACATATAGAGCCACACATCAGGACGCCCACACTCCAGAGCACTGCACCATGGACAGAAAAATAAAGAAAGTTCACCACCAACGGAGTCCGCGGAAGTTGACAAAGGGAAGGAAGAAACATCCACTGGGAGCGAAAGAATGCCAAGAAGACCTCGGGAAGAAACGAAGGGTCCAGGTGAAGGACAAAGCAGTCATCCAGGACAGACAGCGACGGGTCCTGGCCAGAGAAAGCCTGAAGCCCCCCCACCACATAGGCCAGAAGCAACCGCCAGCAGAAACGCCAACCCGGTCGACAACAATGGATATCACAGGAGGACAGAAGTCCAAAGGAAGGGCGAAAAAGCCCAGTCAGGCCAACAATGAGGACCCCGCCAAATCCGTGGCAAACCTAGAACCAAACGCCGAACCCGGCATGTGCCGGATCAAAGACGCCGGCCCTGACCACATTTAGGAGAAAAAAAAAAACACTTCACACCCGCATGACGAAGTGCCAAAGTGACCGGAATGTCCGCAAGGAGGCCACCAACTCGGCCGACAGGCCCAGAGGCCTCAGCCCTGGCCCTCAGAAACCCTGCAGCTAAGTCGAGCTGCCGAGCATCCGAAAGGAACAGAAGACCACGAGATAGCAAGCAGAGGTCCGAATGCAAAAGGACTGGTCCACTGACCTAGAGCGCCATGAGCAGGATGAACCAATACCACCTCGCCCATAGAGGGGCCCTCAGAACAGAGAGGACTCCTTACCAGACCCTCCCCAGGAATCTCACAAGAAGAGAGAAGGGGGACAGGAAGCCAGAAGCAATAAGAAAAAACCTCAGTCTGGGAGAAAGAGGTCCATCCCCCACCAGGCCTCAACTCGGGAAGCATGCAGGATAGTCCTGCAGGCTGTAGTCCCACCCTAAGTATTAGGTCGTTGGTATGCCTCCTATGCTGTCGTGGAAGGTGACTAGAGGTGCAGGGAGACATAGGCTGCTACAGTATGAATCGCCCGGGAAGCAAAAAGGACGAGCCCCTAAAAGCAGGCCGTTGGATTCAACTACCAGAGGAGGGATGAGGAGGCATCCCCGGGAGACGAACCCGGGGATTCAGAGGACGGCAGACTGCCCCAACAGGACAAGACATGGTCCAGATGAACCTGAGTGAGCCTGAGCCCACCTGACAGGCAGGATGGAGAACATCAATGATCCCAGAGCCGACCGTCGCCCGAAAGGAGGGAGACGCCCGACTGCGCAGAAGCGCAGCAGAGATTCCACCACCCTGCACCCGAAGGACAGAGGAGAAGGAGCAAGAAGAAGGAAACAGCCCAGACATAGCACCCAGACAGAGGCTGCAATCCAATAGGAAAGCAACGACC
Organism: Allobates femoralis; assembly: GCA_033576535.1. Classification (NCBI taxonomy): domain Eukaryota; kingdom Metazoa; phylum Chordata; class Amphibia; order Anura; family Aromobatidae; genus Allobates; species Allobates femoralis. The sequence goes on along the minus strand of JARQOC010000011.1, from coordinate 200,548,685 downwards.
TCCGCCATAATGATCGAGAAACCCGGAGCCGAGGAGAACCCCCATGAAAAGAAAGCGGAGGACTGTACCTCTGTACAGGATTGTGAACCTGAGGAGCATCTGGGGGTGAGGGAGAATGGGCACCCGCAGTATGCGTCAGTCCAGTAGAGTGGAGCCATCTGGTGGCGTAGCCCTGCCCCCATGAAGGGGGAGGCGTTGGAAGCCGACGATGACACAAGCCCCTCCAGAGGGCTAGTTCGACCAAGAAGAGTCGGGAAAGCCCCCAACCCCTCCTCACAGCCTGGACAGACGAGAAGACCGTCGGGCGAAGGAGATCCTGAACTCCGGAGTACAAAAGAACCTAAGTACCCTGAGAGGGCAGGGTAGGAACCCGGAGAGCAGGCGGAGGAGGCAACTCGAACACGATGAGGAGGTCTTCGGAAAGACCCTCAGAACCCCCGGCAAGCGGCGAAGTCAGCCACTGGGGGAGAACACCACAAAGCATTTACTGATCTCAGGGAGACCAGTCCAAGAACCCACTGCGGCCAGCAGGCGAAAATGCCCAACACAGAGAATTCCGAGGCGTAATGCCTCCTGGGAAATATGAATATATCACTAGAGCCCGTGGTGCCTCGGGTAGGAGGCTCAAACACAGGACCGGGAAAGAAAGGCTGAGTTCGCCCCGTTACCCCTTCCCCCACCGAGCCACTGAGAGGCAGAGTACAGCAGCTGCAGCGGACAAGGCACGAGGACAACTAGTCCAAGGCCTACAAGGGACTCCCCCGCCCAGGAACCCCTGGCTAGGAGGTCCGAGGTACCGAGTGCCAAAGGGACCACCAACTAGTAGGCCGCACCGGAAGAGCCCTGCGCTCAAGTTGCCTGGTCCATAAAGGCAACAAGGCCAGGTCCAAACACCAAGAACCCAATGAAGGGTAGAGAGCAGAGTCTCATTAAGGCACTCCTCAAAGTCAGCCCCAAATCCGTCAGGTGGAGACGGATAGACAGAGATACAGGGTGTCAGACGGACCCAGGCATCTGCAAGACCCCAGGAAGCTCACCGGAGAAAGGGAAGGAAGACAAGGAGCTTCCACCCTAGGGAGCCCCTGAAGGGAGCCCAGTTGACCATCGTCCACAAAGGCAGAAGGCCCACAACCATGCAGCCCATCTGGCCCAGGTGGGAGGCAGCCTCAAAGGGGAGCGCAGTCTTGTTAGCTACATGCCGACCTGCACCCCCCCCGGGGACCCCGTGAATCAGAGATGCCACGAGAGAAACCAACTACTGGGATCACCCCCTGAAGGAATTCTCAGGAAAGCTCCAATCCTGAACGATGGTAGAATGGACTGGAAAGCGGACTGGGCTGGCAGCTCCAAAGCCGCCAATATCCCCAGATGGTAGAACTTTCCCATAGAGCTCTGACCGGCCCTAGCCCAAGTTCCTCCAAGTAGAAGAGGAACCTACTCAGTTCAGTGGCACTGGAAGATGGAGCGACAGCAGCCCAAACCTGACCTTCCCTCTCCCAGGAGCATCCCCAAAAGGAGCTGCCAGAGAGAATGAGGAAAGGGAAGCCTGAATCTCCAGGAAAACCCGGGATCTCATGCCATACACTAGGCTAGGGTGTGAAGCCCAACCAGGACAACAGGCATTAACGGCCCTCCCAGAGGGGGTCTGATGCCAGACTCGTCCCCTGAACCAAAGCACAGTTAAGGGGACCAACAATAACAACTGCCCATAGGCAGAAGAGAGGACCCCCCCCCACACTCCATCAGACATATACTGTGGCAGGGGAAACACTGGCACTGCAGCTGCAGGAGAAGACTCAGTAGCACACATAGGAACAATACCTTACCGTGGCTCAGAAGTCTTCAGGGCAGCCTTCCTAAAGAAAGGCCTGCCCCCCAGTGTCTGTAACGAGTTCCCCGCTTCCCGCACCGGGTCCTGGCCAGGCCACCTGCAGTGGTGGCGTGGCCGCATGCTGATCGCCAGGTCCCGTCACTGGAACCCGGAAGCGCTACGCTCCCGCCGGGGAGCGCGTGACCGGAAGTCCCGCCCACCAGCGTCACTTCCGGTCGCGCTGGAACAGTAAGAAAGCGCGGGAAGCGGCCGGCGGGCTCCGAAACAGGGGAGGTCGCCGGCCAGGGAGCCCACAGCCCGCTTCACCCCGAGGGGATCCGGAGAGCCAGGGCAGCAGTCCCACATACGTGGGAGCAGCAGGAGGAGGAGCGGAAGCCCGACCAACGCTGCCCGGTCCTACCGCGAAAAACATGCGGTAGGAGCAGCCGGAGGAGGAGAGCCGTAGCACCGACCAACGCTGCCCGGCTAAACATCAGGTATGCTGCAGTCGCCGGCCCCACAGCACAGGAAAAAAACCTCTCCATGCCCCATGGGGACAGGAAAGACACTGGCTAGTGGGAGGGTCCTTTTAACCTCTTCTGCTTCCTGTCCCAATTAGGGCGTGGCGAGGCTACCTCCTATGCTGTCGTGGAAGGTGACTAGAGAAACAACCTTTAAACAGGATTTGTGTTTATTTACTTACCCAATTAGGTAATGGGCAGGCATTATGGACACCTGAGAATTACCAATCTAGGGCTTGATGACAGCTGTCATTAACCCCCTCTATCTAAATGTGTATGTAACCCATTCTCATGTGAAGCATCATGGAATTATTGGTGCTACATAAATAATTAATAAAAAAAAAAAAATCAGGAGAGCCTCCAAAACATTTGATCCATTTAACAAATGGCAGTAGGGTGGTTGCCTGACACGGTGTGTGGCAACCAATCAGACAGCAGAGTGTGGGGGTGCAGTCAAAGACGCTGTTTGTGATTGACCATTGCAAGTTCATTGTAGTGAATAATCATAAATCCCTGGAAGCAAGGAACAGGAGACTGGTGGGCTCTACCTTCTAATCTAATGAGACCTGCATGCTCAGTAGGCATTCTGGATCCTGTGCCCTTTGACTTCCATTATAGTTGATGTTAGATCTGGTCTTTTGTTTTACATGCTTTATTCTTTGCACGCAATGCAACTTCATGGGGAAACCATTCTGCAGGGCATCTAAAGTGCAACTGGATTCACCATGTACTATTTCCAGAGCTCAGCTTATCATGTGGCCTATGGAAAAAGCACACTAAAAAAAAAAGTAAAGAGTTGACATGTCAATTCTTTATTCACGTGCAAAAATATGCACTACAGCACATGTGAACACATTTCACCAAAAGCCATAGCTTTTGCTGGAATGTGTTTCCATAATTGCATTTCACTGTATTTACAGTGCAAAAGAACAGTGCATAAACACAATAAAACGTGGCAAATAACGCAACACAAGTAGTCCAAGGCTGGTTTCACACTGCGGTTTTTCACTGATCAGGTTCGATCAGGTTTGAGTGTCAAAACCAGGATAGGATAGGAGAGGGGATCCGCCCACCAGGACAGGAAACCTACAGATAAAAAGGGGCGGTCCCCCTCGCTCCCTCAGTTTGTTTACAGAGTATGAGGGGAACCGCAGAGTTAAGAGAAGCATAACACATCTCAAAGAAACATCACACGTACAAACCCAAGAAACCCCGGGCAAGGCCCAAGGAGTAAAGTGCACACACACCAATTAACGTGACAAGGGAGGGAAGTGAGTGGGTGCTGTCGTGGACTCCATAAAACACAATTACCGGTAAGTAATCATGTCTTTTCTTCTCGCCACGACAGCACCCACATGAGAGAATTGCAGAGAGCAAGATTAGGGAGGGACAACAGTGCTGAGGACAGATCTCCCGAAAGCCAAGTCAGAGTCAGAAGACAAATCCAAACGATAGTGGGTATAAAAGGTAGAAGGGGATGACCAAGTGGCAGCCTTACAAATAGCTTCAATGGAGACCGCAGCGCGCTCGGCCCGGGAGGAAGCAATAGCCCTAGCAGAATGCGCACGCACACCCTCCGGAGGACTGCGGCCCATCACCGAGTAGGCCAAGCAGATGGCATCCCGGATCCATCTAGACAACGTGCTCTTAGAAACAGCAAACCCCCGACGAGGACCCTGAAAGGACACAAACAGAGCCCTACTCTGCCGGTAGGGGCTAGTTCTATCAAGGTAGTGTAACACTAATCTCCTGACATCTAGCGTATGAAACCGGTGTTCCTCCGGAGAACCCGGAGTAGGAAAAAAAGAAGGGAGGAAAATCTCCTGACTCCGATGAAACCGGGAAGCCACCTTAGGGAGGTAAGAAGGATCCGGTTTCAAGACAAGCCTATCTGGCAAGACGGACAGAAAAGGAGGATCTATAGACAAAGCCTGGAGATCACCCACCCGCCTAGCAGAAGTAAGGGCCACTAGTAGTGCCGTCTTGAGAGACAGGGACCTAAGGGAGGCAGCCTCAAGAGGTTCAAAGGGGGCCCCCATTAGGGCGTCAAGGACCAGATCCAAATCCCACGGGGCCAACCGAGCAATATGAACCGGGGCGCTACGCTCACAAGCCGCTATAAACCGAGAGACCCATCTGTCACCTGCCACATCAGAACCATACAACGCCCCCAAGGCCGAAACATGGACCTTAAGGGTGTTGACTGAAAGCCCCAACTCCCGACCTTTCTGAAGAAACTCCAGAATAGAAGGGATGGGAACAATCGGAGAAAAAGGAGCAGTATGGAACTGAAGGAACTTCCGCCAGACCCTACCATAAATCCGTGTCGTAACCGGCTTCCTACTCAAGAGAAGGGTGGCAATAAGCTGTTCTGAAAACCCCCGCAATCTTAATAGGTGCCTTTCAAGTTCCAAGCCGTCAAGTGGAGCCCCTTCACCTGAGGGTGATGGCAAGGACCCTGAGACAGTAGGCCTGGAACGGAAGGAAGCAGCCACGGGTCGGACACTGACATGGCTCTGAGCCAGGAAAACCACGGCCTCTTGGGCCAAAACGGGGCAATGAGAATCACCCTCGCCCCCGATCTTCCGGATGACCACTGGAAGCAAGTTCATGGGAGGGAATGCATAAGCCAGCCGAAAGGTCCAAGGGAACTGGAGGGAATCTCATGTGGGTGCTGTCGTGGCGAGAAGAAAACTATAATTGAAAGTTTGACACCTGTTCTAGGTTTTGGAGTCACTCCTGGTTTTGAAACACAAAACCTGACCTGACCACAGTGTGAAACCAGCCTAAGGGCCCTTTCACATCTGCGTTTATTTGAAATTGCGGCAGATGCGGTGAAAAAAACGCATCTGCCGCATAACCGCTGCACTTGCGGTAATCCCCATAGAAAGTATAGGGGGACTTGCGGCAGGTGCGGTTTTGCACTTGCGGCAGCTAAAAAAAACTGCGGTCAGCTGCGTTTTTTTTTGCGGCCGCACCTGCAAAACCGCACTTGCAGCAAGTCCCCCTATACTTTCTATGGGGATTACCGCAACTGCGCCGCAAGTGCAGCGGTTATGCGGCAATCGTGGCAGATGCGTTTTTTTCACCGCATCTGCCGCGATTTCAAATAAACGCAGATGTGAAAGGGCCCTAAGACTGTCTACACAGTGCTTGGTTGCAGAAATGTATGCACCAAATCTGCATCTCATGCCATATAAAAAAAAAAAAAAAAAAAAAAAAAAAAAATATTGCAGCATGTTGCCAGCAAGTTTTGGGTTACACGCACTCACACACATTGGTTCACAGAATTGTCTCACATGCATGACACTGAACACACACACAGCAGAGCCTGAGCAAAGTGTCATTAGCACATCACATCTAATGCTTTCATATACTAGTGTGACTACCCAAGGGAAGGTTTCAGCTGGTTTTAGTAAATTGCAGAGAACATTGGTTTATAGTAGTGAAAACAGCTGTAAGATCTTAATGTGTTGCTATTTGCATTTATTAAAAAGGTCTGTACCATTACATTGTTCACCCTTCCAATGCTGTATAGGGAAACTTCACACTGATTGACCCCCATATTAACCCACAACTGCTGGTAAGAAAAATAACACTTCTGCACACAAGTGATCACTTATCACAAAGCCTCCAAGTAACTGATGGCATTAATCCCAGGTACACGACACCCTCTTATATTACTCAATTAGATGCCTCCATCACATTATGTACTACTTACTCACCCAGGCCATGTATAAACACACGATTAGGGAGAAACCACCTCACTGGTTTGTAATCTAGCCTAAAAAAGGAGACCCTGTCAAGGCTATTTCCTACATAAGACTAAAGTTGCCATGAACAGGTTTGCTGGAGTTCTGTTAAATCCTGCTCATATCCAAGACAGATTTTCTAAATAATCCTGTTTTTTCCCCCAATTGTCACAGTCTGATGGATGGGGGCCTGACACTTCCAATGTCCATCACAGATGTGTCACGTTTCCTGCAGTCTGTTGCAATGTGCAGTCTGTTCTTTACGGTGCAGGTGTGAGTGACAATGTGGGAGATTTCTTCATCATCCAGCCTATCAAAGCACAGACCCTTGGTACCCATCAGCACAGTGCTGGAGGATTATAAAATGTGTCGGTTAACAGATTTTAGGTGGTACATTTAGTCTTATGTGAAAGCCTGGTGACAGGATCCCTCTAGCACAGAAAAATGTTCTCTATTGTAAACCACATTAACTACCTTGCCATGATGGCCGCAACCATATGACCGAGTCAAAAGCCTTGGATCCTCATCATCTGTGGACATTTTAATTAATGCATGTTTGCTTTGACCCACGTCAACCTAAAGCGAGACCGTTGAGGTAGTGGAAAGTTTATTTACAATGGAGTTACACTTAAAGATACCAAAGTATGGAGATAATTGAGCCGAGGCATGCAAACTCTGAATGGGAAGGTCACAGAAGAGACTAAGCTGTTGATACAAATTTTTCTGAAAAACCTGAGGATTAAGGGAATGTCATATAAAATGTGTACTACCCATTTACTGTCAACTACTCTACAGTTAACAAACCCTTTATAAAATAAAGAGACATCACACTTATGTACAGTTTGTAATAAAAAAAATTAAAATAAAAAAAAAAAAAAAAACTAAGATCAAAAACAAAGTTTCCCTGCAAAATTAAGCACGTTCTCCACGGATTCTTCTTGCTAGCTGGATGTCCTTGGGCATGATTGTTACTCTTTTTGCATGGATGGCACACAGGTTGGTGTCCTCAAAGAGACCAACCAAGTAAGCCTCACTTGCTTCCTAAAAATGAAATATTAGACAGTCAGTATGTAGCCACATACACGTAATTAAAGTCACAATTACCAATACCTCACCTGCAGAGCACCAATGGCTGCACTTTGGAACCTCAGATCAGTCTTGAAATCTTGAGCAATTTCTCTCACAAGACGTTGAAAGGGAAGCTTGCGGATCAGTAACTCAGTGGACTTCTGATACCTCCTGATTTCTCTTAAAGCTACAGTACCAGGCCTGAAGCAAAATAAAAAAGTGTAAGGGTATAAAAATGTAGCCATTTAAATTGGACCCTTTGTATTTCAAAGTTAAAGGGAACCCATGATATGAAAAACCACCATTAACCTGCAGGTTACTAGCACATGGTATCTGCCCAGTTCTTGCACATTGAACCTTTCCTCCTCAGAAGTAGATTTCACTGACCCTACTCATACTTTGCCACCATCTTCCACCATTGTCTTTCCCATCCATCTAGTAATTTGTGACCTGCTAGATTGCTCCAGTGTTTCATGGAGCACACTGGATGTCACTCCCCAATATATCTATGAGAGCCTAATTGCAATGTTGGTTAAAAGTAAAGCTGTCGGTAACAAGGGCAAATTACTTTTTTAAATCAAAACCCACATAACACTGGAGTGTTGCTTTAGAGGGACTACACAGATTCATCATGCTTAACTGGGCAAGCATGCATCGGACACAGTCTGCTTCACTGCAGCCTTCAAGGTTTCTGAAAAGTGTTTTAGGCTACGTTCACACATTTGCGTATTTTGCTGCGTTTTTCGGCCACGCAACAAAATACGCAGGGGCTTTCACACACTGCGCTCTCTTTACTCCAGAAAGTGCAGTGATGTCACAGGGGAGGAAAAATCCTGCTTCCTCCTCCCCTCTGTGACAGCCCCATTAGATTTCACAGTGTATTAATATACACTGAAATCTAAATTACAGAGGCAAATGTATGGAAAATAAAAAAAAAATTGAATACTTCCTGTCCGACGCCTTTTCCCACTGTCTGGTGCCTTCTGCCGCTCTTCGGTTCCAAGTGAGAGGTGTACTGAGAGGACCTGTGGTGACGTCAGAGGGGGGGGGGGGGGGGGGGGGGGTCTCCAGCACTGATTGGCTGTTCGCAGTCATGTGATATGTATCACATGACAGTGAGTGCCCGGGAACACCCCTCTGACATCACCACAGGTCCTGTCAGAACACATCTCACTTGGAACCGGGGATCGCACAGCGGGAGAATGCGTCGGACAGGTGAAGTATTGATTTTTTTATTTTTCATTCACTTGCTTTTGTTTAATTTAGATTTCACAGTCTATATTAATACACTGTGAAATCTAATGGGCGGCCACAGCTGTCAAAGAGGGGAGGAGGAAGCAGGATTCTTCCTCCCCTCTGGGAGAATACGCAGAAGTAGCTGCGTAAACAATTGACATATCAATTGTTTACGGAGCTGCGCTTTCTCCCGGAAAACGCAGTGCGTATCTTTATGCAATGTCTGCACTGCAAAGTGAATTTCCCATTCACTTTGCAGGCAGACAAAAGGCACATTGCGTATTTTGAAAAGCGCGTGTAAAAAAAACGCGGCAAAATACGCAATGTGTGAACGTAGCCTTAGTCCAGTTTCAAACGGGTAGGGGGGGAAATGCAGGTTTTACATGCATTCCCTGGAATTGTAACAAAAACTGTATGCTCCCGCACTGCTATTGTCAATGATCCGTTAACCGGGATCAGTGATAGTGGTGCGGGAGCATAGTTTCATCTAGCTGAAGCCAAACCCAGGATCCAATGAGTGCCAGGGCATGCACAGTTTCAAAACCGCTGATCCAGAGCCATGTTCCAGTGGGGAAATTGTGATTGATCCAGCGCACCACAAGTGAAGAGTGCTTCTGGGTTGTGTTAGAGGCTAAAAATGCACCAAGATGAATTTTTGGTGTCCGTGTGGAAAAAAAAAAACCCCACACACTGGACACTCCCAGATCTGGGGAGAAGAGAAAAAAAAAAAAAAAAAAAACCACTACTGTGAAACCAGCCTTACAGCACACAACCACAATAAGGCAGTCATTGTTAGCTTTGGTTCCATTTAAGACTCGACATACTGTTTACTTGATCAAAACCAAGATAACTTGACAATCTGAGCCCCTTGACCTACTTTGTGATGCGTTTTCCACATCTGCCAATGTTGGATGCAGATGGCAGCACAGGATGAAGTATCACCCATGACCTGATGTTCTCAATTAGTGTCTTTTTTTAGCACAACAGCTGTCACCAATAAATGGTTATTCCTAGATGAGCAAATCAACTTGGATTTGTCAAAATGCAGATCATTGGCTTCTGCATAGAGTCAGCAAAATTGCAGCAATTGGCTGCCATATAATGTTGAGGCGATAACACCGCTACTTCTCCCCCATACGCCACCACCCAGTCTTTAATGCTGAAATCCCCAAGGCCTCAGTCACAAGGCACAGGGCTTCTGGGTTTGCAAGGCCTGGGAGGATCCAGCACATGCAAAGATCACAGCCCATGTTGTCACATGAAACTGTGGGCGTAAGTGCAGAACAGGCTTTATGGACTCAGAAAAGCCTTGGCCTTATTTCAGTGCTGCTGCTTTTTTTTTTTTTTTAATCAGATAAATTTTATTAGAATCAGCAACGAATAACAAAGCATAATACAGTCCTTCACAATGTCAATTTCCCCCCCCCCCCCTTTTTTCCCTTACCCAGGCTAGACAACAATTAATCTATTCCAAATACTAACAAGCTCCCATACATTTTGCGTTGACAGTGTTCTCACTAGTATCAAGCTGTACCAGTGCTGCTGATTTAAAAAGTCAAATGGGTGGCAGTGAGGTGAGCAGGGGGAAAAAAAAAAAAAAAAAAAAAAAAAAAAAAAACACACACTAAAGGGTTACTCCAACTCTGGCATTATTTTTCACAAAGTGTATTAACACATTATATATAATATACAGTGCAAGCCCAACATAAGGTTTGTCTTGTACTCCCCTCTTCCTATTATTTGCCCCTTTGCTCTTATTAGACAGGATCTGTTTGAAATTGGAATGTCAGATGCACGAGGCAGACTTTACTGGTTTATGAATTTGGGGGTCACTAAACGTAAATGCTGCTGGAATCAGTGAGATTAAAGGCCCAGTTACACAGATAATTGTGCAGGGATTGCTTGCATAGCTCTGGTTGCAGTGAAATCATGGACATATTGGTACATTTATACATGGCCACAAAATGTAACTGTGTCCATGATTTCACTGCAACCAGAGATATGCAAACAATCAGCACCCAAGTCCAGAGCCACTGCCTAGGTAAGGACAGCTTCTTCCAGCTACCGGGTCAGGCCAGGACCGCATGAGCTTCAGAGGTCTCCCACCTCCAAGACAGGAAACCTAAACTGAGGTTCAGGAGAGGTCCCGCCCTTTTTATCTCAGAGGTTTCCTGTCTTGGATGGGCGGTCCTATCTCTCAGGTGGTGCTGTCGTGGCGATAGGGAAAAAAAAAAAAAAAAAAAAAAAAAAAACACACACCATTGAAAGATTGACACTTGTTCCGAGTTGGAGACACTCCTCCTGGTTTTAATACAGAACCCTAATCAGGAAAAAACCATGGTGTGAAGGGGGTCTGAAGGCCACTTCACACACAGATATCTGAGTCCAATATCTGAACAGATCTCTGGTTGCAGTGAAATCATGGATACATTGTTCCATTTTGTGGCTTTGTACAACATGGAGCAATGTAGCCATGATTTCACTGCAACCAGAGATCTGTTCAGATATTGGACTCAGATATCTGTGTGTGAAGTGGCCTTAATTGCTCAGCTGTGCCAAAGATAATCCCAAGGGGTAGTTTTAATGCTGCTGGTCGAGGAAGCACCAACTACTACAAGATTTAAGAGGTCTGGGAGGGTCGTCCTTGATGGAGTGATTGCACATGGAAAAATGGCTTTTATGTCTCACAATTGTCTATTGAACTAAGGCTGGCTTCACACTGCAGTTTTTCACTGATCAGTGTCCAGTGTTTGGGTGCCAAAACCAGGAGAGGAACTTGCAGAGAAAAAAACAAAAAAAAAAAAAACTATAATTGAAACATTGACACCTGTTCTGAGTTTTGGAGCCACTCCTGGTTTTGGCACACAAACACTGATGGACACTGATCAGTGAAAAACTGCAGTGTGAAGCCAGCCTAAGACCATGTGGTCTTCGTTCTATACAGATGAGTATCAGGCAAAATAGAAGTTATCCTTTACCTGTATCTGTGAGGCTTCTTCACTCCTCCAGTGGATGGGGCACTTTTCCTTGCAGCTTTGGTGGCCAGCTGCTTCCTTGGAGCCTTTCCTCCAGTAGACTTACGGGCAGTCTGCTTTGTACGAGCCATTGTTTAGAAATGTAATCTAAAAATTAAGAAAAAGGAAAGTTTTATTACAAATATTTTCCCATAACTATAAATGCTATTAAAGTCACATTTTCTTGTCAGTAGACATGTCAAGTTGACAAGATGCTTCACTAGTAATAAATAGCTGTCCTCTAATAGAACACAACTGGCTGTGCAAATGTCTGACCCGAGAACCCCCTGCAGGAGAAGTGAGGTATTACATGGTACTGCACAATTGTCTCCCGAGGTCAGCGCGGAGGAATCCCGATAATACAAAAACCTTCCTTTATGGTACTGCACAGGGAGCTTTAGGATCCCCATTGTAAGGGGCACATTCTTATTCATAGAGCACCATTGATTCCATGGGTTACATACAAGCAAGCTAAAAATACGAGCAAACTAACAGTGATGGACTGATAGAGAGGACCCTGCCCTTGTGGGCTCACATTCTACAGGGCAGTGGAGACAGTAGGTTGGGTTTGCTCTGGTGGAGCGCCGGGTCCAATGGTGGTGAGGTGGCACTGTGGTCATTGCAGGTTATAAGTGGTTCTGACGAGATGGGTTTTCAGGTTCCGTGTGTAGGGGGACAGTCATGTGATGGGGTGCAGAGTTTCAGAGGATGCTCAGGTGAAGTCTTGCAGGCTGTTGGATGAGGAACGTACAAGTGTGGAGGAAAGGAGGAGGTCTTGGGAAGATTGGAGGTCAAGAGTAAGGCTGCCTTCACACTTGCAGATGCATCTGCAGCGTTTTGCAGATGCATCTGCAAGTATCAGCATGCAGACCGCGGTCCCTATGTTTATAATAGGGCGCACCGCGGTCTGAATGCTCTCATTGATTCCTATATGTGAGCCGTAAGCAGGCGTATGCCTGCTGACAGATCACACACTCCCGCCCCGCACCTTGGACGCAACATCTCGCGTCCATAGTGCGGGCGGGAGAGTGTGATCTGTAAGCAGGCATACGCCTGCTTAGGTCACATGATGGAATCAATGAGAGCATTGCACCACGGCCGTGTTCTGCATGCTGTACATTGCAGAAACGTGAGGAGCATCTGCAAGTGTGAAAGCCAGCTAAGGATGATACCAGGAGTTTAGTTCAGATATATTGGAGGGGGGGGACAGATTGTGGGCGGCTTTGCAAGTCAATGTTAGGAGTTTGAATTGGATACACTGGTGATCTGGGAGCCAGTGGAGGGATTTGCAGAAGGGAGAAGTGGAGGAATAAGTGAGGAGAGGTGGGTTGGTCAGGCAGCAGTTAGGTTACATTCACATATTGTGCGCGCTTTTCAAAAATGCGCAATGTGTCTGCCGACAAAGTGGATGAGAAATTCACTTTGCTGTACAGACACTGCGTAAAACATGCCGAGCTTTTATGGGAGAAAGCACGGGCAAAAAAAAAAAAAAAAAAAAAAAGAGAACATGTCAATTCTTTATGCACCTGCGCTCTCTCATAGGGGTCGGCGCTGCAGGATCTGATGTCAGAGGGGGAGGAAGAACCCTGTTCCTCCCCTCTGACGTGTGAACCATCCCATTTGGGTTTCGCAATGCATTAATATACAATGTGAAACCCAAATTAAAGTTAAGCAAATGTGTTAATAAAAATTAAATTATTACCCATCCTAAGCTGTTCTGGATACTGGGAGCCAAGACAACTGCAGGTTATGAGCTGCCAGGACCTCAGCATGATGTCATTGGGCACTGCAATTGGCCACTCGTGGACATGTGATATGGATGTCATATGATGTCACATCACATGACAGCGAGCGACCAATCATGGCACCCGATGACATAACACAAGGACCTTGCAGGTCGATAACTGCGTTGTGTGCCGGAGAGCAAGTATTCATTCTTTGTTTAATACAAAAACAAAAAAAAAACATGTTTTTTAGATTTCGCAATGTATATTAATACAATGCAAAATCAAATGGGGGCTGGCAAACATGTGTTTGCTGTGTGGTGTGAAAGTACTGCGTCTTTTTGGTGGCCACAATACATGGGCTAAAAGTGCGTGCAAAAAAACAAAAAGTGTGGGTGAATGTACCTTAAGGACAGATTGGAGTGGTGCAAGAGGTGTTGGCAGGGAGGCCACAGAGGAGGTTGCAGTAGTTGAGATGGGAGATGAGGGCATGCACTAGTAGATCAGTAGATTGAGGTTTGAGGAAGGGATGGATTCTGGAAATATTTTTGAATTGGAGGGAACAAGGGCTTGGCTATGCCGTTTGAAGGACAGGGAAAGAGTAGAGGGTTACTCCAAGGCTGCGGACTTCAGGTACAGGGCAAAGGGTGATGTCATATTGCAGAACTGTATAAAGGTCCCTCCCACTAAGTTGATATGATGAACATCCAAGATATACGTAATCAACTGTGGATCAGTCATCTCCTGCAGTGGCCAGATGTAACCCATAGTGGGGGGGGGGGGGTGTCGAAGAGTTTAGTGGACACTCAGGTTCTGCACTTTCAGCTCCTATTCAATGGCTGAGCACCAGTACCTGACAGCAGCCACCAATCATTGTGACTGAGCTGTGGTGTCCTTTCCCACAAGGGTCACATGTCATCACTGTCAGTGGCCAGATATGACCTCAGTTCATGTAGTGGAAAGCCCCTTAAACAACATCACTAGCCTACAAACACCAGGCACCATTCCTAGGGAGGCACACAAGATTATCTTTGGTGGCTGTACACAGAACTGGTTAGGCTGGTTTCACACTGGCAAAATTTCAATCCGCATCAGTTTTAAAATGGATAGACATTGATTAGGTATGGCCACCCATGTTATCTTATGAGTACATATTGGTCCTGAAGTGGCCATCAGCATGTTATTTTTTTTTTTTTAACAGATCCATTTTTTACATGCACCCAGAATCAGACTGCTCTGATTTTGGGCTGCCTTAAAAAAAAAAATAGACAAATCTGTATGAAACATGGAACTCTATGGAAAATAGATCTGTGAAGAGAAAAAATAAAAAAAAAATGTTCCATGAAAGATGCATTTTGCTGTACTGAGCATGCTCAGAAACAAGCTCCCCCACCACTCAGGTAACTGATGCCAGATCCGTTTTTAAGTAGTTTGTGGACACCAGTTGGCATCAGTTTGCACAATATGTGCCTGTCCACATGGTTCCTTCAAGTTCAAGGATCCATACAGACTTGCACATTTGCCAACATGAATTTAGCCTTAGAAAGCAAGCAGCTGAAATCAGTGAGATAGGACAATTTATTGTGTTTATGGGAGCTGAAATAGCAGGTACTTTTTGTGACTCCTGTTTCTCTAACAATTTTGATTTTTCCTTTAGACAATTTTATGCAAGGAGTTTTCAGTTGGCACATTCTTTGTGACTTGAGTGTTGAAAAGTGTTAAATCTGAACTTAAAAAAAAGGGACTTCAATGAATTGCAAGTAATGAATCTAGAGTCTGATCAATGGTTTAGGCCAAGTTCAGATAGCTTTTGAACCTTATTTGTGCTGCTTTTTTTTTTTAAGCATTTATCAGCAAATTTGATAAATTATCCCGCATTTTTTTCGTCCTTCGAGAGGAAAAAAAAAAAAAAAAAAAAAAAAAAAAAAAAAAAAAAAAAAAAGTCTGCACAGCATTTCTAAAACTCATCATCTTCGCTGGAAGATATCCATTTTACATGCAAAAACAGACCAAAACCACAACTGAACTAATGGCCACTTTACACACAACCAACTTATCTGTCCAACTTCTGAACTTACTAGTTGCAGTGAAATCATGGACACATTGTTCCATTTGTACACAGCCACAAAATGGAGCAATGGTCCATGATTTCACTGCAACAGTAAGTTGTTCAGACAAGTTGGTGTGTGTAAAGTGGCCCTAAGGCTAGCTTCACACTAGTTTTTAAACTGTCATGCAGGTTAAAGCCTGCATTTCCACAGACCTCCCCATAATGAGAGGCTCACGGACTGTAATTAACACCGATGCAGGAGCATAGAGTTGCTTCCGGAAGGGAAGGGGACAACGACTGATAGCCTCTCTTTCTTGGACCCGGTTATAAATAACATGCCCCCTAGGGGTGTGTCATTTAGAACTGTCATGGGCATGTGCATACTCCCCCCCTCCCCCTAAAGAAAAACAATATAAAAATTCTGATCGGGAGTCCGCATCCAAAGTCTGCTGGATCTGGGTTCCATAGAGCCCAATTTTTAATTTGACCACTGTCGTCCTGGATTCCAGTGGTCGTGGTTTTTGACATTGAGACCAAAATTAGATGGACGCAAGTTCCTGCTGCCCCATTGAAAGTTAATGGGGTCAAAATTGGCTTCAGGTGCATCCAGTTCTACATGGATTAGTAACCACGAGAGCAGGCATGATGGAGCAGTGTCCGGGCATGTCCAGCACCGCTCTGTTTAGGTCAAGGCTTAAAATCTCCCCCAAATTCATAATGTGCTAGAACCCACAGTAGATTTAGACAAAAATGAAAACAAATGCCTATAGCATGAATCAGGAGGATGTAGTGTGACTAAAATAAAGCAATTTCCAGTCCCCTGTGCTATAATGCGTCCTGATCTCCCCAATATTGTGGGAATCCCCGCTCGTTAACCCTTCCCTGCACAGATGGGCCGCACATGTCGCAGTCTGCGCTCTCTGCTGCCCCCGGCGGCCGCTCCGCGCACTGCACCCGGCGGACACCCGCCATTATGTGATCTTTATCATTCACATTCAGCACAATTACAAAAAGAAACAACAAAATGTAGAAACGTGAACGAGGAGAAAAGAACGAAGAGTGATCGCGGGCGGGAGATCCCGGACACCGCACAGCCGCCGCCATCACCGGGGCACGGACGGGGGCATTGTGTGTGCGGGGGGGAAACAGTCCCCATCAACAACAGGGAGGGGGAGGAGGGAGAATGCGGGAATCACCGAGCAGGAGGAGGCGGGAGGGGGCGATACCGGCGCCCCTGCCCCCCGGGGGGGGGGGGGGTGACACAGGGGCCCTGCCCTCCCGGGGCCCCGGCCTCCATCACACGGCCTCCTCTCCTCACGTCTCCTCTTCCCCCTCACAGACGAGACAACATGGCGCCGGAGCTCCGGGAACCAGTGGGGGAGGGGTGAACTCCCGCCCGACCTCCACACCGGGGAGACCGGCACTTACCGACTATCCGGTCACAACCACGACGGTTAATCACATGACCAACCGAAAAAAAAAAAATATGGCGGTTACCGGACATTAACGGTAAAACCGAATCGGTAGCGACGTCACCACTACTAATGATAAAAAAGTCAGCGTAGAAAATACACACAACACCGAGTGCACCGTCATATACAGTTACCGGATCAGGCGGGAGATGAGGCGGCGGAGAGACACTTACCGAGCGATCCCGGAGCGCGCCAAACACACAACCGACGGGGCAGCGAGTAATAACGTAATCTGCGCCCGCCGCCGCCTTATATAGGCACGGCCACGTCACCGCTCATTCGTCGCCTTTGTTTCCCTGGGAGCGGATGCTGATTGGCTGTGAGGCACAGAGGCGGACGCTGATTGGTGGCTTGGAAAAAGGCGGGGAAGCATTCCCCCTGCTCTGTCTGTGCCATAGGAGCACAATGTAAAATAATATAATAATATGAGGTAAGAAGATGAGTGCGGGCGGCGACCACAAGAATGAGCACATCCTGCACGTGTGGTCGGGCACCGTCAATACACATATCCTCCATGTACTGACTGGACGTCTCATATTCACCACACACATCACACATACAGCCACTGCTGGACACTATGGGGTCCGCCACTCCAAAATAATACTAATACAATAATATTTATTCAGTTATATTAGCACTATTAATTCCATAGCACTTCACATACATCCAGTGGCATAACGTGAAGTTCATGGGCCCCGTTGTAAAAGCTCCAAAGGGGCCCCCAATTAATACAAATCTTTAATAGCATTAGTCTTTTTCTATAGGCAAGGGAACTTTTGGGATCCCCTTGACTCCAGGGTCCTGGTGCGATTGCAACCCCTGCACTTGTTGTAGTTACGCCCCTGCATATACATCAGTAATACAGTGGGTACAGAAAGTATTCAGACCCCTTTACATTTTTGACTGTTTCATTGCAGCCATTTGGTAAATTCAAAAAAAGTTCATTTTTTTTCATTAATGTACACTCTGACCCATCTTGACTAAAAAGAACAGAAATGTAGACATTTGCAAATGTAATAAAAAAGAAAAACTGAAATATCACACGGTCATAAGTATTCAGCCCCTTTGCTCGACACTCATATTTAAGTCACATGCTGTCCATTCCTTGTGATCCTCCTTGAAGCCGGTTTCACACATCGTGTCACCGAGTGAAACAGGCGTCGTGCACACATGTTACAACTGGACACATTGTGGTCGTATTGTGGGGCGTGTGCACACGGACAGCCTGTCCGTCTTACTTCCAGCACGCTGCTCCTCTCTCTTCCAGTCCCTGTTGGGCTCAGTGAAGTGAATATTCATGATCCCTAATGAGCGGCACCGGAAGTGAGAGGAGCAGACACCGCTGGAGCGAGGTGAGTATAAAATTCTTTATTTGCAGGCTTTTTTGTTTTGTCCGTGGTCCGTGTCACAGTCAGTGTGAACATCCGTGTGCAGGACGTTTGGACAAAAAAGCGGTCTGTGGCTCCGCAAAAAAACAGACAAGTCACCGTGTGAGCACACAGACACGCAAGTGCTCCACACAGAACACATTCCGTCAGAAACACGGACGTGTGCATGGGTCCATAGGGGATCGTGTGTCCCCGTATGTCTGTGCCTCTGCATGTGTCCCCATGGACTGCACACGTGCCGGAGGCACAGATGTGTGAAACCGGCCTGAGATGGTTCTACTCCTTCATTGGAGTCCAGCTGTGTGTAATTAAACAGATAGGACTTGATTTGGAAAGGTATACAACTGTCTATATAAGACCTCACAGCTGACAGTGCATGTCAGACCAAATGAGAATCATGAGGTCAAAGAAACTGCCCACGGAGCTCAGAGACAGAATTGTATCAAGACACATGTGGCACCCCTGTGGACCGGTGGCTACAGTAACGTACAGCAGCAGGGACTGGTAAGTTAGTCACCCCACACAACACCCAACACATCCCTCAATCCATAGACCTAGTACTTCAATGTCAGGCAGGGAATATTGGGGGGAGCCAGGTGGAGGGTGGAGAGTCAGAGAGGAACCTGGGAAGGGGTGGAGGAACTGGAGTAAAACCCAGGAAAATTAAGTTAGGAGAGCTCAGTCGAGAGATGAAAAGAGGTTCCTGTTCAAGTTCCTGTAGTAGGAGAAGGAACAGAAGTCCTAAGCCGAAACGTCTGGTGCCAGAAAAGCAGAGGCAACAGAACCAGACCCGGTGGCCTGTGCCACCCAAATGGACTGTCCGGGTCACAGGTCGAGACCGAGGAAAGACCGAAGGGGTCCTGGGGTGAATCAGAGTGCTCAGGAACACCAGGGACCAGGCCGGAGCCAGAATACCGGCTCTGTAGAAGTGGCCAGGTAGCTGCAAGTCCCAACCACAAACACCGGCGGGGTGCGGGGTCTTTATGTACCGGACCTAACCCCCGACACAATGATGGGAAGGCCGTCAGACTAGGGCTAGGAGACCCGGGAAAGTGCACCACAAAATGCCCGCGACCGCCAGACATGAGGATGTGTGCGGGATTGAGGAGAAAGGCCCGAAAGGTACTAGAAAGGGAGTGTCCCTAGCAAACCGTCCCAGCTGATCACCAAAGCTGCCAGAGTACTTGTTGTGAAAGAACTGTGAAAGTGGACTTAAGTACCCGGTCAAACTCAGAACTGTTTGTGTGAGACTTATTTACATGCTGAATAGCCCGAACGTGAGCCAGCAGCCAGAGTGTGCCAGAGGGTGCGCAGAACTTGACACATATACTTTCTTCTTGGCAGCCCTAGGAAACCAGCCATACCCGTGGAGGGCGCATAATCTAAGCTGCCATCGACATTGTCCCCAGTGATCTCAAATGCAGTGGTGGCCCACACTAGCCACAACCCACGGATGGCACCACAAACATTTTATAAAAACTCTATTTTCCCTTTATTCAATTCCCCTTTTATTGCCGTGCCTGGAGCCACAGAGACAGGTCATGTCACAGTGACACCCCACAGCCTGTAACGACAACTCGTGTCCGGTTCCGAGTAACCCCATGGGGCGTAACACACACATCTGGCCAAGGTTACAAAATAATTTCTGCAGAACTAAAGGTTCCTAAGAGCGCAGTGTCCTCCATAATCCTTCAATGGAAGAAGTTTGGGACAACCAGAAGTCTTCCTAGACCTGGCCGTCCAGCCAAACTGAGCAATCATGGGAGAAGAGCCTTGGTGAGAAGGTAAAGAAGAACCCCAAGATTACTGTAGCTGAGCTCCAGAGATGCAGTGTGGAGATGGGAGAAGAAAGTTTCACTGAGGCTGGCTTCACATTTGCGTATGGGAAGGCAGCGTTTTGCTGCGTTCCCATACGCAGTTAAACGCATGCGCACTGCGTTCCTATGTTTAACATAGGAACGCATGGTGCCTGCGTTTGCTGCGTTCGGGTGCGGATGCGGACGATATCTGCTGCTTCCGGTGTCCAGCATCCGCACCCGGGACGCAGCATGTTGGGTTTTTTTGTGCGTTTGGGGAGCTTGGACAATCAGCAAGCGTCCCCAAGCGTACAAAAAAAGCATTGTCTTCAATGGGTCCGCAGTGTCCTCTGCATGACACAGCAGGAGAACGCTGCGGACCCATTGAAAAATCTCCCGGTGGCCGCCGGTGATGTCACAGGAGCTCACCGACGGCCACCGGGAGATCAGCTGACCCTCTGCTGTCCTCCTTCTCCCCGCCGCCTGTAATCTCATAGCGATGTCGGCGGGGAGAACAGCTGATCTGAAAGCTGTTTGAATCTTCCCGCGCCGACATCTCCTCACAGTGTCGGCGCGGGAAGATTCAAACAGCTCTCAGATCAGCTGTTCTCCCCGCCGACAGTCCCGGAGCTTACCGGCGGCCGGGGGGCGGAGATCTCCGGCGCTGATCTCCGCCTCCAGCCCGCCCCCGGACAGCGCCGATTGGCTGCCGGGCTCCATAGTGATGTGTCCGCAGGCGGACATTATCCGCTGCGGACACATCAAAGTGTCCCTGCTTCTGACAGCGTTTGTGTCTGCATGCCATCAGCATGCAGACACAAACGCTAATGTGAAGCCAGCCAAAGTCAGCTATCACTGCAGCCCTCCACCAGTCAGGCCTTTATGGCAGAGTGGCCCGACGGAAGCCTCTCCTCACTGCAAGACATATGAATGCTTGCTTAGAGTTTGCTAAAATACACATGAAGGACTCCCAGACTATGAGAAATAAGATTCTCTAGTATGATGAGATGAAGATAAAACTTTTTGGTGATAATTCTAATAATAAATGTTTAAGATGTACATTTGCACAAGTGTGTTGTGTTTTTTTTTTTTTTTTAATTTTAAACTTCACTATTAATGAATTTTCGGGAAATCTAATATATAAAGCTGTATGTGTGTATGTATGTCTGGGATTGGCATCTACACCGTTGCAACTACAGCCACAAAATTTTGCACAGTCACACATCTGGACCCTGGGAGGGTCATAGGCTATGTTGTGAGGCAAAATTTTAACCCGCGCGTTCCAATTCACCAAACAATTTTGGCCCTATCTACATAATGGAGAGAAAGTGACAGTTACCAGTTGACAGTTGTGAATGAGAGGGGCTTAATGACAGCACCAAAGGCTAACAGCATATACCAGCATATAGTCACTAAAGTGGGGCCCTGACATGGAATATTCATCACGCACGGGGACATGTATACACACCACATGCACACAAAGAGTAACAGCTAAGGTGGAGCCCCAACATTGGATACTCACCATGCACCCGAACACACACACACACACAAATAGACACACACAACACAGAGACACACACCACATAGACACCCTATAGGGACACATGCGCTCACCCCACAGGGACACACACACCACAGGGACATACACACCCCACAGGAACACACAGACCCCATAGGGATGGACACACACCACAGGGACCCCCCCCCCCCCACAGGAACTCACACCACTGGGACCACACACACACCCAGGGACACACACACCCCAGGGACACACACACCACACAGACAGACACAGATGTGCACAAATCGCCTCACACAACTCGCCTCATAAGTCTGGTATCTTTAATTTCTAAAAATAAACATCTGATTAACAGCCAATGAGCAACACATGTGCCATATAGGGAATTAAGGCAGATGTCAGTCACATTAGCTGTCTTTTATGTGTATGTGTGAGGTAATATATACTGCCCGGCCGGGGAGAGGGTTTACTGTTGGCTGGAGATTTATTAGGCTGCCTATAGCAACCAATCACAGCTCAGCTTCTATTTTCCTACAGGTCATTAATGTGACATATTCAAATTCTATTTTGTTATAGCTAAAAGCAGTTATTTATTAACCCGGCATAGCCGGGTACTACAGCTAGTCATCTATAAACCCAAATTCCATCCACAATAGCCATCATAAAAAGAAATTAAAATAATACAGGCAAAGAGGTATTTAAAAAAATGCATGAGAATAGAATTTTAAAAAAGTGAAAATTTCAAAGAATATGGTGTAAATGGAAAACAGGCAAAAAAATACAACAAAATAGGGGGAAAAAAAGGTGCAGATACAATAATGAAATGGACGTCTTGTGTACTGATCTATCATCTAAGCCGATGTCGCACATCCGATGTACATATTGCAAGACCCCAATGTCAGGACATGCTAGACAGACATACTCAGGTTCTGCTTATACGTCTATAGAACAGATCATCATCTCAGGCAGCAATTTTACTCTTAACCCCTTCTTACCATTGACCCTTCACTGCTATTTAGTGCGTTCAACTTATCTCATGTATGTTTTGTTAAATGGGAAGAATGTAGCTTCCTGTTTTCTTGTAGCCTCTTTAGCCTCTATATAAATTAGGGTGAAGCAAAGCTTCGCTGTTGAGTAGGGAGAGCTGTAAGAGCCCCCACCTATGGGATAAGTGATCATCTGTGCAAATAGGCATTTTTCAGATTATTTTTTTTTTTATTCTGTCTTGTCTATTGTGTTTGGGTGGTAAGTCACTGATCGTTGGAGTTATTTTTGTGTTACGTTTAAATAAAGTTCTTCTATTTTATACACTTGGGGTGATACGCTTGATGGAAGAAGTGGGTCTTCAGGTTTCTTTTGAAGGTTCCCAGGATAGGAGAATGTCTGATGTGCTGGGGGAGAGAGTTCCAGAGTATGGGGGAAGCACGGGAGAAATCTTGTATGTGGTTATGAGAGGAGGAGACAGGAGGGGAGTAGAGAAGAAGCTCTTGGGAGGATTGCAGGGTGCGTGACGGTAGGTATCGGGAGACCATGTCAGAAATGTATGGAGGGGACAGGTTGTGAATGGCTTTGTATTTCATGGTTAGTGTTTTAAACTGAGATCTCTGAGATGTGGGGAGCCAGTGAAGGGTTTGTCAGAGGGGAGAGACAGGGGAGTAGCGGGAGGACAGGTGGATTAGTCAGGCTGCAGAGTTTAGGATGTATTGGAGAGGTGCAAGGGAGATAGCGGGGAGGCCGTTAAGCAGGAGGTTGCAGTAGTTAAGGCGGGAGATGATGAGAGCATGAATAAGTCTCTCAGCAGTGCCATGGTCAAGGAAAGTGCGAATCTGGGAAATGTTTTTGAGCTGGAGTCGGCAGGAGGTGGCAAGGGCCTGGATGTGGGGCTTGAAGGAGAGGGAAGAGTCAATGATATATACTAATATATATATATATATATGATAGAAGACTAAAAACTAAGAGCATTTCAGATTCTGTGACCATTTCAAGGACTGCCTAAGCCATTTTGAAGAATATGACGCAAAACAAAAGAAAAGCAACAAATACCACAACACAAAAAAAGACAGAAAAGTAACGCAATAACCATGAAAGTGTTGATTATCAAATAAGGGAAAGCCGCTGACAAACTCCTACCTTGGGAACCTATCCCTGGGGAACAAAAGGATTGGCAGTCCTAAATCAGACATGCCAGATCCTTATCTCTCCTGACATTATCTATCAGGATGGGGGGATGAACTTCTGAGACCCCTTAACCCTATCACAGGCTGTCAGCTGAACCCATAGATGTGTCTGACATTAGTCTAATGTGTATGGGATGCAATGTCGGGGCCCACTACCCTGCCTCGAGGGCAATGTGGGGCCCATGACTTTGTCCACGTTTTTAATTTTGGCTCTATGTACATTTCAGTTTGACACCCCTGAAGTAGTGAATTAGTATTGTGACCTGTGTGGGTAAATATGGCAGCCTTTATTCTTTTAAAGTAAAAGGATAAAAATACAGTTATAAAAATGCAGTTTAGCGTTCATTAAAATGTTCAAACCGTATGATGATGTGTGATTGAAGTTATAATCTCAAAGGTTGAGGCTGCAGTACTGAGAAATCCTATTGAAAAGTTCCATTCTGATATAGGTGCACTGCCGGGATCAGAGGGATAAGGACGGCATATGGGGCTCCCTGCTTTCCTATAGCTTAGTATAGATTATTTATGGTGGTATTCCTGAGGAAGGGGCTGGGACAGTAGAAGAAAAAGCACCATTCTTATATACCAAGATTGTGGTCCTTCCTTATACTCAGCAGCGTGGATCGTTGTACACCCTGGTCCTCTGGATTTATAGCTTGGTATAGAACACGCTCTATATGTTTCCATAATAATCCACCAGTAATTGCAGTAAGTATAAACTATTATATTAATGAGCTCAGGGATGGTCCACCTTTAAGGACAATTTTTTTTTTTTAACAAACTCATGTATTTGGTTCTAAAAATCATTTTTGCAATTGTAATTCATTACAGATTTGCACCGTCTGGCTTTTAAAGGCTGTGTATTTTCCTGAGCATTCACCTTTTGATGTGGCTTGTGGTCATAAATCAGCTGAGAGGAGCTCAGAAAAATGACAACTCTCCTATTGGACTGTCAGAATGAGCTCACTGACAGATTCTCAGATAGCCCATTTAGCAACCAGCAATAGTCACTGCAACACACAGGCTATATGAGGCAAACAAGGCACAATTTGTAAGGAAAGCCAATTGCAAGAATGATTTCTAGCAATGTAAAGCACTGTCACACATAGCGAGATCGTTGTTACGTCACAGGTTTTGTGACGTAACAGCGACCTCGCCATGTTTGACATGTAGCAGCAACGGGGTCCCCGCTGTGAGATTGACAATCATATTGGAATGGCTTGTACCATTTTTTGATCATCGGTTTCCCGCTCGGCAGCATGCATCGGTGTGTTTGACGCCTTAACAACAACCTCATTGGTGGCTCAGAACTCAGCCACGTAAGTCTGAGTCATCAGAGTAGCTGCTGCGTGACAGGATCCCAACGACCTCCGGATCGTTGCTGCGTCGTTCAGTAGATCTGACTGTTTGACATCTCACCAGCGACCACGTAGCGACATTCCAGCGATCCTTACCAGGTCGTATCGTTGTCGGGATCGCTGGAACGTCGCCTAGTGTAACGGCACCCTTACCTGCTCCTTATGGCCACTTTACACACACCAACTTATCTGTCCAACTTCTGACCAACTTACTAGTTGCAGTGAAATCATGGACACATTGTTCCATTTGTACACAGCCACAAAATGGAGCAATGTGTCCATGATTTCACTGCAGCCAGCAAGTTGGTCAGAAGTTGGACAGATAAGTTGGTGTGTGTAAAGTGGCCCTTATGGTGGGTTTACACGTCACGATATCGTTCCGATATCGTATACAACGGCGCGGGAGCGCGCATTTTGTGCCCGGTTTTCCCAGAATCGCATTGGCGGTTTACACGTTGCGATACCGTGATACAACGTCCCTACGATGTGTACGCCCCCCGACCCAGGAACGACCATTTAACATGGGAGTGAATGGGTGACGTTGCACTACACATCGGAGTTGGGCTGTCACACAGGACGATCCGGCTCCAACCGGCATCCGATATCGGGCGGTTGAATAGCACGCTCATTTGACCCCTGATATCGGTTTGCCATCGTTCCTGCATCACATTGTACGTTCACACCGTACAACGCAGGAACGATATCGGGTCCAACGCACGAACCACGTGACTTTTGGTCGGAGTTGGACGCCGATAACGCAAAGTGTAAACCCACCATTAATGTTATCCAGATAGTACTTTTCGATAAGTTCACTTGTAGAACATTTGAAAAAAAGCCTCTCAATGACCTTTCACATGTAAAGTGTGCAGGGACAAAGCAAATTAGCATCATTCATTTACATACAGTTGCTTTCACCCCATTCAATCTGCCCTTGTAAATGGGTCTCATTTACAATCTTATGTTCACACCAAGTCTTTTCCAGTGGAAAATGGAAAAAGTCGATTATAGGCGGCCGTCACACGGTGAGATATCTTTAGCGATATTGTAAGCGATCACGTGCACGCGCAATCGCTTACAATATCGCTCACATCGCTGGTGAGATGTCACACAGACAGACTCACCAGCGATGTGGAGCAGCGATCTCGCTCGTTACTATGGTACACATCGGGTTACTAGGCGCCGCGCGTCGCTTAGTTACCCGACGTGTACCATAGTTACCATCTCCCAGCATAGGCGCGGTCGCTGGGAGATGGATCATCGTGGTGTCATACACCACGATGATGCAGATCGTTGCATCGTTCATCGCTAGATCTGAGAACCGAACCTCAGATCAGCGATGTCACGATCAAGCGATTTACCATCGTAAATCGCTTGATTACATGCAACGATATCTTGCCCGATATCGCTTAAGCGATCAAAAAGGAGATCGCTTAAACGATATCGGGCAAGATATCTGTGCGTGTGACGGCCCCCATAAAGACACTTAAAATAATGGATCTATTAATTTCAATGGAAAAAGACTTTTTGTAAAACATTTCCAAAAAAAAGCTAACGGTATCTATAAGTGCCATGTCACACCCACAGATATCTGTTCATATATTGTTCGCAGATCTCTGGTTGCAATGAAATCATGGACACATTGCTCCATTTTGTGGCAGTATACAAATGGAGCAATGTGTCCATGATTTCACTGCAACCAGAGATCTGCTCAGAGGTTGGTCACAGATATCTGTGTGTGTGAAGTGGCCTTTAAAGTTGGTGAAAAAATAAACATTGCAAAGCCCTCAGTGAATGACAAAAAATCATACAACATGGCTACATTCACACTGTGTGTTTTTTTTTTTTTTTAATCTATTTTTTAATATTTTTTTGCAGTGCACTGCAGATAACGGATAACTGAAATGACACCCCAGTAAAGTCTATGGGTTTTCATTTTTGCCATTCAGACTGTGCTCTTCTACAGTGATCTGTTTTTTCACATTAGGAGAGCTCTGTTTTGGAAAATCACATGTCAATTTCTGCAACGTTTTTCTCCTGCGTTTTCCCATAACAGCCCTTCAAAATGGGGAAAAAAACGCAGCACTCAAAAATGGATAAAAAAAAGCATTAAAAAAATGGAACCGTTTTTTAACCACTAAAAAAACGGATCCAGTTTTCCAGCAGATTACCACAAAAATGTAGCACAAAACAAAGAAAAAAAAAAGCACAGTCTGAATGTAGCCTATGGCTGGTTTCACATCGCGATTTTTTTTCCTGTCCATGGGATCCTACTTTTTGCAGGATCCCACGGACAGGAGAGGATCAGGATCGGATGTGAACTTCAAGGCCATTTCTGTGTCCAGGGCCGTGATTTTCATGGGTCCGGACACAGAAAGAGCTGTGCGGGGCACTTTCACTTCCGCAATGTATGACAGTGAAATTAAATAAAAGCAAAGGGTTAAATGCAAAACTCTATTCTCACCTTCCAGCGATCCCCCGCACCTCCAGCAAGCTCCGGGTGACTACAGGACCTGCCGTTACGTCACAACCCGGCAGCATCATCAAGTCACATAACTGCAGTTACTGTGGTAACCGGTCATGTGACCCAATCAGCTGATCGGGTTGTGACGTAATGCCAGGTCCTGTAGTTATCCGGAGCTTGCTAGAGGTGCGGGGGATCGCTGGAAGGTGAGAATAGTTTTTTTTTATTTTTAACCCTTGCTTTTACTTAATTTCACTTCTGCAATATATGGATATACATTGCGGAAGTGAAATTAAAGGGAACAGAGCAGTTTTAGTGTATTGAGCATGCTCAGTACGCTACAATCGGGTCCGACAAACGATCCTGTATTTTCTCGGACCCGTTCTCCAGAGGCCTTCATGTTAAAGGCCGCTGATCGGGTCGGATCCGATTCGGTCCGCTGTGCCCAAAATCAGAGCAGTGTCCGATTTTGGGCACAATAAAAAATCGGACACAATCAGATCCAACAATAATCAGATGGCAATAAGGCCAAATCCGATCCGTGCCCATAGGATAACATGGGGGCCAAATCGGACCCATGGATGTCTGTTTTACAAAGGACAGCCACAGATTCTAAATGAATTGCAATGCGAAAGCACCCTATGTCAGACATATACGGATCATGTAAAATCCTATAATGTTATAAGATGCAAACAGAAGTAGGCCTCCTAATTACTTGCTTAAAGGGGTTGTCCAACTGGAACATCTTATCACCTATCTGCTGGATAGGTGATGACTTTTAAGGTGGGGTCACACCAGGCGATTCTGGCCGGCGATGTCGGAAGCGATGTGCAGGTGCCCGCTCGCTTCCGACATCGCAGCCCAGCTGTCACACAGCATGACGTTGCCGGTGACGCAGCGGCGATGTGGGTGGAGCCGTCGCTCGCTGGGCTGGGCTCAGCCCAGCGAGCGATGGCTCAGAAACACTGCGATATAGGCTGGATCGCACCGCCAACAGTGTCAGACGGCGCGATCCAGCCTAATCGCTGGTCGCAGGTTGACAGGTTTATGAACATGTTCATAAACCTGTCAACCTGCGACCAGCGATAATTTGCAGTTGCGTCGCGCTGTCACACAGCGCGACGCACTTGCAATATCGCCCGCGACATCACTGTGACGTCACTTTTCGGCGATGTTGTGGGCGACATCGCCGCGTGTGACCCCACCTTTAGGGCCACGTCACACACACAGATATCTGTGCAGATATTGTTCACAGATCTCTGGTTGCCTATATATAGTCTTTCACGTGGATAGGTGATAACTTGCTCCAGCCAAACAACTCTGATCTCTGCTAGATGAGATGGTAAAAATATATATATATGGTCTAGGACTAGATAAAGGGTATGCATGGTATTTTTCAGGAACAATTCCATGCTTCATCTGCTGTCTGGTACTACAGGTTATTCTCATTCTATACCACAATACCGGATATAGCCTATGGACAAAGGTGACTCTATTTTCTGGAGAAAAATAAGCATACTGAACAGCTCTCCTATAGGGGTTCCTCCAGTTTCATACTATTACCTGATCTAACATTGGTTAGGAGGGGTGTAAGGTTCACACTGGGTATTAGGCGGCCGTCACACGCTACGATATCGCTAGCGATATTGTAAGCGATCACGTGCACGCGCGATCGCTTACAATATCGCTCACATCGCTGGTGAGATGTCACACAGACAGACTCACCAGCGATGTGGACCAGCGAGATCGGTGGTAACTATGGTACACATCGGGTTACTAGGCGCCGCGCATCGCTTAGTAACCCGACGTGTACCATAGTTACCATCTCCCAGCATAGGCTCTGCCGCTGGGAGATCGTTCATCGTGGTGTCATACACCACGATGAAGCAGATCGTTAAATCGTTCATCGCAAGATGTGAGGTCCGGGGCTCAGATCTCGATCTTGCGATTTGAACACTTCTCGCTCGTCGTATCTTGCCGTCACACGCAGAGACATCGTTCACGCGATGTTTAATCAGGCGCGTTCAAGCGATATCTTTCAAGATATCGTAGCGTGTGACGGCCGCCTTAAGGCCACTTCACACACACAGATATCTGAGTCCAATATCTGAACAGATCGCTGGCTGCAGTGAAATCATGGATACATTGCTCCATTTTGTGGCTGTGTACAACATGGAGCAATGTATCCATGATTTCACTGCAACCAGAGATCTGTTCAGATATTGGACTCAGATATCTGTGTGTGTGAAGTGGCCTTTACAGTTGCGGAGGTCCTTATTCAACCCCACAACACTTGGACATAGTCCTCTGCTTGGGGCTGTTAGGGCATGGAGGAACAGACACAGGCCGGTGTCAGGAGGTGTCCCCATCCAACGCTCCCTACGTTTAAGGTCTTCCTTCTCGCTATCCCTGTGTTGCGCCGTGCGGTGGACATTTCCACATGTCCGTACGCGACAGATTGTTGATGATTTGTCAAGAAATTTTGAGTCCTTTTACCGGCAAGTCCAGCCTTCCTGAAAATAGGTTCTGCATATGAGGGTGGAGGCACACTATCATGCATCAAAAACGCCGCGTTTTTGATGCATGCCAGTGATGCGAGTGCTGTGCGTGTTTGTGGGTGTGTATGGTGCGAGTATGGTGCGTATGGTGAGTGTGGCTGGCTGTATGTATGTTAGTGTGCTGTGATTGTGAGGTGTGAGTACGTGTGTGGTGAGTGATTGTGAGGCTGTCCACGGTCCTGAAGGACCGCAGACAGCATTAGTCGGGAATAGAAACACCATGTATGTGGAGAGTGTCCTCACTCTCTGCAGACATGGTGCCATTACACCATGTGTGTGAAGGGGTTAATTTTTATGTATAATGGGTTTAAAGAAGTGTCGGGGAAGCCGGCTTATGTTACTGTCTATGGGGAGCTGCCCCCCTCATGGTGCTGAAGCCACAGCTCCCCATAGACAGTAACATAAGCCGGCTTCCCCGACACTTCTTTAAACCCATTATACATAAAAATTAACCCCTTCACACACATGGTGTAATGGCACCATGTCTGCAGAGAGTGAGGACACTCTCCACATACATGGTGTCACTACACCAGCTGCATATTAACCCCTTCAGCACTGGGTTTACAGCCTCTCAGCATCCTCTGCGCACACATGCGGTCCAGACGATGCTGAAGGGGTTAATCAGTAAAATAACCCCAGAATACATTATTTTACTACAATCATCATTGTCTTAGCTAAACATCTTGCACCGCTGCTGTCACAGTGGTACAAGATGATAGCTTACTGTACAGCACAGCGGGAAATTTAAACTTGCCGGCTTTGACAGCCGGCGAGTTTAAAGCGATTTTGACTGCACACTCGCACAGTGTGCTGTATGGGGGCGAGATTTTCTCGCCCCCATACACTTGCATTGCCCTCACGCGCGTCAGAATCGCGTGCAATCGCAGCATGCTGCGATTGCACTCGCTTCTGTCTCGCAGTGCGAGTTAGGTGCGTGGGACTCGCACCAGTGTGCCCTGCCTGATAGGGCAACACTGGCCCGAGTGCAATGCGTTTTTTTCACGCATTGCACTCGCGCGAGTCTCACGCCAGTGTGCCTCCACCCTAAATTGAAGAGAAATAGTGACAGGATGCAAAGACTAAAACAATTAAAGACCTGTGATAATTGGGGTCTCTTGGAGATTTTACATTGGTGCCCAGAACCCGCAAGCTTTAACCTACGCCCCTGCAGTGAGGAGCGGCTGCTCCCTGCGCCCTCCATGTCCAGTGTCAGGTCAGATAGACAAATGGATACAGAGGGGCACATTAATTTCGAAACACAGCTTAGCATTATAAACACAGATGTGATACTCTGAAGGGAATTTCTAGTTTACTAGTAAATCCAGCTGACGTAGAAGGACGGCTATTTGCCAAGTACCTTTATTGCTTCTGGCACGGATCCATCATTCTCAGAGCCATGCCATAACGTGTACTTTACTCCATTTACTGCAGTTCTGAGCTCCTGATGAATCAATTACAAGGGATCGAGTACACCGCTTACACCGGGGCCGGTATTCAATCACATGAGGGAAGATTAATGGTGGGTTTACACACACCAATCATTGTATCCAATCTCTGAACCAATCTCTGGTTGCAGTGAAATCATGGACACATAGTTCCATTTTGTGGCTGTGTACAACATGGAGCAATGTATCCATGATTTCACTGCAACCAGAGATTGGTTCAGAGATTGGATACAATGATTGGTGTGTGTAAACCCACCATAAGACATTACAGTACTGAAACATCACACAGAAGGGGAAGAACAATCAATGCTGGATCCCCGAAGGGAAGCAAGAGGCAACAAACAAACAAAAAAACAACACGAGGAAGGTTTCTTGTAAAGCACAGGCCTAGGAAATAAGAAGTAACAGCCTTCAACACAGTGATTGATGCTGTGCTTATTAGCATTGTGATGCATATTTCACATCGACAGCCAGGGGCGTAATTACAATGGGTGCACTGGGGCACTGCAGCATAGGGGGCCCGAAAAGTCCCATGTTATTAAAGACTTGTAATAATTGGAGGAATAAAAAAATACGCCTCAACGTAGTACTGGGCGGATATAGAAATGGCCATCTTTATGTGCTAATTGACTAATTTTTTTCATATTTCCTTAACAACATTGAAGTTCTATATTCTTAAGGCCACTTTACACACACAGATATCTGTGTCCAACTTCTGAACAGATCTCTGGTTGCAGTGAAATCATGGACACATTGTTCCATTTGTACACAGCCACAAAATGGAGCAATGTGTCCATGATTTCACTGCAACCAGAGATCTGTTCAGAAGTTGGACACAGATATCTGTGTGTGTAAGGCTGCCTTCACACTTGCAGATGCCTCCGCAGCGTTCTGCGGAGGCATCTGCAAGCCTCTGCATGCAGACCGCAGCCCTATCCTTTACAATGGTCCGCACGGTGTCTGCAGATGCTTGCAGACCACCGTGCGCTCCCATTGCCTGCCATGAGTGATCTGTGCGCATGCGGATGCCTGCGCACAAATCCCACACTCTCGCCCGCACCAGGGACGCAACGTGTTGCGTCCCTGGTGCGGACGAGACTGTGTGATTTGTGCGCAGGCGTCTGCCTGCGCACAGATCACATATGGGAGTGAATGGGTGCGCACGGTCCTGCGCTGTCTAGCGCAGCACCGTGCGTTCCTATTATAAAGATAGGAGCTCGCAGCCACTGCAGTCACATTGCGGACCCCTCCGCAGAACGCTGCAGAGGGGTCCGCAAATGTGAACCCAGCCTAAAGAGGCCTTTATAGTGATGGCATGCATATCTAAGCATGTCAGAGTGCAGCTGTTTTTGTTGCGTTCAGCTATGCACCTGTTCACATTGCAGGTTAGGGAATACCAGCAGCTTTTTCATATTTGCAATATTTTGGGGCATCATTGGTAAGGTAAAGAATATTTATACCATGTTAGCCGGTAGATAGAAAAATATATTGGAATCTGAGAGTCCTCAGTGGTTGATACCTTTTAATGGCTAACTGAAAAGATGGCAAACATAGCAAGCTTTCGGGACACTGTGGCCCCTTCATCAGGTTGGTATGAACTCTTGACACTTCTTTGAACTGTCTCAGGCTGGCTTCACACCACGGCAGAGTCCGGTCCGGGGTTGTCCGGTGTAAACCAGACAGCCCCGGACCGGATTTTGGCCCCATAGTATCCTATGGAGCCGGATGGAGACGGATGGCAGCTCTCTGCCATCCGGTTTCCATCTCTCCGGCAGAATCCGGGAGAAATCAGATTTTTCTCACCGTACACAAAAACGTTGCTTGCAACGGTTTTGGGTCCGAGTAGAAAAATCTCCCCAATTTGCTGTATCCCGGATTCTCCCGGATTCCCCCGGATCCTCCCAGATCCAATGCAATCTGGCGCTCCCTAACATGGGAGCCTATGGGGCCAAATTGCACCGGTCCGGGAGGATCCGGGAACCGGACACCTGCGGCTGCACGGCGCTGTTGTTTCAGGACCGCGGCTTGCTCCCCGCGAGCCGCGGTTCTGATCAATCAGCGACGGCAGCTGCGTCCGGCAGCACACCGGACCGGAGGGCATATTAGCCCTCCGGTTCTGTGTGCTGATCCAGCCCAGGGCTGTCAGGGTCATCCCTGACAGCCCCAGACTGGACTCTGCCGTGGTGTGAAGCCAGCCTCAATTAGAACTCTGCTCTCCACACTGGGGCATCATTGGAGCATTTACATTGGGGCCCATGAGCTTCAAGTTACACCACCGACTACAGCATATACTGTATCATGCAGGTATTAAATGGGTTGACCTAAAATTAATCTCTCCCTTATCCATAGGGTAGGGGACAGCCTACTGATTTTTTGTGGGACCAACTACCAAGACTGCCACTGATCCCAAAAATAGGGACTACAAATCCAAAATTCTATGGATTAGCGTACAACTTGCAATCTTCAGACAACTCCTTTAACTGACATTCCATAATAATCATATACTCTTGAATCTTCCATTCTTTCTATGGGTGAGATGACAGTTATCCCCTCTTCTAGTGTCATGCCTGAGTACATTACATACACCATGCATAGGATTTTCCCCCTCTCCTAATATACGTCATCATAAGTGACATTACATTTAGGGACCATCTGAAGAACAGCGCAAGGGCTATAGGGAAAGGCATCCTAGCCTTCCTACATATATATTATGTCACCTATAATGAAACATCTATTGGGTGTAGGCTTGAGAAGGTTACATTTACGTGTATGATGTATGATACCTGATCAGGCATATTTCCAGAAGAGGGAGAGAAGCATCAACATGGAATGAGAACAGCAGAAATGTAAAAATATGATTAATAGGCTGATGATGGACGCATCTTGTCACAGCTAATGGAATTGATCATGATGCTGTCAGTGAATTAAAGGATATGTCACTACCTGAGAGTAGCATGATGTAGTGGCAGAGACACTGATTTCAGCGATGAAATTGAATTGCTTGCTGCAGTTTTGATAACATTACTGTTTTCTCTGCTGCAAATCCACCAGTTCTCTGAATGCTGAGCTCTGTATAACCCCACTGATTGGCAGCTTTCTGTGTTCACTGTGCATTGGTAGAAAGCTGCCAATCATTGGGGAGGGTGGTGTGAGACTACATGTTCTGTAGTGATAATTTCCTGCTGATAAGACAATGATTTTATAAAAAAAAAAAATTACACTAAGCAGCCCAGTAAGTGATACATTGCCGGAATCAGGGTCTCTGTCTCAACGTTATGCTGCTCTCAGCTAGGAAAAGCCCCTCAAACATTGCATTTATTAATTTCCTGCTAATATTGGCATTTTTGGCCAATGCTCTAATGGTTATGGGGCCTCTCGACTTGACCCTGACAGATGATATTGAGGTGATAAGGGTTGGGCGGTTTGGCACAAACAACCAATCCTTTTGTTTTTCAAGAGATAAGAGATAAGAGAGGAGTTTACCAGCAGCCCTCTCCATAGACTATACATGAGCCCCCTGACTGAGATGAATGCTCTTGTGTATTAGGGATACAGGAAGGATACACACAAGTGTATGGGCAACTTTAGACTGTACTCAACAAGGAGGGGGGCGGCACTTTATAATTGAGGCCTCATCTCTGCTCCGGTAATAATATTATCTTAGTAAGGGTACTTTCACATCAGCGGTTTTTGCCGTTCGCGGCAGATGCGGTGAAAAAAAACACAACTCCCGCGATTACCGCATAACCGCTGCACTTGCGGCACAGGTGCGGCAAGCCCCATACAATGTCTATGGGGCTTGCGGCAAGTGCGGCATCGGCACTTGCGGCAGGTGCGGCCGCAAAAAAAACGCTGCTGACCGCGTTTTTTTTTTCGCAGCCGCACCTTCCGCAAGTGCCGAAACCGCACTTGCCGCACACTTACCGCAAGCCCCATAGACATTGCATGGGGCTTGCCGCAACTGTGCCGCAAGTGCAGCGGTTATGCGGTAATCACGGCAGATGCGTTTTTTTCACCGAATCTGCCGCGAACGGCAAAAACCGATGATGTCCATTTCCTCCACATCTGTGAAAATGATTATAAAGTGTCTGCCTAAGTCACATGTCCATTACAATGAGGATCGCTGGAAAACCCCTTTATGCATCAGGGGGTTAAAGCACCACTTCAGCAGTTTTTATTATTGCAGTACTGGAGTGGTGCTTTAATTTGAAGTCTCCTAACATCTGTCTAAGGGCCCTTTCACATCAGCGTTTTTGAAATTCGTGACAGATGCGGTGAAAAAACCGCATCTGCCGTGATTACCGCATACCGGCTGCACTTGCGGCACGGTTGCGGCGCGGTTGCGGTAAACGCCATACAAGGTAT
The DNA here is from genome assembly GCA_033576535.1 of Allobates femoralis. Lineage (NCBI taxonomy): Eukaryota > Metazoa > Chordata > Amphibia > Anura > Aromobatidae > Allobates > Allobates femoralis. Next base: position 200,512,971 of record JARQOC010000011.1, on the reverse strand, counting down.
AGGCGGACTTGCGGCAGGTGCGGCAAGTGCGGTTTTGCACTTGCGGCAGGTGCGGCCGCGAAAAAAACCATGGCTGACTGCGGTTTTTTTCACGGCCGCACCTGCCGCAAGTGCAAAACCGCACTTGCCGCACCTGCCGCAAGTGCGCCTATACCTTGCATGGCGTTTACCGCAACCGCGTCGCAAGTGCAGCCAGTATGCGGTAATCGCGACAGATGCGTTTTTTTCACCGCATCTGCCGCGATTTGAAATTACCGCTGATGTGAAAGGGCCCCTTCCGCTACTTTTCCAGCTGCGCTGTGGTCTGTCTCCTGTGATTTGTGACCTGCCGGCAGATCCAGGGTTTCACTTTTCAATACAATTCTAATATAGCCTTCTTCTGGCTCCCATAGAGATGCATTGAGCGCCTGCGATGTAACTTTTTACTTTCGGTCAGTCAGAAGCTACGTCTACAAGATAGCACTATGAGACTGAAGTGAGGTTGGTAAAGTATGAAAACACTGGAAGGTGAATATATGACAGGGAGTAGTGTGTATCTGGTGAAGATGACCTTTTTTTTAGTTCACTATTAGAAGAGAAAGAGATGGAGAATATAGAAAGGATTAAAGACCACCACAAAATACACTCAAGTCCCCATACACAGTAAATCAACGTCAGCCGAACTCACAAGAGAGAGACAGAGAGAAGGGGGAAGAAGGGAGATAATGGGGTAAAAGGGAGACAATGGGGGAGAGAAGAGAAGGGAGAGAAGAGAAGGGAGAAGGAAGAGAAGAGAAGGGAGAGAAGGAGGGAAAGGGGGGAGAAGGAGGGAAAGGGGGGAGAAGGAGGGAAAGGGGGGAGAAGGAGGGAAAGGGGGCAGAAGAGAGAGAAGAGGTGAGAAGGTTGAAGAAGGGAAGAGAAGTGGGAGAAGGGAGAAGGTGGAAGAAGGGAGGAAAAGAAGGGAGGAAAAGATGGGAGAAGGGAGAAGGTGGGAGAAGGGAGAAGGTGGAAGAAGGGAGGAAAAGAAGGGAGAAGGTGGGAGAAGGGAGGAAAAGATGGGAGAAGGGAGAAGGTGGGAGAAGGGAGGGAGAGAGACAGAGAGAGAAATTTTTTTCCAGAAAAGTTTGGGTCACAATGCATTTCAATGGGGATCTGGGTCAGATCAGGGTCCCAAAAGGGAGTTATTTAAAAGGTTTGTCCAGACCTGAACTTTCATGGGTCTGCTCATCTCTACTCAGGTGTGCATGGCCAATGATTGCTCCTGTGCAGGGGCGTAACTACAATAGGTGCAGGGGTTGCGATCGCACCCGGGCCCTGCAGCCTAGGGGGGCCCCAAACGTCCCTTTGGCCCATAGAAAAAGACTAATACTACTAAAGATTTGCAATAATTGGGGGCCCCGTTGGAGCTTTCGCATCTGGGCCCCGAGGCCTGAAGTTACGCCACAGCTCCTGTGTATGGAGGGATGGACGAGATGGCTGTTGGTTGAACAATCAGTTGAAGCATCATGATGCCATTGCCGAGAGTCATCTGAGACGTTATCCTCAGTATGGGTTTTGGCACCTTACTATGCACAACACAAAAAGAAAAATATTAGAATCTGAGAGTCCTCAGTGGTTGATACCTTTTAATGGCTAACTGAAAGGATAGTAAACATAGCAAGCTTTCGGGACACTGTGGCCCCTTCATCAGGCAGATAATGACACAGATTCTGAAGACACACACATATATACATAAGCAAATGAAACAAAAAAAAAAAAAAAACAGTCTTTAGATGTTATAGTAAATGCAACAGGTGACGTAAAACAGAGTCAGGCTAGGGAGGAAGAGATGGGCTGGGGAATTGAAACTAAAAGTCTAAGATAAGCGGAACAAATTGTATAATTGTAATATGGTAGTGGTCTGTGGAGAATTGACAATACTTAAATGAGTTGCTTTCCTCAACTCATTTAAGTATTTTCAGTTCTCCACAGACCACTACCAGGGGCGTAACTACAATAGGTGCAGGGGTTGCGATCGCACCTGTGCCCTGCAGCCTAGGGGGGCCCCAAAAGTCTCTTTGGCCCATAGAACAAGACTAATACTATTAAAGATTTGCAATAATTGGGCGCCCCGTTGGAGCTTTCGCATCGGGGCCCCTGGGCCTGAAGTTACGCCACTGACCACTACCATATCACAATTATACAATTTGTTCCGCTTATCTTAGACTTTTAGTTTAATTCCCCGGCCCATCTCTTCCTCCCTAGCCTGACTCTGTTTTACATCACCTGTTGCATTTAGTATAACAATGATGGCGAACCTATGGCACGCGTGCCAGCGGTGGCACGCAGAGCAGCCTCCGCTGGCACGCAGCCTCGCCACCACACTGCCGGTTTGATCTGCCAGCGTGCGCCGCGCCGCCGGCAGATCAAAGCTGTATCTGAGCAGAGGAGACATTTCTCCTCTCTCAGACACTTCTAAGCCCGCCCTCCCGGCCAGCGTCATGTGACAGCGGTCACGTGACGTGCCCGGCATCACGTGACCGGCCTCAGTGCTGGAGACAGGATGCAAGCTGCAGCAGCGGTGAAGAAAGGTGAGTATGAAAGTTTTTTGTTTTTTTTCACCAGGAGCCAGGATGGTGCCATACAAGGAGGAGGAGGAGGATGGGGCAATACTATGAGGAGGAGGAGGATGGGGCAATACTATGAGGAGCAGGAAGATGGGGCAATACTATGAGGAGGAGGAGGATGGGGCAATACTATGAGGAGGAGGAGGATGGGGCAATACTATGAGGAGGAGGAGGATGGGGCAATACTATGAGAAGGAGGAGGATGGGGCAATACTATGAGGAGGAGGAGGATGGGGCAATACTATGAGGAGGAGGAGGATGGGGCAATACAATGAGGAGGAGGAGGATGGGGCAATACTATGAGGAGGAGGAGGATGGGGTAATACCTGGAGGAGGAGGATGATGGGGCAATACTAGGAGGAGGAGGATGGGGCAATACAAGGAGGAGGAGGATGGGGCAATACCTGGAGGAGGAGGATGGATGATGGGGCAATACTAAGAGGAGGAGGATGGATGATGGGGCAATACTAAGAGGAGGATGGATGGATGGATGGATGGGGCAATACTAAGAGGAGGATGGATGGATGGGGCAATGCTAAGAGGAGGATAGATGGATGGGGCAATACGAAGAGGATGATGGATGGGGCAATACTAAGAGGAGGATGGATGGATGGATGGATGGATGGGGCAATACTAAGAGGAGGATGGATGGATGGGGCAATGCTAAGAGGAGGATAGATGGATGGGGCAATACGAAGAGGATGATGGATGGGGCAATACTAAGAGGAGGATGGATGGGGCAATACTAAGAGGATGATGGATGGATGGATGGATGGATGGATGGATGGATGGGGCAATACTAATAGGGGGCAGGATGGGGCATATTATTATGTCATGGGGCAGGATGGGGCATATTGTTATGTGATGGGGCAGGATGGGGCAATACTAACAGGGGGCAGTATGGGGCATATTGTTATGTGATGGCAGGATGGGGCATATTATTGTGTGATGGGGACAAGGATGGGGCAGATTACTATGTAATGGAGGCAAGAATAGGGCAATACTACCAGGGGGCAAGTTGGGGCATATTACTATGTGATGGGGACAATGGTGATGCAATAATACCAAGAGACAAGGATGGAGCACATTACTGCTGGATGGGGCATATTACTACATGGGGACAAGGATGAGACACATTACTGCAGGATGGGGCATATTACTTCAAGGGGACACGGATGAGGCATATTACTACAAGGGGAGAAGGATAGGGCATTACTGCAGGATGGGGAATATTGCTGCAAGAGGACAAGGATACGGCATTACAACAGGATGGGGCATTACTACATGATGGGGCAGGATAGGGTCATTACCACAAGGGGACAAGGATGGGATATTCCCGAAGGGGACAAGGATGGGGCATTCTACAAGGGGATAAGGATGAAGACATTACTACAAGAAGGGGGTCAGGATGGAGCCAACTGCAAGGAGAGGGTCAGGATGGAACATATAGCTAGGAGAGGATCAGAATGGAGCAAAACGCTAGAAGGAGAGGATCAGGATGGAGAACATAGCTAGAAGGAGGTGGTCAGGATGGAGCACATAACTACAAGGAGAGGGTCAGGATGGGACACATTACTAGAATGAGAGGGTCAGGATAGGACACATTACTAGAAGGAGAGGGTCAGGATGGAGCACATTACTACAAGGAGAGGATCTGGATGGAGCCCGTAACTAGAAGGAGAGGGTCAGGATGGAGCACATAGCTAGAAGGGGAAGGACAAGATGGAGCACATAACTACAATGGGAAGGTCAGGATGGGAAACATTACTACACGGAGAGAGTCAGGATGGCGCACATAGCTACAAGGAGAGGGTCAGGATGGGACACATTACTGCAAGAAGAGGGTCATGATGGAGATATTACTACAAGATGAGGACCATGATTTCAGTATGAAATCTGCTTGTATTCCATGATAAAATCTATCTCCTATCTGTCTAATATTCTGCATTTTTTCCATACAGATCAGTCCACCTGCTGTTTCTAGAAAGGGCAGTGGCAGCGGCTCAGCTTCAATGTCCAGTACACATGAGCTGTCTGACCACTGCCGAAGAGAAGAGAAGACTGCAAAGGTAAGTTTAAAATCAATTAATTGTTAAAATAATTGAATTGATCATCAATGTTTCAGGACTACAAGCCCTGCACAGGGAAGAGAGTTAGCATCTGCTGGCTCTACCCCCTGTGCAGCGCTTGTGATTACCACTCCTGCTGTAATTTAAGTTATATGATCGTGTTGGCACTTCGCCATAAATAATTTTGTTTTAGGTTGCAGTTTGGGCACTCGGCCTTAGAAAGGTTCGCCATCACTGTACTATAACATCTAAAGCCCCCGTCACACATAAAGAGATCATTAGTGAGATTGTTGTTACGTCCCAGATTTTGTTACGTAACAGCGATCTCGCTTAAGTGTGACACTTAGCAGCGATCAGGCCCCTGCTGTGAGACCGCTGATCGTTACAAAGTGCTCTGGGTCATTTTTAGGTCGTTGGTCTCCCGCTCGTCAGCATGCATCCCTGCATGTGATACTGAGAGACCAACGATCAGCGATCTCACAGGCTGGTAACCATGGTAAACACCGGGTATCTAGGCAGCACGTGCTGCCTAGATACCCGGTGTTTATCATGGTTACCAGCGCTTAGCAGGGAGGTCGCTGGTAACTATGATAAACAGCGGATATCTAGGCAGTGCGCGCTGCCTAGATACCCGCTGTTTATCATAGTTACCAGCGTCCTCCCTGCTTAGCGCAACCTGTAAGCAGGGAGGACGCTAGTAACTATAATAAACACCGGGTATCTAGGCAGCGCGCGCTGCCTAGATACCCGCTGTTTATCATAGTTACCAGCAATTTGGAGGTGGCTCCCTGGTCGCTGTGGAGATCTGCCTGTTTGACAGCTCCCCAGTGACCAGGTAACGACGCACCAACAATCCCTACAGGATCGTTATCGTTGTCGGGATCACTGGTGCGTCATTGTGTGTGACGGGAGCTTAAGACTGTTGTTCTTTTTTTGTTTGTTTTTTGTTTCATTTGCTTATGTATATAATATGTATGTGTCTTCAGAATATGTGTCATTATCTGCCTGACAAAGGGGCCACAGTTTCCCGAAAGCCTGCTATGTTTACCATCTTTTCAGTTTCAAATTCTAATATTTTTCTATCTACTGGCTAACACGGTACAAACATTTTTAACTACCCAAAAAGGAAACCTTCCATGTTTGCAGACACTAGAAAAAGAACAGTGTAAGGGTATGTGCACACTGGTAGGTTTAGTGCAGGTTTAGCAGCGGAAACCGCCGGTCGGTTTCCATGAGTTTTATGTAAATTTATGTTAATCCAAAAGCGGCTTTTGGGTTAACATTAAACCTATGGAAACCGACACCCGTTGTGCACACACCGGCGGTTTACACATGCTCATCTGCTGCTAACCCAGCGGGTTAGCAACGAATGTGCATGTTCTATAAACCGGCCGGTTCTGCAGCGGCTGCAAGCAGAATCATGTGCTGCTTCCAGCCGCTGCATAACCGCCGCCGCTAACCCGCTGTGCACCCGCCCGGCACCCGCCGCACATACCCGCCAGGAAGCCGGTGGACGGCTGCAGAGCTTCCTGTCGGGTCCGCCCAGCCGCCCACCAGCACAAACCCGGCATATGTGCACATACCCTATGGGCCCCTTTACACACAGACTTTCCAGCGATCCGACCTGGCCGGGATCGCTGGAAAGTCTCTCTGCATTCGTTGGTGAGCTGTCAAACAGGCAGACTCACTAGCGAACAGCCAGCGGCGACATCACTGGTAACCAAGGTAAACACCGGGTAACTAAGCAGCGCTTGCTGCTTAAATACTCGGTATTTACCCTGGTCATCAGCGTCCTCCCGCTTACAGGCTGGGCTAAGCGGGAGGACACTGGTAACCAGGGTAAACACCGGGTAACTAAGCAGCGCTCGCTGCTTAGTTACCTAGTGTTTACCCTGGTTACCAGTGCCCAGCGCTGGCTGTAAGGTCGCTGGTCCTTGGTCTCTCACTGTCACACACAGCGATGCGTGCTGACCAGCGGGAGACCAAGGATCAAAAAATGGTCCTGAAGGATGTGCAGCGATCAGCGACCTCACAGCAGGGGCCTGATCGCTAGTATGTGTCACACACTGTGACATCGCTGGAGAGGTCGCTGTTACGTCACAAAACCTGTGACGTTTCAGCGACATCGCCAGCAATGTTGCAGTGTGTGAAGTGACCTTAAAGTGGAGTCTATTGGTAGAATCTAATTGTCATCCATTCATAATTAATGTCATCCTGCTGACCAGATAAGACACAACAATGGCGTTATTCTTTCTTGTCTTGTCTGGGGATTTATGGTTCTCACACCTCTATTATATTTATTGTCTTGTGGATGCGGGATATGGCTCACAACTATCTAAATGGTATGTGAGGCTTTAGATGGAGGAAGCCCAGGCCACCCAACAGGTCTATGAAATGCAGAGGGTAAAAGTCTTATTATAGATTATTGATCCGTTATTGCTTGTAGAGGAGCCAGGAGTGGAATGGCTTCCAAGATGCCAATGTGTGGACTTTATCAGTTATGTTGTAACAAGATTATTCATTATTTCCCCATGGTCTGGGGTGTTAATATATATTACTAGCTGGGTGCCCGATGCACATGCATCGGGATTCTAGCAGAGCGAGTCTCTGACTCGCAATGGCCGCTTCGCGGCCAATGCTTCGCGCTACTAAGGCGACTCGCCATGCCCGCTGCGCGGGCATAGCGAGTCGCCTTAGAACTGCTCGCAATGGCCGCTGCACGGCCAATGCTTCGGTCGTGTCCACATGACCACGCTGAACCGCAGCGTGAGCGGACTCAAAAGGGGCAAAAGACCCATTCGTGATTATATAATAGATCGTGCATAGACCATACAGGAATAAAAAGAGGCGCCTGTTTGTCATTTACAAAGTGTTCTCACATGGCATCTTTTGCAGGCACAATTTATACCATGGTACTATAAAACATAGATAGTTCTGAAGATCTGTCCTATAACATAATATCACGCCGTTGTCCTATATATTTATTTGCACGCCACGTATTTGTTCATCCCGTAGTGAGGAAAGTCTTCTATGAAAAGCAATATGCCCAGAAATCTTTGTGCTGTTGCATTGTTCTGGAAGAATGGGGCAATGTGTAACAATGAGGGGGAGTAATGTCTGGTAAGAAGTGAGAATGAGATCTGCTGGGGTCAGAGCAGGCGGAGAAGTGAAAAGGGAGGGAATGTAACAGTAGAGGGGGAAGCATATGTAACAATAGAGGAGCTGGAGGCAACATGGAGGCGGAGAGGCGTCTCTTATGTGTCAGGGAAGGGGAGTGATTGAGGCGGTGGATGTCCAGACGGTGCATGTGAATATGACCAATGTCAGTAATTGTGCCACCACCATGCTCCTACTGGATTACTTAAGTCCCCTCCTCCAATATAAGTAATACCAGCACCTTTGATAGCCATGAGAGGTGTGCTATCATGGGAGCTGAAAAACGGAGAACAAGAGATGCATCAAAACGGAGCCCGCTGGTCTCTATTCACTATAACAAGGTCTGCCAGGCCTCCCTGGTGTCTATTATTTCATGGAAAGACATAGTGTGACATCTTGCACTACTTATTTCTAGCATTTTTGACAATCTGTAACAGTATCCAACATGAATGTGAACAAAGCCTTTAGGGTGGTCTTGCCCTTAAGGCTGTGTGCACACGTTGCGTTTTTATCTCAGACTTTGAGTACGGATATCCTGATGCCAGGAAAGTCAATGAGTATCCTAAAGTCTCATGCGCATGTGGAGCCCCACCGGGTAGGCTGCCACCAGAGGTACTGCACTCCTCCATTAGAGGGAGAGCTGTGCCTCTGGTCTCCAGGTAATGCTATGGTGCAGCTGAGCTGATCTGTTCAGAGGTTGGTCACAGATATCTGTGTGTGTGAAGGCCACTTCACACACACAGATATCTGAGTCCAATATCTGAACCAATCTCTGGTTGCAGTGAAATCATGGATACATTGCTCCATGTTGTACACCGCCACAAAATGGAACAATGTATCCATGATTTCACTGCAACCAGAGATCTGTTCAGATATTGGACTCAGATATCTGTGTGTGTGAAGTCGCCTTAAAGCGGCCCTAAAGGAGGTATCAGGATTTATTCAAGAGATTGTCTCATGGTGGGTTTACACGCCGCGATATCGCAGTACAATTTCAATGAAAAGTCACGTGGTTCGATCGTTGGACCCGATATCGTTCCTGCATTGTATGGTGTGAACGTCCAATACGATGCAGGAACCATGTCAATGCGATATCGGGGATCGAATGAGCGTGCTATTCAATGCCCCGATATTGAAGGGAGATTGGAGCCGATCGTGCTGTGTAAACGCCCAATTACGATGCGATTTGATACGTCACCCATTCACTCCCATGTTAACTATGCGATCCTGGGTTGGGAGGCGGAGACATCGCACGGACGTTGTATTCCGATATCGCAGCGTGTAAACATTCAATGCGATGCGGGAGGAACGTGCACTAATTGCGCGCTCCCGCGCCATTGAGTTGCGATATCGAAACGATATCGCGGCGTGTAAACCCACCATCAGAATTGTAAATTATCCCATTAGTGGACACAGACAGAAGAGGCCCCTCTGCAGTCCAATAGCTCATCATCATGCAAAATTCTACCTGCTTTGGAGGTAAACGTGGCCCTTTACTTTTGGGCCTCTGTGCGGTTGCACCAATGAGATGTTCACCTCTGCCATAGGCGGCCGTCACACGCTACGATATCTTGAAAGATATCGCTTGAACGTGGCTGATTAAACATCGCGTGAACGATGTCTGTGCGTGTGACGGCAAGATACGACGAGCGAGAAGTGTTCAAATCGCAAGATCGAGATCTGAGCTCCGGACCTCACATCTTGCGATGAACGATTTGACAAACAGCTTCATCGTGGTGTATAACACCACGATGATCCATCTCCCAGCGACCGCGCCTATGCTGGGAGATGGTATCTATGGTAAACGTCGGGTTACTAAGCGATGCGCGGCGCCTAGTAACCCGATGTGTACCATAGTTACCAGCGATCTCGCTGCTCCACATCGCTGGTGAGTCTGTCTGTGTGACATCTCACCAGCGATGTGAGCGATATTGTAAGCGATCGCGCGTGCACGTGATCGCTTACAATATCGCTAGCGAGATCGTAGCGTGTGACGGCCGCCTTAGGGCGGCTTCACACTGCGGTCAGATCCGGTCCAGGGCTGTCAGGTTCATCCCTGGACTGGATCAGCACACAGAACTGGAGGGCTAATTTACCCTCCGGTCCGGTGTGCAGCCGCACACAGCTGCCGCCGCTGATAGGTCAGGACTGCGGCGCCGTGGTCCTGACCTATCAGCAGCGGCAGCTGCACACCGGACCAGAGGGCAAATTAGCCCTCCAGTTCTGTGTGCTGATCCAGTCCAGGGTTGTCAGGTTCATCCCTGACAGCCCCGGACCGGATCACACCGCAGTGTGAAGCCGCCCTTACGCTTCCTTCACATTTGCGTTCCCCTCCGCAGTGTTCTGCATATGCATTTCTGGTGCGGACGAGACTGGGTGATTTGTGCGCAGGCATCCGCCTGCACACAGATCACATATAGCAGTGAATGGGTACACACAGTCATGCGCAGTCAAGCGCAGCACCGTGCGCTCCCATTATAAAGATAGGGGCTTGCGGTGCTGCGGTCACATTGCGGCTCCCCTCCGCAGAACGCTGCGGAGGGGAACGCAAATGTGAAGGCACCCTTAGGCGGCCGTCACATGTAAAGATATCGTGCAAGATATCGCTTGAACGCGGTAGATTAAACATCGCGTAAGCGATGTCTGCGCGTGTGACGGCGAGATACGACGAGCGATATCTGATCAAATCGCTAAATCGTGATCTGAGGTCCGGTTCTCAGATCTGACGATGTCGCCTCATAAGATGTACTGAATCGGCGTGTCTAAACAACCGAGATCGTATGCACGTGTAGGAACTGCGAGATGCCTAAATCCAGCACGTAGGCGTGGCAGGAGTTTCCTATTGCCTCGCCTCCTCAGTTGTAATTCGTGCACCGTAATGGTTTCGGATTGGCTGCTTCACCACTAGCTCGCATTGGTGGAGGATGATGCGTTGCCATTGGCTGCCCTCACAGGGCGCCATTTTTAAAGAGCTGTCTTCAGCACCACACATAGGCGTCGGCTGCACAATTTCTCCGAACTGTGCACCCACAAGTGCGTCGACTTGATAATAGAACCTGCGTGGTACACGACCCTGCTATAGTGTCCACCTTGTCATACACGCAAACAATGTTGCCAGGCGCGGCACACACAACGCGGCGTTGCGTCACGCCCATGGGATATTGTTTCGTAGGTGACACAAAAAGTGGTTATTGCCCTGTTAACGCCGCGTAGGTCGCCTTTGAGTGTTGTTATGTCACGCAAGGGGCGGTCCTGACGGAATTAAGTTGGTTTCAGTTTCATTCCGCCTGCAAGGTGCTAGCTCCTCCCATGCACATTGCAGTTCAGTAATGGCGGCAACACGGCGCGCTGCCACGTGGGGGATGGCGTTCTGTACCTTTTCCCCATTCAAAATTAGTTATGTGGTACAGCACACATATACATTGCGACCAACATCACAGGACATTCTGGAGATGAGGCCGCCATGTTTCGAAGGACATCTGACCCAATGAGGACGCAGTACTGAGCACCAATGGTGTAGTGAGGGGCGCAGCTTGGAGACCATGTACCACGCCTATGGGCTCCAATGATGCCCACATTTGCTCCCACATCGTTTAGGAGATTTCTGTGTGACTCTTTGATGAACGATGTCCACTGATGATAAGTGCATCGCTCAGACGATCGCTGGATGGGTGGATCGGGGAATCGTCTGAGCGATGTCTGTGGGTGTAGCGTTATGATGAGCGATCTTGCGCGTCGTTCGGACGATATGCAAATTTGACATCGTCTACGACATCGTTAGCTAAATCTTTACGTGTGACAGCCGCCTTATGGCGGGTTTACACGTCACGATATCGTACTACGATTTCAATAAAAAGTCACGTGGTTCAATCGTTGGAGCCGATATCGTTCCTGCGTTGTATGGTGTGAACGTCCAATACGATGCAGGAACGATGTCAATGCGATATCGGGGATTGAATGAGCGTGCTATTCAATGCCCCGATATTGCATAGCGATTGAAGCCGGATCGTGCTGTGTGACAGCCCAACTACGATGCGATTTCATACGTCACCCATTCACTCCCATGTTAACTATGCGATCCTGGGTTGGAAGGCGGAGACATCGCACGGACGTTGTATTCCGATATCGCAGCGTGTAAACATTCAATGCGATGCGGGAGGAACATGCACTAATTGCGCGCTCCCGCGCCATTGAACTGCGGTATCGGAACGATATTGCAGCGTGTAAACCCACCATTACTGATCGCTGGGACACCCAATGAAGCAAACACAGGGTTTTATCTAGCAGAACTCCATAGTATGAACTGCTGCTCCAATCATTATATATAGATCAAGGCTGCAGCCAATCAGTATGTGCTAATTAGCTGCTGCAGTCACCTGATGCCCCAAACACAACAGGAAGGCAGGAGATGGGGGAGGTAGAAGGACACAACTATGGAGGAGTCGACAGTCCTGTAAGTAGTATGATTTTTTAATTATTACATAGTGGACAACCCCTTTAAGAGCAATGGAAAAAAACATGTATGAAGAAGGCCTTATATCCGCACAGTTTTTGCTCTACAAGCGCCATAAAATACTCTTTAAATAATCTTGGGGGAAAAAATCTACAAATTTGGCTGCAGAGTTTTGCAAAAAAAATCTTAAAAAATAAATGTCAGGATTTTTGCTATGTGCACAATGAGTTTTTAAGCAGTAAATGAGTGGAAACTCTAAAAATTCTCATAAAAAACCTGCAAATTTGCACTTCAGTAAGGAAGTGGATGAACTCCAACGCCACCTTTAAGTAGCTCCTCAAAGTCATAATCGCTTTCTAACAAGCTTTTTAATATGACTAAGGGATTTGTGCCAGATCAGAACCCCAAACTACAGACGCTGCGTTTTGGGTAACTGCCCCTCATCAGTGTAATGTGTGGGATATTCTGATCTGGCTGTGTGAGTGGGTTAAGCCAGACCTCATAAAAAAATTGGAGTTTCTGCTAGATACTGTAATGGTGGGTTTACACACACCAATTATCTGTTCAATCTCTGAACCAATCTCTGGTTGCAGTGAAATCATGGATACATTGCTCCATGTTGTACACAGCCACAAAATGGAACAATGTGTCCATGATTTCACTACAACCAGAGATTGGTTCAGAGATTGAACAGATAAATTGGTGTGTGTAAACCCACCATGACAAAAGCTCATCATAGAGACTGTACGTCCCCTTTCTCCTTCCTGCTGGATTACTTCTGGCTTCAGGCAATAAAGCTGCACCTTAAAGGGAATATCCAAGACTAATAAAACTTTACTGCATTCTTTCAAAAACATCGCCACCCCTGTCTACAGGTTCCATGTGGTATTGCAGCTTAGGCCCATTCACTTAAATGGAGCTGAGATGCAATATCACATACAACCTGTAGACCAGGGTGGTGCTGTTTGCAAAGGAAATCAGCCATGTTTGAACAATTCTGGACAACCCCTTTAAGCCACAAGTGTATTGTCTGTCCTGTGGTGGATTTGCTTATGGGTGGAACAAAGGTGACAATATGGAAAAATGACTTCCTTATTGATTTAGCAATTTCATGTTTTTGCTTGTTTGCTTTTAATTAAGGCTGTGTTCACACGCTGCGTATTTGCTCCAAAAACGCATGTGCGTCTGCATTTCCCTGCAAAGTGAATGGACATTCACTTTGTGCCATTCAGACGTCGCATAATTTTACGCAGCGTTTTTGGAGCAAAAAACACGTGCGTAAAAAGAATGAACATGTCAATTCTTTCCAGTTTTTTACGCGCGTTTCTTCCATAGGCCCCATTATAAGCACTGGAAAAAACGCGCGTAAAAAAGCGCAATTGAAGTTGTTCTCTCGCGCTTTTTTTACGCGCGTTTTTCCCCCTAAAAAAAACACACGTAAAAAAACGTGACAAATACGCAGCGTGTGAACGCAGCCTATAAGGCATGTTTTTCATTGTTTTGTTTTTTTTTCTTCAAATCCTGTATAAAAAAAAAAAAACCCCGTTTTTTATTTTTTTTTGTTAAGTAAAGGATCCCAGTAATGCACTGTAAGACCTAAAGATGAGGAAAAAAAAAATAGTATAAATTTCAAAATTTTTTTTTTTGTAATTTCACTATCAGCTTTTATCAAAAAATTGGCAGAGAAAAATTAATAAAAGATGGAAAAATGCTACCAAAAATATTGTGTGTGATACTGTGGCGCCCTGCTCACGCAGGTAGCCACAGCCTTCCATACTGTACAGCTGGGTTTCCACAGCAGGTACCTACTACATGCAACACCTTTCTACCCCGGCACAGTAGGGGGAGCTAGATTCACTGACCTTAGGTGAGATCCCCTATAAATACTGCTGCTGGGGGAGGAGTTAGTCAGAGTGTGCAGACGCTAGGAGAGCTGCGAATATGTCCTGGTTCTTGGTGCCGCGGTTAGGCCGAACCAGTGACCCGGAGTGGCCCTTCTGCCGTTCAGCCAAGCCTAGGAGTGGGGACAGAAAGCACGGAGCTCAACCAAGGGAGCAGAGAAACTAGTGGAAGTTTGCCCGTCTTACCGGACTTCGGGGATCCGCACCTGCAGGATCACTCTAGGACTGCAGAGAACTGCAGCACACCGTGGAGACTTTAGTCACACAGTCCCCCTGCATACCCAGCAAAAGGGAACCAGACAGCGTAGTGTGGAATAACACTGTAGTGATCATAGAGGGTAACCCGTGGACCGCGCAGGAGGAGAGAGAGGACCAGAAGAAGTCAGGAGGCCAGTCGTGTTGTATACAGACAGGGCTTCAGCGACAGCAGGGAACCTGAGGAGGCCTTATACCCACTTGCTGTGGAGACTCACTGTGCACCTTGTCACCTGACAGTGCTCTGGACATCTTTACCTGTGAATACCATCAGTAAAAATGTAAAAGAGACTTTCTTCAGTGTGTGCGTTATTAGTCTCCATCCCCAGCCTCCATATAGACTGCCCCACTGCTTCTTACCCTGGCCTCAAGTCCCACTCCAAGCTGCCCCAGAGGCCCAGCTCCACCTGTAGGGAGCTTTGCCATCCTTACCGCAATACCATCGCCCTCCGGAGGACTGTGGCGGCGCTGGTGACCCATCACCAGGTACTACAGGTGGCGTCACGAGACAACAACTCTTTCCTTTGTACATAACCCCTCTTTGAAGTGTCACCAAGGACACGGGCTCACGCACCACCATCTGTGACATCCCCATGAACCCCTCTGAGCCTGATACCCGAGTACCCCCTGGGCCTGGGGCTCGACATAATTTCTAGCATCACGAACAGGATCCCGTGCCCGGTGTTACCGGGTACTGTGTGCCGTGATTTGAACTGTATTGTGTGACTGTTGAACTATGCCGCCATCACTGCGCCGAAGAGCGGGAAGAAAGGAGGCGTGTCAGCATGTAGACCGCGAAACTGAAGCCCGCCCCTCTCTGAGCTGAGCATTCCCGAGCACCACGGCCTAGCCTGGAAATCCCGAACTGTTTAACTGTTTGAACTCTGGCTGTAATTCACTAGGGGACCTAAAGCAAGACGGCCTCCTCCAGCGACGATGAAAGCGTGTTTGCTGACCCTGAGAATTACCCTGAAGCGACCATGGCTGCCTCCAATAGCACTGCCAGCGCCACCGGCGCGCCGGGCACAGTCGCCCAGATCATGCCGATCTCAGTTCCATACATCCCGGGGGCCAAGTGGTTGCCCCAGTATGACCGTCGCCCTGATATGTTGACTGTTTTCAGGAGAAAAATCACTAGTGTCCTGGACATGTATGCGATAACTGGTCAGCAGCGCGTTGCTGTGGTACTCGGACAGTTCACTGGTGCGGAAGAGAAAGAGAGTGAGTCCTGGTCTGCTGCTGAAAGGAGATCAGTGGCTACTATATTTGATAAATTGAGAGCTACTTTTGAAGAGTGCAATGAGGTTGATATATGCATGCGCTTCATCACTGCTACCAGAGACCAGGAGATGATATCAGAGCTTACGCTTTGCGCCTAGAGGAAGCATTGAGAGCCCATAAGCATGTCAGCCCTGCCAGTGTACCTGATGAAAACAAGCTCTTGATTGAACAATTCACCTGGGGACTGCTATCCCCTGAGGACAATAAGACTGTGTTGATGGTCACTGAGCCACCCGGAAGCTGACTTTAACACTTTAAAGGACATGGCCATAAAGGGGTTGCGGCCAGTAGAGAACCATGAAGCTGCTATCAAATGGTGGAGCAGTGGTGAGGCGCCGGCTACCCCAAAACCAGTACCCGTGTCTGCGGCTGCGTACAATCTGCTCAGCCTGACGAGTATGACTCTCTGCGTGCTGAAATGCGCCAAATGAGCAGAAACATAACTAAAGTGACGGAAACTCTAAAGCTGCAGCAGAGTCCCTGGCCAGCGCCAAGACCCAAGCCCCGACCTCAACCACTGATTCAACTTGCTGACTGTCCAGAGGATGTACCCTGGATGAGAGCGAGGCAAGCCAAAACGTACCGAGGGAGAACCACCGACTGCTACCGCTCCAATGGGGAGCCCATCTGCCGACGCTGCAACAGAACTGGACACATTGCAAAAAGCTGTCCTTTAAACGAGCAGACCCTGGGGGCCGGGGCCAAACCCCAGGAGTAACTCAACAGGGCCCAGCCACCTGGTACAAGACCTTCATCGGACAGAGGCCGTTCCTGTCAATTGTACTAGATGGCATCCCAACACCTGCTCTGCTGGATACTGGGTCGCAGGTGACCACCATCCCCTATATCCTTTACAAAAAGTTCTGGGCTGATGCAGAACTGAAACAGCCTGCAATGGACTTCACCCTCAGTGCATCTAACGGTGCACTACTAACTGTGATGGGGGTTAGAGAAGCACCAATAAAGGTGGGGAGGGTGGAATTGCAAAACCAAGGGGTTCTAGTAGTAGCAGAAGCCAGTAATGCAAATGACCTGTATATAATACTTGGTACAAATGTTGTTAGCAATTGCATGGGAGAAGTATTGCCTTTGCTTCAACAGATCTGGTCAGAGGAAGGTCCTCCAGCATAAGATCAGAGCCATCCTGCACCATCAACAGGTAACAATTACAGGTGGTGAAATTGGTACTGCACGGGTGACAGACCCGATTCCTATTGTGATTCCCCCAATGAGTGAGATGATGATTTGGTGTCGAGCAGCTATAGGTCTGAGAGGGCAGGACTAACGGGCATTAGTGGAGCCCGTCAGCACTGAGCACAGACCTACACTCTTGACAGCCAGGGGGGTGGTGGACGTACACAATGGGAGAGTACCAGTTCGCATCTTACACTGTGGCAGTGAAGGTATACAGCCGTTGCTAAATTGTACACAGTAAACAACAATTGTACACAGTAAACAACAACGAGATCCAAGCAGTGGGACCCCTTACCCCATGCCAAAGGGGCAAAACCTTATGATACAACAGGGCAACTGGAGGACTGGTGCCAGCAGCTCCATGTAGGAACTGACACCACTCCTGTGTATGAAAAGCAAGGTGTTTACCGGGTAGTCAAAGAGTTTGAACAAGTCTAGTAAGCATTCACTTGACTTTGGTAGGATAAAGGGATGCAACATCATATCCCCACAGGTACACATCCACCAATCAAAGAGCGGTACAGGCCTATTCCACCTGCACATTACCAGAAAGCCAAGGAAATGTTACAGGACATGAAGAACACAGGGGTTATACGAGATAGCTGTAGTGCCTGGGCAGCCCCATTAGTTCTAGTCAGGAACAAAGATGGCAGTATGAGAATGTGTGTAGACTATAGGCCAGTGATGGCGAACTCCAGGCCTCGAGTGCCGCACACAGTCCAGGTTTTCAGGATTTCCATTGCATTTGACAGTTGGCAATCAAATTTCCAACTGTCAAACTCTAAGGAAATCCTGAAAACCTGCACTGTGTGCGGCACTCGAGGCCTGGAGTTCGCCATCACTGCTATAGGCAAATAAACCGCATAACACACAAGGATGCTTACCCGTTACCACGTATAGAGGAATCCTTAGCTGCATTGAAGTCTGCCAATTACTTTTCCACCTTGGACCTCGCTGGTGGGTATTGGCAGGTGTCCATAGCAGAGGAAGACCGCGAGAAGATGGCATTCACAACACCTATGGACCTGTGTGAATTTAACAGCATGCCATTTGGACTATGTAATGCACCCGAAACCTTCCAGAGGTTGATGGAGATTTGCCTGGGGCATAAGAACTTTGAGACGGTACTGCTCTACCTGGATGACGTGATTGTGTACACAAAGACTCCAAGACCTATGAGGAACACTGTTAAAGCCAAGAGTACA
This sequence comes from Allobates femoralis, assembly GCA_033576535.1. Lineage (NCBI taxonomy): Eukaryota > Metazoa > Chordata > Amphibia > Anura > Aromobatidae > Allobates > Allobates femoralis. Next base: position 200,494,872 of record JARQOC010000011.1, on the reverse strand, counting down.
GTACCTGGGACCAGGGGTGCATCAAGCCCCCGTCGCCTGAGCCCTGATTGAGGAGCGAGGGGGGGGGGGGGGGGGGGGGTGCTGCAGCTCCCGCCACAGGTGAGAAGCGTGTGTGTGTGTGTGTGTGTGCTGTCTGCTCCCTTGTCATGTAAGGAGCGGGGGTGCGATCAGCGCCGCAGAGGACTATCTCTACAGTAGGGGGTGAGGCTGTGTCTTATAGCGCCCGTCAAACATATGGCCGCTGTGTGAAGATGGTGCCGCCCCCTTCTACTTGTCGCCTGAGTTTAAGGGCTCACACTGTCTAATGGACGGTGTGGCCCTGCCTGGAACACATAGTCAGTGCTGAAGGTGTGGCCCCAGATCCAGACAAGGTGACGGCTATCAAAGAGTGGCCAGAACCCAAGACCCTGAAGGAAGTACGTCAATTCCTGGGACTGGTGGGCTACTATAGGAGGTTCATAAAGGAGTACATGAAGAAGGCAGCTCCCCTGCAAAACCTCTTAGTAGGCCAGCCCAAGAAGGGCATGTCTAAGGATTCTCCGTGGGAGTGGGGCAAGGAACAAGAGGAATCATTCCAGATGATGAAGGAAGCCCTGACAGGAGAATAAATCTTTGCTTACCCGGACTACAACCTGCCATTCCTGCTGTACATGGATGCCAGCAATGTGGGACTAGGAGCCGTCCTTTCTCAGAGGCAAGAGGCCAAAGAAAGAGTGATTGCCTATGCCAGTAGGAAGCTGCGCCCCACAGAGAAGAACCCGGAGAACTATAGTTTCTTCAAGCTGGAATTCCTGGCCTTGGTCTGGGCCGTCACAGAAAGGTTTAAGCACTACCTGGCATCTAGCAAGTTTACGGTCTACACGGATAACAATCCGCTGACCCACCTGGAGACTGCAAAGTTGGGAGCCATGGAGCAGAGATGGATGTCCAGATTGTCCAACTACCAGTTCAATTATAGCAGGATATTGGCCTTATTTCCTCATGGATATTTAATTACCCCGGTGAGGGTTCCAGCAAAATTCAGTATATGTAGTGAAAAATTGTCAAGACCATAAAACTTAACATTTATTTATATCTTTAAAAGGACTAGATTGTCCATAAAACTACACAAGTAGTAACCACACCGTGCACATGTGATATAAATATCCTCTTTCTCTCTAGAGGTTTAGGTGTGGCTGAGAATATGACCAACGAGATTAATCTCTCTCCTTCAGTGGCCACAAATCAACCTATATACAGTTAGGGCCAGAAATATTTGGACAGTGACACAAGTTTTGTTATTTTAGCTGTTTACAAAAACATGTTCAGAAATACAATTATATATATAATATGGGCTGAAAGTGCACACTCCCAGCTGCAATATGAGAGTTTCCACATCCAAATCGGAGAAAGGGTTTAGGAATCATAGCTCTGTAATGCATAGCCTCCTCTTTTTCAAGGGACCAAAAGTAATTGGACAATGGACTCTAAGGGCTGCAATTAACTCTGAAGGCGTCTCCCTCGTTAATCTGTAATCAATAAAGTAGTTAAAAGGTCAGGGGTGGATTCCAGGTGTGTGGTTTTGCATTTGGAAGCTGTTGCTGTGACCAGACAACATGCGGTCAAAGGAACTCTCAATTGAGGTGAAGCAGAACATCCTGAGGCTAAAAAATAAGAAAAATCCATCAGAGAGATAGCAGACATGCTTGGAGTAGCAAAATCAACAGTTGGGTACATTCTGAGAAAAAAGGAATTGACTGGTGGGCTTGGGAACTCTAAAAGGCCTGGGCGTCCACGGATGACAACAGTGGTGGATGATCGCCGCATACTTTATTTGGTGAAGAAGAACCCGTTCACAACATCAACTGAAGTCCAGAACACTCTCAGTGAAGTAGGTGTATCTGTCTCTAAGTCAACAGTAAAGAGAAGAATCCATGACCGTAAATACAAAGGGTTCACATCTAGATGCAAACCATTCATCAATTCCAAAAATAGACAGGCCAGAGTTAAATTTGCTGAAAAACACCTCAAGAAGCCAGCTCAGTTCTGGAAAAGTATTCTATGGACAGATGAGACAAAGATCAACCTGTACCAGAATGATGGGAAGAAAAAAGTTTGGAGAAGAAAGGGAACAGCACATGATCCAAGGCACACCACATCCTCTGTAAAACATGGTGGAGGCAACGTGATGGCATGGGCATGCATGGCTTTCAATGGCACTGGGTCACTTGTGTTTATTGATGACATAACAGCAGACAAGAGTAGCCGGATGAATTCTGAAGTGTACCGGGATATACTTTCAGCCCAGATTCAGCCAAATGCTGCAAAGTTGATTCATAGTACAGATGGACAATGACCCCAAGCATACAGCCAAAGCTACCCAGGAGTTCATGAGTGCAAAAAAGTGGAACATTCTGCAATGGCCAAGTCAATCACCAGATCTTAACCCAATTGAGCATGCATTTCACTTGCTCAAATCCAGACTTAAGACGGAAAGACCCACAAACAAGCAAGACCTGAAGGCTGCGGCTGTAAAGGCCTGGCAAAGCATTAAGAAGGAGGAAACCCAGCGTTTGGTGATGTCCATGGGTTCCAGACTTAAGGCAGTGATTGCCTCCAAAGGATTCGCAACAAAATATTGAAAATAAAAATATTTTGTTTGGGTTATGTTTATTTGTCCAATTACTTTTGACCTCCTAAAATGTGGAGTGTTTGTAAAGAAATGTGTACCATTCCTACATTTTCTATCAGATATTTTTGTTCAACCCTTCAAATTAAACGTTACAATCTGCACTTGAATTCTGTTGTAGAGGTTTCATTTCAAATCCAATGTGGTGGCATGCAGAGCCCAACTCGCGAAAACTGTGTCACTGTCCAAATATTTCTGGCCCTAACTGTATATCCAGATTCTAGAAATACCAAGACTACATCGCTTATCCTTGGTATCAAATCTAGCATATATGTATGTATCAGGAAATAGCAAACCCACTCTCCCCTTTAAAACGGAAAGCTCTCACCAGATTCTTCCTGAAGCTACAGATGTTTTTGAGTCCCTGGTGAACCGAATGTCCTTTTGCTAGTGACGTTAAGGTTTTGGGCTCATATCCACATTACCACCATAGTCTACTCCCGACGCGTTTCGGTTATTATTCCTCATCAGGGTATTTACGGTTTAGTTGTCAGAGGGGTCCTGTTCACAGGTTTCCCCTATGATGGCATTTTGATGTCTGTAGGGATAAGCCATAGTCAAGTATTACTTTACTGGTTCCCACACGGTGCACAGCACCGGTATTCCCCTTGTATAGTGTCTACCCAACTGGTACATGTTGCCCCCAGGGTCACTTACCCAGCACTGTCTAGTTCAGCATCTGTTTGCTAGAGCACACCGCCACGGCGTTCTGCCGCGCTTTATGGACACAAACCACCGGTCACATGGTGTACCGTGCACCCAGAAGTGACGCGCACGCTTGTGCATTGTGGCGCAACGTCACTTCCAGTCGGGCAAGCTCTGTGGAAGCTCTGTGTTCCACGCTTGTTCCCTATTTCCTCCATTACAGGCAGGAGTGGTCCGGGGCTCTTTATCACTCCCCTTAGGGCGTGGAGCTACCTAGGAAGTGGAGTATGTTATGTAAACCGCCTCCTAGTGAGACCGGGAGGCTGCTATTTAGTCCTGATGGATTATGTCCTCACCGCCCCTCTGGGCTGCAAAATCCGCCCTGCACTTTTTAAAATTCCCATCCGTCCTCTGGCTGGTGCTTGAGTGACAGCTGCACTCGCGCCTGCGCAGTAGAGCGGGTGTCCGCACACTATTGAACAGTGCCGAGGTCTTGCGAGACTTCAGCACTGACAGGCGCACATGTCTATGCCAGAAAACTGTCTCACCCCTGGCGGGGACTGTGGGGTACTTGGAATCGGGCCCTCTCGTCACTCTGGGGCTGCGGAATATCAGTGGTGTGACCTGACCCGATCTGTGATTCCCCCTTGTCGGGCATGATAGTGATCAAATAAATGCTGAATCAGGTGGTAGTGAGCGCTGGAGCCCTAAAATACTTCAATTAATTTTAAAGTTTATTCAAATTACAGGTATCTAACACAGGGATCCTCTAGGGCCCTACAGCAGCATAACACAGGGCTTAATAAATTTCTATAACTAAGCCCTCCGTAGCCAGCTCCAGTGCCAAAGAAAAAATCTAAAGTGTGTGTATAGTCTTTGCATACAGATCGACTGTCAGCTGCAGCTTGTACTGAGCAGTGTGAGCTCCCAGCAGGGAGGAGGGACACTGAGGAGCTGTTAATAAGACTAGGTTGGTGTAAATTGAGTTAAAATTTCATGAAGGATAAGGCAAAAGGCACACTATCATATTACTTGTAAGGCTGGTTTCAGACTGGCGTTCCCCTCCGTAGCGTTCTGCGGAGGGGAATTGCCATGTGTGCGCAGCCAGCGCAAGCCCCTATGTTTAGAATGGGGACGCACGGTGCTGCGCTTGACTGCGCATGACCGTACGCACCCATTCACTGCCATGTGATTTGTACACAGCCACAAAATGGAGCAATGTATCCATGATTTCACTGCAACCAGAGATCTGTTCAGATATTGAACAGATAAATTGGTGTGTGTAAACCCACCATAAGTATTATCCCCAAAAAGGCCCTTAATTCCCCAAAAAGCGCAAATAGAGCTTAATGCAACCACTTGTGTGTGGAGCAGAAACTGCCATAGACGAGGCGTCTGCACAGCAGACTATTACATGCTCTGTGACCTGCTGTAACCTGTGACAGTGACCTGTGACCTCTGACCTGTGACCGTCTCCTTGCACAGAGCTCATCGCCTTGAGCCGCGCGCCTCGGCAGAAAAATCAACACACAATGGGCGGGGCCACAGAAGAGGGCGTGGTTTACAGTTCCCTCTCAACTGCCGTATTGAGGGGGGGGAGGCTGTGGGCGGAGTTTGGTCCCAGAATGTAGGCAGGGCCTCCCTGATGCTGTCACTTAGAGGGCAGTGGCTGGGGGCGTGGCCCGTCACTCAGGAATGGGGGCGTGGCTGAGAGCTGGCTCGCTCGGATTCCCGCGCATGCGCTCATGTTTGTTTTGACTGAAAATGCCGTCGGTTTCGAAAACGGCGCTGAACGGCTCCCCGCAGACCGAGAAACCGACTCACTACACGTAAGTGTGGGGCCCTGGGCGGGAGACGGCCCCCGGTGCTGGGGTTGGGCGCGGCGGCAGTGTCGGGGCATGTTAGTATCGGGCTCTCCTACTGCACCCTGATGATCGGAGCTGTGGCGGCTCCGGTTGCAGCTCCGGGGCTCCTCGCTCGTCTCCGGCCGCTTTCCGCTGCTCCCTCGCTGTCTTCTTGTCGTTCGCTGCTCCGTCTGTATTCGCAGAGCCGTTACGTTGGTTGCGTAGCGCAGGGATCCCCCCTCCTCGCTGTGTGTTACGCTCCACTAGAGCGCAGAGCTCGTCTGAGAATAGCGCTGCGAGCGGCGCCTGCTCCTTCCCGGACGGCTGCTCCCTTTAAATATATAAAGCCTTTCCCTCCTTGTGCACAATGTGACGGTCTGCAGCCGCGTCCCCTCCTCTCCGGGCTCCGGTCTGCACAATCCGGGTCTCCCATAGAGCCATGCTACATTCCGCGCACAGCCCTGCTCCCCACACTGCAGCTGGGACACATGTGGCGACCAACACAAGTCCTGGGCTGCCTGCGGTGCCGGGACACATGTGGCTGGCGACGCTCGTCCTGGGCTAGCTGCGGTGCCAGTATACATGTGGCTAGTGACACTCGTCCTGGGCTAGCTGCGGTCCCATCTCCATTTATTCCATTTTTCGAGAGGTGAAGTGGCTATAAAACAGGGATCCTGCCATCTTGATTTTTCTGTGGGGAATACATATTATACTTCCTTAGATGGGACAGTGAGCACTGCAGTGATGCCAGACGTTAATTTTTGATTTTCATAACCGTATGGGAAAGGTAGGATTGGGGGTGTAACTATAACAGGTGCAGGGGTTGCAATCGCACCCGGTCCTAGAGCCTAGCGAGTCCCGAAAGTCCCTTTAGCCTATAGAAAGACTAATGTTATTAAAGATTTGCAATAAATGGGGGCCCCGTTGAAGCTTTTTGCATTGGGGCCCATGAACTTCAAGTTACTTTAGTAGATGGCATGATCTGAACTTTTATGTTTCTCCTCTCCTGCAGCCATAGGCACAGCTTCAAAGGTGTATAATCATCCCAGATATGGGGACCTAAACCCCAGGTGCGATGATTGTAGCACCGTCACCACATTTCCAGTCCATCACAATTGCCAATGACGGTGTGAGATTGGAGTTCACTCTGATCCCAGCAATTAGATCTGAGCACTGGCTGTCCAACACTACTCCAACTGCCCGGTCAACCTCAGCACTTGTTCGGCCTTATGGAACTGTCAATGCTTGTGGCAGGATGGGGACATGAAAAAGTAGCGCATCCTGCCCCCCCCCGGTGTTTTCCAAAGGAGGTGACATTTTGAAGCACGCTTTTAACGTGAGCTTATAGATACACGCAAGGTTAGTGTTGGCTGAATCTGCTGAGGGTGTGCTTGTTTTTTCCCCAGTCGGTGGGAAAATGATGTTGAGCTTCAACATGCCTGATCCTTAGGGGGGATAAGCTGCTGCTAGTGGTATCTGACAGCTGCTTATCCCACTCTTTTAGCAGTTAAATAAGTTAATTTCTCCAAATTAACTTTGTTTAATTTTTTTTCTTTTTCACTTTGACTAATTTCTCTCTCCACTTTTTAAAGGTATCTTAAGGAATTTCGGACCGAGCAGTGCCCGCTGTTTTTGCAGCACAAATGTACCCAGCATCGACCCTTCACCTGCTTTCACTGGCATTTCTTGAACCAACGTCGTCGCAGACCCATCCGAAGACGAGATGGCACGTTTAACTACAGCCCGGACGTTTATTGTACAAAATACGATGAAACAACAGGAATGTGTCCCGATGGAGATGAGTAAGTGTTTAGTTCATTCTATTAGTCCTAGAATTGTGTTGTAGACATTGTGTAATAAATGTGAATTAATCAAAGGGAATCTGTCAGCAGTTTTTTTGCTACCTCATTTGACAGTAACATATAGGCAAAAAACCCTGAATCCAACGATGCATCACATAGATTAGTAGTTGCAGCCGTTCTGACACTACCAAAGAATTTATTTTCAGGCATGTAGCAGAGCTGAACAAGCTGCTCTCAATCACAGCAGGCTTTCAATAGAGATTGTGTATTGACAGTGAGGTGTCAATCACAGCAGTATGACTGCCTAGTCTGTAATATTAACCACCAGGTAATAAAGACATTTGCTTAAGTAAACAATTGCACAGAACCTGACAATAGAAGCACAGCTGTCCTCCGCTTCCATAGTAGAAACCTGCTGACAGATTCCCTTTAACATGAAATGATGAAAGATATCTTTGCCTTGTGTAATGTTGCACTGATAGTGTGTATATAATACAGATATATTGTGTCTTAGGCTACTTTCACATTACGATTTTGAGGGAGCCGATGCTGTCCGATATAAATCGGACAGCGTCGGCTCCCTCCTGATGGCTGGAATCGGGTGCCAAATAGGCACCCGATTCCGGCATAAAATCGCTCCCTGCGGGGTGAAAAAAAAAAAAAATTATTCTCACCTCCCCCCCGAGCCCCCGCCGTCTTCCGCCATCTTCTTTGAGGCTCCCGGTGGCTTCCGCAGGCTGCCGGTGTCAGCAGAGGGCTTCCTCTGCCTTATAGGAACTGCGGTGATGTCACAGTCACGTGACGCGGGTTCACCATGGTAACCCGCGGTCACATGACTGTGACATCACCGCAGGTCCTATACAGCAGAGGAAGCTCTCTGCTGACACCGGCAGCCTGCGGAAGCCACCGGGAGCCTCAAAGAAGATGGCGGAAGACGGCGGGGGCTCGGGGGGGAGGTGAGAATAATATTTTTTTTTTTTTTAACCCTTATGCTCCTAGTTAGGAGCAGTTTTACTGTACTGAGCATGCTCAGTACAGTAAAACGGGGTCCGAGGAGACATCAGACGTTTCCTCGGACCCTTCTCCATAGGACCCCATGTTATAGGGATCGGACCGAATCGGATGTGCACTAAATGCCATCCGATTTGGTCCGATCCGAATCTGTCAGATTTTATTTTCGGTGCAAAAATCGTAGCAAGCTCCGATTTTTGCACCGATAATAAAATCGGACAGAATCGGATCGGACCAAATCGGATGGCATTTAGTGCACATCCGATTCGGTCCGATGCCCATAGGGATGCATGGGGTCCAAATTCGGATCCGATGCTGTCCGATTTTCATCGGACAGCATCGGATTTAGAAAAATCGTTATGTGAAAGCAGCCTTACCTCTAGGACCCTCATCGATCTTGTGATTTGAAGGGGTTGCAGCTCTGGTTTAGCACAACTGAGTGCAAGGAAATGTAACCGACCCCTTTTTCACATTGAGAAGCTTTCTGCAAAGCCCCTGTGCTGGCAAAAAATAGCGAGGGGCAATTTAGCTACGGGGGTCACAGAAGTTGGCCCCTCACCAATTATAAAGTAGTGGCTCCTCCTTATGGTATGGGAATACCCCTTTTGAGCTATTTTGTTATCCATTCAGAAAAGACCCTGTAGTAGAACTGCAACTAGGAAATAAAATGTTATATTTGTTTTGCATGACCGGCAGTAAACTTCTTGGTTTGGCCATGGCATTGATCATCAGATTAACGCTACTGATCCCAAAATGCTGCAGCTTTATTCCCTATCTGGGCACTAAGGATGTGATCCAGTGAATCAATGAATGAAATGATCTTAGCTGGGGTCACAACACAGATATCTGTGCAGATATTGTTCACAGATCTCTGGTTGCAGTGAATCATGGACAGATTGCTCCATTTGTACACAGCCACAAAATGGAACCATGTGTCCATGATTTCACTGCAACCAGAGATCTGTGAACATATCTGCACAGATATCTGTGTGTGTGACCAGCGTTAGGATGATGACTCAATTGATATTTCCATCAGAGAAAGATTATGGAAAACTGGTGTGATTGCTCAAAGAAACTAGATACATTAACGGAATCTGGTCGTGTCAAGAAATTGCTCCTCTTTTCCAGTCGGCCAAAGTTTTATATATCTCCCCTCCTCTATTGCTACGGCACTGGGCACTTGTGCCGAAATCGCTTGTTTTATTCTGCCATCTGCTTGTTTCTTTTTGGGTCAGGATTTAGGATTCCTGCATCTGATGGATCTCTTCCTTTTTTTTTTTTTTTTTTTTTTTTGTGCTCAAATTTTGTTTGCTTTAACATGTGGTATAGAAAAATGAAAACTGAAAGAGTGTCAAGCCCCACTACTAGTTTGATGGTGTCTGTGCCCATTAGAGCTTAGGGCTGTGCACATTAGATTGTCAACTGAGGCCATTAATCCTGTAGGAGCTTCCGATCATCTGTGTCCAACTATTTCCCCCGCTACAGATGTAGGAAAGAGGATCAAGATGTATGGCCTGCCTAGAGGGGTATTCTCAAAATCACAAGTGTCAGAGTGCTGTGGCTCTTGCCTGACATGGTAACTGAGGTCCCTTGTACCTTCTTTTATTTTTTTATTTTAAGGGAACCTGTCAAAGTAAAGATATGGCCTTAATGACCCTGTTAAACTGATTTCTTAGATACCTGTAGTGCAGAAATCCGCAGCCTCTTTGTACATCGGGAATGGAACTGTAGGTAGGGCCATCGGCTCTGCCATGGCCCCTCTGCATATTTGTAAGAGTCTCCTACTTTTCAATTTTGCATTGGTGCCAATCTTGCCATAGGCAGCGCTTGCGTGCATTCATTTGTCAGAGTTCTCAGCAAAATGCAGTCAGCGATGGCACATGCTTAGATTGGGAACTCTGCTCAATGACGAGCCGATATCTTGATCTGTGCATGAGACCATGGGAGCCTTTTTGTTGGAGATTGGAGGTTAATCTGAGCATGTGCCACCTCCGGCGCCATTTTGCTCGAGAAGAATCTGTGCAGTGAGGATGATCAATGAGTGGAACAGGTGACCACGAGAGGTGGGGAGTTCTCCTTCAATGGAAGTCTTCACACAGAGGCTGGACAGACATCTGTCTGGGATGATTTAGTGAATCCTGCTTTGAGCAGGGAGTTGACCAGATGACCCAGGAGGCCCCTTTTAACTCTACTTTTCTATGATAAGTGCTGCCTGTGTCAAAGGTTGGCGCTACCGTGGAATTTGAAACATGGAGGCTCATACAAATTTAAAGAGACCACAGCAAAGCCAAAGACCCAACCCATAGTCCTGCCACGATGCACGAAGAGGCAAGTGCATCAAAACCTCTAAGGTGAAGTTAAGCAAGAAACAAGCTACAGATTTTTTTTTTCCCCTTACAGGTATCCATTACATTAGTGAAAATGGGCTTTTATGGGCATATCTTTGCAATACATGGTGACAGATTCCCTTTACATTGCGCTGTGGTTACACCTGATTGATTTCACAAATCTGTTTCATGGTCGGAGTACGGACTGTGATGTATGGACCCGCCCGCTGGTTTCCTGGCTCAGATTCAACAGGTTCTTGTATGCCTATGAAGTTGTGATGTTCTGGCCAGGGGACCTGTCGCCCACCCGGTCCATACATTGACATTCATACTTGCACTGTCAAACATATGTAAAAGTAGACTTAAGATTTAAAGGAATGACAGAAATGATGAAGTACAACGTTATACTTTTTCAGTCAGTCCTGTAGACTTTGTGCATGTGTGTTCCGACACCCTTTTAAAGACGTTTATCGTATTATGATCGTCCTATTATCATATTTACCTGTCTTCTGTGGCTCTACTGTAAAACTATAGAGTGAAGCCACAACTTCGGCAGGCTGTCAGGCCGTCCTGGGGGGTGTTGTAGTTTCACACCCATAGAGCGGCAGGTTTCAGATGACTGGTAGAGCCACAGTGAATGAACTTGTGCGGTCGGATCGTTGCGGCGGAGTATAGATTACGTTCTTAGAACAGGGCGTTTCCATGGAGACCAAACGCTTGGTGCTCGCAGCGCTCGGTGAAAACCTATTTTTTGATACGGGTTTTTGCGTCTGTAATTAATTTAATTGCCACTTTTATTTTGTTATGTGTTGTTTTGTCACCAGTTAATTAGATACTAAAATTAGGTTTATTTAGTTCCCGTACTAATAAGAAAACGCCAAGATTGTATTCATTGATTATTTACTGTTTTTCCAATAACATCTGGAATTAGAAATCTACTTTTGATAGCAGTGCATCCTCTTTTTCCATGTCTTGTGTGTAGAAATGTGTTTATTCTGAATGCCGCTGGGTTTTATTTATTTTTTTTTTATCACTGATTGCTAGGGAAGATGGAGTCTGCACTCATTGGGGTCTTTATTCTCCTCAGGATCTGGCCGCCTTACAGCAATTTTATAGTAGATAATTTATGGCACTTGTGAAGATATGGTTATAACGTTGAGGTCCCGTGTACATGTTGAGTTTTTTTTTACCTCAGTATTTGTTCCATCCTGGTTTTGGCTACAATCAGGGAAAATAGAAACACTCACCACTTCTGAATTTATCACCCATTCATGGTTGTTTGTTACAAATCCTGAGGTAAAAAACTCACCAAATGCTCAATGTGAGCACGTGGCCTAATGAGGCAGATGGAGTCACTCAAGGCCATGTGCCCATGTTGAGTATTTGAGTTTTTTTACCTCAGAATTTGTAGCCAAAACCAAGGAGTTGAACAATGAGAGGAAAAGTATAAGGGTATGTACTCAGGGGTCCGGAGGATCTGTGTGTTGGACGCAGCTCCTCCAGACCTGAGTGAAGCGCAGGGAGACCGCAGCCGCCCTGTACTCACCGTGTGCGGGGGTGCAGGGCGGGTTCTCCCTGCAGTCACCCGATGGGAGACTCTGCCGACTCCGCAGCATGAAATAAACATGCTGCAGAGGAGTGGACTTCGGCAACCCGCACCGCAGCTCCGAACACGCTGCTGGCGGGTTAACCATAGTGAGGATAGGATTTCTTGAAATCCCATCCACTATGCTTGTACTGAACGACGCTGCATCTCCTGATCATGAGGATGCACCCTTGTAAGCAAAAAAAAAAATAAAGTACAAAGACCTTTTATAACTTTGATCCAGAATGTCAGTGTGTTTATTTCTTTTTTTGAGAAGGTTTTGGAACAGAAACTGGTTATGTGCCCAGAGTGTATTTTTTTTCTTTTAGGAGGAAACTGAGCAGAACCTCCCAAGTTTCTGATGGTTTTTCATTTTTGAGGAGTTTCCTCGGTTTCTGATCAAAGTACTCCATGTGTACATGGCCACTGAGTGGAAACTCTGCAACTCTGCATAAACAAACATGGAGTTTCTGATGCGAAAACCCGGCAAAAGAAAAAAATTCTATGTTCTCATAGGGCATCCGCCCTTTTGTCTGGGGTTTTCCACCTTCCTCCTGATGTGCTACTTGCCACAGGGCCTCCATTCTGGTTAGCTACCATGACGTTGCCAAATAAATGTCCTCATGTCCGTTCCAGAAGAATTCAGAACATTTCGTTCATGTGCACACTGTGAGTGGGTCAGTATTTTACCTCAGTTTTTCTATGCAAAGAAAATGATACTAGCAATAAGTCATCACTTCTGTGGTTTTCTTTTTCCTCACGCCTCCTGTTTTTTTTTTACAAATACTGAGGTAAAAAACTCACCAATTGCTCAATGTGTGTATATGGCTTATTGCCATTTGTCAAGGAGTAATGGTGGGTTTACAGTCACGATATCGTATACAACGGCGCAGGAGCGCGCATTTTGTGCCCGGTTTTGCAAGAGTCGGATCGGCGGTGTACACATCCCGATATCGTGGTACAACGTCCCTACGATGTGTACGCCCCCCGACCCAGGACCGACCATTTAACATGGTAGTGAATGGGGGACGTTGTACTGCGCATCGGAGTTGGATGTTTACATGGGACATCCGGCTCCAACCGGCATCCGATATCGGGCGGTTGAATAGCACGCTCATTCGACCCCCGATATCGGTTTACCATCGTTCCTGCATTGTATCGGATGTTCACACCGTACAACGCAGGAACGATATCGGGTCCAACGCCCGAACCACGTGACTTTTGGTCGGAGTTGGACGCCGATATCGCAAAAGTGTAAACCCACCATAAGAAATGGTCTGTCCTCCGAGCTACCCAGGCGCTGGACCTCCATGTTGAGACTTGCAGAGCTCCTTCAGGCTCATTTACCTGTGACTTTAAAGCAGGACTTCTCCGCACTGCCATATTGCATCACCATAAAACAGATATCAATGTTTGGCTTACCAACTCCACAGGGCTGTGGAGATGGGTAAGCCAAACCTCCAACCAACTCTTCAATTTGCCTGCCCCAAACACCAAAATGGACACGACTCCAATTCCACAGCCCTGGGTATTACTGTTGAACCTTTACAGCTACAGTAACCACTAACTTCATCAGGAATTTTGTCCTGAGATGTCCTCTTTATAAATTATGAATTTTGCATAGTGTTGATCGATCTATCACAGAACTTTATATAAAGTAACTATGGCGGCATTGCTCAGTATAATACTGCACAACTTCTAAGAATAAGTTGGTGTAGAGAAGTTTGCAGCTGTTATTTCTTCCTTCTGGATGGGTTACGGGGATTGCCATAACTATTTCTGCAGTCTCTGGCTGGATTGCTTCATAGTTTTGGCATGCATTCCTGTTTTAGCAGTAATGGGTTCTTTCTGAGCAGTGTGTGCTTTGTTTGCAGAGGAGGGCACGCCCCCCTCCCCTCGTGCACACACCCCTTCGGCCATGCTTTCTGTTTGAAAACAGAGAAGTCGAAAGTGAGGCGGGACAGGCAGGAGGCACCCTCAAATACCACCCTGGGGCTGGCCTTCCCCCTGCCACCCCCTTCGCCTCACTCCTCTCTAGTCACTTACATGCAGGAATGATCTGTTTATGGCCAAGGGGACATGTTCGGCATTATAGGCGGATGTTTGACTCTAGCTAATAGAGATCTGACTTCCTTCAGTCATCGCCTCTGGTTATGACGTCTGTATCACGTATCTTGGTAAGATGTATACTGAAAAGTGGTAATCGGCCGAACAAGTATGTGTTGGTTCCCGATTGTTGAGCCACTCACATGGGCATCGATAAGCCAATAAATGATCAAAACTCTTTGCTTCCTGGCTATTTGCGGATCTGAAATAAAATCCAAGGGGTGTGCTATTAACAAAATGCGAATTACATGGGGACCTGTGATCATTCTAATGATTATTTCTTCCCAAGAAAGTCTGATTCGACCTTTTTGTTAAACCATTTTTAAAAGGTAAACCAGTACGCTTACCTACGTGTTAGAGGTCAGCGGAGCTCGTGACCTCATGTCTACAAATACATGCTGGCTCAGCAGGTATTGCAAATGTGTCCTAACAAACAAGGACAGCTGTGTGATACCGGACATTCAGGCAAATGAGCCAGCAGACCTCTGTAGACATGACGCCAGTTTTGGGTTCGGTAAAGACCCGCTTCCGATCGGATCCAACATACCAGAGCATGATTTATAATGTGTAACAATGGATGCCGGATCCATTTATACCAGATCATTACTGATCCAGTAAAACCGGATCAGGTATGCTTACTGAATATGCATGGTAAAGTAAGGCCCCTTTCACATCAGCGTTTCTGTGCTTATCCGGCAGATCCAGACAGAAAACCACATCTGCCACCTAACGGTCACGCTTGCTACAAGCTCCATGCATTCTCTATGGGGCTTGTGGCAAGAGCGATATTCCGTGATCCGGCAGTTGCTACCGCGGTCAGCTGCAGTTTTTTCATGGCTGCAAGAGCTGGATCGCGGCAATACGGCTGTTGGGCGGCAGATGCGGTTTTCTGTCCGGATCTACTGGATCCGGACAGACACGCTGATGTGAAAGGGGTCTAACACAAGTAAAGTTCAGTGTACATACTGAACTCTCAAGTGTTTGGCACCGACCCCCGAACAGGTACTTCACTGAGGAGTCTGTGATTATAGTATTATTCTCGCCTGTCTCATCGCTGCAGTCACTTCAGGCTCATTAGCCTCATGTAATATTGTCTGCATTGGATGGTGAACAGCCAATCATAGATGCCCATTGTCTGTGATTGGCTGTTGCGCCCCACCCACTGTCAAGCAACCAATCACAGATGCTGACGCAGAGACTGGGTGTCCGTGATTGGCTCTTCAGCGGGCAGTGCAGAACAGACCGGACGTGACCGCAGAAGTGACACAGGTGAGTATAATGCTGTGATTAGACTTGTCAGTGAAGTAGTGAAGTCCCTCTTCGGGGGTTTTTGGCATGGATGCAGACCATACCGGATGGTGCCGTATGAAACCGTACCGGTGTTCTAACAGAACCAGCATATGGATCTGGTGTAATACGGGTTCAGTTTAAGGGTAAAGACCATATCCAGTCAGATGCGTTTTTCGCCTGGTATTGCCGGGTACAAAAAAAAAGCTTATATGAAGACGCCCTAACTGTATAAGTAACAATTTATCAAGTAGGTAGTTGCCAGGCTGCACCTAAAAAGGCCTCGTTGCCCCTAGCTGTGAATCACAGTATAGCCGTAATTTTTCCAGTGCTTTTTCACACAAGAAAGCTGGAAACACACGGTCCGAGAGGCATGCAATACTCATGACTCACCTGGGACAGCCGATGGCTCTCTGAACGGGGGGGGGGGGGTGTGTCAGCTCCTTGTGTTACTATGGAGCTGACCTGTTCCCGTCTGGAGAGGGGGAGGCTAGGCTGGGTGAGTCATGCGAGTAACTCGCATGCCTCTCGGATCGTGTTTTTTCACATGAACGCTGAGTTCCGATTAGTTACTTTGGACAATAAGAACAGTCGGCCTAAACGAGGTTGGCTTTAGTTAAGTTATATTGCTCCTCGTAGTTTCTGAACTTCTGTGATCTGCTCCAACCACATCGACAGTGTCTTCTGCCGTTCACTTCAATAGTGCGGGCACTCACTCCGCCATGTGTCCTCTTCTAAGCTTGGCAGAATGTGTGAGGGTTTTTTTCTGCAGTTCTATGAATAATTAACGTTCCAGTCGGCATCTTATCTTAATTGCTCCATTAGAGCGATTGTATGACTAATGCGGCTGTCGTGTTTACATACAGAATAGCTGAGCTGAAGCGCAGATTTGTACAGAGTGTGTGGAGGACACGGCGGCTCCTTCCGCTTACAGTCCTGAGAGATTGGCTAGAATAAGGGGGGGAAAGTTTATTAAAAATAAACTTGGAAAAAAAGAATGAATATATAAAACGTGTGTATAATATGTACACTATTTCAATTTGATTTAATTTTGCTTTATTCCAGATCTGGGCTTTTCTTGCAGCCCTTGGAGGGGGGGGGGCACCTTCTGTGTGTATTATATATTATATATATATATATATTTTTTTTTTTTTGAGCCCGCATAGAACCTTTTTGCTTTCTAAAGTCTGTGCTGCAGTTCCTCTGTGCAGAGGGGGGCCAGGTTATGGGGGGGGGGTGCAAAACAATAAAGGGGTTCTGTATGATCATTGGATCTTGAAAGAAGAGGCACAGACTGGTTTAGCACTGCACCCCGTTTTTAGTTTTTTTTTTTTTTTTTTTTTTTTGCAGCCTCTTGGACAAGCAGGGAACTGCTGCCGACCCTATTCACTTTCATAGCGCTATGCTGCTAGCCTTAAACTAGCACTGCAACCCCTTCATTTAGGATTGGTCACTCCTAAAAATTGTGTCCTCCGCCATCATAAAGTCCCCTTCACTATTTGCTGTGTGTTCTTTTTTTATTCCTGCAGGGGAACTGTACATAAATCTGATCATGGATCTCCAGACTGCATTGTTGGGTGGTTAGTATGACCATAGCAAGAACTGGTGTTCTTTTCTTTATGTTGTTTTTCTGTCTCGGACTGTCCCACGTGATCTTGGACTTCCCTTTTGTCTTCCGGAGATTTTCTCTTTTTCTGCCTCTTGTTTGCACGACATAAATTCTTTTCTTAAAGGAATGCTGACTATTCTGCAGTTCTTCCGCTCTCAGATCACGTGTCTCTAAGATTACTGAGAGATATTATTGCTGAGGTTTATAGTAGAAGCAAAGTGCAAGTTAGACATGATCACAGTCTGACATAAGTTTGTACGATTATATCCAACGAAAAATCAGGCTATGTTCACACAAGCGCTGTGGAGTCGGTAAGCCAAACATCCGACTCTGACGCCTCCATTTCCCTGAATCCAACTCCACCAAAATGAGTGGCGGCTCCGAGACTCTGCAGCGGCTCTGCGACTCTGCTTCACACATTGCAATTTGACAGCTTCTTTTTACAGCACCAGCAAAAGCTGACAATTTTAAAAGTCCCATGAATATGTTAGCTATTTTTCATTCAAGCGGGGGGGTGAAGTTTTTCCAAAATGAGTTTTATTCAACAAAAACGCAACTTCTTAAAGAAACTATAGACAAATCACATGTAACCCACACCAAAAAAAGTTTCACGCTGAAAACGTGTGGGTTTTTTTTTTTTTTAAAAGAATTTTTGGCTGTGGAAAAGAATGCTGCATGTGAACACAGCCTTACAACTATCTTAAAGGGGCTGTCCACTACTCGGACAACCACTTCTCATTCTTCATAAAAATAAAAAGCGAATACTCTCCTCCAGAGATGACGTGGGTCTACTGATGTCAGAAGTCACGTTCTCGGGGCACCACATAACATTGTGACATGCGACCAGTCACCGCTGGTTTCGCGCTGTAAGTTATCAAGATGCAAGTGCTGTGGCTGCCGCTCACTTCCTGTTAATTCCTTTTGTGTCCAAAGGTGGAGAGAAGGAAGCTGGCAGTGATTAGTCGTGTGGGGCTCATGTGTCTTGATATCAACCCATGATATTGCCCAAAACCGTGCCGGCATCAGAGGTGAGTATAGGATTTTTTTATTTTTATGGGGGGGCGCACATGGTGAATGAGAAGGAGTTATCCAAGTAGTGGACAACCGCTTTACATTCTATATCCCGATATGAAGTAAAAAGGTATGATAAAATGAGCGCTAGGGACAGAAACAGGCACTGGGCTCTTATCGAATATTACCTTTCAAATTTATTGTGAACAGTAGATGTTATAGGTCTCCTCGCCACAACATGTTTCGACACTAAAGGTGTCTTTATCAAGTGGATGTCAGACCCATAGTCTATGGGTCTGACATCCACTTGAGAAAGACACCTTTAGTGTCGAAACATGTTGTGGCGAGGAGACCTATAACATCTACTGTTCACAATAAATTTGAAAGGTAATATTCGATAAGAGCCAGTGCCTGTTTCTGTCCCTAGCGCTCATTTTATCATACCTTTTTACTTCATATCGTGCTCAAATCCTCCCTTTGGGGAGTGTGGTTTGAGAGCTGCTCTGGGACAGGATTTGGTCAACACAGAGAAGCTGCCCTTCCCTGGGCTCGTGATCTCTGGGAGAGACATTGAAGTTCGATAAGGAAAAGCTTCTTTACAGGTAGCAACGGATTTATGCCTGCGGTTAATTCTCACCTCAAATCATCAACCTAGTTGTGCAGGGGGCGCAACTAGAAAAGGTGAGTGACATATTAATATAACCCCTTGCTTCGGCTAATTTGCACAGTGTGGCGCAACAATTTCTTGGTTTTTCTTTTTTAAATTCTATATCCGAGATAAAAGCAAACGGGTAACTGCCACCTACCTGTCTGTGTCTGTGTCTGGCACCGCTCATCCCCGCCACAGAGCAGGCACAGACCGCTCCTGCCGGGGACAGAATGGCAGGGTAAACAGCGGCGGCTGCTTTTGCACTCTCTGCTCTGTGGAAGGGGCAGCACAACCATTCTCCTGCTGATCAACAGCTGGCTCCTCACTGCCTGATTGGGGAACCGGCTGTCAATCGGGATGAAGTCTACTATAATGCCCATCTACAGAGGGGAGAAGCCGCCCCTCTGTAAACGTGATGTCAGCAGAAGCTGATAAATCGCCGAAAGGAGTGTTCTAAGACCGGTCCATGAATGTGGTGAACAGCGCCCGCACAGTAGGCAGGTAAGTGGCAGTTTTTCCTGCCACGTTTGACAATTATAATATTCATTTATATAGCACTATTAATTTCATAGCACTTTACTTTCAGTAATGCTGTCCTTCTCGGAGTTCACAATCTAAACATCCTATCAGTATGTCTTTGAAATGTGGGAGGAAACCGGAGTGCCTGGAGGAAACCCATGCAAACACATGGAGAACATACAAACTCCTTGCAGATGTTGTCCTTGGTGGGAATTGAACCCAGGACCCCAGCATTGGAAGGCTGCAGTGCTAACCACTGAGCCACCATGCCACCCTAAATGTGTGCAGCAAATACTTAGTGTGCCCATAGGTTTAAGCTTATGCTTCCTAAAAATGATGAGGGAAGAGAGGCAGTACACATTTTATCCTTTAATCATGTTAGTCTTTTCATGCTCTGATTAATGTATGCCAGAGATACACGTGGAGTATAAAGCGTAGTACCATCCAGCTCTTAGTTGGTGCTCGGCATGCCTTAGTCGACAGAGTGATTCTTGTGTTCTTGAATGGTAGCTGGCACTTCTGCTCTTATATCTTCCAAATTGATTAGCCTTCAGATTAAAAATCCAAATAGCGGCTGAGTGCATGAAGCGATGTCAATATAAGGACACAAACGAGCGAAAAGATCAGGTAACCCGTATCCTGTATCGGATTTCCACAGTCCTTAGTCAAAGTCTTTGCGGTCATCCGTGTCCTTGTATTGAATGCTCTGCATGCATTCAGCCACTGTTGTGTGTATTTTTAATCTAAAGACTAAGGGCGCTTTCACAATTGCATTTTGTTAAACCCCGTGGAGATCCCACTCTTTCGCGTCTGACCGAATCCATTATACTGATTTATAATGTGTCAGTGTGCCAGATTCGGTTTTATTTGACCATTCCTGAACCAGTAAAACTGGATCTGGTATGCTTACTGACCATGTGTAGTAAAGTCACGCTTGTGAAGTTCGGGGTCCGTATCGAACCCCAAAAACGGACTTCACTGGATTACCCTCGCCTGTCTCACTGCTGTGCACACTTCCGTGTCCCGCTCATTAGCCTTAAGGTACGGTCAGACGTAACGACCGCAGTAGCGATCCCGATAACGACATGGCTCCCGGGATCGCTGATGAGTCATTATCGGTATCGCTACTTGGTATTCAAACACGCCGATCTATACAACGATATGTCCACCCTAGCGATTTCTTCAACGATATTGTTCAGTCGTTGTATTTCCTTCTCACATGAGAAGTTGCCACGTGTGTTGCCAACGATATCGTCGGTAAGGTGTCAAACACAGCGATACAGCGTTCCCAGCGGGAGCGCAACGACCAAAAAATGAACCAGGAGGCTGTGTAACGATTGCCGATCTCGCAGCAGGGGACCAGATCGTTACACCCTGTCGCACGTAGCGATGTCGTTGCTGAGATCGCTATTGCGTCACAAAAGTAACGATCTCGTTAGCGATCTCGGTATGTGAGACATACCCTTTAGGTAATACTGCATTGGCTGCTGAGCAGCCAATTGCAGACGCCTATTGTCTGTGACAGCGCCTGTGATTGGCTGTTACACCCCGCCCACTGTGTTGCATACACAATGGATGGGGTGCAACAGCCAATCGCAGACGCTGTCAGACAATGAGCGTCTGTGATTGGCCGTTCAGCAGACAGTGTGGAGCAAACCTCAAAGTGACCAAAGCGTTGACACAGGCGAGTATAATGCTTCAGTCATATTTAGTCCCTGTTTGGGGTCCGTGCTGAACACTTAGGTGTTTGGTACAGATCCAGACAATACCAGAAGTACAATGTACACAGTGGGTCCGTCGCCTGTTCTTCCCATATTGAAAGACTTTATACCTTGTAAAAAAAAAAAAAAAAAAAAAAATTTTAGCCTTGTATTTCGCATGTTGTCAATAGTTTATAGAATAAAAGAACAATGTACATTTTACTAAACAAATATACCTATAAAGAGAAAAATCCGATAGATGCAGTGTGGCGCCACAGGGTGGTACTGCACCCCAATTAAAGGTGTGGTGCCTCCGTAGCCGTGGACGTGGGAATCTTCAGAGTCTGCACCCCAACACCAATACACAGGCCACTTTAACACAGGGGACCATATATTTAGTAGGTCCTAGGGAGCCTAGAGAGCAGGAGACGAGGAGTGACCGCACAGTCAGACAGTTGGTGTGAGAGAGCGAAGAAGAAGGACACAGGGGAACCTGCGGCCACAGTGGAGGGTGCCTCTTAGGAGAGGGGCGACCCAGACTTTGGAAGGGGGTTTACCCGGGTCTGGTTGAAGCCAGCTGGGGGCCCAGGTCGACATCGGCATACCGGAGCCGAGGTAGATGGACACAAAGTTCAACCCTAACTACAGACCGGCAAGCTGAGGGCCCGACACACACAGGGAGCCGAAGCACCCCTAAAGCAGCCCAACATCAGTCCCGCAGTCGGGTTCACGACACCGGCAAGTCAGAGACTTTAGGTAACAGACCCCGAGGACTAGAGACTTGGCTCAAGGGGCAATAGAGACAGAGCAAGAGAGTAACCAGACCAAGAGCGCCATATTGAGGGCATCACTGTCCGACTCTGGAGAAACCTTAAGATCTGCGGTTACAATACCGTTAACCCTGAATGTACCGTGTACCGGTTTCCATCTGGTGCAAGTAAACAACCGTTCAAGCTGAAGTGGTGTCTGTTCTCCTTTCATTCGGTGCCCGGAGGGCCACAGCATCATCACCGGAGGTGAGAACTACTACCCCTATCATCTGCCTTGCTGTCCTGAGGTAAAGCTCCACCTGTGGGGAGCTGTACTACCAAAGCTATGCTCCCATCACCTCAGTGGCCGGCCGCAGTGCTGGTAACCCTTTTTCCAGGTACCACAGGTGGCGTCACGATACCATTTCCCCCATTTTCATCACCCCCAGCCCTGCCATTGAGGGTCCAGGGCACGGAACCAGGAACAGACCAGCCGCGATTCCCCCCCACACGAAGTAACCACCTGTCCCAGTATTAGAGTATCCCCTACCCTGTCGACCGACTCATATACACTATATTTATCTATCTGATTTTTCTCTTTATAGGTATATTTTTGAGTAAAATTTACATTGTTTTCTTATTCTATAAACTACTGACAACATGTCTCTGAAATTCAAAGCTAAAAAATTTTGAATAGATTTGCAATAAATGAAAATGAAAAATCGTCAAAATAATAAAGAAACAGTGCTTTCAGACCAATAATAATAAATCTTTATATAGTGCCAACACTATACAGTGGTTCATAAATTAAGAATATACTATATAGTAAGTAATTATAGTAGAGAGAGAATACAGCACAATCATTGGATACAATACAATAAGCATGGAATCTATGTAAAAAAATCAATACAATAATTAAAGGAAAAAATAAAGGTGGCCCTGCTCAAAAGAGCTTACAATCTACAACGGGATCGGGGTTACACAAAGTACAGGGGATTATTACACTGATGGTCCAGGCATCTTGAGGGAATGGGGATAGAAATAAAGTTACATGACTGGTCAACAGACAATCTGTGTAGAGCTTTTGGGTTTGGTGGAGTTTAAAGAAGTTATGTTCTGGCTCTCCTTTGTGTCTCATTGATGGAAGGCTTTTTTCTAGCTTCACGTGACTTGAGCCCTGCCTCTAGGAGCCTGTTACGAAACTGTTCTTGCCGTGCACTTCATCCCAGCTGCCATTTGCCATTCCTTTTTGTAGGTCACTTGATGTCATCCTGCAGTTGTTGAGTGACATTCGAATAAGATCCTAGGATTCAATAGGGGCGGTGTGTTGTAGGTGTGCGCTGCTACACAAACCACAAAGCCTGAATCTTCAGTTTATGGAGTTTCGCCCTCTGCTGCTTTGTTGTCCCCAATATCTGCTGCTTGACCTAGTTGTAATGGACTAAGATGGAGGCAACATTACGCTCACTGTATCCCTCTGCTAGTAAAGCCAGAATTGAGCCCTTTTCCTTACTTTTTTTTTCAACTCCTTTGAAAAATTTGTTTTTTCATTTAAATTTTGGGCTATTCCTAGCAACTTGTTTTGCCATACAGCTTGTCCTATATAAGACGCTCTTTTGTTTTCCCAAATTGTGGGGGAAAGTGGGGAGTGTGTCTTATAATGTGAAACATGTTGTGCTATGGGGGAGGAGAGTCATGTGGAACGTTGTCCGGGGGCTGTCAGAGGCTGCAGCCCCGTGGTCACTTGGGGCCACTCATTATCTCCTGTAATATGCATTGCATCCTGCTGTCAATCACCAGCGGGAGGAGCAGCGCATATTACAGGAGCGGGTCCGCAGCCCATTGGCTGTCGTCCTGTGTGGATAGTCGGTGCTTTCCACGCAATGAAAGCACTGACTATCCCTGGGAGGAAGAGCATACTCACCGCTCTCCTCGCTCGCTGGAATTGTGCGTATGGCAGGGAGCGAAGATAGGGGTGAGTATGCTCGTTTATTTTTTTTTTTTAAGTGGACAGTGGCAGCCAGCAATGGGGGTAAACAGTGTGCCAAAATGAAGGCATGGGGGATATATATACCAGGATGGAGGACATGTATACTGATTGTAAGACGGACACTGGCATTATAAGGTGAACCCCATTTAACATTAAAAATTTTTTTTTTTTCCTCTATTCCTTCATCAAATCTGGGGGGGTGTCGTATGTATGTGTATATATAAAATAAATCCGTGTGTGTGTGTGTGTGTGTGTGTGTGTGTGTGTGTGTGTACTTCTGTCAGATAACTGGGACCCTGTGGATACATTTGACTCATGCACTTGCATCACGAACATACACACCACACTGCAAACACAATGTGAACATATCCCTTAGGCGATGGTTTCGGGACGTCCTTTAAAAAGGATGCTCACTGTGATAGTCACATATATTCCCACAAACACCATAAATATGTATATTGTGTGTGTGTGTGTATATAATATATATTATAATCATACACACACAGACTACATTCCAAAAGTTTGGACACACCTTCTCAAAGTAGCCACCTTTTGCTTGGATTACTGCTTTGCATACTCTTGGCATTCTCTTGATGAGCTTCAAGAGGTAGTCACCAGAAAAGGTTTCCCCTTCACAGGTGTGCCCTGTCAGGATTAATAAGTGGGATTTCTTGCCTTATAAATGGGGTTGGGACCATAGGTTGTGTTGTGCAGAAGTCTGGTGGATACACAGCTGATAGTCCTACTGAATAGACTGTTAGAATTTGTATTATGGCAAGAACAAAGCAGCTAAATTAAGAAAAACGAGTGGCCATCATTACTTTAAGAAAAGAAGGTCAGTCAGTCCGAAAAATTGGGAAAACTTTGAAAGTGTCCCCAAGTGCAGTTGCAAAAACCATCAAGAGCTACAAAGAAACTGGCTCACATGAGTTGTTTCACACTTTTTTGTTAAGTATATAATTCCACATGTGTTAGTCATCCTGAACCCACAAACTGACCCTCCTGCATCTTTAGACCTGTCCCTGCACCCCCTCTTATCATTTCTAGCCATCCCTTTTGCAGAAAAAAAATCGATTTCGTAAAGTAGAGAAGAGGTTATATTTACCTCGTCCTGTGTGGGTTCTCTATTTCTGAAGAAGCCGCAATAGACACGCCTGTCTGCTGCTGCCTTGTAATTATACACGCCCCTCTCTGCTTGCTACCTTGGTAAGAGCCTGGCCGCGTCATGAAAGGGCGGGACTAAATTTCGTCATGCAGGAGCCCCGCCCCCTTTCATGACGCGGCCAGGCTTTTACCAAGGCAGCAAGCAGAGAGGGGCGTGCATAATTACAAGGGAGCAGCAGACAGGCGTGTCTATTGCAGCTTCCTCAGAAACAGAGAACTCACACAGGACGAGGTAAATATAACCTCTTCTCTACTTTACAAAAATCAATTTTTTTTTTTCTGCAAAAGGGATGGCTAGAAATGATTAAGAGGGGGTGCAGGGACAGGTCTAAAGATGCGGGGGGTCAGTTTGTGGGTTCAGGATCACTTTAATTCATAGTTTTGATGCCTTCAGTTAGGGCTGGGCGATTTTGGGGAAAAATCAAAATCTCGATTTTATTTTAACCTATGGACGATTTTCGATTTAAATCTCGATTTTTTTTTTCTATTTTTTTTTTTTTTTTATTTTTATTTTTTTGCTTTTCTTTGATGAATAAAGAGAAAAAAACTGAACGGAGCAGGTTCCCCAGGTATATAATCTATGAGGGGGAGGGGATATAGGACCCAGGTATAGAATATATAAGGAAGGGGAGGCGATATAGGACCCAGGTATAGAATATATAAGGTGATATAGGACACAGGTATATAATCTGTAAGGAGGGGGAGGGATATAGAACACAGGTGTATATTATAGAATATATAAGGAAGGCGAGGGGATATAGAACACAGGTATATTATAGAATATGTAAGGAGGGCGAGGGGATATAGGACCAGTCACCCAGGTATTATATAATCTGTAAGGAGGGGGAGAGATATAGGACCCAGGTATAGTATAGAATATATATAGAGAGGAGGATGGAATATAGGACCCGGTCCCCAGGTATAGAATATATAGGGAGGAGGATGGGATATAGGATACAGATATACAATATATAGGGAGGAGGGATATAGGACACACAGGTATAGAATATATGAAGGGATATAGGACATGCGTCTGTGTCATGCGTGACGTGTCACAGGTATATAATATATAGGGAGGGGAGGGGGATGGGATATAGAACACAGCAGGTATTTAGTATATAGCAGAGGGAGAGCTCGGTATATACACATTACACACAATTATACAGTATGGCACCCATGTGCAGAATATTTTTGGCACGAACCGTTTGATCTAAATGGGTCCTTGTGTCTGGTTCTTGCCGGCCAGAACCAGTCAGGTCACCATATGAAGCACACGGGACACACGACCGAACTAACAGAATATGAGAAGATTTACAGCAAAAAGGGATTAAATAAATAGAATCGCAGAGATTTGGGGAATAAAATAAAATGAAGAAGTTGAAAAGTGATAAAATCGTCACATCGAGATGCAAAAACAGGTGGTGACACGACGGTACAGACCGGACAGTGACAGGTCAGGGGGTGAAATATGTGCAGCAGGGACCAGATTGGATTTTTTTTGGGGAGAGGGGGTATATGTGACCCAAGTTGCACAAAACCCCCTCCCTCCTCCCCCATAGTCCCATAGCTCCTCTGGGGGTCTTGCCCAGTCCTCCGCCACACACAAGGGAAGTCATTCCAGCAACACCCACAGGGAAGCATCACCGGAGCCACAATAGAGAGCCACACACATGGGGAAGCGCCGCGGGGCCACACACCAGGGGGCCACACACCAGAGGGCCACACACACACAGGGGAAGCACTGCCGGGGCCACACACCAGAGGGCCACACACACACAGGGGAAGCACTGCCGGGGCCACACACCAGAGGGCCACACACACACACCAGAGGGCCACACACACACACCAGAGGGCCACACACACACACCAGAGGGCCACACACACACACCAGAGGGCCACACACACACACCAGAGGGCCACACACACACACCAGAGGGCCAACACACACACCAGAGGGCCACACACACACACCAGAGGGCCACACACACACACCAGAGGGCCACACACACACACCAGAGGGCCACACACACACACACCAGAGGGCCACACACACACACACACACCAGAGGGCCACACACACACACACACACACCAGAGGGCCACACACACACACACACACACACCAGAGGGCCACACACACACACACACCAGAGGGCCACACACACACCAGAGGGCCACACACACACCAGAGGGCCACACACACACCAGAGGGCCACACACACACCAGAGGGCCACACACACACCAGAGGGCCACACACACACACACACCAGAGGGCCACACACACACCAGAGGGCCACACACACACACACACCAGAGGGCCACACACACACCAGAGGGCCACACACACACACACACCAGAGGGCCACACACACACCAGAGGGCCACACACACACACACACCAGAGGGCCACACACACACCAGAGGGCCACACACACACACACACCAGAGGGCCACACACACCAGAGGGCACACACACACACACACACACACCAGAGGGCCACACACACACACACACACACAACCAGAGGGCCACACCACACACACACACCAGAGGGCCACACACACACCAGAGGGCCACACACACACCAGAGGGCCACACACACACCAGAGGGCCACACACACACCAGAGGGCCACACACACCAGAGGGCCACACACACACACACACCAGAGGGCCACACACACACACACACACCAGAGGGCCACACACACACACACACACACACCAGAGGGCCACACACACACACACACACACACACCAGAGGGCCACACACACACACACACACACACCAGAGGGCCACACACACACACACACACACCAGGGGCCACACACACACACACACACACACCAGAGGGCCACACACACACACACACACCAGAGGGCCACACACACACACACACACACCAGAGGGCCACACACACACACACACACCAGAGGGCCACACACACACACCAGAGGGCCACACACACACACCAGAGGGCCACACACACACACACACCAGAGGGCCACACACACACACACACACACACCAGAGGGCCACACACACACACACACACACACACACCAGAGGGCACACACACACACACACACACACCAGAGGGCCACACACACACACACACAACACACCAGAGGGCCACACACACACACACAACACACACCAGAGGGCCACACACACACCAGAGGGCCACACACACACCAGAGGGCCACACACACACCAGAGGGCCACACACACACCAGAGGGCCACACACACACCCCACCAGAGGGCCACACACACACACACACCAGAGGGCCACACACACACACACACCAGAGGGCCAAACACACACACACACCAAGGGCCACACACACACACACACCAGAGGGCCACACACACACACAGGGGAAGCACCGCGGGGCCACACACACAGGGGACGCACCGCCGGGGCCCCGGCCGCACACAGAGTTGCACCCACCATCTTTCCTCCTGGATCCGGCCTGTGCCCGGGGAAGCCCCGCTCCTCGGCCTGTTTTGTGGCGGTGCCGGGTCTGTCCTCCGCCATCAGGAAGTGTCAGCCTCCGGCCCGGAGCGGCGCAGGCCGGGAAATACACGCGTTGCTACGCAACCGCTCTTAAAGGGCCCGCAGACATGAGCTGGTGACACAGAGCAGAGGAGCGCTGCCGGGGCCCTCACACAAGACAGCGGGAGGCCGCACCGACACCGGAGTATGGCCAGCACCTGGTGTGAGGAGGAATGTCATCCTACACTGAGGATGGCTGCACCGGAGCACCCTCACGTGCTCTAAACAGCGGTCCGGCCGCCATTTTTAATCGAATTTGACGATTTGGACTAAAACCAAATCGTGGCCACAGCAGGGGGCGAATTAATTCGATTAATCGCCCAGCCCTACCTTCAGTGTAAATCTACAATTTTCATAGTCATTAAAATACAGAAAACTCCTTGAATGAGAAGGTGTGTCCAAACTTTTGGTCTGTACTGTATGTGTCTATATTATTATATTATATTATATTCCACTCTGTACTTGGGAAGTGTTTCTCTATGATATCGTGCCGTACAATTCTGCCATGTTGCTTTGTGCTGCCGTTTTGGGTCAGTGATTCTTGTGCAGAACGTTTCGCTTCTGTTTACACATTCACAAGCTCAATATAGAAACCTTCTGCTTGATATTAGAGTTGAATTAAACAGTTTCTTATTGATGGGTTTCCTGACAGGTGATCCAGCAAGTAACTATACAGCGAATGAGTACAAATCCTTAGGGTATGTGCACACAGTGCGGTTTTGCTGTGGTTTACCATTGGTTTTATGGTAATGTATGCGAATTTGTTCCTGCGGTTTTGATTCCCAGCAAAACCAATGTGTTTCCCAGAAACACTGTGCACACACATTGGTTTTGCAAGTATCAAGAACTATCAAATCCCTGCGTTTTTGGTGCGGATGAGAAAGAATTGACATGCTCTATTTTTCCTGCATTTTTGGTGCAGTCAATGGAAAAAAACACAGTAAAGGCATGCAAAAAACTCAGGACCTGAAAATCAGCAATCTCCTGGCAAAGACTCTAGGATCCTTGAAACCAGTTTAGGTTTTGCTGCATTCAGGAATGCTCAAAAAACGTCCTCTGGGCACATACCCTAAGGCTGGTTTCACACTGCAGTTTTTTCCCTGATCAGTGTCCATCCAGTTTTTGTGCCTAAACTAGGAGAGGAACTTGCAGAGAAAAACTATAATTGAAAGATTGATACCTGTTCTGAGTTTTGGAGACACTCCTGGTTATGCCACACAAACACTGATCAGGGAAAAAACTGCAGTGTGTGAAGCCAGCCTTACTAGGAAATTTTGCTCAAGATTAGAATGCAAATCTATTAGAAAAGTGTGATCTCCTGAATTTTGACTTGTGCACTCCTGCTGTGTGGCACCGACTACATACAGAATGACACATTTTGTATTATTTGCCTAGGTTTGCATCTGTTCTCACAGCCCGGATGTATAAACCTCACCAGCTTGGCACAGGTGTTAAGATTTGGCGCTGATCCGATCTGCTTTACTACATTATTAGCATCAAGATATTGGTTGGTGAAAAATATTTGCAAATGTGCAAATTATATTTCCATGCAAAGAAGTCCTGGTTCTTTGACCACTATATGTACAATTGGTTCAAAGGGACTTGGATGTCTTTTTGTACTGATTTTACAGGTTTAGAGCAGTTATTCCTTGTGCTTTCCTCTCTGGCCCATGTCTTAGTGGAGTAGGAGGAACGCTGATGATTATCAGGGCTGTCCCCAGCTATTTCTGCCTACTCCATTAACACAGGGCGGTTTTCCTGCGGTTTTGTTGCATTTTCCCCTTGGTTTTAAGCAAATTTATGCTAATCTAACATGTTCATTCCCAGCAAAACCTATGTGATTCGGGGATAGTTGTGCACACACATTGGTTTTTGTTTCTTGCCAGAAATTGAAACATGCGTGTTTTTTGCTGCAATTTTGAAAGAATAAGCTGCGTTTTTGCCTCAGTTTTGTTATGTGACGGCTTTAAAATCAAGGAAGTGCAAAATGCACAAAACATTGCAAGAAATCTTCATTTAATATCAAAACATCAGATTTTGCTACAAAAAAAGGAGCAAAAATGCTCTGTGTGAACATAGCCTTGCAATGCTGATATCTAATTAGAGGTAGCCATACAAGAAAAAAAGCTGTAGCGTTTCTTAGCAAGTAATATGTAAAGGTGAAAAGCTGAACATGACGCATTGTAACAAAAATTACATCTGCCCTCTGAATACTAAGCTATTCAATAATTAATTCACTGGAAAATGGACTAGCATTATAGCTAAGGAAATGTACCGTATATACTCGTGTATAAGCCGAGTTTTTCAGCACAAAAAATGTGCTGAAAAGTCCCCCCTCGGCTTATACACGGGTATATACAGTAATCATATAACTTATATATATGCCCCAGCTGTATACAGCAGCCCCAGCTGTATACAGCCCCCCCGTGGTAACCAGGGCCCCCCTTGCTGCACCTGTAAAGGAAGAAGCCACTCCGCTTCTCGGTCACCGCGCTGCTCTGGGTCTTCATGCTTCCTGTTCCTTCTCCGGCGCTCAGGAAATGACGTCATTGTTCGAGCGCCGGAGAAGGAACAGGAAGCATGAAGACCCGGAGCAGCGCGGTGACCGAGAAGCGGAGCGGCGGCAATAAGTATACTGACTTCTTCCTTTACAGGTGCAGCAAGGGGGGCCCTGGATACCACGGGGGGGCTGTATACAGCTGGGGCTGCTGTATACAGCTGGGGCCCCTGTATACTACCTATGGGGGGGGTCTGTATACCTCTGGGGCTGCTACTGTATATACCCCCTGGGGCTGCTGCTGTATATACCCCCTAGGGCTGCTGCTGTATATACCCCCTAGGGCTGCTGCTGTATATACCCCCTAGGGCTGCTGCTGTATATACCCCCTGGGGCTGCTGCTGTATATACTCCCTGGGGCTGCTGCTGTATATACCCCCTGGGGCTGCTGCTGTATATACCCCCTGGGGCTGCTGCTGTATATACCCCCTGGGGCTGCTGCTGTATATACCCCCTGGGGCTGCTGCTGTATATACCCCCTGGGGCTGCTGCTGCTGTATATACCCCCTGGGGCTGCTGCTGCTGTATATACCCCCTGGGGCTGCTGCTGCTGTATATACCCCCTGGGGCTGCTGCTGCTGTATATACCCCCTGGGGCTGCTGCTGCTGTATATACCCCCTGGGGCTGCTGCTGCTGTATATACCCCCTGGGGCTGCTGCTGCTGTATATACCCCCTGGGGCTGCTGCTGCTGTATATACCCCCTGGGGCTGCTGCTGCTGTATATACCCCCTGGGGCTGCTGCTGCTGTATATACCCCCTGGGGCTGCTGCTGCTGTATATACCCCCTGGGGCTGCTGCTGCTGTATATACCCCCTGGGGCTGCTGCTGCTGTATATACCCCCTGGGGCTGCTGCTGCTGTATATACCCCCTGGGGCTGCTGTATACTACTACTGGGGCTGCTGTATACTACCACTGGGGCTGCTGTATACTACCACTGGGGCTGCTGTATACTACCACTGGGGCTGCTGTATACTACCACTGGGGCTGCTGTATACTACCACTGGGGCTGCTGTATACTACCACTGGGGCTGCTGTATACTACCACTGGGGCTGCTGTATACTACCACTGGGGCTGCTGTATACTACCACTGGGGCTGCTGTATACTACCACTGGGGCTGCTGTATACTACCACTGGGGCTGCTGTATACTACCACTGGGGCTGCTGTATACTACCACTGGGGCTGCTGTATACTACCACTGGGGCTGCTGTATACTACTACTACTGGGGCTGCTGTATACTACTACTACTGGGGCTGCTGTATACTACTACTACTGGGGCTGCTGTATACTACTACTGGGGCTGCTGTATACTACCACTGGGGCTGCTGTATACTACTACTGGGGCTGCTGTATACTACCACTGGGGCTGCTGTATACTACTACTGGGGCTGCTGCTGTATATACCACTGGGGGGGCTGCTGTAACACTGCTGGGGCCTGTATGTACCACTGGGGAGGCTGCTTTATACCACACTTCTGGGGGCTGTATACCTGTGCTGGGGTCCACCCTCGGCTTATACACGAGTCAATAGGTTTTCCCAGATTTTGGGGGCAAAAGTAGGGGGGTCGGCTTATACACGGGTCGGCTTATACACGAGTATATACGGTATATAAAAATTGAGACACTTAGCATATAAAGATGGCCATATCGATAACCACTCAGTAGCCACGATGAGGCATGTCTCTTTACCAGTAGCCTTAGGTGTTAGGCTGGCTTCACACCACAGATTGTTGCTGTCAGGCTGTGTCCGGTGTTTTGCTGGGTGCATCGGACACAGCCTGACAACTCCGTACGAGTTGCCCTTTGGTCCAGTTTTCTGCCGGAATAGGCTACTGCCGTTGTCCAGTCCTGAAATTTCAGGATCGCGGGGAACTCCCCGCTAGCCGCTGTTCTGAAATTTCTGCAGGGAGCTCTCCAGGTGCTGAAGTTCAGATCCAGCCACACTGAACTTCAGCACCTGGCGTCCGAGAACCAGATCCGGTGTGATCTGGCGCACATAGACTCCCATAGACTCCCAGATTGCACTGGATCCAGGAGGATCTGATTTTTGTCAGATTTTGGCCCTAGACACAAATGCTGCAAGCTGCGATTTTTGTGACCGGGGGAGAAAAACTAATTCTGCTGGAACCTCCCTGACATCAGAGAACCGAATGGCAAATCACTGCCATCCAGCCCCATAGGAATCCTATGAGGCCAAAATCGTATCCCTTAAACCGTGGTGTAAATCCGGCCTTATTGTTCTGTTCGCAGGTTCCTACTCGCCCATTCAAAGGGAGATTTTGAAATCCAACGGGAGGCAGTGACTCAGAGTGTAGGTTCCCAGTAAAGAGACATGCCTCATCGTGGCTACTGGGTGTTTATGGATATGGCCATCTTTGTATGCCAAGTGTCCCAATTTTTATATATATTTCCTTACCTATAATGCTAGTCCATGTTCCTGTATATCCATTATTGTATAGCTTAGTGGTCAGTGCAGCTGTCTCCTTTTTTTTGTTACAGGTAGCATACAATCTAAAACTACTGCTTAAAAGCGGTTGTCCTAAACGTGTCCACAACACTTCAGGATTCTCATAGGAATCCTGATGCCAGCAAAGTCAATCAGGTTTTGTGACAAATCTGCATCAAAATGTGATGTGTGCCCACAGTGTTTTTTTTTTTTTTTTTTTTTTTTTTTTTTTTTTTTTTTTACAAACCAAGTCAGTGATAATCCTGCAGTATTGTGCCAATGTTCAGGTTTTTTTCCTTGCAGATTTTGATGCAGGTAAGGGCAACATGTCAAATGTTTCTGCGTTTTTCATAGACTACTTGAGAAAAATGCACAAAATGGCAGCAAACATGCTTTTCTCCTCCCAGAAGATGCAGAAATTTCTACAACCAAATGTGAAACATGGGCACATAGCCTTAGTGGTGGTAATAAGCTTTACGTAATTATTAATGTCACCTATTCCCTCAGTGACCTCAGCAGTCTCACCATTCCTGCAGATGTAAGCAGTGAGTGCCTGCAGCACTCGCGGGATATAGAGTCTGTGACTACCCCCCCCCCCCTCAAACACAAATCAAATCTTATTGGGGACTCCTCCTTGCATTTAGCGTGGCCCTATTCACGGTGTGTTGTTCCACCGCTAGATTTCCGTAATGTGACCCCTATAAGGTGATTGACAGCGTGCACTTGCCTGGAGTGAGCGCTGCCAGAACAGAATCCTCCTTCCTGCTTGGGCGCACCGTTGTGACGTGCAACATCGGGGATGTCGTGCGTACATGTAGGTCCTACAGCGCTGCAGCACTGATTCTCCCAGGAAAGTAGCAAGCAGCCACGCAAGAGACGTGTGTGCCCATGGAGAAGTATTCTCATAGCACTCATCTTGGCCAAGTGGACGCTGTCAATGGAGACGCAAGGAAGGGGGTAGAACGGTGCATTCAGAGAATAAGGAAATCCAGCGGAGATTTGGATGTAATCATTAGTCCTTCTATTTTTCAATGGTAATTTCAATAAGTGATCAGTAAGGTACTGTCACACTTGGCGACGCACCAGTGATCCCGACAACGATACAACCTGGTAGGGATCGCTGGAACATCGCTATGTGGTTGAGTCAAACAGTCAGATCTCACCAGCGATGCAGCAACGGTATGGTTGTCGTTGGGCCCCTGTCACTCTAGGGCAGTGATGGCGAACTCCAGGCCTCGAGTGCCACACACAGTGCAGGTTTTCAGGATTTCCTTAGAGTTTGACAGTTGGTAGATTGAATGGCAACTGTCAAATACAATGGAAATCCTGAAAACCTGGACTGTGTGTGGCACTCGAGGCCTGGAGTTCGCCATCACTGCTCTAGGGCGTAGTATTGAGGTTGTTGGTCGTTGTGTCCCGTGCAGCTTGGCGGCTTTGAATCCCGGACACCATATTGGAATACCCATAACTTGGGTGTTCTAATATGGCAGTCGGGGCACTTTTGCTGCAAGCAACCGGGAGACGACCGGCTAGCGCCGGTCATCTTCTGGCGCTGTCGCCGCTAGTCTCCGTGCGGCAGGAGATGACCCGCGGCTACCTTCGAGAGATCAGTGGCTAGCGCCGCTGATTCCTGACGGTAGCGGTGGCGTGCGTGGTTCAAATCCCGAGCCAATTTGCGGCCAGATTGCGCTTCTCGCTGATTGGACGCGTCCAATCAGCGACGCAGGATCCCTGTTACAGACAGAATTAGACAATTATATAGTAGATAGGGGTGTGTGTGTGTGTGTGTGTGTATATTATATTATATTATGTAGATGAACCTACACGTTTCGACAATGTGCCTTAGTCGTGGTTCATGACCCACTGCTGGCTTTCCTTCTTTTCATGTTTTACTGGTTCCCCCCAGCTGATTCTTGCACAGAATGACAAGGGTTTCCATGTAGCATTCAATACGAGGGGTAAGCTGAGAGTTTTTATCTCTTATACAAAATATTGGAATCTAAGAGTCCTCAGTGGTTGGTAACTTATAATGGCGAAGGCGAACTGAAAAGATGGTAAGCATAGCAAGCTTTCGGGCACTGTTGACCCTAGGATGGTGCACCGAGCCTCCGAAGCTGCTCACAGAACTTTCTGGACAATAGTATGCTTCTTCAGGGAATAAAACCCCCTGTATGAGAATGTGCTTGTTTTTAGTTGGTGTTTGGAGGTGGATGTGATTTAGGCCCCTGCCAATCCTGCAATTACTGTGAAGTGGCTGTAGTAAATTAATACCCTAAAAGTCATAGTTCCTTGTACCCCGTGGTGCCCCACGACAGCGCTACTAGAATAGCCAAACAGCCAGACAGTACAAGCCATAATAGACACAAAACCAGACGTGACGTCACTCTGGGCTCGGGAGCGTGGTCTGGCCAACCTGCTGTATGACCGATTGTAGGGTTCCCATCTCTGGACCCCCCCTCTATTAGTAAGCCCTCAGTCTGCCCGCTCCTGGTCGTCTCTGTGAGACGTGTAATGTTACATTCTGTATGCAGCGGCTGCAATGTATCAT
The DNA here is from genome assembly GCA_033576535.1 of Allobates femoralis. Taxonomy (NCBI): domain Eukaryota; kingdom Metazoa; phylum Chordata; class Amphibia; order Anura; family Aromobatidae; genus Allobates; species Allobates femoralis. The sequence continues at coordinate 200,459,093 of JARQOC010000011.1, read as the reverse complement.
CTGTAATCTGTCCCTGTGCTCGGATCACACTGTGTAATAACGCACAATTTTGGCGCTGTCATAAAGATCTTACGGCGGCAGCGAAATTGTCTGCACAATGGAAATGTCTCCCAGAGTGCGGATTCCGCCAGTCCCATGTAAGAGCGTTGTGAGCGTTCTCTGTTCTTTTATAGATGTCATTCTCCTTTATTAGGTTATGAGATACTACACAGGCGCTATTGGTAAAGCCTCCAGGAATCATTCACCTTTATTTCTGCTTTCACAGACTGCAGCACATATTACAGGGAGCGGGCTGGCAGCGTGCCACCGCAGGGCTCATTCTCTGTTGCCATGACAGCCTTGAAGTGATGAGAATGTAACGCCGCTCCGGATACACTCACCTGTTTAATGCTGATGTATTATGCAAGACACTTACAGCAGCCGCTTCCTGCAAGATGCTCCCGGTCTTGTGTTTTTTTTTTGTGTTGATGCTTTTGGACAGGCATCTGCTCCAATTCCTTGAAGTGATTCTCTTTTGAGGGTGGACGGTGTAATTATACAGTGCAGATAAGGGGATGACTGAGAGCCCAAAATAATTAGGAAAATGATGTAGCCTTCCCCGTGTTTTACTGGATTAATAGTCTGATCATTATCTGAAGGTTTTTATGTGGGTGATGTGTGGTATGGCTCTAGTTCTGCTGTTACTGTGGATTTATAAAACATGCTTGGGAGGTTAAATAGGGGGAAGAGAGTTCATGCACCTATAGTGCTGGCAGAATGCTAATGGAGAGGAATCGCCCTCTCAAAAAGAAGGGATAGCAAGTTACAGAGGGTAAAAATTGGGACAGTTACTGGGCATATTAGGGCAGACACACCCTATGCAAGATACTAGGGTCTCGCATGACTCGCCTGGCCCTTGCATCTCTGAATGGGGCATGGAGCTGATCGTGTTTTTATGGAGCTCCATGTTCCAGTCTAGAGATGCAGGGGTCGGGCCAGATGAGGCATGCGAGATGCATGCGAGACACCCGAATGCGTATCACATAGTGTCTCTCTGCTCTTAGACTGCTATGTGCACGAAAAGCTGTGGGGGAATAATGGCAGTAAAGGCCTTGCTTCTCTGTGGGTTTTATGTTGTAGGCTGGCGAGCATGGCTATTGTGACTACTATCCTTGACAAGACGGTAGAATTCACTCAATGCCACGACTGCATCCCTTCGTAATGCAGATGACGGGGTTGTATTGTGACTTGCAAGGTATCGCGCTCGCAAGTCGTAAAGTTGGAAGCTGTGTGTTCATTTCCCCCCCATTTCAACTTTCTTGAGGTGATTGCATTACTTTGTAAATCTCGATGCAACCGCTTTTACATGTATCAGGGTATGTGCACATCAGTCGTTTTGTGGGCTGTTTTTTAGCGTTTTCCGTCGGCAGTTTCCGCTGAGTTTTATGCTAATTTATGTTAATCCTAGCCACCGGTTGGATTAACATGCTAGTCAATGGAGTTTAGAAAACGCTGTCTACATTAGAACGGTTTATTTATTGTCGTTTTCAGCTTATTCACCGGTTTTCCACCGGTTTTCAAAGATAGAGCAAGCGACTTCTTTTCAGCGTTTTTCCAGCGGTTCCAGCTGAACAAATGCACCAAAGAAGGAAATCGCTAAGAAAAACGCCGGGGAAATCGCCAAGAACACACTGTACAAACGCTAATGACCCGATCGCAAAACGCTAACAAAACGAGGGACACTGCCGAGTTCAGAAAACTCAGTGTCTGCCATTCTCCACCGGTTCCCGGTCGGTCTGCAAAGATGCAGAAACGTCAGATGTGCACATACCCTCAATCTGATGTTGCTGCATAGAACGATTTATTTTTTTTCCTTTTTTGTACGCACAATTTAAGTCAAAATCACCATGCAGCTCCATTCTTATAGGAAACAGTCAGCAGCAGTTTGTATGATGTAGGGGCTGAGAGCCTGATTCCAAATACCGGTATGTCATAGGTAAAGTCAGTATTTTATCAGGCAGAATTGTCCTATGGGATTATGTCTCGTTCCTCTTTAGTGAACTGTTTTGTGGAACACCACTTCAAGGATTGTTGGCAGCTTTCCGTCAATTTACAGTGTACACAGAAAGCTGCCGGTCAGTGGCGTGGCCGGCATCATGCAGAGCCCGGCAATCAGTGGCTGCGTGGCTGGGCGTCATGCAGAGCTCGGCAATCGGTGGCGGCGTGGCCGGGCGTCATGCAGAGCTCGGCAATCGGTGGCGGCGTGGCCGGCGTCATGCAGAGCTCTGCATTCTGAGCTCTGCTAGGTCCACAGTAGAGAAAACTGGGAGTCTAAGTGACAATTGAGCATTGGCTGCTATTTTAAACCCAGTCCAGACCATCTTCCTGAGCTAAATAACATTGACTCCAGACTGATATAATGTAGCAAACTCTCAGCTCAGGAGAGGGATTTCTCCTAATGATACATTAAAGGAATCTTAATATTAAACTAAAAGTGCCACCTTTAGCAGCGCCTATGCTGCATTTTGTGAAGGTGGCTTTTTCCTCCCTAACCCCCCTTCGCTGGACCTGAATCTGGTAATTCTCCTCCACCTCTTTCCTCTGGACCCTCCTCCCCTTCTCCCTTCTTAGTGACGTTGCAGCGCCTGCGCAGATCCCTTAGTTCTCGGGCATGCTCCGTGAGCTCTACTCCAGAACTGAAGTCACATGCTATAACGCAGGCACCAGATCCCACCCTGTTTGGTCTGTGTGCAGACTGCGGGGCTGGGAATCTGGTGCCTGCACAAGCAGCAAGACTGCTCCTCCTTTTTCTTTCTCCTCAGTCTGGGAGGTACCCAATGATGCTGACCTGTTCGGTGGGTAGTAGGGAGGAAAGAGGAGGTGGTAACAGGCGCAGGGGGGAGTGAGAGGGGAGGGGGGAGGATTTTGCTTATTGAAAACAGGTTCAGTAATGCAAAGAAACCCAGCCCCATTTTTGCTAATTGCTGCACACTCTATCCCCCTGCTGCACACTTTCTAAAGACTGCTATAACATTTATCTCAGCAATCATATATGTAATCATTGAAGTAAAGGTAAGATGGCACTCAGTATCCCAGTGCTTGCAATGCATCGGCTTCACATTATAGACCTCAAACCCGCTGGTAGGTCCTCTTTAAAGAAAGTGACCCTGAGAAGATGCTTTGTACTTTTACAATGCATGTCAATGGGAAAGCTTAAAGAGGACCTGTCATTCCCTCCCAAACCTCCGCTGCGTTCACAGAATTATCTGCATGCATTCATAGAAATGTGTCCTTCGGTTTACATTGCTGCCCATAGAAATGCATTACAAAGCGGTTGATTGAGAGACTGCGCCCGCCTGCAGATGGCACTGCGCACATATTGACTTGCATTCATTCTTTGTTCGCATCTGTCTGCTTGCGTACAAAACAAGCAGCCAGCCACGCTCAATAAATGCAACATGTTGCATTCGGAAGGCGCACAAATTATGCACATCCGAACACCATGCACTCAAACGCAGGCAAATGCAGGTAGCATGCGTACCCATGTTAAACATGGGGACACTGTACGCATGCGTTTGCTTACACTATGTAAGTAAACGCAAGTGTGAAACCGGCCTAAAAGACGCCTGGAAGATGCCTTGATTTCCTATTGGAGAGGTTTTTTTGCTTCATGAAAACCTTTTCTTCTTATTTTTGACTGTACGTTGTAGGAGCAGTGTTTTAGCTCGGTCTGAATACTTTGTGTGCATTTTAAGGCAAATTGCCGCTTTTAGGGTATGTGCACACTGGTTGGCGGGTTAGGGTCGGCGGCGGCTGGGCGGACCCGCCAGGAAGCTCTGCAGCCGTCCACCGGCTTCCTGGCGGGTATGTGCGGCGGGTGACGGGCGGGTGCACAGCGGGTTAGCGGTGGCGGTTATGCAGCGGCTGGAAGCAGCACATGATTCTGCTTGCAGCCGCTGCAGAATCGGCCGGTTTATAGAACATGCACATTCGTTGCTAACCCGCTGGGAATCCAGCGGTTTAGCAACAGATGAGCATGTGTAAACCGCCGGTGTGTGCACACCGGGTGTCGGTTTCCATAGGTTTTAATGTTAACCCAAAAGCCACTTTTGGATTAACATAAATTTACATAACTCATGGAAACCGACCGGCGGTTTCCGCTGCTAAACCTGCACTAAACCTACCAGTGTGCACATACCCTAAGACATTATAGTCTTTTATTATAGACCTCTACGCAGGAGATTGTTGCACATGCGCGCTCCAGCTTCAATAGATGACACTGGGGCTGTGGTGATGAATGCATATTGGTGCTTCATTGGGGAAAGGGATACACATCCCAACGCCCCAGAATATTCTCCATTCTCACGACCCTTCAGCCCCCCTCCCCAATGATCATAAATACCGTATATTACCACCAAACCAGAACGTTCGTCTTTATTTATTTGCCCATCTTTAGTCTAGAACTTCCCTGTAATGCTGGAAGTCATACAAATATATACAATTACACTAGGAAATGGCTGTATAAGCAATTTTACTCACATTTTGTAATGTATATTTTATTTTATGATAAACTGAATACCTTTCGATAGATTAGCACAGTTTACTACACTAGCCGGCAAAGTGGCAAGGTAAAAAGGCTTAATCTATGTATTGCCTGGGGGTCTATGGCTGGGGGTAACCTATACAGTGCTTGAATATCAATCAATTTTTTTTTTTTTTTTTTTAATACTTTGAACAAAGAAAAAACACTTTTCTTAAGGTTATTGTGGCTTATTGTATATTTGGATTTTAGTAACATACATGAACCCAGGAGGTGATTAGCACTCGGTAACAATTTTACACATTGGCAAGTAAGATTTCAGTTTTGGTAAAGGAAAAATAAAACAAAGCCGATTCATGAGAAGTGACACTGACACCTCCGACAGCCCCTCCAGAAAGGCGTCACTCAGTGTTTTTCAAGATTTTCTAATATAAATACAGGGACTTTGCCATTTAAAAAAACAATAGCTATCAATCCAGTATTGGTTACGGTATGTCCTCTTGTTAGTAGAAGTAGTCGTACATTACATCTGTGCAGTTGTTTGCAAAAAAAAAAAAGTTCTAATGCTATCATAGTAATTTTTAGCTATTTTTCTTGTTTCAGTTGTCCATATTTGCATAGGACAACAGGCGACACTGAAAGAAAGTATCATCTACGCTATTACAAGACCGGTACTTGTATACACGAAACCGATGCTCGAGGGCATTGTGTGAAGAATGGACCCCATTGTGCCTTTGCCCATGGTCCTCATGACCTTAGACCTCCTGTCTATGACATAAGGTAAGGCAATGCTTTACATTTACTCTTTCTGATGTTTCAATGCGTGGTTGGTGTTCCTTGGGGCTCCTCTTCATGTTTTGTGATGATGTGGTGGTGAATTGTTGTTCTGATGGTTGCTGGTTGTGGTAAATGGTGTGTATGGTTGTTGGTTGTGGTGAATAGTGTTGTGGGTATTGGTTGTTGTTGGTGTACGTTGTTGTGGTTGGTTGTTGTGGGTGGTGGTTGGTGCTGGTTATGGTTGTTGTTTTGGTTATTGGTGGATGTTGGTCAAAGTTCTGTTGTATATTTTTTTGATCGGATACTTCTGGAAGATGTATCTCCTAAGAACTGATAACTATTACCATAAACCTGTTGAATCTCAACATGCCCAGTCTTACTTTTTTTTTTTTTTTACAATTTTACAACATTTAGGCCTTCAAAACATTCTATATATACCCAATATTGCTGAAATCAGATGGGTAGTCGTTGCATTCAAAGTGTGGCCACCAGTATGATCAGATCAGATGACTTTGCTGGGCCTTCCTATGGCAGTAGCCACTTTAGGCACAATTAAAGGAAATCTGTCAGGTCAAAAATCCATATGTAGCTATCATTTTCTAATTTCTTTAAGCTTTCTCTGTTCATGTATTTTTTATTTATATTTCCCTCCTATCCTCTTTAAACTTCAAATAACAAGATTCATTCCATCTGTCACTCAGTGAGTGATTCACTTAGTTCTCTGCTGTCCACTCCCCCTAGGATGATTATGCATGTCACATATTCACATCACATCACTGCACAGGACGTCAGTAGAGTGAGTGCTGTATCCTCCTCTCTGCTCATATTTGCAGCCAAGCAAGAGGTTAAATAAGACACAGAATCTGTCACACAACAGCAGGATATCTGATTAGACAAACTAATGGAGTCTAGATCATGTAAGGCAGACCTGCAATAGCGTTCTCCCTCCTAAAACTGAAACCTGACACAGAGCAAAGGGAGGAGAGAGCTGCTGAGAAGGCATGCATAATAAATGAACAGTTTAACACAGCCGGACTATTCCTCTGTCAATATAGTGGAGAAGACTAATGCAGCAGCTCCCTGTAGGGTGTGAAGATGCTTATAACAAGAAAACTACAAATCGTACAATAATGATTTTACATGTTTTTAAAAGGTCTGCCCAGGCAATATTCATGGGTAATATTAGTATCATACTGAAAAATGTCCTGGCAGTGTCCCTTTAAGTATTACACGTCGCCATTCAAATTAGCTGATGACCAATATAATACAAGGATAAGTGAAGTTTAGTTGTGCGGTGACCACAATACTTGTTACATTGGAAAATATGTGCCGCCTGCTTGATGTTCATGGCTGGCTTTATCCATTTCTATGTTGCAGGTAAGCGCGCACACTGCCAATTAAAGGTCCCCTGATGGTCTTAAAAAAAAGTGTTGGTCTGTGACATACCTATTGCTTTTTAAGTGGGCTGCACTAGGTAATAAGTTTAATGTTTTATTGTGATCCAGGGAAATCCAAGCACAGGAAGCCTTACAGAATGGGCAACTTGGCAGTGATGGAATTCCTGACCTGCAGCCAGGAGTGTTGGCCAGCCAGGCAATGATAGAGAAAATTCTAGGAGAGGATCCCAGGTGGCAAGGTAAGGCCGCAGAGGGCTTTATACTCTGGCCGCAGAGGGCGTTGTGCTCTGGCTCTGGCCGCAGAGGGCGTTGTGCTCCGGCTCTGGCCGCAGAGGGCTTTATACTCTGGCCGCAGAGGGCGTTGTGCTCCGGCTCTGGCCGCAGAGGGCGTTGTGCTCCGGCTCTGGCCGCAGAGGGCCTCCCCTTAGTTAGATAGCGGGGAGCTGGCAGCCACTCAGCTTGACATCAACAGCAACACCACATCCACAGAGCGGAAGAGAAGGAGCTGCTCTGTTGATGTGATGTCAGTTGAAGCTGCAGAATTGCCGACAGATGCCTTCATCACTCTGAGCTGTCAACCATCTACCTGTAAATTCTTAGGCCCATAGGAATGAAATGAAATGGTCCTTGATAATCCCTTTCAACCCTTTACTGACATATAACTTCTATTTACGTCCTATTCCTGCCTTCGATGTGGGCTTGAATGCCGCGTCTTTCTCTGCACACGACGGCTGATTTAATCAGTCATCATGTGCCAGTAACAGACGCTGGTGGATTGTTCAGAAGTGTCCGAGCTATCGAAATATACTATAAATTATTCTGATCGGTAAACGGCACAAAGAAGAAAAAATTAAAATGACAGATTACAATTTTTTTTTTTTTTTTCCCCTGTCACCACAACATTGCAGTGTGATAGCGGGCAATCAAAACATCACATATACTTAAAAGTGGTATCGGTAAAAAGGCCACCTCAGGGCGATAAAATGAGCAGTCACACAGCCCCAGATCCCGAAAAATAAAAACGTTAGCTTTCGCAAAATGGCAACAAAGTGAAAGTTAATTATTAGTAGTATTATTTTATACTGCTTAGTAATAATATTTTGTAATGCTTATTATTGTCTTTTATTATAAATATTACGGTATTTTAGTTTGTTCTTATTTTTATTAGTATTAATAATATTTATTATTCTATTAATATCAGTTACACACAGCAAATAAGATCATTAGGCTGGATTTTGTATTAAATCACTAGTTGGACACTTCCCAAGCGTCTAGGACGTGTGATACATTATTATATATGATATGTTTATATCATAATTATATAATATCTTTTAATATACATTTTATCAATTTGTAAAAAATATATTCACACACACACACACACACACTAGATGGTGGTCCAATTCTAACGCAACGGGTATTCTAGAATATGTATATACTAGCTGGGTGCCCGATGCACATGCATCGGGATTCTAGCAGAGCGAGTCTCTGACTCGCAATGCGCTTCGCGGCCAATGCTTCGCGCTGCTAAGGCGACTCGCCATGCCCGCTGCGCGGGCATAGCGAGTCGCCTTAGAACTGCTCGCAATGGCCGCTGCGCGGCCAATGCTTCGGGCGTATCCACATGACCACGCTGACTCGCAGCGCGAGCGGACTCAAAAGGGCAAAATCCCATTCGTGATTATATAATAGATGACTGAAGAACAGCACACTATGACTGACAGGCTAGTAGACAGGAGTGAAGTTCGTCACACTGACTGACATCCTTGTAAACAGGTTTGAACTGTGTCATGCTATGACGCAGCATTCAAATTGCGTGCCAAGCCGCGTTTAACGCCGACCAATCGGAGGAGCGGCATTCAAACCGTGCGCCGCTTCTTTGATTGGTCGCGACGTTCAGCGCCGACCAGTCAAAGAAGCGGCGCGCGCCAAAGCACACAGTGTACTTTCAATATGGCGCCTTTGCGCGCGCTGCTCCTCTGATTGGTCGGCCGCGGCGACCAATGAGAGACGCGGCATTCAAACTGCGTGTCAAGCCGTGCTACTTCTCTGGTCGCCGCGGCTGGCTTGCCCCGGACACTTGTGTGTCAGCTGGCCACGGCTGAGATACTGCTGCACAGAGGTCAGTGGCTCGCCAGCTGGCCGTCTCCGGCTGACATCGGCCATCTCCCGACTGGCTCGCGCTGCAGCCACCGTCAGGAGATCCTGCTGATCTCGCGACCATGGCCGCGGCCGGACGCATGTATCTTGGCCAATGCGCCACTGTCGCCGGGTTTCCGCTTGAATGCACAATGCTGTTTTGCATACTCTTCTCTCATTGGTCATTACAAATTTCTATTTTTTCATCACTTAAATAAAACAAAAAAAAACAAACCTTTGTTAACCATCTCCTCGTATTGAGTATAGTTAACATGATAAATAAAATCAATTGTGGATTTTCACTTTGAATCCCCCCCCCCCCCCCTTTTTCCAGTACATGATGGTGTCAAAAAGCACAACTTGTTTCACCAAAAAAAAAAAAACACAAGCCCCCTCCCCCCATATGGCTAAATTGACTGATAATTAAAAATAACATCATGGCTCATGGAAGAAGGGGAGAAAACTGAAAATGGTCATTGGCTTGAAGGGGTTAAATGGCAAGTTCTGCTTATGAATGGGCACAGGGGCCGTTTCCTGAACCAGTTCATAAAAATGGCAGGACAAAAAGCAAGGTGTGTTTTGCAAATCTGTCCCAGTACTTGATGAATGAATGATCACTCCACACACATTGAACATCCAGTGCAGGTTTTAGGCCAGATCTAGTGACATTCGGAGACATTCTATTCTGCACTCTGTATTCAGACATCCAGATGGTCCTGTGCGGATGACGACAACTGAGACCCGGAGCCCCATGCCGAGCAGGAGATGCGGGTACAGCTGCGCGGCTACCGTCCTCTCAATATATTCACAGTGAAGCGGCCGAGATCTGCGGCTTTTGTTGCCAGAACGATTCTGTAAAGCAGTTAAAGGTCAAACGCATTAAAAATCTGCCTACATTGTGTGAGCCAACCGATTCAATACATTTATGGAAGAAAAATTACAAAAAAAACTTATAATTATGTATTTAGGGCTCAGCATCTGTATCCAAAAAGAAAATAAAAAAAATAAATAAAAAGCATATTAACGGGTATAAGCCTGATCCCTCAAAATGCCATCTGGTAGTTATGCATGAACGTGCAGCACATAGGATGTATGGTATGCAAATTCTCTCTTCTGAGCGGATGGAGATTTGAACTCTGGCGCCACCTATTGAAAGTAGGGATGCTCAAAGTCCATAATAATCCTTTTAATGAGCCTTGCCATATGACTTGGGCTGCTTTCACATTGCGATCTTAGAGGACCCGTGGCTGTTCATTGTAAAACGGACAGCCACGGATCCGATTTGGCCCCCATGTTATCCTATGGGGATCGATCGGATTTGGCCTAATTGCCATCTGATTTTGTCGGATCCGATTTGTGTCTGATTTTTTTTTTTTTTTGATGTACCCAAAATCAAAGACTGCTCCGATTTTGGGCACAGAAAATAATCGGATTTGACAAAATCGGATGGCAATTAGGCCAAATCCGATCCGATCCTCAACCTTTAACATGGAGGTCAAAGGAGCACGGGTCAGAGAAAAGACAGGATCGTTTCTCTGACCCGGTTTTAGGGTACTGAGCATGCTCAATACTCCAAAACTGCTCCGAACCATCTAATTTCACTTCTGCAATGTGTGTGTGTGTATATAAAATATACATACATTGCGGAAACGAAATTAAGTAAAAGTAAGGGTTAAAAATAAAAAAATCTGTATTCTCACCCGATGGCTCCAGCAAGCTGCGGTGTGACTACAGGACATGCCGTTATGTCACATCTTGATCAGCTAATCAGGTCACATGACTGGATACTGCAGTAACTGTGGTCATGTGACCCGATGACTCCGCTGGTTTGTGACGTCACGGCAGGTCCTGTAAGCATCGAGAGCTGATGCAGCAGTCAGTGGATTGCCGCACAGGTGAGCATATAGATTGTTTTTTTTTTTTTTTTTTTTTTTTAACCTTGCTTTTGCTAAATTTCACTTCCGCAATGTATGTACATACATTGCAGAAGTGAAAATGCCCCGCACAGCGCTTTGTGTCTGGACCCGTGATAATCACGGACCCGGATACAGAAACGGTCACCTCCTGTGGAGTCTGTTCCTGTCTGTGGGGTCCTACAAAAAGTAGGATCCCATGGACGGGATAAAATACGTGATGTGAAACCAGTCTTAGCACTTATACCTGATCAGGACCCCAATTTACACAACTGTGTTTCAAGGTTTTTTTGCTCTTCCTCAGTGTAAAGTATGAGAACTGACCTGGCTGTGTGAGAGGCTAAGTGGGGTTTAAAGGGTAAGCTTTTGGAGAGTGGTACACCAGATTTAGCATGTCAGTAATGAGGAGATTTAAAAATCACATTGGTAACCCTTTGGACCCTACTTCATGCAAAGTATGAGATCTGATCTGGCTATATGAGAGGCTGAGTGGGGTCTAAGGAGCTAGCAATTTGGCTTTTGGGTCTCTTCATTACGGGCAATACAGATCTGGTGTCACACTCCCCAAGGAGAAAAGCCCACTTAGCCTCTCATACAGCCAGATCAGATCTCATACTTTACATTGATGATGGGCAAATACCCTGAAACACTGTCTGCAAATTGGGATTCTGATCTGGTTTAAATCCTAAGTCATAAGCCAAGGCTTGTTAAAGGGTTGTTTTTGACTCTAAGGGTACCTTTACACGTCGCAACATTGCATGTAATTTCACTTGCAACTTTACTGGTTCCATTTTGTTGCCGTGTACAAATGTCACAATGTGTCTATGATTTCACTGCAACCAGTAAAGTTGCAAGTGAAATTGCATGCAATGTTGCGATGTGTAAAGGTACCCTTAGGATTGCTACTTGCAATAGGTGGTGCTAGAGTTCGTCTACTTCCTCCGTAAAAAGACAATTTGTATATTTTCTTTCCCAGAGGAGCATTGCGGCTTTGCAGTGTCTTCATTACTGCCATATCAGACCTGGTCTGTTTTTAGGATGCCTAAATGATGTCACGTCCAAGTCTGCACCGTAATGGCTGATCAGTCTGGCATATTGTGAAATATGTTTTAGAAGTAACTAATACATATTTTTTTTTGTTTTTCTTTACAGATACAAACTTTGTACTAGCCAGCTATAAAACAGAGCAGTGTACTAAACCACCCAGGCTCTGTCGCCAAGGATATGCCTGTCCTCACTACCACAATAGCAGGGACAGGAGACGCAACCCAAGGAAATTCAAATACAGGTGCCGGCCTCATTATGTTTGTGCATAGTTTGGAATTACGTGGTCTAATACACGAGTTCTCAATATTGCTCCATTACACGCAATAAGGTCTGAGCTCAGAATGAGCAGTAAAATTGCAGCATTACCTTCACTTAAATGCAAAAATGGTTCTTGCTGACAGGTTCTTTTATTAATGGGCATTATTCTGTTTTAGATCCACACCGTGCCCGAGCGTAAAACATGGGGATGAGTGGGGAGAGCCTTCAAAGTGTGAAAGTGGGGACAGCTGTCAGTACTGCCATTCCCGCACTGAGCAGCAGTTCCATCCCGAGGTAAGACCTCGTCATTGACTTGCTAACCTGTAAGAAATTAAAACTCTAAAAAGGTTTCTGAACTTTCTAACATTTCCCCTTCAATGAGTTTTTATTTTTGACATATGAACATATTTTCTCTGTGTATCCTGTATGATGAACTTGTCAATTTCTTTGTATCCTATGTGATGTACAGGTGTAGCCACAGGTTTTTGAGCCTGACACAAATAGTTTTTTTGCAAAGTTTGCTTTTTTTTATTGAAAACCATATGAACAAATACCCTGCTATAAATTAAAAAAAAAACCAGTAATAATCAAGTTCTAATAAATAACAGGGTACTTTTTATATACATTGTAGGTTGCAAAAAGGTTTGAAATTAGAAAGAGAGGTACTGTCCCAAAATGGGTACACCTTGACGTTGTTGGATGGCTTCTTACGTTTTTGGAAAAATGTTTATACCAAGAAGCCATCCCACCACGTCAAGGTGTACCCATTTTGAGATAGTAACACTCTCTAATTTAAAACCTTTTTGCAACCTACAATGTATATAAAAAGTACCCTGTTGTTTATTAGGACTTGCTTATTACTTCTTTATGGCAGGGTATTTTTTCATAGTTTTTTTTTTTTTTTTCTTCGGTTCTGTCTGTTTAGTGGCTCAGGTTTTTTTTAGCATTCATAGTGACAATTTGTATTAAGGGAGTGGTCCGCACCTTAAACCTGCCAGACGTATGAGGCCAAAAATAAATACCACTTTTGATGCCCATAAAAGCCCAATCAGCGCAAGATCAAAATACAAACTAGGAAGGCGCTTTGGAAGCTATAAGCCGCAGTGATAGTTTCTTTTAACACACCGTTCCTGCAGTTCTGTATAACGCAGGCACATATCCCTCCCTGTGATGTCTTATGCTGTCTGCAGGCTGCAGAGCTGGGAATCTGGCGCCTGCGCAAACAGCATGACCGTGACTGTTCCCTCCTCCTCTTTCCTCCCTACTAACCAACGGAACAGGTTGGTGTCATTGGGTACCTCCCAGACCGAGGAGAAAGAATGAGGAGGCGGCGAAACACACCTACAGCAAGACAGGAACAAGTCATACTGTTTGTGCAGGCACCAGATTCCCAGCCCCGCAGCCTGCATACGTCATAAGGCAACACGGGGTAGGATCTGGTGCCTGCGTTACATGCAGGCGCAATGTTCCTAAACCATGTGACCTCAGTTCTCGGGCAGAGCTCATGGAGCATGCCCGAGAGTTGAGAGATTTGTGCAGGCGCCATCAACATCACTAGGAAGAAAGAAGAGGAGGAGGAGAATGACCAGCGAGGCGTTCAAGTCCAGGGAAGGGAACGTACCTCCTGGACCTTAAGTATTCACATACAGGGCGGGAAATGTTATAAAGTCTTTATTTAAGTGTCCATGGGGGGCAGGGGATTATAGTCACATTCCCAAAATACAACATAGGCGCTGCTGAAGGTGGCACTTTTAGTTTAATAGGCCCCGGGGGTGGAGGGGTGGGTGATAGGTTCACATGACCCAACGTCTTGAAATGGAGATGTAAATGTATAGATTCAATGAATGAAGTGGCATTTTCCATCCATAAAGCCATGATTTATTGATCAGTCTTTAAAAACTAAATAATCATTGGAGGAGCAGGAGGAATAGCAGTCTGACCATCTTCTATTCATTCTGCTCCTCCCATGACCTGTTTTAAAGACTGATCTGTATTGTAAAGCGGAATATGTTGGCGCTATATAAATAATAATTATTATTAATAAATCATGGTTTTTCTGGTCATCATAATGGGAGACCCAGACAATGGGGTTTAGGGCACTGCCCTCCGGAGGTCACACTAGGTACTACAAGTTTGTAGACACCGCCTCCTCCGCTTATAAACCCCTACCGCAGGGAAAATCCTCAGTTTTAAACTTAGTGTGCTCGGAGGATCACGCTTTGCTTGCACTTCACTGCATTCTCACAGCTTACGTGATGGCGTCTGAAGACAAGGTAAAAAGGTTCCAGTCGGGACCTGCGACAGCCTCCCCGCTCACCCTGGTGGAACACGCAGGTGGAGGTACCGGAGGGCCTAGGGCCTGGACACTTTGTGTTCTCCCGGTACGCTGTTGCGCTCCTTTCCATCCCTCTCTGGGGGGCTCTGGAGAGTGGGAGATGGGAGCCTTGCACAGCTCCGCTCCGTCCGAGGCCTCCCTAAATGGTGCTTACAGACCGGACTGGAGCCAGCCCAGTCCGAGGCCTCCCTAAATGGTGCTTACACTCCGGACTGGTGCTGAACCCCCGTCCGAGGCCTCCCTAAATGGTGCTTACAGACCGGACCGGCACTGAGGCACTCTGTGTCTCCTGTGTGCCTGGGGGTAGTGTCTGGCACTTCATGTGTTTCATGACACTCAGACCGCGCGTTACCCTCGGGTCCGCGGTTCTGCGGGTGTACCCGGTGCTGGGGTCACCCTGGCTGACCGCCCTGTGTGTCACAGGGGCTGAGGCCGTGGGCTGCGGATGTTTGTTTTGTGCAGTCTGTGTATTACATTTTACACTTTTTCCCGCGCTGCGGGCTCCGGCTCCCTCATGTTGAGGCTGCTTGGAGGATGGGAAGCAGCCCGTGCGGTGACGTCATCGATGGGCGTGTGTGTGTGTTTCCCGCGTGTCTTCGGCGCCGCCCACAGTTTCACTGCCGGCGGCCATCTTTACCCTCACTTCCCGGTTGGGATTTGTATGCAGCGTGCGCCTGCACTCCAAAGGGGAGACCGGAAACCGTCGCGGAGGTCACACACACACACCGCTTCCTCATACCGCTTTACTGCGGTCGGTAAGCCACCGGGACTCCCGGTTTTGTTGTCTGCAATTTGGCTTATCTTCCCCTACTGTGGCGATGTCCTCAGCTGGGAAGCGTGCTGCTAGGGTGGCAGAGACCACCATTACCTGCGCTACATGCAATGGAACACTGGTGGAGGGGTCCTGCAATAACTGCGGACACCCAGAGGCCCGGGCTGGCACTGCTGAGTCAGCAGCTCCGGTGCTATATCCTGAGGTTCAGGTGATCTCAGGGCCATGGGAGACTCAGAATAAGATCAATGAATCTCTGTTGTCCCAGCTGTCCTCCATGTCGCAATCCCTGGAGGCACTTAATAGGAGGCTGGATAGCCCAGCTACTCCGTCCAGTTACCCCCGGGTGTCTCCCTCTTTTGCTGTGAGACCCCTTAAGCGGGCTCGTCGTGAGGAGTCACCCGAGCTCCAGGCTCTCTCTGAGGAGGAGCGTTCCTCTGATGGTGAGGACGATGATGGGGGTTCAAATTTCGGGTCTGTGTCTATATCTGAACCTCCAGACGGGGTGGAGGATCTGGTGTCCTCTATCAACGAGACCTTACGTCTCGTGACACCCCCTGAGGAGGTGACGGTGCACCCGAAGGAGGTCTACCAATGGCTGCGGCCAGAGGCTAGACCAAGTGGTTCCTTCATGGACCACACGAATTTTGGAAGGGTGGTTAGAGCTCCCAGGTTACATCCTGGGCGGCGTTATGTCCGTAAACCCAAGGACAATCGCTTCCCCTTCCCCCAGGAGGTGCTTCAGGAGTGGTCGCAGTCCCCGAAGGTGGACACTTCCATGACCAGGATTGCTGCACGCTCCCTTTTCTCTGCCTCAGATAGCTCCTCGCTGAAGGATGCGACGGATAGACAGGTCGAGCAACTCGCCAAGTCTTCCTATGAGGCTGTGGGGTCTTCATTTGCCCCTAACTTTGCCACGGTCTGGACCTTACAAGCGATTACTACCTGCTTGGATGGTATCTCTGACCTGGCAAGATCCAGTCCAGAGGTCCTAGCACTTACCGAGAGGGCAAGGGCCTATGCGGACTACGCCAGGACGGCGACTCTGGAAACTGCCACTCGCTCAGCTGTGGCTTCGGCCAATGCTATAGCGATCCGCAGGTTGTTGTGGCTGCGTCTTTGGGACTCAGATGCCACATCCAAGAAGATTTTGCAGAATCTTCCGTTTGCTGGTGACAGGCTTTTTGGCACCGAACTGGACAAGCTGATAAAGGATTCTGCTGAGTCTAAGATACCGCAGAATAAGCCTAAGCCACGGTATACCGTTAAAAGGAACCCAAAACAGTGGTCCTTTCGTTCCAGCTCGCAGTCATCAGCACCGTCCGCTCGCACGGACCGAGGGGGAAAGCCCGCTTCTCAGTGGCGCTCTAAGAGTCGTCCAAAGAAGCCGGCGGGGGCGGCAGCTGCCACCCCCAAACCCGCCTCTACATGACTCGCTCTCTCATCCTGCCTCCCCACAGGTGGGGGGCCGCTTGTCTCGCTTTCAGGACAAGTGGCTACTTCACGTTCAAGATCAGTGGGTTCGAGACGTGATCTCGCGAGGTTACAGGATAGAGCTGACGTCAAAGCCGATATCCCGATTCCATCGGTCGGTCCCATCACCAGAAAAGGCTCAGGCTTTTTACCAGGTGTTGGAGGGTCTCCGCAGAGACGGAGTGGTGGTCCCGGTGCCTTCCGGAGAGAGGTTCAGGGGTTTTTACTCCAACCTCTTTATCGTCCCGAAGAAGGACGGATCCTTCCGCCCAGTACTGGACCTGAAGTTGTTCAACCATCACGTGTTGGTTCGGAAGTTCCGTATGGAATCACTGCACTCCGTGATCGCAGCTGTGTCACAGGGGGACTTCCTGGCGTCCATAGATATCAGAGACGCTTACCTTCACGTGCCCATTGCACCGGCTCATCAGCGCTGGTTGCGATTCGCAGTGGGGGAAGAACACTTCCAATTTGTGGCGCTGCCGTTCGGGTTGGCGTCGGCACCGCGGGTGTTCACAAAAGTGATGGCCTCCATGATGGCTCTCCTGCACATGCAGGGACATGCCGTCATTCCCTATTTAGACGACCTGCTGGTCAGGGCGCCATCAGAACACCTCTGTCAAGAGAGCCTGGATGTGACCATGCGGTCCCTGGAACAGTTTGGTTGGCTCCTCAATATTCAGAAGTCAACGCTAGTTCCGACCCAGTCTTTGACATATCTGGGCATGGACTTCAACACAGCCTCAGCCCTGGTGTCTCTGCCACGAGTCAAACAGATGGCGATCCAATCAGGAGTACAAGCAGTCCTCCTGTCACCACAATCATCCCTAAGGGTGTTGATGAAGCTGGTGGGGCGCATGGTGGCAGCAATAGAGGCGGTACCGTTCGCACAATTTCGCCTCCGTCCTCTTCAGCTGGAGATTCTCCGCAGGTGGGACAAGAGGACGATCTCTCTGAATCGGCTGGTGACCCTTTCCCTGCCGACCAGGGATTCCCTGCAGTGGTGGCTACAGCCACATCACTTGTCTCGGGGCCGGTCCTTCATCAAACCGTCATGGTTAGTGGTGACCACCGACGCCAGTCTGAAGGGCTGGGGGGCGGTGTTCTTGCACCACAGGGCCCAAGGCCTCTGGACTCAGTCGGAGTCGGCGTTGCAGATCAACGTACTGGAGATCAAGGCGATCTATCTGGCACTCCTGGCGTTTCAGAGATTCCTCTCAGGACAACCCATTCGGGTTCAGTCCGACAATGCGACGGCCGTCGCTTATATAAATCATCAAGGAGGAACCAGGAGTGCAGAGGCTCTGGCCGAAGTCCACCGCATCCTATCCTGGGCGGAGGACAACAACTGCCTGATCTCCGCAGTTCACATCCCAGGGGTCGAAAACTGGGAGGCCGACTATCTGAGCCGGCAGGGGATGGACGCCGGAGAGTGGTCTCTTCATCCAGACGTCTTCCAGGACATCTGCAGCAGATGGGGCACTCCGGACGTGGATCTGATGGCCTCGCGGCTTAATCATCAGGTTCCGCAGTACATGACGAGGTCATGGGACCCCCAGTCTCTGGGAGCGGACGCCCTGATCTTGACTTAGTCCAGATTCCATCTACCATATGTGTTCCCGCCTCTGGCTCTGATTCCCAGGGTGCTGTGGAAAATCAGGTCGGAATGCAGGGTAGCCATTCTAGTGGCTCCAGACTGGCCCAGGAGGTCCTGGTATCCGGACCTGTGGCAACTGTCAGGCGGACACAGGTGGGCTCTTCCAGAACGCGCAGATTTACTCGCGCAAGGCCCATTCTTCCACCTCAATTCCAGGGCCCTCAGATTGACTGCATGGCTCTTGAGGCCTGGCTGCTGACATCCAGGGGTTTCTCCCCTACGGTGGTTGCCACTATGAATCGGGCTAGGAAGCCAGTTTCCAGGAAGATGTACCACAGAACGTGGAAAATCTTTTTTACTTGGTGTGCCTCTGGCGGACGGTCTCCGTGGCCCTTGTCCATCCCGACGTTGTTGGCTTTCCTACAGTCGGGTTTGGAATTGGGATTATCCCTTGGCTCTTTGAAAGGTCAAGTATCAGCACTTTCTGTGCTGTTTGACAGGCGATTGGCGCTCCTCCCGAAGGTCCGTCAATTTCTGCAGGGGGTGTCACGGATGGTTCCGCCCTACAAGAGACCTCTAGACCCTTGGGACCTTAACATGGTCCTGGCGGCATTACAGAAACCTCCGTTTGAGCCGCTAAGAGATGTTTCTCTATCGCCTCTGTCCCAGAAGGTGGCTTTTCTGGTGGCAATTACGTCTCTGAGGAGGGTATCAGAATTGGCTGCACTATCGTGCAAGTCACCCTTTCTGGTGGTTCACCAAGACAAGGTGGTGTTGCGCCCTCGGCCAGAATTCTTGCCGAAGGTGGTTTCAACTTTTCACCTGAACCAGGAGATTGTTCTCCCATCATTTTGCCCCGCTCCCGTTCATCAGGTTGAGCGCGACCTCCATACTCTGGATCTCGTGAGAGCTATACGCATTTATGTGTCCAGGACCGCCTCCTTTAGGAGTTCGGATTCCTTATTTGTTCTTACAACAGGTCGCTGTAAGGGGTCCGCGGCTTCGAAGTCAACCTTGGCCAGATGGATTAAGGCTTCCATTCAAGAGGCTTACCGGTCTTCTGGTTTGCCTCTCCCGGTGGGATTGAAGGCTCATTCTACCAGAGCCGTAGGTGCCTCCTGGGCCTTGCGACATCGAGCGTCTGCTCTACAGGTGTGTCAGGCAGCCACTTGGTCTGGCCTGCACACTTTCTCTAAGCACTATATGGTGCATGCCCATGCCTCTGCGGATGCAAGTTTGGGCAGGCGGGTTCTCCAGGCGGCGGTTGCCCACCTTTAAAGGGAACCATGTGTTATCCGTCTTGTTGAGGAACTCTTCCCGCCCTGGGGTATTGCTTTAGGACATCCCCATTGTCTGGGTCTCCCATTATGATGACCAGAAAAAAGAGAATTTTGTTTACGTACCGTAAATTCTTTTTTCTTTAATCATCAATGGGAGACCCAGCACCCACCCAGTTGTTCCTTTGCATGTTTTGCATTTGCTCTGTTCTCTGTTGAGACAGTGTTTGCCGGGTTGTTGAACCGTCTGTGCACGGCATTCTTCCCGATGTTTCGGGTGTGGTTTATTTCCTCCTCGCAGCTTGTGGACCAAACTGAGGATTTTCCCTGCGGTAGGGGTTTATAAGCGGAGGAGGCGGTGTCTACAAACTTGTAGTACCTAGTGTGACCTCCGGAGGGCAGTGCCCTAAACCCCATTGTCTGGGTCTCCCATTGATGATTAAAGAAAAAAGAATTTACGGTACGTAAACAAAATTCTCTTTTTATGGGTGGTCAGTGCCACTTCGTTTTTCATCTATGCACTTCATTGATTATTTTGAAGACTGTTGATACGAGCACCACAGCTATCCTTCACTGTGTTTTAGGGCTTACTCTGTATAGTGCCGAAGCTTTTTCTGCTGCCTCCTTATAAATGTATAGAAGTAACTAAGGTGGGATAAATGTAAGAATATTAAGGTTGTGCAAATGTGTTTTTTGAGACCTCCTTAAAATTGTCTTCGTTTTAGATCTACAAATCTACAAAGTGCAATGATGTGAGGCAAACTGGGTACTGCCCAAGAGGACCATTTTGTGCTTTTGCGCATGTTGAACGTGAGTAGCGGCCGTCCTGTGTGTTGTGGAGGTGCATTTTATCTTGCACATGATGATCGTAATACAGCCGGGTATCTCTTTATTGCAGGGATTCCCTCTGCTGAAGAGACCCTGAATGTCATGATGCAATCAAGCTGTCATCTAAAACAAGGCCCGTCTCTGTACTCATCAGACGGTCTAGGCCTCGCCGGTGAGTGGAACACTGCGATGAGTTGTACCAATAGCCTCCTGAACCACAGCGAGCATACCACAAATGTAAGTACGGACGCTGGGAGTCACTTTTCAATGGTTTATATGTGGACTCTCTGGATCTCCAGAGTACATGACTGCACACAACTTAGATAATGGGTGATGAAGCAGGATAGTCGATGCTGTAGATCTCGTACCCACCTAAAATCACAATTGTATCGCCATATTTGGATTCCCTTTTAATATAAGGTGCAGGTGTGTGTTGTCTTCCATGTTGACCATCCTCCTGAGAAGTTCAGCTCGGCCTGAATTATTTATTACACTTGATTATTTTTTTTATTTTTTTTATTTTAGGCATCTTAAAAATAAACTACATTTATTCCTTTTACGTTTTCAGGATCTGCTGATGGCTTAACTTACAATATTCTCTCCCTTTTATGTTGTTCAGTCTTTTTGTAAACCATAAGTTGACGTAGCAAATAAAGTGAAACCTTTTTATCAGGCATTAAAATGACTTCCAATGATGGGGTGTGACTGGACCAGTGGCTTCACCCACAACCTGTAGTGGAGCATGGCCCTACTGCCCTCATCCTGCAGAAGAAGATACATGTGGTTTTGGCGCACATGTAGGCTCCTATTTAGAGACTATGCCAGAATTCTGGGGTAAAGCAGCCTAAAAAGTCTCAAAATGTTTGCACAACTCAGAAGCGGCGCAATATCCTTGCAACGTTTGACGTTTTCACTCCAGTTCTGGTCATCTTGGGCAGAGCATAATGTTGGGTAGCTATGCCGGACCCATATAATTCATGAAAAGGTACGGCACTCCAGAAATCTTCTCCAGTCCCCGACAAGAATAACCTCTCTGACAGAGGCACACGACACTTATAAGATCCCCCAAATTAATTACATGGCCTCTTAATGAATTGGGTGCATCTTACTCCATTACATCCCTGCTTATAGTATGGCATGTACAATGGCAGTCTAAGTAAATCGGACCCCTAATCTAATATGATGAAGAACTTTGAAGCTATATGCAGATTTTGTGACAAATCTGCATACTTATCCTTATGCCAGCAAAGTCAATGACCACTCTGAAATATTGAGCACATGTTGAGTATTATTTGCTTGCAGATTGGTGCAGAAATAATTCAGCAGCGTGTCAATTCTTGGTGCCGTTTTGCCTGCAGTTTTCAGACCTTCCACCCATTGACTTCTGTATGAAAAACGAATGGCAGAAGACTGCACCTTAAACACACCATGTTTTCTGCTATGTGCCTATGCACTCAGCATGGGCACATAGCTTAATTAATGAATTTTTTTTTTTTACTTGTGGGTGGATTTTTATCCGCACTCTGCCAGCACTATAGGTGCTGAAACTTTCTGACTTCCCAGCATGCATTGCACCTACAATTAAAGTTAAAAAGACGCCTCCACTTATTGTAATCTGCGTCTGTGTTTCTTCTGCTAGTGACTGATTATACAGGACACCAGTTGGACCCTTTTGGAGTAACTTTTTTTTTTTTTTTTCTTTTTGAGGGTGTATAGACCATTTGTAAGTATAGTGATTTGCAGATTGTCTATCACATGAGATCTAGTTGTGTGAGGGTATAGTGACCATTGATGGAGGTTTGCATAGCCACTTTGTTCTGCTCAACCCTCCTAGCGTGGAGGAATAACTGGAAGTCCTTTTTTTTTTTTTATCCAGTATCTTCATATTAGGGGTACTTCACACATAGCGATATCGCTGAAATCCGTGACCTCGCCAGCGATATCGCTGTGTGTGACATGTAGCAGTGATCAGGCCCCTGCTGTGAAGGTCGCTGATCGCTGCACATCCTTCAGGACCATTTTTTGGTTCTTGGTCTCCCGCTGGTCAGAACACATCTCTGCGTGTGATAGTGAGAGACAAGCAATCGGTGATCTCACAGGGCTGGTAACTATGATAAACAGCGGGTATCTAGGCAGCGTGCACTGCCTAGATACCCGCTGTTTATCGTGGTTACCAGCGTCCTCCCGCTTACCCAGCGATGTGGAGGTACCTCCCTGGTCGCTGAGGAGATCTGCCTGTTTGACAGCTCCCCAGCGACAACACAGTGATGTTCCAGCGATCCTGGTCGTTGTCGGGATCGCTGGAACATCGCTGTGTGTAACGGCACCCTAATTTGTCTGAGCAACACCTCCGGTGCAAATACTGGGATTTTAAACGGAACCTGTCATGTCGTTTTTTTGTTTCTAAACCATCCCCAATGTTATTTACATAATGCACTGTGCATCACAAACCTGGTTTAAAAAAGAAATCCCATGTATTTTTCATAAAAAAAAAAAAAGTTTAGGTGCTTGATGTTGGTATTATGTACCTATAAAACTGAAACGGCGGCCATTTTCTAGAAGTCATAACCTCTAGCATCCAGCTGCACCTTGTCAATGAATGCAGCCAGGAACATAGAACATGGTGGTGCCACCACTAATCCCCCGCATCTCTGGTCCCACAGCTGTGCCTTCATCCTCCGAAACCCCCGCTCCATGACCGCGCCCCCCTCGGTAATATTTTATTTTTGTTTAGGTGTGATTTTAAGACTCAGCCCCGTTTCCTCCCCCACTTGGGGGAAACAGAAGTGCACCTTAAAATCCGAAACATTTGATCAATACATGGATTTCTTTTTAAACCAGGGTAGTGATGCGCAGTGCATGAGCTAAATAGCATTGGGGGCAGTTTAAAAACAAAAAAGGACACAACAGGTTCCCTTTAAGTGGAGGTTTCCACGTTTTTGTGGCAGAGGTGGCATCTTTCTCCCATACTTGGCTGCAAGCCTTCATCTGGATTTATTTATTTCTAGGTAACGTTCCTTCCGTTCCTTTTGTAAGGTTATCTTTCTCCTATCTTTCTCTTTATCCTATATTTTATCTTTGACACCTCCATAGATACACACACTGTAGGGACTATACATGTGGCCGCTCACGTGCTGCTCCCATCATGCACTTGGACAGGTGTTCCTGTAATTTCAGGCGCGCACTTGCTTTGCAGTCTATGGATATTTCATACAAGCGATTGCGGGAACTGTGTGACTGATTCGGGGCCCTTATCTGATGAATATTTTATGGCAAACTAGTAAAATACTGGCGGCTTCACTTGTGGAAAATGTCAATTGTTGTTAACGCTTGAGAAGGGTCTAGTTGTACATAACAGCCAATCGGAGCTCTGCTTTCACTTTACCTCAGCGGCTTCAATGCTAAAAGCCACACTCTGATTACCAAAGCGATCTTACTGTGAGGCGGCTCTCCTAAATGAGGCCTCAGATACTTCTGCAGTTGTTGTGGACACTTGACAGCCGTTGTTGTAGTCAGACTTTATTAGGTTGCCCCACCTTAGTGATTACCATATTTTGTGGCTTATAATGCACACTTTTCCTGGGAGGAAAACTGTGGGTGCGGCTAATATTACGCTTGTAGCTTATCGGGGTGAAGGAGCGGGAAGGAGGGTAGCTGCTGTAGGCGGTGGCAGGAGGGGGTGTCCTGGCAGTGGGTTTTAGGGTAATGGCATCAGATGTGGCGCGTGCGCAGTTTGAGATCTTCATTTAATAACAAGCAGAGATCTCAGTCTGCGCACGCCATGCCTCTGGGCTTTATGTTTATGTCCGCTGCTTGGAGATCAGTGGCATTAGAGGCGGTGCATGAGTAGATTAATATTTCGACTCGTCATTTGAGCGGAGATCTTAATCAGCACATGTGCCACATCTGATGCTATTACCCTGAAGTATGCGACTTTTACCTGAAGACCAACACTGCCTCATATACGGGCTCTATCTAGGTGTGACACTCCGGTTGCGTCTTTTTCGGTCTTGTGCATTGATGGTAAGTATTGGGTGTACTTGCCAGCTTCAGAGCACGTACACTGTGTATACTCTAGAGCTGACAAGTACACCCAATACTTTCCGTCAATGCACAGGACCAACGCCTCATACCTAGATGGGGACCGCGCTTGTACATTAGATTTTCATGTCCACCGGGGTGTGAAAACCACAGAGCGAGGGGGAGCATGGACCCGGAGAGTATGTCCAGAGTGACCATAATTACCATAAGAAAATGTAAGTTACTAAATGAATTTTCTTATACTTTACCGTAATAGTTGAGGTCGGACAGGGATGTTTAGACTAGCTCTAGGAAGCTGCAGGGACAGATAGTGAGAGCTACACTATGCTCCCAAACCTGACAGGTTCCCTTTTAAGCCCCAGCACCTTACAACTTATTGTCAGGATAGTATTGATCTGATAGGATCAGCCATCCAAAGTCAGACCTATATCCCGCCGCCGGATGTGTGTTGTCTGCTGTCTCCTACAGAACACAGGAGTGATGTAGTGTATAGGACAGCCAAAGACGCCATGTATTTGCAGCTGGGGTCGATTGTTGCTGTCTGTTGTTGTTCCCACGAAAAATCTGATACAAAAGGCAACAAATCGCTTGATGAAGCCGTTTTTTGGGCGTCTGGTGGAAAAAGTAACATAATAGCAGTGGTGTAATGTATATCCACAGCAAGATCTATGGAAAAATCTCAAACCCCACATGAAAAAAAAATCAATGTGAACATACCTCTATGGGGTATGTACAAAATAAACCGCACCTCCTATTGATTTACATTAAAGATTGGTGTTGTCTTGCAGTTTATAACACTTTAACGCACCTGTTCATGTATCTGAGTTTTCCTAGGTGAAGCTGCTTTAGGGAAAAGAACAGCCGCTCCGCTCTACAACTGGCGTGTTATTTTTTTATTTTTGTTATTTTCATCTCAAATTTAGAGAGAATATTTTTTTTTTCTTCCATTTTTCCAAACATAAATTGCTATAAGAACTGAAGCTATTGCACTGAACATAGCCTGACTGTGCACAATGAGCTCCCCCTGGTGGTACAATGCTATATTGCACCTGTCAGCTGCTTCATTCTGCCTCTAGGATAAAAGTCTCCCATCATTTCCGAAAAACTGACAGAATGGAGCATATTTAACAATATTATCTACTTCTTAGTGCAGATTTAGCTTTATCAAAATGCACAAGCTGCTTACATAAACTTGGTGCACTTTATGACTGTCTAGTCTGAGTTTACACCGCCTATTGGCTTACTTTGTACCATAAAGTTGTGCCCTTATTTTGCTGCATTTTAGGTCACACGTTAGGCTCTGTTTTTCTGATAAATCGCACCCCTTTTCAATACAGCCACACCTTTTTCTCAGGCAACGTTTGTCTTAAAACGTCATAAATATGGTGCAAGTCATAAATGCAGTTTATTTTTCTCAAATTATGCTCAATTCTGGCATTCACATCTCCCTTCCGCCTTGATTGTCTATACAATGATTTATGCTTGGATAACACGCACTGACTTTCTTTTGGCCTTATAATGAATATATGTCTCCAATCTTATGTAATAAAGTGTCTTCATTCATTATCTCCTCCTCCAACCATCCCAAAGCTTCTACACAGTAGTGATTCTTCAATTGGTCATTTCACATCCATCCTAAGTATAAAGTAATGCAACTTTCTCCCCATATTGGATCATTAATTTATTGACCCCTTGACTTATCATGTTATGTATATCTTCTGCAGTAATCAGCTTATGTAATTCCATTGCTAATCCATAATGTAGCATTGGGTGGTCATTTGTTAACTAAAAAATAAAGTAAATAGCTATCTTTTTATTACTATCTCTTATGTTCTTAGGCTTTACATTCTTGATGGTTAATATTGAAATATATTATTACTATATTCAGAGCTCCGTTTTTGCAGTGTGGAGCGTCAGAGTCCCCTAAATAGATCTGATAAAATTGTTGCATTCTGGCAGCCTGCAGTCGCCGCTAGAGGGAGCTAAAGAGCTCATTGAATACAGTTATCTACCGTAGTATTCATTGTATAGCAGTATGCTGTAACACCAGCCTCCTCTGGCAGCTGCAGGTTACTAGAAATATTGGTAGGGATGTTTAGGTAACCAGTAATGTAGCTTTTGTGGTGTTATAGTTTAAAACAATAGTCGGTGTACATAAACGTATTTTTTTTTTGTTTGTTTTATTTTTTGGGGGGGGGGGATTTGATTTATAAACAGGCAGCCAAGAGCATGCAATGGATTAGAGTACCTGTCACCCCCCCCCTTAAAGTGAAAGCACCACTGAATGAAGCGTGTCTGCTGCATTCAGGGAAGGTGTGTACCATGTCTCTTTCCCCCCGTAGCACGAAAAAAGACACTTTGGAAAGCTCAGGGAGTTAAGAGGTCTGAGGGGCTTATCTGATTATGCTTAGTCCCTGGCAATATGTTTTTCTGTGGAACTGTGCAGTGTTTCAAAGTCAAGCATACCTGGCTTAGATCATTCACTAGCACCTGATACATGCTGCCTGATCCATAGGAAACATGTATCAGCTGTCAGATTCCCTTTTTAAAAGGGTTCTCCCAAAATTTGATTTATGCCCTATTCAGAAGAGGGGGAATAACTTGATGATTGCTGGGCTTCCAACCGCTGAGACCTCTGATGATCGAGCATCTGCAAATTCCTATCTGTATGAAGCAGAGTTTAGCACTTGTTTCTTTTTCCAGCAGTACCATAGACTATGAATAGAGCAAAGGTGCATACACATGTCCTCATTTAATTCAGATGGGATTCTGCAGAGCGCCCAATTTCTGGATAGAAGATCGTTTGGGAAGACCCCGATAGTAGCAAAAGAGAAAATGGTCTCGTTTGTGTTATGTATACTTTTTATGGGATTTCCTGCTCCTTGGATGTAATGAGCTTTAAATCAGCAATGACTTTTTCATTAGAGCTATATGTGTGACTCATTTAGTCCTGTCTAAATCAATGCTGATCTCTGCAGAATGCCAATTTGAGCGACCTAATTGAATAATAGATATTGGTGTCCAGGTCTCCTCCTAATGAATAAATACAATGTGAATCACAGGACCCCTTTTTACAATGAAGTCATATTAATCAGTTTTAACAGATACATTGGTTGACCCTTGTTTCTACAGCTCGTCCCATTCAGAAGGCTGAAGGTTGCTCCATGAAATGAGACTGTAGGGGGAAAGAGGTGTAAATGTGGTATTATGGCTGAGGGAATCTGTCGCCATGGGGTAGCTTAGTCCAGCCATACTTACAGTATTCTGTGTCATTTTGACCACTTGAACTAAAGCACGTGCAGAGAAGGGCGACCAAAGTTACTGACTATAGGGCGGCTAAGGGTCGATCTAATTACATTGTTTACATATATGGATGGATAGCAGAGAGCTCTTGATGATAATGTATGTATACTCAGTTCTGTGACTATTGCAAGATGTCTTATCTCTGTCTAGATAAAAGGAGGTTTAGTCATCATCAAAAGTGATTCTTTCCTGTAAAGGGCAGTTTATATGTAGCAACATTGACTAACGACTTGTGACGTTGCAGCGACCTCGTAGCGATGTTGCTACATGTGACACTGCAACGATCAGCGAGTTGATGTGTTGTGTATTATGGCCAGGGTCATTTTTCGATCATTGGTCTCCCGCTGGGCGACCAGCATCGCTGTGTGTGACAGCGGAGACCAACGATCAATATGGTAACCATAGTAAACACGGGTTACTAAGAGCAGCACTCTATTTAGTTACCCGCTGTTTAACCTGGTTACCAAGCACAGCGCGCTGGTAACCATGGTAAACACTGGGTGCAGCGCTCGGCTTAGTTATCTGGTGTTTACCGTGGTTACCAGCGCGCTGTGCTTGGTAACCAGGTAAACAGTGGGTAACTAAGCAAGAGCGCTGCTCTTAGTAACCTGGTGTTTACTGTGGTTACCAGCATTCTCCCACTTACCCGAGCGTAGCAGGACCTCCACATCGTGGAAACGAATATTCTATTTTTTCCACGATGTCGAAGTCGTTGCAGGGGTTGCTTATCTCAGGTGAGTCTGCCTGTGTGACAGCTCACCAGCGATCAAAATAACGATCTCCCAGCGATCCCAATCGTTGGTGTGGTCGCTGGGACATTGTAATGTGTAAACCTTCCCTAAGAGCAGTGAAACCATGAGTCTTTCTGCATGACATTGTGGTGGTAGGGCTGGATTCCTTTACAGACAAATATAACCTTAAAGATTTTGTGATGGATTTCTCAGGACGTGACTCGAGGCATTTTTCTGATTTGCCGTATTTGGTGCCTGGAAGTATTCCTGTCCCCCTCCGTGCCGTACTATAGTATGGGATAGTATGCTTCTGTCTCACAGGGGCCTTTTGCTGTCTTTTGGATCTACATGGTAGGATTGCTGGAGAAACAATTTCTACCTTGCCAAGTGAATGGGAGGAGCTGTACTATTAAAGAGAAGCTGTCAGCAGGATTTATCACTACGGTATAAAGGCAGTCATGTCCATAAGGTGCTGTGATGCCACTGATACTGTGGTGAAGGATCGGATCTGTATTTGGTGAATAATCTTCCTCTAAAGTTTTCATCTGATATTGTCTTCTGTGCATCAGGACTGGACTTGGGGTGGGGGGGTCAGGTCTTCTTTACTCCTCTGCCTGCCTCCGGTTTCTTGTACAGGTCACTGATTATTCAGTCAACTGCTTCCTTTATGAAATTTAGTTGCCGCCATCATTGCGGTGGGCGGTGCGTGCGCAGTGTGATTCTGAGGCCGGTCTGCGGGTCTTCAACAAAATGACGCTGGATGTGGCGCATGCGCAGATTGAGGTTTCAGATCAATGACCTCTTCATTAAGGCAAAATCTGTTGCGCGCCATTTTATCAAAGAGTAATCTCAGTGGTGCCAGAGGCGGCTCATGGGACGACTAAGATTTTGGCTTAATGAAGAGATCAGAGAGCCAAAATCTCATTCTGCGCATGCACTGCCTCCAGAGCCATTTTACCACTGGTAGACTCTCACTGCACATGCGCTGCCCACTGCAATGATGGTGGTGGCGCGGGATTTAAAAAAGAAGGCAGGCTCTGTAGAAGAAACAGAGAAGGCAGGTGGAGGGCGGAGGAGATCTGACCCCCCCCCCCCAAGTCTTGCCGTGATATACAGGAGACGTCATCAGATGAAAAGTTTATTGGAAGATTATTCCCCATCCACGATCGGATCCTTCACCGCAGGTATCCGTGTAATCAGCATCACAGCCACATTATGGCTGAGGCTTTTCCTTTCAGTGATAAATCCTGCTGACGGCTTCTCTTTAATCACCATTGCTTGTGCAGACATGCTGATGTGCCTGTGTAATAATGGCGCCCTTCATTACACTGATGACGTTTGAACCATCTTCCCCACCCCAGGTAAAATCTTTACTAAGCAAACATTAATGAGCCCATCTTAAGCTTAAACAATCAATGTAAAAGTACTGGACCCATTTATTAAACGTTTGTGGGGTGCAGATATTGCTGAGAACCTGTCCTATATTTCAGACCTGCACGGGGCCACGTTTTTTAGGGTCACTTTTTGGCATTGTTCTGAGGCCGGCAGTGGTATCACCGTTGTAGCTTTGATATGATTGTTATATTGTAGTAGGAGGAGCTGATCTCTAATTCTGTGTTCATTTAATTGCTTAGAAGTGCACGTTTTTCTCTTGTTACAAGTGTTTCTCTTGCTTTATAGGCAAAACACAAGTGCCTGTCTTTGGATAATAATCATAAACTGAATGACCATGAAATCAAACAGGTAGGAATTACACGTGTTGTGGCTATGTCTGTAGTAACTAGAGTAACCTCTTATGTGAACATTACCATATCGAACTATAAATCTGCTCCATTGCTATAAACTAATAACTTCACCAGAGTATGGGTGGAAAAAGAAAATACTTGATATGTGTAATGTTTTCATGCTTGATAATCTCATTGTGCTGGAAGTGTGGAGAGGAAAAATCAACAGTAAAATGTATATTCCTTTTTATCATCTGGTCCTGTCTTGAAGTGGCTGCTTAAAGGGACTCTCTCAGCAGGTTTTTGCTATGTAATGAGTAGGGGCAGAGACATGACATTCCAGCCATGTGTCGATTTACTAGGCTTTGCTTTGCAATTTCAATACAATCATTGTTTTACCAGCAGCAGATTGTCACTGTAGGGCTAGGGGTCTTTTGCATCATATTCTAACACACCCCCACCATTTATTGACAATTATACTCAGTGGTGTGGGCGGGGTTATACTCAGTGGCGTGGGCGGGGTTATACTCAGTGGCGTGGGTGGGGTTTTAGTCAGTGGTTCGGGGGCGCAGGGTTATACACTTTAACATTCTGCTCTCTGCTGGAACTGCTGCAAAGAATACAGGGAATATATCACATCTGCTGCACCCACTTAACCAAGTGATATATCGCTGGAATCAGGTTCTCTGTCACCATCATGCTGCTATCAGAATCTATACCCATAACCTGCTGACCAATTCAATTTACCAAAATACTCAGAGTAGTTGTAATGTTTTCCATCAGCAACACCACTATAGAAAATAAAGAAATACAATGGTCCTATTGAAATCAATGGGCTTTTTCTATAACTTGTGGGTGTCCTCTAGAGTGAGAGGTCTGTGTTTTTTAGTTGTCTCTTCTCTGGCTAAAAGATGAGGATTGCTTAGTTGAGGATCTCTTAGCACTATAGCAGTTTACTATTTACAGTATCTCAAGAGTAGCTGAAAATGTTATTAAAGGGGTTGTCCAGTTTGCTGATAATCCCGCAGTCACATGGTGTACAGACTTTTCTGAATCCTTAGTGTGCTGATCACACACTGTCAGTATTCTGGTCATGTGACCGCATATATGATTAATTGAATGACTAACCAAGGCTGTTCACATCTAGTCAGAATGTAGCGGAAATATGCAAAACACATACTTGCGGTCATGTGACTTATCAGTCTCGTCAGTAAAACAGGATCTTCACTGATCTTTGTTTTGTTGGTCTACTAGGCATTGCTCCCACCTAGCCAGAATCCTACTCCACACTGATGAGGGGCAACACCCCGAAACAGCTGTCTGTGGATGGATACCTGGCCTTGGTATTCCCTTGTCATATCTTTAAGCTTGTAAAGAGCTGGATATTGACTCAAAGGGCCACTTAATATGGTGGTTATCATGGCTGGGTCCTTCACTAGAGGACGATCTGGCTAGTCCTGTGTTGAGACTCCTAAACGAGGCTCCACAGACTGTATTTGCATATTCAAAATTCCCAGGGGGCAATGGGCCTAGGAATTCACTGTGTTGAGCGCTTTAGCCGTCTGCCCGCAGTGTTTTCTTGAACTGGTCTCCCTGAGATCAGTGAATACTTTGTTTTGTTGAACATTTTGTGTCCGTGACTCACATCGGATAGCATCGGATCACTGCTGATCCGAGGCTGATCCGAGTGCCCACATCATGGAAGCCTATGGACATCGGATCCGAGTTTACCTCAGGTCCGATGTCTGCTCCGTATCCCCTGTATTTCCCTGCATCTGCTCGTCCATCTTCTTCCCTCTCCTATTCTATTTTGTCCCCCCGCTCCTCTATCCTCATCTATCACTATCCTGTCCCCTGTCCTCTTCCCTGTGTGTAAAAAAAAAAAAAAACTCCTCCCGGAGCATACATCACCTGTCACAGGCTCCCACGCTGCAGCACCATCAGGACTGAAGAGCCTGTGATAATGTAAGAGAGCTGGTCAGCTGACGGGTCATGTGACCGGATCTGTGACATCATCACAGGTCCTTCAGTCCTGATGGTGCTGCAGCGTTGGAGCTGTGACAGGTGATGTATGCTCCGGGAGGAGTTTTTAGTTTTTTTTTACACACAGGGAAGAGGACAGGGGACAGGATAGGGATAGATGAGGATAGAGAAGCTGGGGCACAGAATAGAATAGCGGGGGCACAGCATATAGAATAAGAGAGGGAAGAAGATGGAGGAGCAGAAACAGGGAAAGACAGGGGACCGTAGGATCCACGCAGAACCTGCATAGAATCGGATCGGATGGCTATTTGCCATCCGATTGCAGGGATCCGTGTGGATCCGTGCCTGTCCGTGGGATCCTCCTTCAAAGTCGGATCCCACGGACAGGCACAAAAACGTAGTGTGAAACCAGCCTTAGAATTGTCCACAACCATTGTTACTTGTATTGTGACTATGTTACTTGTCTTAGTCTGCCCTCTTAACATGTAAAGCGCCATGGAATATTATGGTGCTATATAAATAAATAAATAATAATAATACAGAAAAATCTTGATGGTGTGTGGAGTGCATGTTGTGAGGATTCAGAAGTCTGCAAGTTACCTCCGACTTTTATCAGAAGACTGGACAACCCCTCTGACAATTTTTTGTTTACGGCACGTTGTCTTGAAGATGGTCTATCATCGCTGTCTGTTTTGTAAGTAGTATAGTGAAGCTGGCTGAGGTTAGGAGGTAACTGCATGCTCCAGCGATCCTGGCAAGCTTCTGAGCAGCGCTTACAAACACAAGAATAAGCTTGTAAGCGTCACACTTATTTGTTGTCTAGCAGCAGTGGTCTGTTATCAAAGCAACAAGCTGTGAATAAGAGTTAGTATCTTGGTGGCTAAAACATGTTAATAAGCAGAAAATTGCTTATTTATAACCCCTATACAGATGTATTGCTGAACTGGGCTGTATTACAAAGCATAGTTTTGATCCCCTCACTTGTAAATTGAAAATATGGGGAATACAGCTGTCACAAAGTGGGGGACCCCCTAAAAACCAGAACATAGAGCCGGTTCCATGACAATTGTGTACAAGATAATTGTGTACGGACAATTGTGTACAGACAATTGTGTACAGGCCAATTGTGTCCAAGGACAATTGTGTACAAGGACAATTGTGTACAGGGCAATTGTGTACAAGGCAATTGTGTACAAGGCAATTGTGTACGGACAATAGTGTACAAGGCAATTGTGTACAAGGCAATTGTGTACGGACAATAGTGTACAAGGCAATTGTGTACGGACAATTGTGTACAAGGCAATTGTGTACGGACAATAGTGTACAAGGCAATTGTGTACGGACAATTGTGTACAAGGCAATTGTGTACGGACAATTGTGTACAAGGCAATTGTGTACGGACAATTGTGTACAAGGCAATTGTGTACGGACAATTGTGTACGGACAATTGTGTACAGACAATTGTGTACAAGTGTGTACAAGGCAATTGTGTACGGACAATTGTGTACGGACAATTGTGTACAAGGCAATTGTGTACGGACAATTGTGTACAAGGCAATTGTGTACGGACAATAGTGTACAAGGCAATTGTGTACGGACAATTGTGTACAAGGCAATTGTGTACGGACAATAGTGTACAAGGCAATTGTGTACGGACAATTGTGTACAAGGCAATTGTGTACGGACAATTGTGTACAAGGCAATTGTGTACGGACAATTGTGTACAAGGCAATTGTGTACGGACAATTGTGTACGGACAATTGTGTACAGACAATTGTGTACAAGTGTGTACAAGGCAATTGTGTACGGACAATTGTGTACAAGGCAATTGTGTACGGACAATTGTGTACAAGGCAATTGTGTACGGACAATTGTGTACAAGGCAATTGTGTACGGACAATTGTGTACAAGGCAATTGTGTACGGACAATTGTGTACAAGGCAATTGTGTACGGACAATTGTGTACGGACAATTGTGTACAGACAATTGTGTACAAGTGTGTACAAGGCAATTGTGTACGGACAATTGTGTACAAGGCAATTGTGTACAAGGCAATTGTGTACGGACAATTGTGTACAAGGCAATTATTTGTGTACAGGCCACTTGTACAGGCCACTTTCACAATGACGCTTACTTTCAGTTTCATTACTCACCCCTTGCAACTTTCACCATGACTTTTACTATGAGCAAGTCTGAAAAAGACAAAGATGTCCTTAGGCTTGGGGGACACGAGTATATCCTGCACAGGACACGTGATGACAGCATCAAAGAATGGCGGTGCA
The DNA here is from genome assembly GCA_033576535.1 of Allobates femoralis. Lineage (NCBI taxonomy): Eukaryota > Metazoa > Chordata > Amphibia > Anura > Aromobatidae > Allobates > Allobates femoralis. The sequence continues at coordinate 200,424,697 of JARQOC010000011.1, read as the reverse complement.
GGCAAGTCAACAAATTCAAGTGTCCCGCACGCATGCACACATCTGGAGCCGCGATTGTTAAACAGCCGACTGAGCACAGTCACTCTGCAGATCCAGTTCAAGCTGAAGCCAGAGCTACAATGGCTGCTCTGAGGCAAGAAGCAATCAGCTCTCAAGCATCTACTAGAAGCATTGTTGGACAGGTTCTTCGAGACAGGTCTGATGACGTGTTGTCTCGAATGCCCAAGCGAAGTGACGTTGAGCGAAATACACGTCGGGTCAGGCAGCGAGCAAACACCATGCTGACTCCTCCTCAAAGCATCAATTTTGCTATCCCCCAGGAATACAGCGACATCATTTTATATGACTCTGCAAGAGATGACCCCCACAGGATTCTTGCCATTGGTAGCAATGAACTGTTGCCTTATTTCGAAAGAGGAGAGACATGGTTTGGCGATGGAACGTTCAAGGTGGTGCCAACCATGTTCTTTCAGCTGTATTCTCTCCATGCAAAAGTCGGCAACTCCTATCCTCCCCTGATCTACTGCCTGCTGCCAAACAAGACTGGTCCAACCTATCGTCGAATGATCACGGCGCTCAAAGGGTTGATGCCAGGTGCAAATCCCCAGAAAATTCTTCTTGACTTTGAGATGGCAGCAATGTCAGCTTTCCAAGATGAGTTTCCAGCTGCAGCGATTTCTGGCTGCTTCTTTCATCTGAGCCAGTCCATTATTCGAAAGGTCAATGAGCTGGGCCTAAAGGCTGAATTTGAGGCTGAGGATGGAGAGTTCAATCTCAAGGTAAAATCTTTGGCCTCCTTGGCGTTTGTCCCACCAGCCGAAGTAAGTGCAAGGTATGACGAACTAGCCCAAATCTTCCCTGATGATGATGCTACCAATCAGCTCCTCTCCTACTTTGAACATACCTACGTTAGGGGCCAGGAGTAGGTGGACGCTTTCGAAACGCAAGGTTTACTCCAGAGGTCTGGAATCATTATGCTGACGCTTTGGCCTCTGCCCCCAAGACCACGAATTGCTGCGAGGGGTTTCATAACGCCTTACAAGCACTCTTTCTTTGTGCTCATCCTACCGTGTGGAAACTGTTCAACGGACTCATTAGTGACATGGCAATTCATAGACTTACAGCCCAGAATGCTGAGGTACTGAATGTTGAGCATCCACGAAGCAAGTATGTCCAGCTAGCTGAACGACTGCGTGTGAAAGTGGCTGATTATCACAATCAAGGAGACAAGCTGCGGTATCTACGAGCGATCAGCAACATGCAGGCATGATAGACAAGACCAGCAATATTTGTAGAATAAGAATAGAAGAAGCTTTGAAACTGTTATTCAATAAGCAATCTTACGTTAAAATCAATGATGAATAAAGTATTTCCTTTTTTTGGACGTTTAATTTTTTGTTTTCCCTATACTTGTCTGTAAATAATCGTCCGTACACAATTGTCCGTACACAATTGCGTTGTACACAATTGTCCGTACACAATTGCCTTGTACACAATTGTCCGTACACAATTGCCTTCTACACAATTGTCCGTACACAATTGCGTTGTACACAATTGTCCGTACACAATTGCCTTGTACACACTTGTACACAATTGTCTGTACACAATTGTCCGTACACAATTGCCTTGTACACAATTGTCCGTACACAATTGCCTTGTACACAATTGTCCGTACACAATTGCCTTGTACACAATTGTCCGTACACAATTGCCTTGTACACAATTGTCCGTACACAATTGCCTTGTACACACTTGTACACAATTGTCTGTACACAATTGTCCGTACACAATTGCCTTGTACACAATTGTCCGTACACAATTGCCTTGTACACAATTGCCTTGTACACAATTGTCCGTACACAATTGCCTTGTACACAATTGTCCGTACACAATTGCCTTGTACACAATTGTCCGTACACAATTGCCTTGTACACAACCGTACACAATTGCCTTGTACACAATTGTCCGTACACAATTGCCTTGTACACAATTGCCTTGTACACAATTGTCCGTACACAATTGCCTTGTACACAATTGTCCGTACACAATTGCCTTGTACACACTTGTACACAATTGTCTGTACACAATTGTCCGTACACAATTGCCTTGTACACAATTGTCCGTACACAATTGCCTTGTACACAATTGCCTTGTACACAATTGTCCGTACACAATTGCCTTGTACACAATTGTCCGTACACAATTGCCTTGTACACAATTGTCCGTACACAATTGCCTTGTACACAATTGTCCGTACACAATTGCCTTGTACACAATTGTCCGTACACAATTGCCTTGTACACAATTGTCCGTACACAATTGCCTTGTACACAATTGTCCGTACAAAATTGCCTTGTACACAATTGCCTTGTACACAATTGCCCTGTACACAATTGTCCTTGTACACAATTGTCCTTGGACACAATTGCCCTGTACACAATTGTCTGTACACAATTGTCCGTACACAATTATCTTGTACACAAGTGTGTGCCTTGTACACAATTGTCCGTACACAATTGCCTTGTACACAATTGTCCGTACACAATTGCCTTGTACACAATTGTCCGTACACAATTGCCTTGTACACAATTGTCCGTACACAATTGCCTTGTACACAATTGTCCGTACACAATTGCCTTGTACACAATTGCCTTGTACACAATTGCCCTGTACACAATTGTCCTTGTACACAATTGTCCTTGGACACAATTGCCCTGTACACAATTGTCTGTACACAATTGTCCGTACACAATTATCTTGTACACAATTGTCCTGTCACCCATAGAGCCACTAACCACACACAACCATATCCCAATGACTGGCGAGTCGCACTTCATTTTTCCCATAGGTTTCCCAATGTTTCTAGTGTAATGATACACTTGTATGTGACACAGAAATATTTGGTCTAATTTTCCTATAAAATCTTGACTTTTTGTTGCCTCTTCAGTATGGGCCATGCTGATAATGTATACAAATGATTTTTCCTTTGTTTTGTGTATCTATAGGTTTGAATGTTACTAAATGTCTTCTAGAGTTATTTCTCTTTATTTGTTTCTTACTGGAGAAGAGACCTGTTAACGGACGTGGATACCTTTGCACTGACTTTTTTTCCCTTTCTTTTTATTCCTAAAAGCAATATTAAGCGCCTTTTATGAAGTCTCATTAAAGCTTCACTACTATTTTGTTGTTTTAGCATCTGTGACTCCTTGACACTTAGCTGGTTGTCCTGTTGCTTCCAACATTAGTCCACACGTCTCCTGACTCTGCAGATTCACCATGATTTACCCGTCTTCAGTTTTAGTATGGCTTTACACGCCAGATAAATGGCTACTGAATGTTGGCAGCACCTGGCTCACAATCAAATGTGTGGGGACTTCCTTACTGTACCTGGGCACATGATATCCGTGCAAAAAGACTTAAGGTAGTGTCACACTAGGCGATGTGACGTAACGGCGATGTCGTGGGCGATATTGCAAGTGCGTCGCGCTGTGTGACAGCGCGATGCAACTGCAAATTATCGCAGGTTGACAGGTTTATGAACATGTTCATAAACCTGTCAACCTGCGACCAGCGATTAGGCTGGATCGCGCCGTCTGACACTGTTGGCGGCGCGATCCAGCCTATACCGCAGCGTTCCTGAGCCATCGCTCGCTGGGCTGAGCCCAGCCCAGCGAGTGATAGCTCCGCCCACATCGCCGCCCGCGTCACCGGCAACGTCGTGCCGTGTGACAGCTGGCCTGCGATGTCGGAAGCGAGCGTGCACCTGCACTTCGCTTCTGACATCGCAGGCCAGATCGCCTAGTGTGACACTACCTTTAGTATGATGGATTTCTTAACAAGGGAATAATCTTGTCTCCTTCTAAAACCCCTTGTATGCTCTGATGTCCCGAGCGTTCATTTCTACGGGGTGATCAGAAGAGATGGCTAATGACTGATATATGGACCAGCTTTATAGGTAGCAGTAGGGAAGGGGAAGATTATTGGCTGGTCAGATAAAGGTACAAACAAGACTGCATGGAGGAGTAAATTCCACAAGTGGGGTATCTGTGTAGAGAGAAAGTAGAGCACCATGTCATCCACTGCAAGGAGAAGCAGGAGAAAGTGTGTACAGGAAGGAAGCTGTGCCCATACATAAGAGCCAGTGAAGACTGCAGAATCCTGAATACACAAACCAGCATGTATTACTGGGAGGAACTGACAAATATCTGAAGCTAGGAACAAACTTCTTATCAGAGGGAGGGGTCTGAAAATGAATGTTAGGCCGCTTCACACCAGGGTTTCGAGCTGTCAGGTTGTGTCCGGTGTTCTGTAGGATGCACTGGACACTACCTGTCAGCCCCCTGGACATGCAGAGACTGATGGCAAATATTTCCTCCGAATTTTTTTTTTTTTTTTAACTAATTGTTTTTTTCAATAAAAAACAATCATCAATTGGGACACGAGGCAGTATCATACATAGTCGTTACTCTCCGATCTTGTTTTAAACAGGAATCGTTTCTGCGCGTCTGTGCCGCTGTCCAGTGCTGAAATTTCAGCAGCGCGGGTGCAGGGGAGCTGCCTGCGGTGATGACATTTCAGCTGTGGAGCTCTTCAGATGCTGAGCCTTAGTGGTGACTGTGAACTGCGTGCTGTCCATGGTGCTGAACGAGCGTGGCTGCATTTCACAGCTCCGCTCTGTCAGCACCAGGCGTCCGGGAACCAGTACGATTTTTTTGCTGGATCCGGAGCGAATCTGCGGCCATAGCCTCACATGTTATGGGTGCTGGATCGCCCCTGCTCCGGGAGTATTCGGTTCTGTTCGTTTTTGGCACCGAAACACAAAAAATGATGCAGACTCCGATTTTGTGTCCGGTGCCAAAAACGAAAAGAACCGGATCCTCCTGTAAAAGCACAAATCCGGATGACAAATAACAGCCATTCGGCACCATAGTGATACATGGGGGGAAAATCTGATCCGGTTCACATCAGACAGACCTGAACCCGAAAAATCGTGGTGTGAAGCCGGCCTTAGTTGCACCAACTTATATAAAAATAAATTCTTGTCAAAGGTATCCATTGCCTTTCCATGTTTGGTGAGTTGGAACTTCTACTGAATGACGATACTCAAACAACCTTTATCCTGATGCTTCTTTCTGTATTACAGCTGCAAAGCTGTATTGCTTCAATCCCCGGAAAACTCACAAATGACTTAAATGGAGTCTGCCCGCACAAAATGACTTTTCAAACCAAGTGCAAGCACTCTGTGTTATTAATTCAGAGCATATTCCCACTGATTTGTTCCATCTGTCTCCACCTTCCCTTTGGCTCTGCTGCCAGACATAGACAGAGGATAGGTAGGTGGGAAGGTGCACTTTACTGACTGCTGAGACAAGAGGTCACCGGGCGCCTGCTCTCAGTTTGAACAGTCATTTTGTGCATGGTTTGTCTGTGCTTTCTTCTGCATGGAGAGATGATCTCATATCGGTCTCTCTCAATATATCCAGTGTATGGCAGAGTTTTTTCTATGATCTGGCTGTTATTATCGTGAACTTCCAACTCTCCACTTTAATCTCTAATGACTATCATTTGTAATCACATAATAATATTTGATTTACCTTTCTACATAAGCATATGATACAAAGGCGACCCCGTGCAGCTGCATTTACGCAAAACCCATCACCCCCATGGGAATATTTGGAATTCATGGCCGTCTTTCGGAGTCTCTCTTGTATCATAAGTCTGTTTGACGTGTTCTTGATCCCCTAATGTGAATCAGATGATTATTATCTTTTTATTATTTAGTTTTTACTTGTACTGCACATTTGCTTATTTAATGTATATATTTTTTAAACAGAGCCATCTCAGTGTTTTTTCAGTGGTAAACCCACTGGCTTCCAGTATAACATCCAGTATAACGTCTAGTCTGGCATCCAGTATTGGCTCAGATAGTTCATCCCCTACTGCGCTATCAAGTGTTAATGCCAAAGCACTCCCATTCTACCCTGCTAGTAATACTGTTGAATCAGTCATAGGTAAGCTACATGTTTGTCTTTTACTTTACCATATGGCCATTTTGTATATCATTTTAATTTTTTTTCTTGAGAGGTTTTAAACATTTGTCAGTCGGGAGATAAATCTGTTATAAATTCATATATTATGTTAAAACTTCGCCATTTTATGTTGACTTTTTCATGTGTTAAGGGTGAGCAATGATTTCTTAAATGCTCATTGCAACATTCATTGGATTAAAGGTGTCTTCCCACAAACAAAGTTCATTTTAATTAATAGATCTTGGAATAACAATTTCCACAATTGGATGCTTAAAATTAAATATTCCTGTGCTGAGATGCTCTTTATATATGTATCCCTATGTACTGTGTAATGGATATGTCTGAACCTACAGAGACATGTCTGATCATACCACATCTCCTGTCTGAGATATCTTATATATGTGTCCTGCTATGTACTGTGTAATGGATGTGCCTGACCATACAGGGACATGGTCTGATCATACCACATCTCCTGTGCTGAGATAATCTTAATATGTGCCCCTGCTATGTACTGTGTATGTTTCAGACCAAACAGGTTGCCACTCCCGTGCAACCTCTGTGTATATGACCAAAATAGTCCAGCACACCCTCACATCCTTATTTTCCCTTGGTCAACACCACTTTCCCCCCCCCCCCCCTCCCTCTCTTCCCATCCCCATTTCTTTTTATTGACAGTCAGACTTCATAGAGCCAGAGAAGAGCGGAGATAGAGGGAAATCGAGGCAGGTGGGGGGTGCTCTTCAATGTTTGGCCCCGCCATAATGCAATGAGCAACTGTTCTTGGTTTGAAGAGTCATTTGGTGCTGCCAGTCCCTAGAAAGCATCTCTCTACATCTGACTTGAATGTGAACATACATTTCCAAATAGAGTGCCCAATCCTAATGTCCTGTCACTGCCACTGTCTGACATATCAACACCTGTTTCCCCCCCCCCCCCAAATGGCACCTGCGAGACCTGATGAACATTAACCCTGCACTGCCTACTTAGGAACAGACACAGTATTGTCATCAGAGCTGTTCTATCCCAAATCAATGAGAAGTCAAGAGGGGCCGGTTTTAGGCTTTCCACAGTTTTCCCCCTGCCTCAGTGTTTGCCCATTTTGAGGAAGAAGAAAAAGGGCTCTGTGTGCCTGATGGAGGCAGGGGCATCAGAGCGGAGGACATTAAGCATAGTGACTATGCAATAAAATTGTATAGTCACACAGTCCCAAAGGCATTAAAAAACCCACAATTTTTTGAAGCGGATATCACTCCAGGAAGCGTTGTGTTCCTAAACCTGAAGGTTTTTATTTTATTTTAATCCTCTAAAATGCTGTTTTGCAGTCTTTTGATATGAAGGTGCTTAGCTTGGAGCTGATTCCATCAGGATCCGCATCAAACAAGCAGCATGCATAGATTTCCCCACCTGATGGTTTTTAAAACTTCAAGAAAAAGAAAATGCTCAGAAAACTCCTCATATGAACAACTTAATTTCCCATAGAAATGAACTAGAAGAGTTTTGCAAACGTTTTTTGAAGCATTTTTTTTTTTTTTTAGAAAAAGTTTTAAAGGGATATTAAAAAAATAAAGGGAGAAAAAAAATATTAAAAAAAATAAAAATGCCTCAATGTTATCTTGAGCATCTCTGGAATTGAACGAATCTGGTGTTCCCGATCCTTCTGTCCTCAATACCATCTGAGAGTTTCAAGGCCTCCATATACAGTGCGCAAAATAAGTATTTGATACACTCCACCTTTGCAAGTTTTCCCACCTACAAAGGATGTAGAGGTCTTGATTCCTATCGGATATATAGTTCAACTATGAGAGAGAATCTAATATAACCTCAGAAAATTAAAGTGTATAATTTTTATATAATTAATTTGCATGAAATAAGTATTTGATACGATAGAAAAACAGAACATAATATCTGATACAGAAATACAATTACAGAGGTCAATGTTTCCTGTAGTTCTTGACCAAGTTTGCACACACATCAGCAGGGATTTTGGCACACTCCTCCATACAGATCTTTTCCGTTTTCGGGACTGTCGCTGGGCAACATTACGTTTCAGCTCACGCTAAATATTTTCTATCGGGTTCAGGTCTGAAGACTGGCTAGGCTACTTCAGGACTTTGAAATGCTTTTTATGGAGCCACTCCTTGGTTGCCCTGGCTGTGTGTTTTGGGTCCTTATCATGCTGGAAGACCCAACCACGACCCATCTTCAATGCTGTTACTGAGTGAAGGAGGTTGTTGGCCAAAATGTAGCAATACATGACTCCATCCATCCTCCCTTCAATACAATGCAGTCATCTTGTCTTTGTTGATATTTCCACCGCCATTCTTCACGGTTGGGATGGTGTTCTTGGGGTTGTTCTCATTTTTTTCTTCCTCCAAACACGTCGTGTGGAGTTGATACCAAAAAATTCTTCATTGGTCTCATCTGACCACATGACCTTCTCCATGCCTCCTCTGGATATCCAGATGGTTATTGGTGAACTTTACACAGGCCTGGACTTGTGCTGGTGTCAGCAGGGTGACCTTGCGCCTGCAGGATTTAATTCCATGATGGAGTAGTGTTAGTAATGGTCCTGTCCTAGCTTTCTTCAGGTCATTGACCAGGTCCTTCCATGAAGTTCTTGGCTGATTCTTGACCTTTCTCAGAATCTTCCTTGCCCCAAAAGGTAAGATCTTGTATGGGGTCCCAGACTGAGGAAGATTCATCTTGGGTTTCTTCCATTTTCTAATAGTTGCCCCACTAGTTGTTGACTTCTCACCAAGCTGCTTGCATATTGTCCTGTAGCCCACCCCAACCTTTTGCAGATCTACAATTTTGTCCCTGTTGTTCTGAGACAGCTCTTTGGTCTTGGGGTTCTTTCACACTAGCTTTTTTTGAAAATACGGCAGATTTACCCCATCTGCTGCCTAACGGCCGCACTTGCGGCAAGCACCATGCATTGGTCTATGGGGCTTGAGGCAAGTGCGGTATAGCTTCCGCACCTGCCTCAAGCCCCATAGATAATGCATGGGAGTTGCTGCAAGTGCGGCCTTAGGCGGCAGATGCGAAAAATATGCCGCAATCAGCGAAAGCTGCTGATGTGAAAGGGGTTTTAGTCTGGCTTCACACCACAGTTTTCGGCATCAGGTTATGTCCGGTTTGAACCGGACAGAACCTGATCCGGTTTTGCTTCCCATTTATCCTTCATATCTCATATTTGGCCATCCATTTTTGTGTTTTCTGTGCCGGATTCGTTTTTGTCTGGTTTTTCCAGTCCCCAAAAAACGGAGGCTGCAGCATTTTTGGCTCTGGTGAAAAAATCGGGCAAAACCGGACAAACAGATCCAGGGTGATCCGGCACACACAACCTAGGAGTCTATGGGCACTAGATCCGTAAAAAATTGTATCATTTCCTGGATCCGATTTTAAGCCCAGAGTATGCTCTGAAATCTTGCCGTACAAACTTCAGCACCATGGACAGCAGTACTTCAACCACAGGCTTTGAATTCGGCACCAAGGACAGTGGCAGAGCAGACACAGGGCAGACTACAGCACCTTGGACAACAGCAGAAAACTGTGGTGTGAAGCTAGCCTAAAGGTACCTTTTACACACTTCAATATCGTTAAGATCTCACCAACGATCTCATGGGCGCGCGGTCATTAGGACATCTCTTTGACATAATTTTTGACGTGGCGAGCAGGTATCGTTCGCACAACCCAGCGAACGATACTTATTCACTGTTGTGAATAGAAGTCGTTGACGACAGTTATTGTGGTGTCACACACAACGATGCAGCAGGTTGGCTGATCGTGGATCGTCTGATTTGAGAACGTTCTCAGATCTGCGATCGCTGATCCAACGATTTATCGTAGTCGTATCCCAGTGTTACACACAACGACGTACGAACGATGTCGTTTGAACGACTGCAAAACCTGTGACGTTTGAGCGATATTGTTCGCGATCTTGTACCGTGTAACGGGGCCTTTAGCCATGGTGGAGAGGTTTAACTCTGAGTGTGTGAACAGGTGTCTATTATATAGGTAATGGGTTCAAACAGGTGCAAGTTAATCGCTCTTAATAAAGTTGTGGTTTGAAACCACCGGTGCTGCCCCTCACCAGGTATGTGCATGCACATATATATAGTTATTATCCTTTTCACAGAATAAGATGGGGCATAAGCCAATCTTGTGAAGCGGGAGTCAGTTTCTTGCAGCTGACCTGAAACCCATCATACGCAGGACCAGTGGCGTAACTACTGTCTTGCGGGCCCCGGAGCAAGATTCGCTCAGGGGCCCCTAGGTGAGGGGGGGTGGGGGGTAGTGTTATGCCGGCCGCATGATTACCTGCTCTGCCTCCTGGCGGTCGTGGTCGGGGAGGTTGGAGAAACAGGCAGCAGGGCCCTCCGGGGAGCTCAGGGCCCCCCCCAGGTGACCTCTCTGGGGGGGGGTTGCCGGCCGCACGATTACCTGCTCTGCCTCCCGGCGGTCGCGGCGGCTGGAGACACAGGCAGCAGGGCCCCCCGGGGAGCTCGGGCCCCCCCCCAGGTGATCTCTCAGGGGGGGAGGGGGGTTGCCGGCCGCACAATTACCTGCTCTGCCTCCCGTCGGTAGAGCGGTGAAGGGGCGGGCACTGCTGAGCGGCTGCAGGAAGTCACAGTGTCACTTCCAGCAGTCCTCCCTCAGCCTCGGCGCTATCGTGGCGGGGGCGGCTGGAGACACAGGCAGCAGGGCCCCCCGGGGAGCTCGGGGGGGCCCCCCCCAGGTGACCTCTCAGCCCCCCACCTGACGGTCACACAAGGTAGCTGACCGGCATAGCAGCGTAGCGGCGCTGGGTCTGGGCCCCCCACAAGCGCCAGGCCCCAAAGCGACCGCTACGTCTGCTATGCCGGTAGTTACGCCCCTGCGCAGGACAAAAATCTGCACCTTCCCACACCAGAACCGCAGCGTGAGCATGACGCCATCCTGGTGCGTATTTTTGTCTTCAATACATAATCTGCACCTACATTTTTAGCAAGGGGTAAAGAGAAACTAACAGGTCGGGGAGAATCCTGAGTCCTGCAGGTTGAATGGGTGATCACAATTAATTTGTATTTTATTACATGAAATATGTCAAAATTGTATAAGATTTTCTACTTTTTTTTAATTTTTTTTATTTAGTGTTTCCATTTGAAGTGTAACATACGGTAAAAATGACAGACCTCTCCATTCTTTGTACGTGGGAAAACCTGCAAAATCACCAATATATCAAATCGTGTTAAATAAATCTAAATGGCTTTGGGCGCTGTTCACACTGCAGTTTCATTTACGGCAGGAAACTGGTTTCACATATACGACTGCTTATTATCAAGCAGCATATGTTGCGCCAGGTGCTTTTCTTTATGGTGGGGGAGGGGATGACACCAGCTTAGTGGATGCCCAAGGGCTAATGATTTGGCTGCCTATGGCCACACTTGGTGTCTGGTGTTGTGCAGCCTGGCTGACACATCACATCGCCTCTCGCCTGTCCCCAGTGGGCTCCGCTCTCTATATTTAGGGTGTAAGCAGTTCTCTCTTGCAGAATAGAAGGGGAGGAGGTGTAGTGGCTTGTGAAGCAGGCCGGTTGGCACGCAGCGAGTCCTCCTCTATTCCTGGGAGCGTATGACAGCCTCCTGATGGGGCTGTGGTCACATGAGCAGGGAGCTGCCGGGATCAGCTGCTGTGTATGAGAGCAGAGCCGGGACTGCAGGCAGTGAGTCAGCACTTACACCCCTGGTAAGCACAAGCAGCCCTGCATTTATTCTACTTCTCACTACACCACCCTGTCATTTTCTAGTTTTCCTGATGCCCTACGGTTGCACAATGCTGTAATCATCCATATTATTATGGGATATCACGGATGCAGCTCGGCAATGCATCAAACTTGGGGAATGACTGCAGAGTTCAGCAACTTAAATCAATGATCATAGTATAAGGGGACAATGATATAAATGCTCGGATAATGCACTGTGCGATTTTCAAGGACATGATATGTACACAGTACAGATGTATTTGCAGATTGCGGCTTACTTCATGTATTTTCTTTGCATTTCCACTATAGGCTGCTCTTACATGTGATGTCTCACCTTCTGCAGACACCTACTTGTACATCAAGTCATTTCTTTTGCCAATTTTTTTCTTATTAATTCATAAAATGTGACCAGGGCTTACTTGGTGGGCCGATTGCTTAATTGACCATCTATATCCTGGTGCAGCAAAGCTTCTGCTTGTCATTTAGTGCTGCGTTGTTTGCTCACTATCATATCTCTATAAGCAAGGTGACTCTGCAGGATTACCTGCAGTCCTATGTAAAATCACAAGACAGAACATGATACGAGTGATGAGTTGTGCAAAATGGCAAATTCGGCTCTGTTACATCTAGAATGACAAGTGGTTTTCCATTGTAACCAATAGCTGTATATGTAGGAAAGCTAGAATAAACCTAAGAATTTACATTATTGGCATTCAGAGAGAGAGAGAAAATTTTACTTAAAGGGGTTGTCATGAACATTTCATGCTATAGGACGATGGTTGATGTACCCCACTAAATAAAGGCACTTTGCAATATATAATTTTTCATGTTAAAGGGGTTGTGCCATGAACAATTTTACATTTTAATTAATAGATCTTAGAATAAAAATAAGTTCCACAATTGGATGTGTTAAAAGAAATGTCTTTCCAAGATAGTCTTATAAATGGGCTCCCTGTGTAATGTATGGAACAGGCTGGATATACCACAGCTCCTGGGCAGGGGATGACGTAAGAGTATACATATATTACAACCAGGGATCACAGAATATAAACGTACAGATATTACAACGGGGATCACAGAATATAAGAGTATACAGACATTACAGCCGGGATCACAGAATATAAACAGTATAACAGGTTAACAATCACAGGCAGAGCTCTGCTCCCTCACAGTTTGTTAGAGGGAGCTCCTGGCTGGGCTGAGTTTGGGACAGGCTCACCAGTGATCTCAAACCATACACCCACTTCCAGATTGGGCCATACCTGTACAGCGGATGTTGTAAAGGGGTTAAAAGGACCGTTTACCACTTTGAGTATGGTAAACTGGCCACATCTTGGAATAATTGCTGCAGATCTCCGTAAAACATAGTTTCCCTTTTATAATTTCTCCTCTCTGATGTAGAAATATCAGCTTAATTTTAGGTTACAATTTAGGTTGAGCACTCCCATTCAAATTTTTTAGGCTAAACCTATGTGATTATATATGTAGTGTAGGTGTTAACATGTATGCACCGATCGCTTTCTTACCTGGTTTCCCGCTCTAGTCCGCTCCTCTTCTGAGTTTCTTAACTGAAGTTCATGTATGACCTGGAAGTCTCATTTACAGTTTGTCTATGCAGCGTCAGAACGAGGCACCATAGATTTACATTGTAATAGTGATGTCTGTCTCACACACAAACCCCAATGTGAGCCGGCAAGTCAGAATAGTAGTCACATAACTCAAAAGTGGACTGGAACAGCGCCAGAAAGAGAAGATGGCAATCTGTGAGTATATTAACCCCTCCATGACCAAGGATATATAGAGATAGAGATATATATATATATTAGTAGTAGCTGAGTGCTGCAAGGCTTTTTTCTAGTATATAGATATAGATAGATAGATAATAGATAGATATAGATATCTATCTATCTATCTATATATAATTAATATTACACGTCCTTGGCCATGTCCCTCCCCCTGATGTGCACCCACACATCTAGGCAGATCCGATCAGCTGAGATGTGTAGCTAACAGGATCAGTGATCGTGTCGGTGCTGTTAACCCTTTTGAAGGGAAAAAGTTTTTTTAAAAACATGCAGAAAACATAAGTTGAAATCGCCCCTTTTGCCCCATTGAAAATACTATTTAAAAAATACAAACATACACACATATACCATGTTCCAAATTACTCTGCAAATGTTCTTTTTCTCTGTCGTTTGCACCGACTATTTAGGAAAATCAGTCAGTGCAATGTCATCATCCGTTAGAGTGTACATCGAATTTTATTGAAGAAACCTCCCAGTGATAAGAGTATAATCTTCAAAATTAAAACAAACTCTAAATGCACTGTTCCAAATTATTAGGCACAGTAGAGTTTCTAAACATTTGATATGTTTGGAAGAACTGAAAATGCTCATGTGTTGAATTTGCAGCATTAGGAGGTCACATTCACTGAAATAAAAAGCCATTTAACTCAAAAACATCCTAACAGGCCAAGTTACATGTTAACATAGGAACTCTTCTTTGATATCACCTTTTCAATTCTTGCATCCATTGAACTTGTGAGTTTCTGGAGAGTTTCTGCTTGTATTTTTTTGCATGATGTCAGAATAGCCTCCCAGAGCTGCTGTTTTGATGTGAACTGCCTCCCACCCTCATAGATCTTTTGCTTGATTATACTCCTAAGGTTCTCTGTAGGGTTGAGGTCAGGGGAAGATGGTGGCCACACCACGAGTTTATCTCCTTTTATGCCCATAGCAGTCAATGGCACAGAGGTATTTTTGAAGCATGAGATGGTGCATTTGTCATGCATGAAGATGATTTTGCTCCTGAAGACACGTTTTTGCTTTTTGTACCATGGAAGAAAGTTCTCAGTCAAAAACGATATATACTTTACAGAGGTCATTTTTGCGCCTTCAGGAACCGTAAAGCGGCCTACCAGCTGTTTCCTCATGGTTCCTGCCTAAAACATGACTCCTCTACCTCCTTGCTGACGTCGCAGCCTTGTAGGGACATGGTGGCCATCCACCAACCATCCACTCTCATTCATCTGGACCATCCAGGATTGCTCGGTGATCATCAGTAAACAAGACTGTTTGTTTGAAAATTAGTCTTCATGTATATCTGGGCCCACTGCAACCGTTTGCTTGTGAGCACTGTTTAGGGGTGGCCGAATAGTAGGATTATGCATCACAGCAAGCCTTTGAAGGATCCTACACCTTGAGGTTCGAGGGACTCCAGAGGCACCAGCAGCTTGAAATATCTGTTTGCTGGTTTGTAAGGCCTTTTTAGCAGCTGCTCTCTTAATCCAATGAACTTGCCTGGCAGGCCCCGTCACACACTACGATATCGTTAACAATATAGCTGCAACGTCACCGGTTTTCTGACGTTGCAGTGATGTCAAAACGACATCGTTGCGTGTGACACATATCAACCACCAACGACAAGTTCGTTAATCGTGCAAGAATGGCCAGGACCATTATCTTATCGTTGATCTTCCGCTGGGCGGCCAGCATCTTCGTGTTTGACAGTGGGAGACCAACGATAAACGACCTCCCAGCACCGCACAGCACACACTGGGAGCTGGTAACCAAGGTAAAATTGGGTAACTAAGCGCAGCGCTCTTAGTTACCCAATGTTTACCCTGGATACCAGCGCGATTGCTGGTGAGTCTGTTTGACAGCTCACCAGTGATCAACTAACTGTCCCAGCGACCCAATTGTTGGTTGGATCGCTGGGACATCGTACTGTGTAACGGGGGACTTTAGGTTTTCATGCAGTATCTAATTTTTTCATCCCTTGTCCAAGACATTGCACTATTTATTGCTTTTCGGCAGCTGAGCGATCCTTTTTCTTTCCCATGTTACTTGAAAACTGTGGCCTGCGTAATATTGTGGAACACCCAGTTTTCCTTTTATTGGGCTCACCTGCCAAACTAATTATCACAGGTATCTGCGTAACAGAAAAATAAGTTCAAATGCCAATATTAATTTTGTTTTGGTTACCACAACATTGCAATAACGGGCGATCAACATAGTGCATCTTACCCAAAATGGTATCATTAGAAACTTTAGCTCAAGCCGCAAAAAATAAGCTGTCACACAGCTCCAGATCCCGAAAAATGAGAACGCTACGGGTCACAGAAAATGGTGCAAAAGTGCAAATCATTTTCTTTTAAAACTCCTGAATTTTTTTCCACCACTTGATAACAGTAGAAGTATACATGTTTGGTATCTACTGACTCGTACCAACCCCAGGCTCCATACTGACAGATCAGTTTTACCATATAGTGAACATGGTGAATAAACCGCCCCCCCCAAACAACGTGTAATGCACTTTTTGTTTGCAATTTCCTGTACACATATGTAAAATAAATTGCATTCAAAAGTACGAGTGATTGGCTCTTTTACTGATCCTCCAGTCTGCTGCACAAAATATTTTGGGAAGCAATGTGAGTCCCGTCCAGAAGCTCACATGTGGATATTAGAATAAATGCGATAATTCCTTTCTGGCGCTTACGGAGGAAGAGGATCTCAAGGAAGGTTTATTCTCAGAACATAGAAAGCAAATGATCCTATTTATTCACAGTGACTTGACTTTTGTGAGAGGAGATTCGGACGTTCTTGCAATGATACATAACACTGATCTGCTCTGTGTACACAGTAGCTGTAGAGATCAGTGAGAAGAGGAGGGTGTGCTCTACTCTCCCCTGCATGACCCTGCCTGCTTATGATTGGCAACCTCATACAGGGGGAAAAGTACACTCCCCCATAGACAGATCTCTGGTAAGGACCAAATCAACTTTATCTTAAATAATAACCTAAACTTTACAAGCTAAAATCTCTACAATGGAGAATTTTTTTTTTTTTTTGCTTTCCCCAGCTTTGCAGCCACTATTCCATGATGTGGCCAGTTTAACCATGCTCAGACTGGTAAAAGGTCCTCTTGAAACAATCTAAAGTAGCCATAAGCAGCTCTAAAAGGGGAGACGTACGAATGGGCAGACTTTGTCCATCCCAATTAAAGAGGAGCTGACACTTGATTTAATTTAAACGGAGTATCTCCACCAATTGCCACTGCTCCACGGATTTCTGTCCGTTTTCCTTTTCCTTCTAAGGCCCCCTTCACACTGCAGGATTTCTCTGATCAGTGTCAGTCAGTGTTTGTGAGCCAAAACCAGGAGTGAAGCTTGCAGAGAAAAACTAGAATTGAAAGATTGACAGCTTTTCTGTGTTTTGGAGACACTCCTGGTTTTGGCGCACAAACACTGATGGACACTAATCAGTGAAATCATGCAGTGTGAAGGGGGCCTAAGCCTCGGGGGTAATAAGGAGCTCATTTTCCTCAGCAACTAATAGTGTGCATCCTACAGAACTTCACTGGGTGTTTGTGCTTTTTCTTCTATGATGCTGGCAAGTCAACTTTGGTTTGTGAGTTTTTGTTTTCCCCTTTGTCCCATTTTACAACGGACAGCCACAGATCCTTAAACATGATGTGAAAGCACCCTTAGTCTCCTATACTGACCCTCCGGCTACAGGGGCCCTGGTGTCCCTTATCCTAGAGTTACCTCTGATAGTGAGAATCTGAGCCGCCATCCTTGCCCTGCCCCTGGGTAGCCCTATTCTGATACACTCACTCTCCCACCAGGGGAAGCTAGGACAGGAGAGGTACAACCCCACAAAAAAGAACGGGGAAACCAAAAATACTCACTGCAATACCAGAGGAATAGAGATCTGTGCACAGTGGAAAAGCAGGAGGAAAACCAGATGACAAAAGGATTTTCACAGCACACTAAACAGCAAGCACTTTAATAGATCACCAACAACTGGATCACCACATTGACCGGTATTGCAAAAGCTATAGTCTATATGGGAAGACAGATTCCACGTCTTAAAGAGGCAAGGAGCAACTGTGATAGGTTTCCCAGTGACAGTAGATCTGTGTCTCCTAGGTTCACGACACCCCCTGCAGAGCACCATTGACTGTCCTGTATTGTGCCTTTGAGTTGCCACGTGACATTTAATTACATTTCCATTTATTTGATTATAACAAAACACACTTTCTCTTATCGTAATGTATTTATAGTTTTCCTATGTGCCCACAGACCTTTTTTCTTCTTCTTTATTATACATTAGCATTTAGGTAGTGAATGGGAAGTGACTAGTAACTTGTATCTTTATTTTCAGGTTCTGCCCTAGATCTTCATTTTAGCAATATAACTGTTGCATCCTTAGACAAAGAATTAGAAGACTCTGAGAACAGCGACCTGGGCTTATCAAGTAAGAATCCAGCACTTTGTCTTCATGGTTATGGGAACTCCTCGCAGAGAGGACCGTCCTGTAGCAAGTGTGTAAATAGTTGTTAGTATGATCATCATATAATTATGTATGTTATATAAGGGGTGCCTCTCTGGTATTTCCACCAGCGTGTTTTTGTATTTGTGCACTGGAGTGGTGCTTTAGTCCCCTGTCCCCAGTATTATACTCATCTGACGCCATCTTCAGTTATTTTCAGCGTCGCACTGGTCGGTCTCCTATGATTTGTGACCTGCTGCAAGTCACAACTCAATACAAATCTATAGAGGCCTCGTTCCAGCTGTCATAGAGATGCTTTGATCCCTTGTGATGTGATTTCTGGTCAGTCACAAGCTAAAGGCACAAGATGGCGGCCACAGGACCAGTGTGATTCCAAAAAAGGATGAAACCGTTGGACTGAGACTGGGGGGCAGGAGACTTAGATTTACAGCACCACTCCAGCGCTGGAGAACACCCAACCTGCTGGAGACGTGTTTGGCATTGGTGCCAAAGTTGGATGATTTTGTTTTCCAGTCTCTAAAACCGTATGTAAAACATAGCTGTCATTTCACACAAAAAGCATATAAAATCCTGGTCTTGTTCTCTCATTACCCACAATAAGTTAAATTTGCTTTTGATGCACATGTCAACCTATTATATCCAGGAACTGTCCCAATTGTTGTACTCTATAATTTGGCATTGGAGATGGGGGAAACAGTTTGCGGGACTCCTGCCCGTCGGGAGGCTCACTAATCTTTCATCTTATAGGATCCCTGGTTCAGTTATTGATTAGCTGGGCTGTTGTGATGTCTTCATTGCGGCATCACAGACTGATGATGTCATGCCAGCCTGGCTAATCAAAAGCTGCGCCATGGATCCTGGAGATTTGTGAGCCTCGCATCAAAAGATTATGGACAAGAGTCTCACAGATCAATCTGCCCATCCGTACTTTGTGTTATCAGCATGCTGGCAGCATATAGGACCCAGAAACCTCCTTTTCCTTACATCCTATCATATATTGCGCCTGCTATTGTCCAATAGTTGACCTGCATTTGACTGAAACAACAGTGTCAGACAAGAGAGCAGGAGCAGAGAAACAGAGCCATTCCCGCCTTCTGTAGCAGAGCACGGAGCCACCTCCTGTAGCGGGGCATGAAGCTACCCCCTTCACCCTGCCTCCTGCAGCGGGGACACTGCGCTGCCCTTCGCCTCCTGCAGCGGGGACACTGAGCTGCCCTTCGCCTCCTGCAGCGGGGACACTGAGCTGCCCTTCGCCTCCTGCAGCGGGGACACTGAGCTGCCCTTCGCCTCTTGCAGCGGGGACACTGAGCTGCCCTTCGCCTCCTGCAGCGGGGACACTGAGCTGCCCTTCGCCTCCTGCAGCGGGGACACTGAGCTGCCCTTCGCCTCCTGCAGCGGGGACACTGAGCTGCCCTTCGCCTCGTGTAGCACATTATCAAGTTGAGGTGTCTGTTCATACATTTAAAGGAAACCTGTCACCAGGTTTTTGTCATCCCATCTGAGAGCAGCATAATGTAGAAAGAGACCCTGATTCCAGCGATGTGTCACTTACTGAGCTGCTTGCTGTCATTTTGATAAAATTAGTGTTTTCTCTGTAGCAGATTTAGCAGTCTGTGAATATGACAGACTACCTGGCAGTAGGCCAAGTAGACTGCTATTAATCTCCAGCTGATCAAACAGTGATTTTATCAAAACTACACTGAACAGCACAGTAAGTGACACATTGCTGGGATCAGGATCTCAGGTCCTATATTATGCTATTCTCAGATTAGGTTGCAAAAACCTGGTGACAGGTTCCCTTTAAAGAAATTGTATTGAATAAGGGAAACATGACTACTTATTCCAGAGAGAACTGTGTAGACTTTTGTATAGTCCAATTGCAATACCAGAAACAGCCTCTGAACAGGTGTGGCGCTGATTCTGGAATAAAGTAGCTGTGTATTTGAAAACCTGTACAAGAATTGTAATAGAAACTAATTTTGTGTTTTTTGCTCCTGTTTTATGTTTAGGTCAAAGGTTACTGGGAAGTTCAGCACCAGTGAATATCCCTGGATCTCTTGCTCGCTCATCTTCTCTTCACTCGTCGTCTTCTCTATCCACCTCTCCATTGAGTTCTCTCTCCCAGTCACTGTCACAGTCCTATCTCTCCTCTAGTATGGCTCCCCGCCAGCAGCAGACGCCAACACTCAAGTCTGAGCACAACGCATTAGGCACTTCCACCTCCTCACACAACTCTTTAGGTACAATGATAAAAAATGTCTGTCACTTGGTTACCGCGTAGTAATAGAGCAATAGGTAATTAATGGGGCCTTCCCCTTTCAGAAAATGTTCCATCATGTCGCCAGAGCCGCAGGTAATCGGTGAGCTCAGCAGTAGGGCACTGTGCACACTACTGCAGACAGCGTTATGTGGCAGGCTTCAGCTCTTTTTGGGTTCCATTATCGCTTTTTTGATTTGTTTTGACAGAAAAAAAAGTTTTTTTTACTGTGCATGGAGTCTTGTTAGTAAAAACAGAATTTTTTTTTTTTTTTAATGAGTAAAGGCCCCTCTTAATGAGCTGTTAAATCCAGAATAAGTGTTGGCGTGTGTGTTCATGACTATAGCTATATAAACCATCTGGTCATCATCCCGAGAAAAGCATTTATCATGTTATTAGATCTTTTATGCCAGCAGACAGGATAGATGGAGAAAGAAAAAAGACCATGCCTATATTTACTGTGCGCACCAGAATAATATGAAACAATGAAAACTTTATCACATACGTACAGCACAAAACAACATTTTCTGGTCATCATAATGGGAGACCCAGACAATGGGGTTTAGGGCTCCGCCCTCCGGAGGTCACACTAGGTACTACAAGTTTGTAGACACCGCCTCCTCCGCTTATAAACCCCCACCGTAGGGAACATCCTCAGTTTTAAACTTAGTGTGCTCGGAGGATCACGCTTTGCTTGCACTTCACTGCATTCTCACAGCTTACGTGATGGCGTATGAAGACAAGGTAATTGGTCCCGGTCGGGACCCTCGACAGTCTCCCCGCTAACCCTTTGTGGAACACGCTGGTGGAGGTACCGGAGGGCTTTTAGCCTGGACACTTAGTTGTTCTCCCGGTACGCTGTCGTACTCCCTCCTTTCCATCCCTCCGTAGAGGCTCTGGAGAGGGGGAGCCCGGAGCCTTGCACAGCTCCGCTCCGTCCGAGGCCTCCCTAAATGGTGCTTACAGACCGGACGGAGCCAGCCCAGTCCGAGGCCTCCCTAAATGGTGCTTACATTCCGGACTGGTGCTGTACCCCCGTCCGAGGCCTCCCTAAAGGTGCTTACAGACCGGACCGGCACTGAGGCACCTTGTGTGTCTCCTGTGTGCCTGGGGGTAGTGTCTGTCACCTTGTGTGTCACGACACTCAGGCCGCGCGGTTACCCTCGGGTCCGCGGCTCTGATGGTGTACCCTGTGCTGGGGTCACTCTGGCTGACCGCCCTGTGTGACACAGGGGCTGAGGCTGTAGGCTGCTGCTGTTTATTTGGTGCATGCAGTCTGTGTGTGTATGTGTACTATGCCACACTCTTTTCCCGCGCTGCGGGCTCTGGCACCTCCATTGCTGAGGCAGTCTGGAGGAGGAGGAAGCAGCTCTGGTGGTGACATCACCGATGGGCGTGTTTTGTGTTCTCCCGCGTGTTCCTGGCCACGCCTACGTCTTTACAGTCGGCGGCCATCTTCTCTCTCTTCCCGGCTGGCTGCAGCGTGTGTCTGCACTCTCAGGGGAGACCGGAACTCGCGGAGGTCACACAATCGCACCGCTTCCTCCTACCGCTTCCTGCGGTCGGTAAGCCACCGGGATCTCCGGTTTGTTTATTACAACTTGGCTTATTTACCCCTTCTGTGGCGATGTCCTCAGTAAGGAAGCATGCTGCTAAGGCAGCAGATGACACCATTACCTGCGCTACATGCAACGGTTCACTGGTGGAGGGGTCCTGCAATAATTGCGGGCGCCCAGAGACCCGGCCAGTTGCTGCTGAGTCAGAATCTGCGGGTCTGTACCCTGAGGTTCGGCTGATCCCAGGGACATGGGAAACGCAGAGTAAGATAAATGAATCTCTGCTGGCCCAGATGTCCTCCATGTCGCAATCCCTGGAGGCACTTCATAGGAGACTGGAAAACCCAGCTACTCCTCCTAGTTACCCCCGGGTGTCTCTTGCTGCTACTGTGAGACCCCCTAAGCGAGCTCGTGAGGCCTCTCCAGAGCTCCAAGCTCCCTCTGATGAGGAGCGTTCCTCTGATGGTGAGGAGGATGATGGGGGTTCTATTCTCGGGTCTGTCTCTGAACCTCCAGATGGGGTGGAGGATCTGGTGTCCTCCATCAATGAGACATTACGTCTTGTCACTCCTCCTGAGGAGGTGACGGTGCACCCCAAGGAGGTCTATCAATGGCTGCGGCCGGAGGCTAGACCAAGTGGATCCTTTATGGACCACACTAATTTTGGAAGGGTGATTAGAGCACCCAGGTTACATCCTGGGCGGCGATACGTCCGTAAACCTAAGGACCTTCGCTTTCCCTTTCCTCCAGACGTGCTTCAGGAGTGGTCGCAGTCCCCGAAGGTGGATGCTTCCATGACCAGGATTGCTGCACGTTCCTTGTTTTCTGCCTCTGATAGCTCCTCATTGAAGGATGCTACTGATAGACAGGTCGAGCAACTCGCCAAGTCTTCCTATGAGGCTGTGGGGTCTTCATTTGCCCCTAATTTTGCCGCGGTCTGGACCCTACAAGCGATTACCTCCTGCTTGGATGGTATCTCTGATCTCGCTAGGTCCAGCCCAGAGGTCCTGGCGCTCACCGACAGAGCGAGGGCTTATGCGGATTACGCCAGGACGGCAACTTTGGAAACTGCCACTCGCTCGGCTGTGGCTTCTGCCAATGCTATAGCGATCCGCAGGTTGTTGTGGCTGCGTCTCTGGGACTCAGATGCCACGTCAAAGAAGATTTTGCAAAATCTTCCGTTTTCTGGTGACAGGCTCTTTGGCACCGAGCTGGACAAGCTGATAAAGGATTCTGCTGAGTCTAAGATACCGCAGAATAAGCCTAAGCCACGGTATACCGTGAAAAGGAACCCAAAACAGTGGTCCTTTCGCCCCAGCTCGCAGTCATCAGCAACGTCCGCTCGCGCGGACCGTGGGGGCAAGCCCTCTACTCAGTGGCGCAACAAAGGGTCCGAGACGTAGTCTCAAAAGGCTACAGGATAGAGCTGACGTCACAGCCAGCACACCGATTCCATCGGTCTGTCCCATCCCCAGACAAGGCTCAGGCTTTTCATCTGGTTTTGGAGGGACTCCGCAGAGACGCAGTGGTGGTCCCAGTGCCCACGGGAGAGAGGTTCAGGGGTTTTTACTCCAACCTCTTTATTGTCCCAAAGAAGGACGGCTCTTTCCGTCCGGTTCTGGACCTAAAGTTGTTCAACCGTCACGTGTTGGTTCGGAAGTTCCGTATGGAATCCCTGCGCTCCGTGATCGCGGCTGTGTCGCAGGGGGATTTCCTAGCGTCCATCGATATCAGGGACGCTTACCTTCACGTACCCATTGCACCAGCTCATCAGCGCTGGTTGAGATTCGCAGTGGGGGAAGAACACTTCCAATTTGTGGCACTGCCATTCGGGCTAGCCTCGGCACCGCGAGTGTTCACAAAGGTGATGGCCTCCATGATGGCTCTCCTGCATGTGCAGGGACACGCCGTCATTCCCTATTTGGACGACCTACTGGTCAGGGCGCCATCGGAAGACCTTTGTCGGGTGAGCCTGGAGGTGACCATGAAGTCTCTGGAACAGTTCGGGTGGCTTCTCAACATTCCAAAGTCAACCCTGGTTCCGACCCAGTCTTTGACATATTTGGGCATGGACTTCCACACGGACTCAGCCCTGGTGTCCCTACCTCAAGCCAAACAGCTTGCGATCCAATCAGGAGTACAGAATGTTCTCCTGTCACCACAATCTTCCCTACGGGGGTTGATGAGACTGGTGGGACGCATGGTGGCGGCGATAGAGGCGGTGCCTTTCGCACAGTTTCGCCTCCGACCTCTCCAGCTGGAGATTCTTCGCCGATGGGACAAAAGGACGATTTCTCTGAATCGGCTGGTGACGCTGTCACAATCGACCAGGGACTCCCTACAGTGGTGGCTCCAGCCACATCATCTGTCTCGGGGCCGGTCCTTTCTAAAACCGTCATGGTTAGTGGTGACCACCGACGCCAGTCTGAAGGGCTGGGGTGCGGTGTTCCTGCACCACAGGGCTCAAGGCCTCTGGACTCAGTCGGAGTCGGCGTTACAGATCAACGTGCTGGAGATCAAGGCGGTCTATCTGGCGCTCCTGGCGTTTCAGAAATTCCTGTCAGGACGACCCATTCGGGTTCAGTCCGACAATGCGACGGCCGTCGCCTACATAAATCATCAGGGAGGGACCAGAAGTGCTCAGGCCCTCGCCGAAGTCCACCGCATTCTAGCCTGGGTGGAGGAAAACGGCTGCCTGATCTCCGCAGTTCACATCCCAGGGGTCGAGAACTGGGAGGCCGACTATCTGAGCCGACAGGGGATGGACGCCGGAGAGTGGTCCCTACATCCAGACGTCTTCCGGGACATCTGCAGCGAATGGGGCACTCCGGACGTGGATCTGATGGCCTCACGGCTGAATCATCAGGTGCCCCAATACATGGCACGATCGTGGGATCCTCAGTCTCTGGGGGCGGATGCCCTGATCCTGAGTTGGTCCAGCTTCCAGCTGCCATATGTATTCCCGCCTCTGGCTCTGATTCCCAGGGTTCTGTGGAAAATCAGGACAGAATGCAGGGTAGCCATTCTAGTGGCTCCAGATTGGCCCAGGAGGTCCTGGTACCCGGACCTGTGGCAACTGTCAGGCGGACACCGGTGGGCTCTTCCAGAACGCGCAGATCTACTCGCGCAAGGCCCATTCTTCCACCTCAATTCCAGGGCCCTCAGATTGACTGCATGGCTCTTGAGGCCTGGCTGCTGACATCCAGGGGCTTCTCTCCTACGGTAGTTGCCACGATGAGACATTGTTGGCCTTCCTACAGTCGGGTTTGGAGTGGGGATTATCCCTTGGCTCTCTGAAAGGTCAAGTATCAGCACTTTCAGTGCTGTTTGACAGGCGCTTGGCGCTCCTCCCGAAGGTCCGTCAATTTCTGCAGGGGGTGTCTCGGGTGGTTCCGCCTTACAGGCGACCTCTGGACCCTTGGGACCTCAACATGGTCCTGGCGGCCCTGCAGAAACCGCCGTTTGAGCCACTGAGAGACATCTCTCTCTCTCGTCTGTCCCAGAAGGTGGTTTTTCTGGTGGCAATTACGTCTCTGAGAAGGGTCTCAGAATTGGCTGCACTTTCGTGCAAGTCACCCTTTCTGGTGGTTCACCAAGACAAGGTGGTGTTGCGCCCGCGGCCTGAATTCTTGCCGAAGGTGGTTTCAACTTTCCACCTAAACCAGGAGATTGTTCTCCCATCATTTTGCCCCGCTCCCGTTCATCAGGTTGAGCGCGACCTCCATACTCTGGATCTCGTGAGAGCTGTACGCATTTATGTGTCCAGGACCGCCTCCTTTAGGAGTTCGGATTCCTTATTTGTCCTCACGATGGGTCGCTGTAAGGGGTCCGCGGCTTCAAAGTCGACCTTGGCCAGATGGATCAAGGCTCCCATTCAGGAGGCATACCGGTCTTCTGGTTTGCCTCTCCCGGTGGGTTTGAAGGCACACTCTACTAGAGCTGTAGGTGCCTCATGGGCCTTGCGACATCGAGCATCTGCTCTACAGGTGTGTCAGGCGGCCACCTGGTCCAGCCTGCACACTTTCTCAAAGCACTATATGGTGCATGCCCATGCCTCTGCGGACGCAAGTTTGGGCAGGCGGGTCCTCCAGGCGGCGGTTGCCCACCTTTAAGGGGGACCGTGTTTTATCCGTCTTGTTGAGGAACTCTTCCCGCCCTGGGGTATTGCTTTAGGACATCCCCATTGTCTGGGTCTCCCATTATGATGACCAGAAAAAAGAGAATTTTGTTTACGTACCGTAAATTCTTTTTTCTTTAATCATCAATGGGAGACCCAGCACCCACCCAGTTGTTCCGTTGCATGTTTGCATTTGGTCTGTTCTCTGTTGAGACAGTGTTTTTCCGGGTTGTTCAAACCGTCTGTGCACGGCATTCTTCCCGATGTTTCGGGTGTGGTTCATTTTTCTCCTCGCAGCTTATGGACTAAACTGAGGATGTTCCCTACGGTGGGGGTTTATAAGCGGAGGAGGCGGTGTCTACAAACTTGTAGTACCTAGTGTGACCTCCGGAGGGCGGAGCCCTAAACCCCATTGTCTGGGTCTCCCATTGATGATTAAAGAAAAAAGAATTTACGGTACGTAAACAAAATTCTCTTTTAAAAACAAAAATGTGAATCCGCACCTCAGTATACAGTAATATTATGATCCAGTGGATAAGTGGATGGGTGCTATCTGGATGATAAGTAATTCCCAACAATATACAGGTAAACAAAGTAATATATGGTCTGACGGAGACTCAGAAAATATGGTCATATAGTATTAACGCCATACAAAAAGATAACCAGCCTGAAGGAATCAGAGCCTACTGTGCTGACATAAGGTTAATGTATCTAATATGAGCCGAGTGTATGTATGTATGTGTGGTGCAAACCCTGCCCACTCCACATCCTCACGCCCCACTCCACAAAGCCACACCCTCCACATACGCCCCACTCCACAAAGCCGCACCCTCCACATACACCCCACTCCACAAAGCCGCACCCACTTCACAGTCTACATCTGCATATATCCCTGTATCCTTCACATAGCCCCGCCCCCGGGACTGTGGAGGACTGGCGCTAATACATGAGTCGGCGCTATGAAAGGAGCAAGGCTACTGGGAGGAGTGGGGCTAAATCTCCACATATCCTTACCTCTTCCATATAACCCAGCCCCCAGGACTATGTGGAGGGTGGAGCTATGAGGGGGTGGGCTTATTCATGGGGGCAGCACTATAAAAAGTGTGGGGCTGTGTAGAGCTGGCTCTATGAAGTGGCTGGGCTATGATACACACACACACACGTTGCCATATATGGCCCATATTGCCATATATCAGCATTACAACCATCTATGGGCATTATGTCCGTGAAGGGATGATGCTATACGTAGGGGCGGAGCTAAGAAGGTGGTGAGGCTACAATAAGGGAGGAGCTATGAAGGGGGCCAGGCTACTTTTTATGGGCAGGGCTATGATACACACACACACATAGTAGGCGATATTACCACATATGAGCATTACAACCATATATGGGTGTTGCGCCCAGGCAATGCCAGGCTCTGCAGCTAGTAACCAATAATACAGGAAGAAACAAGGTCAAAACTATATAAAGGAACAACCAGTCTATTAGAAGCCAGTGTACTGACAAGTAACAAATCCAAATGTATCGGACCATATAACCGTAAGCAAAGTCGAAACCTGTGTAGGGAATGCTAATTCAAGAAGATTCACATACACTAACACACCATGTTTGGCTGCAACCTGGGTGTACAGAGGTGGTGGGTTATTGTTCCTTTTAATGGACCTGACTCACTTATCCACAATTATATGTTCATAGGATCAGAATATTACTGTATACTGGGGTCCGAACCCACATTTTTAGTTGTTGTTTTGTGGTGTTGTACATATGTAATAAAGTTTTAATTTCTTCATGTTCTGCTATTATTGTAAAGTATATGCATGGTCTTCTCTCTTCCTCCATTGATGCTCCTTACCTTGCATTATATGGCGCCCTCTTTTTTTTTTTTTTTTTTTTCCCTAACATCTGCTGTGCATTCCCTTACTTCATGTATGTAAAAATAGCAGACAGGATAGAACCACTTCAGTCCTGTGTCCATGTATACAGAATAAGAGCAGAAGCAGAGCGTGATAACCAGCATACAGGACAGAACCATTTCTGCTCTTATTCTGTATGGGATCCTAGTTACCCGCTGTGTACCTTGGATACCAGCCGGTGAGCGGAGAAGGCTGCTAACTAGGGTACACATCGGGTATCTAGGCAGCGCGCGCTGCCTAGTTACCCGCATTTTACCCTGGATACCAGCTGCAGACATAGTGGAAACGATATAAAAATAATTTCCGATGTCGCTGGTAAAATGATCACTGGTGAGTCTGCCTGTGTGACAGCTCACCAACCATCATCCGTCAATGTCGTCAGCGATAAGATCGCTGACGACATTGACGCGTGTGACGGCCCCATAAGAGGTTGATGAAGGCTGTATGAACAAACGTGACCACATCAGTGCAAAGGGTTGAGGAATCTTTTAGTTCCTAATCTTCTCCAACCTCATCCAGATTTGATATATTTTGGTTTGGATCAATGTGATGGACTCTGCCTTGTTAAAAGATGAAATGACAAATTGCAAGCTGTGTTTTTGTTGAATGTTTGGCTTAACTTTTTTTTTTTTTATTTCCCTCATAGGTTTAAATGGGGTAACGGGCAGTATTTGGGACTTTGTTAGTGGGAGTTTCTCACCCAGTCCCTCACCAGTATTCAGTAGTGGCACTACCAGTTCCACCAGTACCAATTCTAACAGTAGTGAGCTGTCCCGTGTTAGGAGGGAACTCGACGATGCCAAGCGGAAAATAAAAAGATGGGAAGACTCCTGGCAACAGGTGAAACAGGTGAGAAAGTAACTTACAGCTATTAGAGAGCTGTTTTAGGGCTGCTAATGGGGAGTATATTACAATGTATGGGACATGATATCCAGAGATAATGTTCCTTAATCCTGACCAAAATGTAAGTGACCTTGTGTTTAAGACATAGTCCAATATCAGAAAATGACCGATTGTTTAATCCCAGTTTGTAAGCTCCATTATTTTTTTTAACATATTTTTTCATAGAGCGACTAATATAAAAAAAAAATAAATCAAGATGAGTAATCTTGCAATTGTCCTACTAACCACTGAGGTTTTCAGGAATGGTTCTCAGCAGCTTCATTACCATACCTGGCAATATTACAATGACGGGTAACCATAGAATAGCCTCAGTGGCCAGTGTGGAAATTTCAAGACTTCACTTTTATTTTTAATACATGTTGTGATATGGGGAAAAATTTTGCAAAAAATATATATTTAGGTAAAATTTTGATTAACAAAAAATGGATCATTTTCCGATGATGTTGCTTTTAAAAAGGGTTGTGTATTTGAAGAAGAAAAAAAATTCTCGTATCCGTACAGGCTGGGTTTAATATCTAAGCCAGACCCCCTGCATTGGCTATGGCAGAAAAGAGGCCTGACTTAGTTATTAAAATGATCAAACAATGCCTTTTTTTAAAACTGGTTTGATTTAATCCAGTTTTATCTAAGTGTTCTGTGAACGTTTGAATACCGATGAGAATTTTTCTTATTATTCTCAAGGCTTGTGACGCATGGCAAAAAGAAGCCCAAGAAGCAAAAGAGCGTGCCAAGGCAGCAGATGCAGACCGACAAGCAGCACTTTTAAAGAAGGAAGAGGTGGAGGGCACACTGAAGAAACTTCAGGAGGAGTTTGATGTCCTATGCGTATCTCCACAGTTTTCCATATCGAGAAAATATGGTGATGTAGAGAAGCTTCCTTTACCAAAGCTACACTCTCTGAAAAGTCAGCTCTGTTCTGACTTGGAAACAATCGATGGGGTGAGCATGTGAGCTGCATAAGCTAACGAAATGCTTGAGTAAGGGGGTATGTTATTTCCAGAGGGGTGGCCAGTTTGTATAGCTTTGTTTTAGTGAGGCAATTATCCAAACTACGCCCATAATCCACCCACCTCTCCCGCTGTCATCAGTGATAGCAAAAATCTTCATCTTCATTCTCTATGACCATCACTGCTGAGAGGTGGGTGTGGAGGAGCAGGGCATAATCAGGTTAGATTATTTAAAAGTCCACTGTTATTGCACTGTGCACCACTTGAGAAGTCCTTGTACTGAAACATTGTGGTTACACATGGGCCAATAAAGGTTTGTTATACTTTTTTGAAAAATAGAGTGCCTCCATCCTAGAATATCTATATCACCAGCGCTCTCTAGCGGCCCCTCTCGCATGCTCTCTAGCGGCCCCTCTCGCGCGCTCTCTAGCGGCCCCTCTCGCGCGCTCTCTAGCGGCCCCTCTCCGCGCGCTCTCTAGCGGCCCCTCTCGCGTGCTCTCCATAGCGGCCCCTCTCGCGCGCTCTCCATAGCGGCCCCTCTCGCGCACTTTCTATTTTTATTGTATAGTAAAAAAAATATAGAGAGCGAGAGACGGGGCGCTAGAGAGTGCGAGAGCTGGAGAGAGCGAGAGCGCTGGTGATATAGATCTAGATATTCTAGAATGGAGGCACTCCATTTTTCAAAAAGTAATGCAAACTTTATTGGCCCATGTGTAACCACAATGTTTCAGTACAAGAACTTCTCAAGTGGTGCAGACAGTGCAATAACAGTGGACATTTAAATAATCTAACCTGATTATGCCCTGCTCCCCCACGCCCACCTCTCATCATTGATGGTAATGGACAATTAAGATTTTTACTATCACTGATGACAGCGGGAGAGGTGGATGGATTATGGGCGTAGTTTGGATTTACATACACTTGACTAGCCAGCCTGTGACACTGAATTCTCTGGAGCTTACAGCAAGATAACAGGAGAAGGTAGAGCAATAAAAGTTCCTGATCCTGAAAGGGCTGCTTAACCTTCCTAGCGTTATTCCCGAGCCTGACTCGGGGTTAACATTCACTACCAGAAGCGTTAACCCCGAGTCAGGCTCGGGCTTACCCGCGTTCGCGGCAGATGCGGTGACAAAACCGCATCTGCCGCATCTACCGCATCTGCCGCACTTGTGCCGCACTTGTGCCGCACTTGCGGCGCTGTTGCGGCGCGGTTGCGGTAATCTGCATAGGAACCAACCACCTCTGATGCCCCTCATACATTGTTAATATGTGCCCCTGCACCCTAGTAAACCATTAGCAGCACTGTTGTTGTGTGCTAAGTGGCTGCAGTACAAGTGCGATAATGATTTGAGAAACTTACATGCCAGCGTACATGAGGCCGTCTCCCTGTGTGTGATGGGACGTGTGGGCGGTGCTCATCATGTCTGCTCGCCCCCTCCCTTATGCACGCCCCCTCTCAGCCTGCTATAGTGCTGTGAGGCTGATCTCGTCATAAAGGGGCGGGGCTAAATCGCGGCATAACGGTAGCCCCGCCCCTTTATGACGCAATCAGCCTCACAGCACTATAGCAGGCTGAGAGGGGGCGTGCATAAGGGAGGGGCGAGCAGACATGACGAGGACAGCACAACAAGTCCCAGCAACACACAGGGAGACGGCCTCATGTACGCTGGCATGTAAGTTACTCAAATCATTATCGCACTTGTACTGCAGCCACTTAGCACACAACAACAGTGCTGCTAATGGTTTACTAGGGTGCAGGGGCACATATTAACAATGTATGAGGGTCATCAGAGGTGGTTGGTTCCTATGCAGATTACCGCAACCGCGCCGCAACAGCGCCGCAAGTGCGGCACAAGTGCGGCAGCTATGCGGCAAGTGCGGCAGATGCGGTTTTTTAACCGCATCTACCGCGAACGCTGGTAGCCCGCTTTTAGCAACAATTTCCAGAACTAAACAGACCGCCAGGGAGGTTAAGCCCTATTGCAGGATACCATTAGTATTGAACTAGAAAATCACCTGACAGATTCCCTTTTAATATGTGCGAGTCCCAAATATAATACATTTTAGTTGCAAGTAAGAATTTTAAATGGTATAAAGTTGTGTGAATTTCTCATGAGAGGCTGCATACTGGGCCTGCATCCAGCTGAAAAGGACATTGGCTGCCTTACAAATCAGTAAAATTAAGGGTTGTCTGAGAACAGCACTGGCTCTTCCCCCAAATGTCCTTTTCAGTTGAATACTGAAGGCTCAGTGTAAAGCCTCTCGTGAAGCTTTTTTTCTCTTTTCTTAAAGTAATTGCTCTTTTCCTCCTCCAGTTGATATTCCAGCTCCACTCTCAGAAGTGTGTTGTATGTCGTGAAAATGACCGAAGTATAGTCCTGCAGCCCTGCCAGCATTATGTATTATGTGAACAATGCGCATCTAGCAAACCGGAATGTCCTTACTGTAAGACCAAAAGAATGAAGTGGTAATGAGCCTTCCAGAACAGCGGGAAATCATCTGTAACATGTAATCAACCGAAATAAAGCGTTATGTGTTTTAGCATTTGATATATCAAGTTAGATATAACTCAGTTATAAAATGTTATTCAAAATGTATCTTCTACCAGTAATAGACTGATCTCTACCCACAAAGGGAACCAAGGATGATTGGAAGAATTGCTAATCGTAGGGATTGATGAAACCGATCAGAGTGGGTTTCCTGTCTGAATCCTGGCACATACAATGCTGATGTACCCTTTTATTAAATCAAACGTGACGTTTGAGGAATCTTCACAGGCAGCTGACCAGACATATCAGTTAAAGCTAGCTCCGGGGGTGATCTCATGCCACTTTCTCAAGAGAAAAAAAAGGTCTGAAAACACCAAAAAAAAAAATAATAGCAGGCCTTCTTTTGTGTGAGATCACCCATAAGATGTGAATTTTACCCTTCCTCCCAGAATTTTACTTCCCTTTGTAGTGTGAATGCGGTAAAAGTCAATATGGATGGCCGTTATCTTTACACTCGGTCTGTTCTGGATTGCTTGCCTTTTATATATAGTAAAGAAAAAGAAAAAATTTTAGTTATGAAAGAGAAAAAAAAAAATTTACAATAATCCAGTTTATTGAAATAAATTCTGTGAGCTCCGTCGAGGACGACCATATTTTAAGCGACATAGGGTTTAACGAATTGTGAACCCTTGAGGTTCTAAAACAAAATAAAATGTGTATATTTATATAAATATATATATATATTGGTGCTTCATGTGACAGCATTGTTGAACATACAACTTGTGAGCTTGGAATCAGTCTAGCACTATTTTTACTAGGTTATTTTGAAGAAGTTTAATTCTTGTTAAAAAGCACTTTGTTAACCAGGGATTACGTTTAGAGGTTATTATAAATTGCTTTAAGCTGCTTTGTAGATTTTTTTTTTCGTTTGTTTTTATATACATATATTAATATCCGATAATATTGAGCTTCTTTTTTTTTTTTTTTTTTTTTTTTCCTTCTCTCGTGTGTACTGTGAACTGAAAGGAAATATTTCACGTCAGTTTATTTACTGTTTAAAGAAAACTTAGTGTAGTCAAGTTATTGTTTTTCCTATGCTGAATTTAGTACTTTTATGAAATGATCAATTCTGAGTAGTGAACAGTTCTAGTTTAGGAATTTTTACAGTTTTCAGGTAAGTGCAAACTAATAGTATTTATAATTATAACCAGCAAATGGACGGATCAGAAGAAGGCACATATTTACAGTAGTCGTCAGCATTTACGAAATCATTCTATTGTAGGAACCATTTTTTATGTTCCAATATTTCAGATTTATGGGATTTTTTTCATCATTGTGTATATCAATAATTAACCTCGTGATATCATTCATTTATAAGCTCATTAGAGATGTGAAATGAGGTCACATAGCCACTTTTATCAAGTGCCTATACCTTACAGCAGCTAAGAAAAGACGAAAAAAATAAGTTCTTTATTCATGTGTTTTGCAAACATGTTTTCCCTATTTGATTTATTTCTGGGCATGCTTGAATAATTGGGAGATTAAGTAAATTTAGCTCGTTAATTAATTCCTAAAGTAGGCAAATCCAAATCAACAAAGGAGAAACAATATGACTAGTACATGTATATTGATCTCGGCATCGGTGCTCTTCTGAATTTTCGAAGCCCCTCTTTCTACCATTTTTCTATTTCTGCTGTAAAAATTAAATGATTTGGTACCATGGTTGGAATAAAAGGGCAATTTTTCATGAAACTTTAACTGATTGATTTTTTTTTTCAAGGTTTTTTTTTTTGTTAAAGATTTAAATTATATACATATTGACTTTATAGTCAGAAAATAAAATATCGCCCTATAATTGACACATATGTATGACTCACTGGTTGCATCGGACCATAAGATGCACCCCACATTTAGAAGAAAATGTTTTACATTTTAATATAGGGGTCTGTCTTATAGGCCAAATGTAGCTTACCAGGGAGGGAATTCTATAGTGGTTGAGCGGAGTCACATGAGACAGGGTTGTCTCTACAGGAAGCAGGCGGTGGCACGAATGGGCGATGACTGCATTGATCTCTCTGCCAAGGACGCAATGGTATTGAGGGAAATGGCGCATGCGCAGATTGAGATTTTAGATACCCAAGATCTGTGTGTGCATGCATGGTCTCGGACGCGATGGACTTCAGGAAAAATGCGCCAGAGGTGGGCGCATGTGCAGATTGAGATTTCTGAGAGCAGAAATCTCAATCTGCGCATGCATTGCCAACGTTTTGCAAGAGACTTCAGGAAAACTGCGCCAGAGGCGGCGCATGCGCAGATTGAGATGGGACGATGCTTCAGTCCCAGGTCTGGGAGCGGGGAATGTACCAGCAGCGCGAGGCAACCTCCATTGATCTCCCTGTTACGGACACAATGGACATCAGTAATTGAGATTTTAGCTGTGCATGCGCAGTCTTAAAAATGATGTACTTCAGAAAAATGGCGTCCGAGGTGAGCGCATGTGTGTAGATTGGGATCTCTGAGAGCAGAAATCTCAACCTGCGCATGCATCGCCAATGACACAAAATACTACAGGAAAGTGATGCTAGACGCGGCGCATTCGCTGTCTCCAGCAGCATTTTTCTGAAGCATATCTCGTCCGTCGCCACCAGTACACCCCTTTCTCCCAGGCTAAGACATACAGCATCGCCCCACTCATGCTGCCACCGGCTTCCTGCTGTGGTGACCCTGCTGTATATGACCCCGCTCTACCGCCACCGCACCCCCTCGTAAGCTATATTTTGCCTATAAACTGCACCTCAATTTTCCTCCCAATTTTGGTGGTGGGGTGCGGGGAGAAAGTGCGACTTAGAGTGTTTGTGCATGTAATAAATATATATATATATAACACATATAATGACATGACTATATTGTTTTTTTTTCGCCTTCTGGCAATAAACAGCTGCCCTACCTCCATATTTCATATTGGCTTTAACTGCTTTGGTACTGTTTCATAGCAGCTTAATTCAAGATCCCTACAAATTTTTTTTTTTTTTTTTATTTGTGTGGAGCGTGACTGTGATATATTAAGTATAAGCTATCTGTAGTGATGGGGAGGATATGAAAAAGCATAATAATATATTATATATATATATATATATATATATATAATATATGGTATATATATTTTTTTTTTTTTAGTGACCTTCATCAGTTAAAGTTTCATGACTGCTTTTAAAACTCATATTTGTAAATTTATTCAAATAATTTTTTTTTTTTTTTTTTTTTTTTTTTTTACCTGGGATTGATGGTTTGGAAAATGCACTTCAGGACTATATGAAATACTGTATAATTACACTGTATCTAGTCACGATTTATCGAATTAGCTGTTTTGTATGTAAAACAAGCTGTGCTATTTTTTTTTTTTTTTCCTTCCTCTCTCCTGTTAAAAACATAAAACAATTGAAAAAGAAAAAAAAGTGACACAAATCCTGAATTGTAAATGACCAACTACTGTGTTGCATTCTGTATGTATTTCAGCTATCACATTTTTGAGAAATTCATTGATAATGCCAGCAAATGGGTGGCAAAAATTAAACTTTTTTTTTTAGTTATAATACAACGACCTTTCTCTACAATTGTCTAAATCTTTATGGGGCGTTGATGATAAAAAAAAAAAAAGTAATAATGCACAAATAATAATAATAAATAATAATAAAACAACTATGCATTTAAACCTGATGAATACAATGTTTTACAAAATGAAATGTTTTCAATATTTGGGGTTTTGGGTAACAATGTTCATGCCACAATTTGCTGTGTGTTATGAGTGGGCTTCTTTTGTATCAATATCGTTTTTGTGGAGAAAATGTTTTTTTTTTTTTGTTTTTCTCCATGTTTTGTGTAGTCTTTTGCCAAAGACATTTGATGATTAGCATTTTGATAGGCAGAACAAATTTGTGCAAAAGTGACTTTTATTTTTTAAATATATAACCGTGACCAAATTCGAAGTGTTTGTAT
This sequence comes from Allobates femoralis, assembly GCA_033576535.1. NCBI lineage: Eukaryota > Metazoa > Chordata > Amphibia > Anura > Aromobatidae > Allobates > Allobates femoralis. The sequence goes on along the minus strand of JARQOC010000011.1, from coordinate 200,388,454 downwards.
GAATATTTTTTTTTTTTTTTTTAGAATTTTTATTTTTTTTATTTTTCCAAATCTTGATACTTTCTACTACTTTTAGATAGTAGCCGCTAAATATTGGACAATGTGGAATGACTTTCTCTAGCTGTATTGTTTAAGGTGTAACAGATATTACGTAGCATCTGTTTTGACTTAATCATTTTGCTTTTTTTTTTACCATTTATTATGTAATGAAGTGAGAATTATTTAGATAAAGTGGCCATACGCATTAATTTCATTTTCTTATTGTAACTTTTAGAAGTATTGATTTGTGGTTTAGTCAATATATTTAGGCTTTTTTTTTTTTTTATACGTAGGTTTTTATAATTATTATGTATTTGGGGAACACCAAACAGAATGATGGTGCTTTTCTTTGGTCTTAACTTCTTTTTCATTAGTTTTATTTTGTATAACATTGGAAAAGTAGTGCTGAATACATTACATTTCCCCCACCTTCAACATACAATAGGCTTAAGCAAAACCTACAAGCAAAACTTACAATCAAAACATCCTTTAGGAAAAAAAAGGAGAATAGATGTGTATTTTTAAGTACAGCTGAAAAATGGTTATTCTTGTCTGTTCCGTTCAGGAACGCACTGCACTCTTGCCTCTTGGCTACTTAATTAATGATGATTGGCAGTTCGAGGAACGGCCTGAATAGTGTTCCCTTCCATAGTGCAAGAAAGGTAGCTTTGTCTCTACAATATCAGAGGAGCGCAGGGGCTGGATTCGGTGATCTGGCTAGTTCAGGACAGCGCTTCAAAGCTCTATTGTTAAGGGCTTGTAAGCACAGCGTTCCTTTTTAGACTCTATAAGTGTTTGGTAATTTGGCAATCACCAGTTCACAATAGAAATAACCTGACAGTAGGTGTTACACCTTAGGGGTGTTATATCCCACAGCAGGTGTGTGCAGACAGGATGAAAAGTTCTTTTCCCTTCCCTGCACGTACTGAGTTGTCAATCACAGTGCTGCGTGCATGATACCAGTGTACTCTAGCAATGATTGATATCAGTTCTTGACTTTGCGCCGGCAGGCAGAACAGAGAAGGTTTAAAACACCACTCCAAGTCCTCTACCCCCACCCTGTCTTATACTCCCCTGCCGACGGCTTCATCATTTTCTGGTCGTGCTCCGGTCTGTCTACTGTGATTTGTGACCTGCTGGCAGCTCCATTGTTTCATGGAACAAGTCAGAGATCACATACAATACGTTTCTATTGTAGCCTCGTTCTAATGTTGGCAGCTTGTGATGTGATTTCCAGCCAGTCAGAAGTTATAGACATAAGATGGTGCTGCGGGACCGGAGCAGTGTCTGCAAGAGGTGAAGCTGTTGGACAGTGAGTGTGGGGCTGGCCACTTAGATTTAAAGCATTGCTTTTAGACCTTTATGTGCAACATAAAGCCCTCCAAATACCTCCAAGGGGTAAATCCTGTTGCCAGGTTCACTATTAAAATACCTCCATTCTTGAGAAGGTAGGGGCTTTTTCATAAGAGGTTAATTGCAGATTTGCATTTGTAACTTCCTTGTGCAATATTACCTATTTATGTTGAAAACTGCTTTAAATGTGGTTTCTTAGATTACTTTTTTTATTTCTTTTAAGGGTAATAAAATACAGAAATGGCTATTACTTACTACATGAATCTCCCGCCAGTTGTGCAGTTTGTCGCATCCACCAATCATATGATTTCTTCAGCTGTGATGTTTGTATGAGGCCAGTGATTGGTTGCCACGGTCATGTGACTGATGAGCGGGACTTCAATTGTGTAGGATTGGCGGAGACTTTGGGGTAGAGGGGACGGGTTTTAAGAACTTAAAACCAACAAAATCCCTTATAACAAAGGGCGCCCTCATAACTGATGAGGAACAGTGTAGGGAAAAATAACCTCATTTGGTTTGCTTTTACATACATACTAAATCTTTCTCCAAAAAGTCACAAATGTAATTATTTTTCATTTCTAGAATATTATAAGTATAACCCATTTAGTTAAACCATTTTATGGCTTCTCCTCATATTGCCGCCCTGCCCTATCCATGTGTATAATTCCTCTGTTAGATACCACTATTAATCTGATCGTGCATGAGCCATGTTATTACATAGTTTTATTAGCAGGATTATCTCTTCATGAATTCTATAGAAGACCCATACTATTGACTTTTAGTGAACCAAGTCTCTTATACATTACGCACAGGCCTATATTTGTGCCTGTCTCATTGGTTTATTACTCCATGAGACAGCTGATCCCTCCTGCTACTTTTTGACCAAAAGGGCTCTTTAACATTTGGTACGTTCTTTCTACATTTGTCACTTTTGTTGACTGCAACAGGTTGAAGTAATATCTAATGTAACCTGCAGCGACACACTGCTAATCACGCTTGAATGCTTTGGGAACTATAGCCGGCCATACACATGAGATGGTGGTGAGCTAAACGATACTTCAGCCGACACCCCCTGTGTTCCCTATGAAAACTCATGTCGGACGTGTCTATCTGTGTCTTCCCTGGGAGAGCAAGGATTGGCAATCCAAAATCTGACGTGTCCAATCGACATCTTCCCCGATGATGATGATGAATTGATTAGACTTTTGGCAGGGTTCTGCTGTGAGTAGCCTAATGTGTATTTGGGCAATGCAGGGGTTGTCCTGTCTGAAATAATTATGCTGCAGTCACTCTATGTGACGACAGCTTTATCAATCCTCCCAGCACCCGCACTGAGCACTCCGAAGATTTGTATTTTCTAAGCCGCATACGGACCACAATTATGCGGTATGCATGTTCCCGTCCAGAACTCGACTAGTGGGTGCGGCCTCACTCAATACAAGTGTAGGTAGCAAGGCCACACCTAGTCAGACTTACCTACTCCATACACTTGTATTGAGCAAGGCTGAGCCCCGCTAGTCAGGTTCTGGCCGGGAACATGCATTTCACATGATTGCGATCCATCCCCAGCTTAAAACCGCAAATCCAGAGTGTGCTCTGGGAGGATTGATAAATCTGAATTCACTGAAGTTCTGTGACTACAGAATTATCATTTTAGACCGCACAACTCCTGTAACAACTGTAGAGCCAATGTATATTAGATGGCTATCTCTCCGGACTCCTCAATATAGCCGAGCACTACTTTGTTCTCGGAGGCAAGCTGTCAACTCCACTGGCAATGGATTATGTCCTGGAGAAGAACTGCCTTTACAAATCCAACATAACTGGAGCCTTTGGGAGTCTCCATACACATTAGGCTGTTGGCCGATATCTGTGGGTTCGTCAGATATGTGTGGGAAACTTAAATATTTGACACTATAGGGTAGCCTCTAGAAATCTACCCCCAAGGCCCATTTAGATGGACTGACATTGGCCGATGAACGTTGATGAGACCGCTCATTCCTGATTATGAAAACTCTTGTGATAGAATTGCTTAATGCAGTCATAAAATCAACGTTCTCGTGTGTAAACAGGACTCGTGCTGCCGACATGACAGCGCAAACTCATTACTGATCATTCTCACCCATTACTATTTTGCCGACCTTGTAACCTGACATTGACTGACTTGTGTATAATTGATCCGCACTCGTTGGCCGCTGCCTCTAAAGGCATTTTTTCAGCGCAACGTTATCTCTGAAACTGAACAGGTTCTTACAGACCTTTAGGCACTTATATTGTAACCTGAAACCTTTTTCTGTTACATCTGTTTCTTGAAAACCCTCAAACCATGTTTAATTTTTTTGATGGTTCTCAGTCTGTGGTCCATAGTTGACTTTAATATATTTTCCGTTTCTTTTAATAGGTTCTTGCTCTTAAGGTAAATGTTGACGTGTAGGATTGTGAGTGGCTGAGCCCGGGCTGTATAGGACACGTAGTGCAGTTGTGTCTATGGGTTTATAGTCTTGTGCATCTGGTCCTTGTGAATTGAAGAAATGGATATTATGTTTCTAAGATTTTTATGGTTTCTTTTGTATTTCTGCCTCTTTATTTGTACAGCGGCAATCTAGAAGTACGACATAGCCAAGGTTACATGGGTAAGGGGTATTACTATATCGGCAAAGCACTTATAGGGGTGATGTTTACTGTATAGTCGTTTACAGGCAGGATTTTATTTATGAAATAAGGAAACAAAGGTTATTAGTAATCCAGTTAGAATGAGTACTTAATTATTGATATTTCTATTAATGCAACAGAAGTTCAGGATTAGTATTTCTGTACTCTCATTTTCTGTTGCTGATTATTTCTGTGTCCGATTCAGGACTGATATTTTGTGCTTGTTTCAGTCCTAAAAAAAACTTTTTTATAGTTATCATTGCACCATTTTTGTGGCACAGAGCTCCGTATCCCCAGCATAGACCTATACTTTAAATTGTTTGAATATCAAAAAGGTTAAAATTACAAGCACTTGTGAAAACACACACCTTTAGAGTTTTAACATATTAATAGCCCTCTTTGTTCTCATTAATGGAGGGAATTTCAATTGCATTATTTAATGCTCAATGTTAAACCCCCACCCCCCCCCTTCAACCACACCGCCCCAGGAGGCAGAAGAGCATTGGAGATGTCATTTTACAGTAAATCTTTAAAGGGAATCTGCCTGCAGGATTTCACACCTCTAACTATTTTTATACACTTGTAGCTTTCAAAGATTATGGCTATGGTAGATTAGAAGCCTCTGTCACTCCAGCTTATTCCCATCCAGCCTCTGAGTGAAGCTCTTTTGCTAAGTCACAAGGTGAATGTGGAAGCAAGGCGCTGGCTTGGTGTGAATAGAGCTGGCGGATTAAACAAATAAGTAGATCTGAAGCCTTGTCATCCGCTATCCTCTAGCACTCTTGAGTGACAGCTCTTTTGCCTAAAGTCACAAAGGATAGAATGATGGGAAAGCAGAAGGACGGCTGCGCTTGGTGTGGAATAGAGCTGGCGTGATTTAAATGCAAATAAGTTAGATCTGAAGACCTCTGTCACTCCAGCTGTATTCCACACCAAGTGTCATGCTCTCCTGCTTTCCCGAAAGCCTTTATGTTCTGTAACTTTAAGGAAGAACGTCATTAATCGAGGAGGAGCTGGATGGGGAATAGAGGTGGAGTGACAGGCTTCAGATCTACCTCATTTGCATTTCAAAGAAAATGCTGATTTTCCCAATAATGGAGAAACACTGTCCATGTAAAGGTATTGCTGTGCTTGAAAGAGCTACATGCACAAATAGTTTGGGGAGTGAAATCCTGCCTACAAATTCCCTTTTAGTATGTCTACCTTCAGTCACCACTAGGGGAAGCGCTCTGCATACTGTTTTATTATTGAGTTCAGAGTATTCTGTTGTGCAGTGAGCCCCCCTAGTGGTGGCTGAAAAAAGACTATTGCATTTAACTCTCCATCTACGCTGAGTCTAAGCTTAGGATTCAAAGCTTTATGTCTGAAAAATGGAGCTCTAACATCTGTGATTTGCTACAGGATTTTTATGTTAATCTCTGTATAACTAGAAATACCTAGCGATGTAGCAGATATTGCCATCGTCTGTAAAGAATATGATGAACGGGGAACATAATACATGCCTTGTCCCAAGGGTTTGAAGTGCATAGGGTGGGAGGACTGTTATGTAGTGTAATAAAAGGCACCGCCATGGGTCTGTGATCACCCCAGGTGCTATAAACCAACATGTAATAGTGGGGTTTTGTATTGTATCGGTTTATTATCTATATTCTCTTCCTTTCTTTCCATATTTAGCATTATCCATTTCTAAAGAAAAAGTAACAGACCAAAGAAATGTACCAAAATGTGAATTAGTCTGAATGAGCAGCTTGTGAGTTTCTTAGGTTTTTTTTTATCTTGTAGTTAAAGCCCTGAGTCCTTACATTATTATCTGAGCGCTCCTGACCAGTTTCCTATGGTGGGCTCAGTGTATGCAGTTTCTTCCACTTGAAGAACTTTTCCTTGTTCTGTAAGTTAACCCTTAATTTTACTGACGAGTTTGATCCTAAAGTTCAGATACAATGTGGACAGTAGTATTCTGGCTATAAGGATTTCACATGGTGTATGCAATTAATGAATAAATGCACTATCAGAAATGCATCAAATTCTTTGATTTACAGTTAATGGCAATATTCACAATCTGCACCGTTGTCTAAATAATGCAAGAGGACTGATCATGTTTTGTACTACGACGTAATTTTGCTGCATTAAATAGTACAATTGTAGTCTGTAGGATGGATATATTATATAGTTCTATCCCATTTTTGTAAAGGAGTTAAAAAATATATAATTTTTTTTTCAATCTGGTAACAGCGCCCCTCTTGTCCATGGCCAGTGAATATTGCAGCTAAATCCCATTTGCTTAAAGGGAATCTGTCAGTAAAAAACTAAAGGAATAGAGATTGTGCAGTCTTTTCAGGGTCCGTAACATTTATTGCTCTACCTTCTGTTATGTTGCAGTAAACCCAGGAGTATAAATCCAAACTGATTATGCATGGTTTAGCTCGACCTACTGTCAGCAGCAATGGTAATTAACAGTGGAGATCTTTACTATCACTGATGCCAGCACGGGAGAGGTGGGCAGATTATGGGCATGGGGAGCAGTGCATATGCAGTTTGTATGTACATATGTTTTATTAGCTGGGGTGCGACAGTGAATTCTCAGGGGCATACAGCAAGATAACAGGAGAGGGTAGAGCAATAAAAGTTACTGATCCTGAAAAAGCTGCCCAAACCCTATTCGAGGATGCCATTGGCATTGTACTAGAAAACCACTTGACAGATTCCCTTTTAAATGCAGATGAGCTGAAATACCAGCCCGTAAGGATCCTATATACATTCTGTGAAAATTGGCAGAACCAATATATCTTGCTTCTCTCCTCCTATAATGGTAATTTTCACTATAATAAGCTTAGCATGCTTTAAAGTAGTCTGAACTCCCCCTCCCAGTCTTACAGGTTATAGACTGCTGAAAAAGTCCTTGTATGCCTCATACCAGATGCCTTGTTGTGGAGAAATCAGATTTATCACTTTATATAATGGAGCTGTTCCAGGCTATGGGGAGGACGTTGCCTGGAAGATAACTCCGCCTCCAGGGCTTATTATAAATAAGAGTTACCAGTGTAGACAAGTAACGAGACAGCACAGAAGAAATGAACTCTGACTTCTTGCAAACTAATATTAGCAGTCCTACTGCATTGCAACCCTGTGTGCAACCCGTTTAATATTGCAACCCTGTCTACCTGTGAGATGGAGGATGAAGATGAGAGGAACCTGGAGATATGTCTGTTATAATCATACACAACTCTATAGAGAGATCAGGAGAATGGCCATCACACTGGTAACGCCATCTTCTATTGATAACTCCACCTCCAGGGCTTATTATCTTCCAGGCAATGTCCTACCCATTGCCTAGAACAGCTCATTTACATAAGGTGACAAATATGATTTCTCCACAGCAAGGCATCTGATATGAGGCACGTAAGTATGATTATTTGCAGCATTCTATAACCTGTACGCTCATATAGTTCAGATAGGTCAAATGTGTTGACAGATTCCTTTTAAGCTCTATTTCCCTGTACGTATATTTGGACCACAATTCTGGACTGTCCACAGATCTCCTGTCCCACACTTGCTTACGGTTGAGACAATCTGTCCGCTATTATCCCTTATTGCAGCATTGTGACAATGTATTGCTGAATGTGACGGATCCTCCATACTCGCAGACTTTAGGTGGGTATTGCCATATACAGCGGGGACTCGGGATGAGCAGGGTGCAGATAGTTTTGGTTCCTCAGGGTTTTACAGACTTTGGAGGAGTTTACAATGGAATTCGAGCTGCATATTGTAGTGTTCTTTTATTATTTGAGAACATATCGTTTTGGGTTATTATCTCTTTATCTAAGCTAGTGTTGAAATATTAGTAATATTGTTACAGTATATTTGTGTAACTGTGGTCAGTATAAGACCTTAAATATTCTAGATTTTACATGTATTAATTTATGGAAGCTAATCTGACTTGCTTGTATCAAACAAAAACTGGTCTTGTGAATGGGATTGTCTTTTTTTTTTTTTTTCTGATGATAAAGAAGGTATTATTTATAATTGCATAATCATTTTACTTCTAGTGAATCGTTTCAAATTGTTTCAAATTGTTAACACTTGTTTTTGAGAAAAAAAAAAACTTTTACACTATAGCATTTATGCAATGGTTTACAAATTCATGGAATTATTTTTATTATCAATATGGGAATTAAAATAATAATTTTCAATCTTTAATGGTTGTGCTGGTTTTCTTTTAACCCCTTTTAATACTAATACATTTTATTGTGTAGCGCCAACATATTCTGCAGCACTTTACATTTCGGAGGGAACTTGTGCAGTCAATTGAGACATTACAGAGTAACACTATTCATTACCATCTTTCCACCGAAGCTTATTGCCTTCCTGATCAAATCCACATTTTTCCATGTTCACATTTCACTTTATTGGTGCATCTTTGGTCCAAAGAACAAACAGGCAGGGTATGATGGGTGCTGTCATGCTAATAGACAGCGGAGAAACATGTCAATTTGCATGACATCGGCAGTCACGCCCTGACGACAAAGTAACCTGAATAGGAAGAGTTGCTCTGAAGCTGCACGAGTGGTCAATGGTCACTGAGTTGACACTGGGTAGAACAAGCTATTTGCCTGTTAGTTCTTAGGCCCATAGTTAAAAGATGCATTAAAAAAGGAGACCCTAACTAGATATGAGTGGCGACCCCAACTGAACATGAAAAGGTTTGAATTTCCAATATTTTCCCAATATTGAGAAAACCCGTTGGATTTGAAGTTTGGGTGCTTTACGTTTACAATGCACTGGACAATTGGAGAATTGCTGTGGTCAGGTACGGTTTACTGTTGGCGTTTGGTCCAGTACGAGCCACGTGCAGTGTTTGATTGGCTCACACTGGCCTTAAAAGCACAGATTTTGGGTGCAGTGTGTATCCAAAATTAATTTGAAAAAAACCCACCCACAGAAGTGTTTTACTTTATGGCTTGATGTTTGTGGGCGGAGAGCTGAACTGCCACTTGGTGACTTCCATTGAGGTTTGGGTCAAGCTTGGGGGCACGAACAGTGCGCCAAAATGTTCACCTGCACCGCCCAAACTTCAAAAGCTTTTCTGATCTCTAACCACTTCGAAATGTGATTCATACAGAACATTGGATTGAAATATCCGCTCTGAGCCAGGTGGAGTCACTCTGCACTCCATAAGGCCTCTACTCCAGATGTATTGGTCTTTTTTAGAGGTGCACGAAAAATGTACTCGATTGATTTTGGACATGCCTAAAAAGGTGGGATACAGCCAGGGAAGAGGACAGGTGGAGTGTAAAGTCTGCCCCATTACAGTGTATAGGTGTGGTTTAGTCTGAAACTGGAGGATACACAGACTGTGGGTTACAGCTGATGCCAGAATGTGGTAGACAAAGTAGTTTTGTGTTGCTCCTTCCACCAGATTTACCCCTCAAGCAGACACTGAGCTGAAGCTGTAGTGTCCTGAAGGAGGCAGACATATCTGCTCTTGCATGGTTTCAATTTATTTTAGTCTATTATTCTTTCTTCCCTTTTAGCTGGGAAACTGGGAGGATTCAACCTTTTTTTTCCATCGCTATGAGGAGAGATTACGGTGCTGAATCTGCTTCTCCCTCATCCAAGAAGGTGAAGCAGAACAGGGCAGCCATAACGCCACTGCTTTTCACCGGCCAAGGATCACATGAAGCTTCACCTACTGTTGGGATGCTTTCACACGCTGCGTATTTGCTGCATTTTCTTACGCGCGAGCTCCTCACATACCAGGAGTGGAACAATCAGGAAAAGTGTACTAGAAACAAGTGCTCCACTTATGGATTTAATCACCCACTCCTGGTTTGTGATGTGTACAAAAATGCAGCAAATACACAGGGTGTGAACGCTCCCTTACTATGTGCTGTCTGGCCGAGGAAAATCGTGGATTGGATGAGTTCTTAGTTTTATTGGTGGAGTTGAAGCGAAGGAAGATGGAGTGAATGAACGTGAATAGGTGAGAGTGGTTCATGTGAAATCACAAGTCCCTCCACTTGCCCTACACAAACACTTAGAAGTGGTCAGTTTGACCATATTCTTAAATTGTTTTCTGGTGGGACACACAGCCCCCCTTTCAATGTTTTCTGGTGCCTTTCTTTTAATCCCATGTACCCCCTCAACAATATATCGTCCACTGTTCCCTGACGGGTTTCTGCCTCTTTTCTGAACACCCCACAATTGTGAGGGGGCTGATTAACCTGCTTCCCGTAGTTGTTGCTGGGTGCGCTTGTGATCAGTCGAGACTCTCCCAAAAATACTCCTGGGCTTCGTTGGGACCTAGTTTGCCAATGTCCATAGGCAGATCTCCTGCATGATGCTGGGTATAGGACTTCTCCTCCACCATTCTTGTACCTCCAAGTTTGCTAAAGAGAACCCAGGTCCTAACTGTTAGGGGCAATCCTGTCTGCCCACTTCTAAGATCTTGTCCCGGCTTCACTGTGGAATAAAACCCAACAGCTGTGGATGCAGGTTTTCCACAGAATGCAGGCACAGAAAACTGTTTTAGTGGTCAACAAGACCTCCTCCGAGCCACCATTGCCCACTACTGGGCCTTCAGCATAAAGGGACCAACTTCACTTTCAGGCCTTGCAGGCTCTTCCAATTTGAGTTGTTTCCCTCTGTCTGCTCCTGCTCTCAGCAGAGAAGGGCTATACTTTGCAATGGGAGCTCTTGAACTCTTGCCTCACTACCCTCATATTAAATTCAACATCATTAATAATGTAAAGAAAAAAAGTCTCACGTCGGTGATCAAACTGTTCCTCCACACCACCCATTCTCCCTACCTTAGAGCAGAAACTGGATCTGCCATGGTCATTGGATCCAGCCAGCCCCATTAGCCTCATCAATAGGTAATATCACTGTGCTTATAGATGCCATGTCCACATTTCAATGATGCAGTTGCTGTTTGCTTGCAGCCTGTATGACAAAACATCATCTGCATAGAGCCTGTTGGTTTTACCTGACTTGTATATTTTACCTGCTAAGTCTTCATCGACATACTGCCTGTAGATTTATTACTTACTGCAGAGTATTTGCTCATTTTGTTTTTATTCTGGGTCTTTGAATTCATAATGATCTCTCGTCTCCTAGAGCTTGCTCTTGCCCTGTTCTAAATCAAAGAAAGAAGTGGGCCTTATGAAGAGAAGTGGGCCTCGTGGTCATCTTTTGCCTTGTCATTCTTCCATCCAAAACTCCACAGGAACCAAAGGCCAATAAGATCATAAAGAGGCCTTCCTCTGGACCAGGGTGTCCCCAACCTGGGGCTTTCGGAGCCACATTACTCGTGACTGTCTTCCTATTTTTGTATTAGCACGAGGTCTAGCAAACCGCTATGAATAGTAGGTCTCCAGGTTGGTGACTTTAGTGAGTAACCCCAAATTTCTTTTGATACTTGCTCGTTTTGTTCAAATTCAGTTAACATTGACTTCCTAGGCTCAGCAGCATCAGGTTTACTATGGATCAGACCTTGACTATTTATTCTTACAAAACAAAGCAAAAGCATTTTGGACTACATGCGTATTTTCTACCGGACGATCTAAAAATCCAATGATGGTCTCTATAGTCTACAAAAACCATATTTGGATCTCAGTGCCTTCCACAATGTAATGGTTTAAGGCAATCGGACTCTTCGTTGATTCTTCTTTACCCAACCTTCGAATTGGTCATTTGTTGCCCGATCGAAGCTTGGAGCAGACCAGTCCAAATTACACAACTATTTTAAGTCATCATGGAGGGACACCTAGCAGCACAGTCATGTTATAGCATTTTGTAAGATTCTGTTACACATATGTGTCAAGCAGACCAGACATCATTCACCCTAGTTGATTCATTCTGCTCTTGATCATGATTCTGTAGGACTTACAGAAGATAGTCTGGTTATCCCCTAAATGTTTTCCACTGCATATCAACAAACAATGCGTTCCACTGTTTCTTCTTGCTTCGGCATTGTACTGCTGAGACCGATTTCATAATGGTCGCTTTGCCGACGTAAACCACTTGGTGTCTACTTTTCTTTCCAGGTCCACTCCTCCATCCAGATTGCGAAATCCCTCTTTCAGTACGTTGACTGTTGGCTGACAAATGGTGTTCTATCCTGAATGAGTCATTTAAACCAAGTTTCACATGTATTCTAAAAGGCCGTATTATCCTAGACCCTCCACAAACATGATATGGTCCTTTAGAGATTCAATCTTCAATCAGGTTACTTCACACCTACATTAATCTGGTCTTTAATTCATTATTTCTCTTTTGGTTCTCTAGGATTGGGGTGTCCCTTTTGGTCACCTTTGGAGATCTTCCGCCTTCTCTTCAGAAGGGGCTTCATTCTTCTGTAAGTTTTTTTGTTTTACAGTTGGTCTTGATCTGACGTAATAGATTACATCCGCAGTGAGGATGACTTCCTCTCCAGATGCCTCTAAAGGCCATGTCTCACACACAGATAATTGTGCAGAGATTGTTCGCAGATCTTTGGTTGCAGTGAAATCATGGACACATTGTTACATTTTGTGGCCGTGTACAAATGGATCAGTGTGTCCATGATTTCACTACAACCAGAGATCTGCGAACAATCTCTGCACAATTATCTGTGTGTGTGACGTGGCCATAAGGGCACCTTTACACACCGCAACCACAGGAGTCAATATAGGCGGCGATATTTCTCGCTGGACTGATTGCGGCCAAATTGCCTCCTTATTGTGGCGTGTAAATAGTGAATTTGGCGGCGATAACACCAAGGTTGCCTGGTTTCGTTTTGGGAGCAGTGCTCTAAAACCAGACACCCGAGGGAAAGCGACATATCGCCGCCAAATTCACTATTTACACGCCGCAATAAGGAGGCAATTGGGTGGCAATGTGGTAGCGATATTGCCAGGTCGCAATATCGCTGCCACAATTGTCTCCTGTGGTTGCGGCGTGTAAAGGTACCCTAATGGAGCACAGGCATATTTCTGTAATCAGCCTGCACAGAGCTTGTACTATACAGACAGCCGATCCTCTTTAGACTTCCATTGCGTCCTCCAATATCTCCAGATTGTGTGGCTTGTGCTTTCGGTAATCATTCTTTCTCTTCCCACCCCTTCTGGTTTTTGACCGTCTAAATCCATTTTTTATTGGGAGACACTGACTTGATATTTTTGTTTCTTATCGTAAAGTTCTTTTTGTCATCACTTTCATTAAAGGGCACGGCCCCCACCCAATTTTATTTGGCACTAGTAAAAAGGCCCGATGCAATTGCATCGGGAGCGCGGTGAAATGAATTGTGTGTATACAGGCGGGTCAGTGGGTAGCCGAGTATAGAGGGGGCTCTGTGGGAGCCGAGTATAGAGGGGGGCTCTGTGGGGAGCCGAGTATAGAGGGGGGCTCTGTGGGGAGCCGAGTATAGAGGGGGGCTCTGTGGGAGCCGAGTATAGAGGGGGCTCTGTGGGGAGCCGAGTATAGAGGGGGGCTCTGTGGGGAGCCGAGCATACAGGCGGCTGTGGAGGGCTTAATGTTTGTCTGCTGCACTTGTTAGGTCAGGCTTTGTAGTGTTTGCGCAGCCCTCTTCTCTGTGTGGAGTGTTTGTGTTCCTGTGTTATGAGCTCCCTCTTCAGCCTCTCTGGCTCCTCTTCTCTACTTCCCAGCTGTGAGAGCTCCATGTCGTAGCTGGGAAGCAGTGTAGTGTAGAGGAGGCGGAGCTAGGGTGATGCACGGTCATGTGACTGATCACATGACTGTGACATCACCAAAGGTCCAATCTGAAGAGGTAAGTATTCGGGGGTGTGCGGGCGGCGAAGGGGGGCGCGGGGATGTGTGGCCACAGAAGCCTGCAGGCTGTAGTGCGGGGGTATGTGGGGGTCTATAGCAGGGACGTGCAGGTACTGTAGGGGAGGTGTGGGGGGGTTTGTGGGCACGGGAGGCTGCAGGCAGCCGCCGGCAGCTTTGGGTGTGTTAATATGGCGGCGCTTCCGGGTAATCACCAGTTTTGCGCAGGCGCCGTCGCATGATAGCTGCACAGTGGCCGGAAGCGCAAAACTGGTGATTATGTATAGAGATGTGTGGTGTTGTCTTCTGATGGGGAGTATGTTTACCAATTTGGATGTTCCATGTGTCTTATTTTTGTTGACCATCTAGATGATTCTCTACTTTTACGGTTTTGTACAAGTTGATTCACCTCAATGCTTGCAAAAAGGGTAAAGCTGGTGTTAGGAGCAAAGCAAAAGTGGTTATCCACTTATTGGAAATCTTTTTCTTACGACATGGTATATTAAAAAACAAAACAAAAACAAGCCATACAAAACTCCGCTTCCCTAGGTCTTGCGCTCTCCACCGCTGCTCCTGGTGAGTGGAGTTGGGCACTCCGTCTACACTTGCAAACACCTCCTGGTGGACCCAGGGACAGTGAGTATAGCAGTTTTCTTTTTTTTTTTTAATGGTGTTCATTGTGTTGTAAAAATGACCTAAACGATAGGATTGTTCAGGTCAGTATAACCATAGTGACACCAAATTTATAGAGATTTTATTTCAGTGGTTAAAAAAAAAGAGAATTTTGTTTACGTACCGTAAATTCTTTTTTCTTTAATCATCAATGGGAGACCCAGACAATGGGGTTTAGGGCACTGCCCTCCGGAGGTCACACTAGGTACTACAAGTTTGTAGACACCGCCTCCTCCGCTTATAAACCCCTACCGCAGGGAACATCCTCAGTTTGGTCTACAAGCTGCGAGGAGGAAATAAACCACACCCGAAACATCGGGAAGAATGCCGTACACAAAACGGTTCAACAACCCGGCAAACACTGTCTCAACAGAGAACAGAGCAAATGCAAAACATGCAAAGGAACAACTGGGTGGGTGCTGGGTCTCCCATTGATGATTAAAGAAAAAAGAATTTACGGTACGTAAACCAAATTCTCTTTTTTCTGGTCATCATAATGGGAGACCCAGACAATGGGGATGTCCTAAAGCAATACCCCAGGGCGGGAAAAGTTCCTCAACAAGACGGATAACACATGGTTCCCTTTAAAGGTGGGCAACCGCCGCCTGGAGAACCCGCCTGCCCAAACTTGCATCCGCAGAGGCATGGGCATGCACCATATAGTGCTTAGAGAAAGTGTGCAGGCTGGACCAAGTGGCCGCCTGACACACCTGTAGAGCAGACGCTCGATGTCGCAAGGCCCAAGAGGCACCTACAGCTCTGGTAGAGTGAGCCTTCAATCCCACCGGGAGAGGCAAACCAGAAGACCGGTAAGCCTCTTGAATGGAAGCCTTAATCCATCTGGCCAAGGTTGACTTCGAAGCCGCGGACCCCTTACAGCGACCTGTCGTGAGAATAAATAAGGAATCCGAACTCCTGAAGGAGGCGGTCCTGGACACATAAATGCGTACAGCTCTCACGAGATCCAGAGTATGGAGGTCGCGCTCCACCTGATGAACGGGAGCGGGGCAAAATGATGGGAGAACAATCTCCTGGTTCAGGTGAAAAGTTGAAACCACCTTCGGCAAGAATTCTGGCCGTGGGCGCAACACCACCTTGTCTTGGTGAACCACCAGAAAGGGTGACTTGCACGATAGTGCAGCCAATTCTGAGACCCTCCTCAGAGATGTAATTGCCACCAGAAAGGCCACTTTCTGGGACAGACGAGATAGGGAAACATCTCTCAGCGGCTCAAACGGCGGTTTCTGTAATGCCGCCAGGACCATGTTAAGGTCCCAAGGGTCTAGAGGTCTCTTGTAGGGCGGAACCATCCGTGACACCCCCTGCAGAAATTGACGTACCTTCGGGAGGAGCGCCAATCGCCTGTCAAACAGCACCGAAAGTGCTGATACTTGACATTTCAAAGAGCCCAGGGATAATCCCAACTCCAAACCCGACTGTAAGAAAGCCAACAACGTCGGGATGGACAAGGGCCACGGAGACCGTCCACCAGAGGCACACCAGGTAAAAAAGATCTTCCACGTCCTGTGGTACATCTTCCTGGACACGGGCTTCCTAGCCCGATTCATAGTGGCCACTACTGTAGGGGAGAAACCCCTAGAAGTCAGTAGCCAGGCCTCAAGAGCCATGCAGTCAATCTGAGGGCCCTGGAATTGAGGTGGAAGAATGGGCCTTGTGCGAGTAAATCTGCGCGGTCTGGAAGAGCCCACTTGTGTCCGCCTGATAGTTGCCACAGGTCCGGGTACCAGGACCTCCTGGGCCAATCCGGAGCCACTAGAATGGCTACCCTGCACCCCGACCTGATCTTCCACAGGACCCTGGGAATCAGAGCCAGAGGAGGGAACACATACGGCAGCTGGAAGCTGGACCAACTCAGTATCAGAGCATCCACCCCCAGAGACTGAGGATCCCACGATCTCGCCACGTACTGGGGCACCTGATGATTCAGCCTTGAGGCCATCAGATCCACGTCCGGAGTGCCCCATCTGCTGCAGATGTCCCGGAAGACGTCTGGATGCAGGGACCACTCTCCGGCGTCCATCCCCTGCCGGCTCAGGTAGTCGGCCTCCCAGTTCTCGACCCCTGGGATGTGAACTGCGGAGATCAGGCAGTCGTTTTCCTCCACCCACGACAGGATGCGGTGGACTTCGGCGAGGGCCTGAGCGCTTCTGGTCCCTCCCTGATGATTTATGTAGGCGACGGCCGTCGCATTGTCGGACTGCACCCGAATGGGTCGTCCTGCCAGGAATTTCTGAAACGCCAGGAGCGCCAGATAGACCGCCTTGATCTCCAGGACGTTGATCTGCAACGTCGACTCCGCCTGAGTCCAGAGGCCTTGAGCCCTGTGGTGTAAGAACACCGCGCCCCAGCCCTTCAGACTGGCGTCGGTGGTTACCACTAACCATGAAGGCTTGAGGAAGGATCTTCCCCGTGACAAGTGACGTGGCTGGAGCCACCACTGCAGGGAGTCCCTGGTCGGTTGTGACAGTGCCACCAACCGATTCAGAGAGATCGCTCTCTTGTCCCATCGGCGAAGAATCTCCAGCTGGAGAGGACGCAGACGAAACTGTGCAAAGGGCACCGCCTCTATCGCCGCCACCATGCGCCCCACCAGTCTCATCAATTCCCGAAGGGATGAGTGAGGTGACAGGAGAACGTTCTGTACTCCTGAGTGGATCGCCAGCTGCTTGGCCTGAGGTAGAGACACCAGGGCTGAGTCCGTGTGGAAGTCCATTCCCAGATATGTCAATGACTGGGTCGGAACCAGGGTCGACTTCTGAGTATTGAGAAGCCACCCAAATTGTTCCAGAGACCTCATGGTCACTTCCAGGCTCACCCGACAAAGGTCTTCCGATGGCGCCCTGACCAATAGGTCGTCCAGATAGGGTATGACGGCGTGACCCTGCACATGCAGGAGAGCCATCATGGATGCCATCACCTTCGTGAACACCCGTGGTGCAGAGGCCAACCCGAAGGGTAGGGCCACAAATTGGAAGTGTTCGTCCCCCACTGCGAACCGTAACCAGCGCTGATGAGCCGGTGCAATGGGCACGTGAAGGTAAGCGTCCCTGATATCGATGGACGCTAGGAAGTCCCCCTGTGACACAGCTGCGATCACGGAGCGCAGGGATTCCATGCGGAACTTCCGAACCAACACGTGACGGTTGAACAATTTTAGGTCCAGGACCGGTCGAAAGGAGCCGTCCTTTTT
Organism: Allobates femoralis; assembly: GCA_033576535.1. Taxonomy (NCBI): domain Eukaryota; kingdom Metazoa; phylum Chordata; class Amphibia; order Anura; family Aromobatidae; genus Allobates; species Allobates femoralis. Next base: position 200,370,765 of record JARQOC010000011.1, on the reverse strand, counting down.
TGGAACAATAAAGAGGTTGGAGTAAAAACCCCTGAACCTCTCTGCCGTGGGCACTGGGACCACTACTCCGTCTCTGCGGAGTCCCTCCAACACCCGGTGAAAAGCCTGAGTCTTCTCTGGGGATGGAACAGACCGATGGAATCGGGATAATGGTTTTGACGTCAGCTCTATCCTGTAACCTCGCGAGACTACGTCTCGAACCCACTGATCTTGAACGTGAAGTAGCCACTTGTCCTGAAAGCGAGACAAGCGGCCCCCCACCTGTGGGGAGGCAGGAAGAGAGAGCGAGTCATGTAGAGGCGGGTTTGGGGGTGGCAGCTGTTGCCCCCGCCGGCTTCTTGGGACGACTCTTAGCGCGCCACTGAGAAGCGGGCTTGCCCCCTCGGTCCGTGCGAGCGGACGGCGCTGATGACTGTGAGCTGGACCGAAAGGACCACTGTTTTGGGTTCCTTTTAACGGTATATCGTGGTTTAGGCTTATTCTGCGGTATCTTAGACTCAGCAGAATCCTTAATCAGCTTGTCCAGCTCTGTGCCAAAAAGTCTGTCACCAGAGAACGGAAGATTCTGCAAAATCTTCTTAGATGTGGCATCTGAGTCCCAAAGACGCAGCCACAACAATCTGCGGATCGCTATAGCATTGGCCGAAGCCACAGCTGAGCGAGTGGCAGTTTCCAAAGACGCCGTCCTGGCGTAGTCCGCATAGGCCCTCGCTCTCTCAGTGAGTGCCAGGACCTCTGGACTGGACCTTGCCAGGTCAGTGATACCGTCCAAGCAGGTAGTAATCGCTTGTAAGGTCCAGACCGTGGCGAAATTAGGGGCAAAAGAAGAGCCCACAGCCTCATAGGAAGACTTGGCGAGTTGCTCAACCAGTCTATCAGTCGCATCCTTCAGCGAGGAGCTATCAGAGGCAGAAAACAGGGAGCGTGCCGCAATTCTAGTCATGGAAGCGTCCACCTTTGGAGACTGCGACCATTCCTGAAGCACCTCCTGGGGGAAGGGGAAACGATTGTCCTTGGGTTTGCGGACATAACGCCGCCCAGGATGTAACCTGGGAGCCCTAATCACCCTTCCAAAATTAGTGTGGTCCATGAAAGATCCACTTGGTCTAGCCTCTGGCCGCAGCCATTGATAGACCTCCTTCGGGTGCACGACAACCTCTTCAGGGGGAGTCACGAGACGCAAGGTCTCCTTGATGGAGGACACCAGATCCTCCACCCCATCTGGAGGCTCAGACACAGACACAGATCCGAAGGTTGAACCCCCATCATCTTCCTCACCATCAGAGGAATGCTCCTCAGAGAGAGCCTGGAGCTCGGGTGAATCCTCACGACGAGCCCGCTTAGGGGGTCTCACAGCAGAAGAGCGGGACACCCGGGGTAACTGGAAGGAGCAGCTGGGTTTTCCAGTCTCCTATGAAGTGCCTCCAGTGACTGCGACATGGAGGACATCTGGGACAGCAGGGATTCATTGATCCTGTTCTGTGCTTCCCATGGCCCTGGGATTACCTGAACCTCAGGGTACAGCACCGGAGCTGCTGCCTCAGCCGAGCCAGTCCGGGCTTCTGGGCGTCCGCAGTTATTGCAGGACCCCTCCACCAGAGTTCCCTTGCAAGTAGCACAGGTCATGGTGTTATCCGCCGCCTTAGCAGCATGCTTCCTAACTGAGGACATAGCCACAGTAGGGGGTGTATAAGCCAAGTCGATAGACAACCAAACCGGGAGTCCCGGTGGCTTACCGACCGCAGTAACGCGGTGGGAGGAAGCGGTGTGCGTGTGTGACCTCCGCGAGTTCCGGTCTCCCTCTGAAGTGCAGACACGTGCTGCCGTAGCTTCCAGCCGGGAAGTGAGGGAGAAGATGGCCGCCGCCAGTACAGGCGTGGGCGGCGCCGGGAACACGCGGGAATCACACGCACACGCCCCCCCGGTGACGTCACCGTAAGGGCCGCCTCTCCTCCTCCAAGCAGCCTCTGTAATGGAGGTGCTGGAGCCCGCAGCGCGGGAAATGGTGTAAAAAACACAGTACACACACACAGACTGCAATCATAACCAAAGAAACAGCAGTCTACGGCCTCAGCCCCTGTGTCACACAGGGCGGTCAGCCAGGGTGACCCCAGCACAGGGTACACCTCCAGATCCGCGGACCCGAGGGCAACGCGCGGTCTGAGTGTCAGGACACAAAAAATGCCAGACACTACCCCCAGGCACACAGGAGACACAGAGTGCCTCAGTGCCGGTCCGGTCTGTAAGCACCATTTAGGGAGGCCTCGGACGGGGGTTCAGCCCAGTCCGGAGTGTAAGCACCATTTAGGGAGGCCTCGGACTGGGCTGGCTCCAGTCCGGTCTGTAAGCACCATTTAGGGAGGCCTCGGACGGAGCGGAGCTGTGCAAGGCTCCCATCTCCCACTCTCCAGAGCCCCCAGAGAGGGATGGAAAGGAGCGTGACAGCGTACCGGGAGAACACAAAGTGTCCAGGCTCTAGGCCCTCCGGTACCTCCACCTGCGTGTGCCACAAAGGGTGAGCGGGGAGGCTGTCGCAGGTCCCGTCAGGACCATATTACCTTGTCTTCAGACGCCATCACGTAAGTAGTGAGAATGCAGTGAAGTGCAAGCAAAGCGTGATCCTCCGAGCACACTAAGTTTAAAACTGAGGATGTTCCCTGCGGTAGGGGTATATAAGCGGAGGAGGCGGTGTCTACAAACTTGTAGTACCTAGTGTGACCTCCGGAGGGCAGTGCCCTAAACCCCATTGTCTGGGTCTCCCATTATGATGACCAGAAAAAAATCATCACTTTATTAAACAAAACACACATTTGGTTTGTGTCACCATTTTCTAAACCCAAACTTTTATTTTATATTAAAGGAAATATGGCATCAGGGTTTTTCTATGTAATCTGAAAACAGCAGGATGTAAGGGGGGGGGGGGAGGAACAGGGGGTTAACACAAAGAATTCAGAATGTCTCTTATCACTGTGCTGTTGTTTACCTGCAATGTTTGTTTTAGCTTCAGGAGACTATCATTGCTAGACTAGGTCGGCTAGTCCAGCACAACCCCATGCTATGATTAGCAGCTCACTGTCTATAGACATTGTACATAGAGAGCTTGGTGTGGGTGGGGGCAGCTTTCTCAGTTGTGCATGACTAAATCTAAAAACTGTGTCAAAACTGATACATCATTGGGTTTAGTCTATTTGCCTAAAAACATGCTGCTGTCAGATGAGGTAGCAAACACCTGCTGACAGATTCCCTTTAATGGAACTGTGCGAAGGCTTGTCAGTGGCATTTACAAAAGTGGATGCCAGCTGTATAACGTAGCCAGCATATACCCCGCATGCCATATGATGGAAATGTGTCACTGGTTGTTAAGAATCATTGAGGTGAAATTTACCAATCCTGCTTTAATAAATATATACAGCCTGAAAATGCTCCAAACTGATTCTAATGATAAAACTGGAATGGTATCCACGGTCCGCGCTGCTGCTCTTTATCCAAGGAATCCACAAGAGGTTATTACCATCAAAAGTTCTTTATTTCATCACACCAACGCGTTTCGGTGCTGTCCCAGCACCTTCCTGAGGAAGGTGCTGGGACAGCACCGAAACGCGTTGGTGTAATGAAATAAAGAACTTTTGATGGTAATAACCTCTTGTGGATTCCTTGGATAAAGGGCAGCAGCGCGGACCGTGGATACCATTCCAGTTTTATCTTCTGATTTCCCGCGGTTTTGTGGCGTTGGTGGAGGTTCTGCAGCAGCTGCCTTATGCTTTTAAACTGGTTGTAAGTGTATCCACTCACCTAAGAACTATAGTGTCTGTTTGATAGGGCACAATCTGCGCCTCTTGTATCTCCCTTCTTTTCTAGTAAACTGATTCTAATGGCTCATGTAGGATGAATGGTTTCTCACGTTTTGGTCGGCTTACTTTTAGACCAATAGTTTTTTGTTTAACTCTAAAAGCGTGAGCAACTCGACCCCAAGCTCTGCCCTTTCTCAAGCAAGTTGCTTTGTTAAAAATGGATCTAAAACTAAATGCAATCATTTCCACCAATCTTTGGTTTATTTCTCACTAAAGTCTGAGTGCACTCACAAAATTAAATCTTCCTCAGTGGTTTAAGGCTTGAAGTGGTGGTCTGGCCCAGTGGTATAAGCCTTATATACCAATCTTTACAGAAGCGGAGCCGGCTGCGATTAGGAGGGAATGCACTGTCCTAATATCACGGCCGGCCCCTGTATAAAGAAGCTAATGGGATCTACATACATTGAGTACGGAAAAAGCTGCTAAATGCATTTTTCTCCTTCGCATCATTGGGGGACACAGGACCATGGGTGTATGCTTTTCTGCCACTAGGAGGCGACACCGCCTAGTGGCAGAAAAGCATACACCCATGGTCCGGTGTCCTCCAATGATGAGCTAGGAGAAAAGGATTTTATGGTCCGTACACAAAAATCCCTGTTTCCCCCCCAAATAGCAAAAAGAGATTTTGAATAGTGAAACACAATACATCCACGATGGCTGCAAAAATTGGTAACTAGTCAATCCCAACTGTGTGTAAATGTAGCCAATATCCATGAACACAAGGGCCATGACTTACACTGCCAGCCTTGTTCACAAACTGGGAAAATGGTGCCACATAACAATAAGCACTAAATGATTTGCTTTTCCTCATTGTAAAACTAAATGGCAGGTTGAGATGCCAACTAACAAGAATTTCATGGTGGTTTTGGGTCATAGCAAGAAATGAACGACTGTGCGTGAACGTCCTCCTCTGACATCATCAGTCCGCGGAGCCGCCACCGCACGACTGCAGCTAATGTTCATCCCGATCTCCGGTGTCTCCACGTGGATGATGTTTCTCTTCCTTCTTTGTAGTAGATGTGACCGGTCTTGTTGGCTGCAATTCTGGATTAGATGATCCTGGATGAAAACACACACATTACATTTCAGGTTTCCTACTTCACATAAAGCATTAAAAATTGTTGCTATTATTTACTTAGTTTCCCCACCTCAATTTGTAGTAAATATAAGAATTCTGGCACGTTATTTAAGAAGTAAACCCCTTTTTCTTATATGCAGGCTCTATGATTGTGCCTTCATTCCCTCAAGATATATCTACAGCAAACTTACAAATGAAAGACTGCTACCAGAAAGGGCATTGTAACCTACACACTGCTGTCAGTCCTATAGGTTCCACCATGTTCTTATTACATACATGCATGCATCCCAATAACTATATATTACACCCATAGCTCTGCTATGTAACCCTCTGTAAACACAGCTCTGCTGTGGACATTATGTTGCTGACAGATTCCCTTTAAAATCTCGCTTACCATTTTTGAGATAAGAAATGCTGTGTCTCTCCAAAATGCTCTGTAGTCTCTTTATTTCCTCGGACAATTTGGTGTGGTCCTGAAAAGAAACGGTACAATACGTCCCTTTAGGTCCCACACCAGAAACCCTCATCACAGACTAGACATATGGCAGCTTTGATCCAGTGATGTTGCACAGTCTACCTTTATACACTGGAGTGCTCCCCCTATAGGACACTGTATATCTGTACACACCTGGATGCTCCCCCCTATAGGGCACTGTATATCTGTACAAACCCGGTTGTGCCCCCCCCCCCCATCCCCATAGGACACTATATCTGTACACACCTGGATGCTCCCCCCTATAGGGCACTGTATACCTGTACACACCTGGATGTCTTCCCCCCCTATAGGACACTGTATATCTGTACACACCTGGATGCCTTCTCCCCTATAGGGCACTGTATATCTGTACACACCTGGATGCCCCGCCCCTATAGGGCACTGTATACCTGTACACACCTGGATGCCCCCCCCCCCCCCCATAGGGCACTGTATACCTGTACACACCTGGATGCTCCCCCCTATAGGGCACTGTATATCTGTACAAACCCGGTTGTGCCCATCCCCATAGGACACTATATCTGTACACACCTGGATGCTCCCCCCTATAGGGCACTGTATACCTGTACACACCTGGATGTCTTCCCCCCTATAGGACACTGTATATCTGTACACACCTGGATGCATTCTCCCCTATAGGGCACTGTATACCTGTACACACCTGGATGACCCGCCCCTATAGGGCACTGTATACCTGTACACACCTGGATGCCCCCCCCCCCCCCCATAGGGCACTGTATACCTGTACACACCTGGATGCCCCCCCCCCCCCATAGGGCACAGTATATCTGTACACACCTGGATGCCCCCCCCATAGGACACTGTATTTCTGTACACACCTGGATGCACTGCTCCAGAGATTCAAAGCTCTGAGATTGAGTCTGGTTTGGCTTCACATCAGTTTTGTTGTCTACGGCCTTTTTTAAGTATCCAGCCTCTCGAAATATGGCCTGGAGTTGTTTCTTGTATCCCTGTAAAGCAGAAGGTAAAACAATGAAATGATTTGGGTCATGAATGACACCGCCATATTGACTGTGCAGTTAGTGCCGCCTGCAGGCTGCTGGACCCCTTGTACCTGTTCAGTAATCAGCTCGTCATATAAGGACTGCTCTGCTTCATCCCACTGTCTTCTCATCCCTTCTCTGAGGGTCGGGTAGACTGCAACCACAAGAGTGAGAATTAAAGGGGTACTCCGGGAAGATGATAATTGTTTGTAATGTTCCTGCACTCATACATTATAAAGCCAAGATACCTAATACACTTGTGTTATCTTTAGAACTTTTGTAATTGACTAACAGAAGCTACTCCTCATCCCCATCCAACTGCACAATGGGGAATGACAATGTCCCATATGGAAGGGGTGAAGAGCAGCTCCTGTTACAGTCAATTAAGAGTTCTAAACATAATATATGTTTATTAGGCATCTCAGCCTTAAATAAATGTTTGATATCCTTGAAGTACCCCTTAAATGGTGGAAAATCAGGATGTGCTGGCAGCATCTCTCTTAGGAGCCATACCTAGCAGTGAGTGCGGGTGGCACACCAAGGGGGTTTCAAACGTCATGGAGTAGACGCATGTGCTGGGCTCCGATACTGCGGACAGCTTGTTGCTCCTTCCACAAACCAAGTGAACCTGTAACCAGAATGTGTCAGCATTAGGTACTACATACAGATAGAGTAAGAGGTGCAGAACACAAGCTCATTAGGACAGGGGTCTGCTATACTGAGCCTTTTCTAAAAAGGGTCCATTTAGGTCAAACCATATGTCTTCACGGGCTTAAAAGCCACTTGGCACAAATTTAAAAGCTGTCCCTACCCTAGACCACCAGGAAAATGGACATTAATCTCTCCACTGCACTACACTACCAAAAGGGAGGCAATAACCTTTCCATTTGACCACCAGGGATGCTGGCATGCTCCCCCTTAACTATGCCGGACCACCAAAGATCTTCCAAGTTCACCTTGCTTTTACCTACGACCATCAGGGAGGCTCACCTTTACCTCTTCACTACTCTTGTCTGGACCATCAATACAGTTGGTATTAATCTCTCGTCTGCATTACACTATTAGGAAAGGAGGCATTTAACCCTCCACTACCATAGACTGCAAAGGAGTATTGCATTTACCTTGCCACTTAGACCATCAGGTAGGCTGACATATATCCCTCCACTACCCCAGAACATCAGGAAAGCTGGCATTAAACATACATCCCCTCTGCCACACTATACTCCCAGGGAAGAACACATTAACCGATCCACTACATCACCAGGGATGCGCACATTCCTACCTTCACTACACTAGACCATCATGGATGCTATGCAGGCAATGGATACTGCCATTCCTATCTTCACTACCCTATACCACCAGGGATGCTGGCATTCCTACCTTCACTACCCTAGACTACCAGGGATACTGCCATTCATACCTTCACTACCCTATACCACCAGGGATGCTGGAATTCCTATCTTCACTACCCTATACCACCAGGGATGCTGGCATTCCTACCTTCACTACCCTATACCACCAGGGATGCTGGAATTCCTATCTTCACTACCCTATACCACCAGGGTTGCTGGCATTCCTACCTTCACTACCCTAGACTACCAGGGATACTGCCATTCATACCTTCACTACCCTGTACCACCAGGGATGCTGGAATTCCTACCTTCACTACCCTATACCACCAGGGATGCTGGAATTCCTATCTTCACTACCGTATACCACCAGGGATGCTGGAATTCCTATCTTCACTACCGTATACCACCAGGGATGCTGGAATTCCTGTCTTCACTTCCGTAGGCCACCAGGGATGCTATGCTGGCAATGGATACTGCCATTCCTACCTTTACTACCGTAGACCACCAGGGTACTGGATTTTTATCTTCACTACCCTACACCACCAGGGATACCAGCATTCCTACCTTCGCTACACTAGACCACTAAAGATATGGGAAAAAACTGTATCAGTCTTTCTAGTATTTGGTGTGCTGTGACTCCCCAGCTCGGAGTGTCATGTATCAGTCTGACATGTATATATGATTTCATATAACGGGGTTAGCACAGATTCCGGGTAAACCTTAGTTTGCCGGTTCATGTTTCCACACGGATCTCCTGATCTCATCCACATGCCGGTGAACGTATTGTTCTCTATTTCCCATTCTTGCCAAATCCTAGAACAGAAGAAAAGTGGCCTCAGTTTTTAGTAAAGCATGGTGTAGTGCACATATTTGCCAATATACTCGTCCTATCATAGGACAGCAGGAAAACTGATCTAAACAGATATCTCTTTCTTGCTTTCCTCTGATAGGATCCTATCAGTTTCTGGTCAGATATAAAAGGAGAAATCATAGACTGGAAACACTGGTCTTACCCCAGGATCCCGCTATAGGCGTTCCAGCGGAAGCTCTGCTCGTGCTGCGTGACGTTGTGGAAAGGACAGAACTCGTATTTGTATCTATGGTGGAGATGAGAGGAAGAGGGTTACTACATGAGCGGCAGATACCCCAATATGTACTGCGGCCCCAAACATCCATATACCGCCTCTGTCAGTCATTGCTATACCGTGCCTGTCATAAAACATAAGTCTGTACGTAATATCCAGGCATTTTTATCACCTCGGACTGACAGCAAAGTGCAGAAATAAAGGTGCAGAAAATTCCCTAAAATCAAACAAAGCTATATACTGTATCCTGATCCAGATATGAAGCATTTCCCCTGGTTCTGCGGCTGGTCTCCATTTACTGTCCCCTCCAGACCATGTTTTAATAATTTGCTAATCAGCCACATGTACTAACGGATCATCACAGGATACAGGAGCACACGGATCGGTCAGTGGACCAGGAAGCAGCACAAGGTGAGTACAGTATATACCTGACTATAAGACGTACTTTGAGTCTAAAGCCCCCGTCACACTAAGCGAGATCGCTGCTAAGTCACAAATTTGGTGACGCAACAGTGACCTCACCAGCAATCTCGCAATGTGTGACATTTAGCAACGACCAGGCCCCTGCTGTGAGATCGCTGGTCGTGTCAGAGTCGCCTGGACCATTTTTTGATCGTTGGGGTCCCACTGAGCAGCATACATCGGTGTGTTTGACAGGGACAACAACCAATGACCTCAATACTACAGGTCTGAGAAACAGGGTCCCAACGACCTCCGTATCTTTCCGGATCGTTGTTGCGTCGCTGGTGAGATCTGACTGTTTGACATCTCCCAGCGATCCCGACAGCGACGCACCAGCGATCCCTACCAGGTCGTATCGCTGTCGGGATCGCTAGTGCGTCGCCGAGTGTGACGGTACCCTTATAGTCCAAAGGTAGCTTCATTGTGATGAAGAATATTGCACCTCGGCCCTCCTGATTACATTGAGCTGCCCTCTTTCCTCTGACCACATACTGATCTATATAATCGGTGGAGATCAGTAGAGGAAGCTACCGGGAACTCAGCAGAGGCTGCAGGAGCAGAGCAGCTGAAGGACCTTACACCCGATTAACTTAAGGACAATTTCAAGCCATGTGACTGATCCTGCAGCCTTCATTTAGGTCCCAATTAGGAATTTCAAGATGTGGTAATGTATAGTGTGTGTGTATATGTAGGTAAATTTGCATATCTTCATAGCTGTGGGTGTGTGCATGTGTCTATATGTGTATATGTAGCAGAGCTAACTATGTGTGTATGTGCATGTATCAGAGCTGTGTATGTCTATACATGCATGTAGAAGAGCTGTGTGTGTCTATATGTGCATATGTAGCAGAGCTGTGTGCATGTCTATATGTGCATGTAGCAGAGCTGTGTGTCTATATGTGCATATATAGCAGAGCTGTGTGCATGTCTATATGTGCATGTAACAGAGCTTGTGTGCGTGGCGTGCGTGCGTCTATGTGCACGTCGCAGACGTGTGTCTGCATATGTAGCAGAGGTGTGCGTGTCAATATGTGCATGTAGCAGAGCTGTGTGTCTCTATCTGCATGTAGCAAAATTGTGTGTCTATATGTGCATGTAGCAGAGCTGAGTGGTATAATACACACCACAAAAAGACAACAGATGTATTACCTCCCCTACCCTAGTACATTAAAATTAGTGATCATGACCCCTACATTTTATTCCACCAGGGAAGATTTTATTAATTCGAAAAATGTTTTCCCTATTTTCTGCTGTCTACACCTGGGTGCATCTTATAGTCCAAAAAACATACCGTATATGGATTTTATTTTTATTTTTTCTTTAGTCATTGTAATCCATTCCAGATAATCAGCTTAAAAACTGTCTGGAGGATTTCAAGCAGATTCTGGGTTGGATTTGCTGAAGAATCGTCCACATTAAATGCAACCTCCGTAAACTTTGTCTTACATTTCACAGGTGTTGACAGATGGGGATGGGGGGGTCCAATTGCTGGTTTGAAGGGGTTCTCTGGTGCTGCTCACTGCCACATCGGGAGGTGAATGGCTCCGATGATGTTATACCTGCACACACCTGCATGTACTGAACACATGTTCTACAATAGCTGCTGATTACACATGTGCTGGCAGATGTCATCAGTGTAATGAGCGGCATCGGAGCACCCCTTTATACCACAGTCATTCTAAGGGCAGTGACACACTATGCGAGCTGCATGCGAGTCCCCTGAGTCAGCTAGCTTGGCCCTGCCTCTCTGAATGAGCGCGTGGAGCTGATTCTATGGAGCTCCATGCTCCCGTCTAGAGAAGCGGCGACCATGCAGGTGACTCATGTGCGATGCATGAAACGACACTCGCATGCAGCTCGCACAGTGTGTTTCCACCCTAATACTGAATACTATAATCTCCCTATTACTACCCCTTTACAATAAGCTGAATATCCAAGTCCAGGTTAGTCGCGGGTTGGCCAGCGCCCCTTATACACCAAATTACTCACGTGGATTCCACAAAACTGAAACACTTTCCAGCCAACCTGAAAAGATGCGGGGGTCCTGTAATACAAAGCAAGTAGCCATCAATCTAGTAGCAGAACAGGAGAAAAAACACCCCCCAAGATAACTGTGTCTATAAAGTTACATTCCCCAACTCTAGCCCACCAGGACCACCAACAGCTCATGATTTGAGGGTATCCTATATGGAGAATCTGTGTTCCCAAGGACCTAACACACCTACTCAATACCAATTGCATCCTAAAAACATAACCTGTGGGGGAAACTTGAAAAACATTGATTAAAAAAGATATTCTTTAAAAAACAGTGCCACCCTTCTCTCCAGGTTGTGCATGGTAATGCAGCTTATTCCCATCTATTCATAAATAATAATAATTTTATTTATATAACTCCAACATATTCTGCAACACTTTAAAAGGAGTTGAGCTGCAATACCATAAACAACCTGTGGACAAAGGTGGCACTGTGCATTTCAGAAGGAAGATAAGTCCCTGCCTGTTGTTATTCCCTAGGCCCTGGAGCATGGATAAAATAGTTTTTGCGTTACCCGAGACCGGAGAAGGATCTGTCCTCGGCTGCAGCTTGTTTGTCTGCGATAAGAACGGATTGTTCAACCTTGGAGAGAAAAGAATGTCATTAGCACATGTCCATTCACAGGCAGCAAAACATAGTAAAACTGTTCATATAAACAAAGTAATGGGGATGTAGGGGCTGAGACTCTGATTCCAGCGATGTGTCACTTACTGGACTCCTTGGTGCAGGTTGGATAGAATCCCTGTTTTCTCTGCTGTAGATGTTGCAGTACTCTGAATGCTGAGCCCTGCATAACCCCGCCCCCACACCTGATTGGCAGCTTCCTCTGTACACTATGAGTAGGGTGCCAATAGGAGGAGGGGGCAGGGTTACACAGATTAACCTGACTAGTCCTGTAGTGATAATGTAGTGATAATCTCTTGCCGATAAAACAATGATTATACTGAAACTAAAGCAAGCACCACTGTAAGTGACACATCAGTGGGAAAAGAGTCTCTGCCCCTACATTATGCTGTTCTCAGATTAAATTGCAAAAACCTGCTGACAGATTCCCTTTAATGTCTCCAATAGTGGAGCTGCAGTATGATTGGTGCAGGGCCGGCTGTCGGACCCCCATCAATCTGATGCTGATGACTTTTCCTACTAATATTGATAAGTCCCCAGTATCTTGGTGCTGGACAATGTTAATGGGAGGCAATATAATAATACAAGTATTTCTTCACCTACCCAAACGTATTGGGCTCCTCCACAATCTTCATCTTTGTGGCAGCGACATCATAGACTGAAAGACAAAGCAATATATTATAGCCGAAAACATCCGACGCAGAGCAACATCGACGCTGAGCAACCAATCAGATCGCAGCTTCATGTGTCTGGGGAGAAAATCCTCTAAAATCTGGGGCCAGGAGCAAAAGATCAGCTACACAGGGCCCCCCGACTCTCGAAAAAGACGTCCATTATACACTACACCCCAAATACCTTCTGTACCAAGATCTTTGCTGCTGTTACTCAAGAGGAACCTTCCTGATCGTGTGATGGGCACAGGTGAACTACTAGTCCCAGCATAACCCGGCACAGCTATTAAGACTAGAGGTCCCACTACACAGGGGACTGCAATATTAAGGGAACTACAGAATGCCCTGAGATTACTGATAGAACTACAAGTCCCATCATGCCTGAATTACTGCAGGAACTACAAGTCCCAGCATGCCCTGAGATTACTGCAGGAACTAGAAGTCCCAGAATGCCCTGAGATTACTGCAGGAACACAAGTCCCAGCATGCCCTGAGATTACTGCAGGAACTAGAAGTCCCAGAATGCCCTGAGATTACTGCAGGAACTACAAGTCCCAGAATGACCTGAGATTACTGCAGGAACTACAAGTCCCAGAATGGCACGAGATTACTGCAGGAACCACAAGTCCCAGCATGCCCGGAAATTACTGCAGGAACCACAAGTCCCAGAATGCCCTGAGATTACTGCAGGAACCACAAGTCCCAGAATGCCCTGAGATTACTGCAGGAACCACAAGTCCCAGCATGCCCTGAGATTACTGCAGGAACCACAAGTCCCAGCAGTCCTGAGATTACTGCAGGAACACAAGTCCCAGAATGTCTGAGATTACTGCAGGAACCAAGTCCAGAATGCCCTGAGATTACGGGAACACACAAGTCCCAGAATGCCTGAGATTACTGCAGGAACCACAAGTCCCAGCATGCCCTGAGATTACTGCAGGAACCAAGTCCAGCATGCCTGAGATTACTGCAGGAACACAAGTCCCAGCATGCCCTGAGATTACTGCAGGAACCACAAGTCCCAGCATGCCCTGAGATTACTGCAGGAACACAAGTCCAGCATGCCCTGAGATTACTGCAGGAACCACAAGTCCCAGCATGCCCTGAGATTACTGCAGGAACCACAAGTCCCAGCATGCCTGAGATTACTGCAGGAACACAAGTCCCAGATGCCTGAGATTACTGCAGGAACCAAAGTCCCAGCATGCCTGAGATTACTGCAGGAACACAAGTCCCAGCATGCCTGAGATTACTGCAGGAACCACAAGTCCCAGCATGCCTGGATTACTGCAGGAACACAAGTCCCAGAATGCTGAGATTACTGCAGGAACACAAGTCCAGCATGCCCTGAGATTACTGCAGGAACCAAGTCCCAGCATGCCCTGAGATTACTGCAGGAACCAAAGTCCCAGCATGCCTGAGATTACTGCAGGAACACAAGTCCAGCATGCCTGAGATACTGCAGGAACCAAAGTCCCAGCATGCCTGAGATTACTGCAGGAACCATATGTCCAGCATGCCTGAGATTACTGCAGGAACTAAAGTCCCAGAATGCCCTGAGATTACTGCAGGAACCACAAGTCCCAGCATGTCCTGAGATTATGCAGGAACCACAAGTCCCAGCATGCCCTGAGATTACTGCAGGAACCACAAGTCCAGCATGCCTGAGATTACTGCAGGAACACAAGTCCCAGATGCCCTGAGATTACTGCAGGAACCACAAGTCCAGCATGCCCTGAGATTACTGAGAACACAAGTCCCAGCGTCCTGAGATTACTGCAGGAACCAAGTCCCAGATGTCTGAGATTACTGCAGGAACACAAGTCCCAGATGCCCTGAGATTACTGCAGGAACCACAAGTCCAGATGCCTGAGATACTGCAGGAACCACAAGTCCAGCATGCCCTGAGATTACTGCAGAACCAAGTCCAGCATGCCCTGAGATTACTGCAGGAACCAAAGTCCAGCATGCCTGAGATTACTGCAGGAACCAAGTCCCAGCATGCCTGAGATTACTGCAGGAACAAAGTCCCAGATGCCTGAGATTACTGCAGGAACCACAAGTCCCAGCATGCCTGAGATTACTGCAGGAACCACAATCCCAGCATGCCTGAGATTATGCAGGAACCACAAGTCCCAGCAATGCCCTGAGATTACTGCAGGAACACAAGTCCAGCATGCCCTGAGATTACTGCAGGAACCACAAGTCCCAGAATGCCCTGAGATTACGCAGAACCACAAGTCCCAGATGTCCTGAGATTACTGCAGGAACCACAAGTCCCAGCATGCCTGAGATTACGAGAACACAAGTCCAGAATGTCCTGAGATTACTGCAGGAACTAAAGTCCCAGAATGTCTGAGATTACTGCAGGAACCACAAGTCCCAGCATGCCTGAGATTACTGCAGGAACCACAAGTCCAGCATGCCCTGAGATTACTGCAGGAACCACAAGTCCCAGCATGCCTGAGATTACTGCAGGAACCACAAGTCCAGATGCCCTAGATTACTGCAGGAACCACAAGTCCCAGCATGCCCTGAGATTACTGCAGAACCACAAGTCCAGCATGCCTGAGATTACTGCAGGAACCACAAGTCCAGAATGCCCGGAGATTACTGCAGGAACCAGAAGTCCCAGCATGTCCTGAGATTACTGCAGGAACTAGAAGTCCCAGCAATGTCCTGAGATTACTGCAGGAACCACAAGTCCCAGCATGCCCTGAGATTACTGCAGGAACCACAAGTCCCAGCATGCCCTGAGATTACTGCAGGAACCAAAGTCCCAGCATGCCCTGAGATTACTGCAGGAACCAGAAGTCCCAGCATGCCCTGAGATTACTGCAGGAACACAAGTCCCAGCATGCCCTGAGATTACTGCAGGAACCATATGTCCCAGCATGTCCTGAGATTACTGCAGGAACCATATGTCCCAGCATGTCCTGAGATTACTGCAGGAACCACAAGTCCCAGCATGCCCTGAGATCACTGCAGGAACCACAAATCCCAGCATGCCCTGAGATTACTGCAGGAACCACAAGTCCCAGAATGCCCTGAGATTACTGCAGGAACTACAAGTCCCAGAATGCCCTGAGATTACTGCAGGAACCACAAGTCCCAGAATGCCATGAGATTACTGCAGGAACCACAAGTCCCAGCATGCCCTGAGATTACTGCAGGAACTACAAGTCCCAGAATGCCCGGAGATTACTGCAGGAACTACAAGTCCCAGAATGCCCTGAGATTACTGCAGGAACCACAAGTCCCAGAATGCCCGGAGATTACTGCAGGAACCACAAGTCCCAGAATGCCCTGAGATTACTGCAGGAACCACAAGTCCCAGCATGCCCTGAGATTACTGCAGAACCACAAGTCCAGAATGCCCTGAGATTACTGCAGGAACCACAAGTCCCAGCATGCCCGGAGATTACTGCAGGAACCAGAAGTCCCAGCATGTCCTGAGATTACTGCAGGAACCAGAAGTCCCAGAATGCCCGGAGATTACTGCAGGAACCAGAAGTCCCAGCATGTCCTGAGATTACTGCAGGAACTACAAGTCCCAGCATGCCCTGAGATTACTGCAGGAACCACAAGTCCCAGCATGCCCTGAGATTACTGCAGGAACCACAAGTCCCAGCATGCCCGGAGATTACTGCAGGAACCAGAAGTCCCAGCATGTCCTGAGATTACTGCAGGAACTACAAGTCCCAGCATGTCCTGAGATTACTGCAGGAACCACAAGTCCCAGCATGCCCCCAGCCTTGCAGTGTCAGACCCTATCCCTCGCCATATTATACATTGTGCCCCATCTCTCACCTAAATACAGGAGAAGCCACAGCCAGGCCGCCATGATGGGAGGTCACATGACGTCTCCACCGCTCAGTGGAGCAGAGAGATTTTGTGTGTGACGTTCAGGGCAGTGCAGTATTGTGAGGCGGGAGGGCGAGTCTGTGTCCCGGCTCTGCTCTATCCACAGCTCACTGACTGACCAGGAAGATTACATATAATGTATATAGGTGATGCGGTGAGGACGGCTGACATCGTCACTTCTAATAGTAACCAACCGGGAGTCACAATTGTGGTGAGGCGGCGACGTGAAACCAATAGTGTTTGTACTGAACACGTGAGAGGAGCGGAGAGAGGTGAGACGGGGAAGTAATGGGGGACAGTGGGGTTATCCTCCTGCTGCTGTCCTGATATCACAGGGCTTGTGATATTACAGGGGGCACCTGCATTGTGGACGAGAACACCCTAAACCGTGATCAGGACAACTTTCCAATACACTTGTGGTGATTTCGTTACAATGTGCCAGTTTTCTGCTTGCTGGCAGTGAATGCAAACCTTGTCAGAAGCTAAAACTCCTCAGGAAGGTCCCTGCATGTTCACTCCGCACCTCAGAAGCTCCAGCTCTTCCCTGTGCTGCAGATTTGCTTCAGTGTGTCAGTGCAGAGAAATGGTGCTGGCTGCAGGGGGCAATGATGGATAATACAGGGTAAAACAACCCCAAACCCCTCAACTGAGAGCAGGACTGGGGCTGGGGCATGAGAAATGCATGCAAATTAAAGCACAAGTGTGTGGGGGCGTGTCTTTGTACTGACACGCCCCCGAGGAACTTCCAGCCTAGATTCTGTGCAAGAATATCATTTTTTGTGGGGGTATATGTCAAAAAGTGCTGACTCCTTCATATTTAAGAGCATTATTAGTCAATTAAAGGAGTTGTGCACCCAGTTACTAGCCTGGTGACTTCTGGGCGTATCCCTCCTTCTGTTATACTTCAGGGCTGTGCATTCATTGCATGGCTGTGCTCCCCCTCCCTCTGTGCAGAGGAGATAACAATCATGCCCATCAGGGCAGGGCAGCAGGCACGGAGGGAGGGGGAGCACAGACATGCAATGCACAGCCCTGAAGTATAACAGAAGGAGGGATACGCCCAGATGTCTCCAGGCTAGTAAGTTTATAAACTCTTTATATCAGTTATACTAATGCAAGATTTTACACAAAAACAGTGCTGGAAAGGTATCCTTAGGGTGCAGGGACATGTACTAACTGTATTAGGGTGATCTGAGGTGGTTGGTTCCCTTTAAAGGTGTCCTAAAATCTCCCAAGTTCCCTCCCACTCAAAAAAAGAAACCGGTATCGGTTCCACAAGTTGATTTCCCGCCTTATCCTGACAGCTTGTGACTATTAGGACATGCTGAGAGTAGTAGTCCCACTGCATGCAAAAGGGTGACCATTGTGGATGTGGAGGAATTTAGGAATTGTCCACTGCTTTTATATATTCCAGCTGTGAGCGGCTATGGGGCGAAAGAAGCCGCAGAAGGACGGACGACCCCGACACAAAGAGTCCAGGTTCAAGAAAACATCCAAAAGTCTGGAGAGCTTCACCGGCGAGGTGCACGAGGCGCTGGAGGGTAAGTGCTCATTCTAGGGAGAAGACCCCTTCCTATAATGGTCTTGATGCCCCTGGTGGACCACCATGTTAGGGGAGATCAGGAACCTATAGAGTATGTGGAGTGCCCCCTAATATAGTAGATAGTGCCCCCATAGAAACTAAGCCTTTGCCTAATGCCTCCATAGAAGGTAATGGCCCACGTTCCTCTGTATAAAGTAATCATTTAAACGATAACAATCACATGTCCTCATAATGCCGCCATGCAGTGATCATGTACCAGTTCTGGCTGAGTGATGCCCTAATCCTTATGCTGTGTGGGTCTTGTATATGTTATGATGTTTTCTCTTCTTCTTTGCTCATTGAAGCCAGTATTCAGGGGGACACAGATGGAGAGACCACGGTGAAGTTCCCCTGTGCCCTGGCAATGTGGGAGCTGGGCCACTGTGACCCCAAGAGATGTACAGGTCGAAAGCTGGCCCGGAAAGGTCTGGTCCGGACCCTTCGCCTGAACCAGAGGTTCAATGGTGTGATCCTGAGTCCAATGGGGACGCTGTATGTATCACCTGCTGACAAGTAAGTGGTGCACAAGCTCATAGCACAAATACATAGTGACATTAGTTAATCTAAGCTGTCTCTGAAGGGGGGACTGTCGGCAAGCAGGGCACGTGATTTAAGAAGTGCTAGGTGGTAACGCTCATCCACCTGATCCGTTCCCATAGTTAAAGGGAAGCTGTCATCATGGAAATGCAGTGTAACCTGCAGGCACCATGTTATAGAGAAGGGGGAACTGAGTAGATTGATATATAGTTTGGTGAGAAAAGTTTCATTATAACCTGTGATTTCATCATTGAAACCTCTGCTCTTTCTGGCATTTGGCGGTCCCATCAGTTAGTGACCGCTGTTTCTGTATGCACACTTATAGTCAGGGTCGCTCGAGATAGATCAGTTAAGAGGTGGATTTCAGCACCATCAAAGTCTATAGGACCCTTACTATGCGCTTGCTTCATAATGTCCTCCTTAAGGTGGTATAAGTGAAGACAGCAAATGACGTCTCTGGGGTTGTTGGGATCCGCCGAGGGTGGACAAAGGGCACAATGGACTCTGTCGAATAGGATCACAATATCCAAAGGTCTCCGCAGTAGGGCATTAAAGAGGACCTGTAGAGTGGGAGCCAGGTCAGTCAGTCCAGAGGCTTCTGGGAGACCTCGCACCCGTATATTATTGCGACGGTCTCTGTTGTCTGAATCCTCCATAAGATTAAAAATAAGAGATATTTGCTCAGAATGATGGTCTAATAGTCTCTGCTGTTCTGTCTGTCGTTTGATTCTACTTGAATTCTCCACTTTTATGCAAAACACTCTCTCCTTCACTTGGGAGATGGAGGTGTTAAGGCCCTGAATCTCAGCTCTCCAGTCAAGAGATGTAACCCTCCATATCTGCCTTAGGCGGCCGTCACACGCATCAATTTCTTGCACGATATCGCTTAAGCGATCTGCTTTTTGATCGCTTAAGCGATATCGTTTGTGCGTCGCTGCGTGTAATCAAGCGATTTTACAATGTTAAATCGCTTGATTGTTTGATCGCAGATATGTGAGCCGGAGCTCATATCAAGCGATAATCGCTTGATCAATCTGCATCATCGTGGTGTGTGACACCACGATGAACGATCTCCCAGCGGCAGCGCCTATGCTGGGAGATGGTATCTATGGTAAACGTCGGGTTACTAAGCGCCGTGCGGCGCCTAGTCACCCGATGTGTACCATGGTTACCAGCGATCTCGCTGGTCCACATCACTGGTGAGTCTGCCTGTGTGACAGCTCACCAGCGATGTGAACAATATTGTTAGCGATCGCGCGTGCATGTGATCGCTAACAATATCGCTCACAAAATCGTAGTGTGTGACGGCCGCCTTAGTTGGTATTGCCGCCATCCGGGTGTGGAGGTCTTTAATCTCATCCAGCATGGTGGTGGAGCCAGGGGTTGAGGTCACCAGGCAAGGACCCGGGGGAAGATCCCTGATGCTGCGATCCCTGCCCACCTGAGGCAGACAAAGAAGAGAGTCTGCCCAGAGAACCCGCAGTCGTCTCCCCCATAGGTATATTGATCCGTGTCCCCACAGGTGCCATCACAGAGGGGGTGCTACAACCCCTGACAAAAATTATGGAATCACCGGGCTCGGAGGATGTCCATTAAGTTGTTTAATTTTGTAGAAATAAAGCAGATCACACACATGGCACAAAACTAAAGTAATTTCAAATTGCAACTCTCTGCCTTGAAGAAACAATAAAAGAAATCTTGAAATAAAACATATGCTAGCCAGTAACAGTTACTTTTGTAGACCAGGCAAGGGGAAAAATTATGGAATCGCTCAATTCAGAGGAAAAAATGATGGAAACACCCTGTAAATTTTCATTTCCAAAACTGAGGGCTGCTTTACATGTCACGATATTGCAACGCAACATTGATAAGTCATGTGGTACAGTGGTTGCAGTTGATATCATTCGTGCGTTGTGTCGTGTAAATGGGCAGTGCGACGCGAAAACAACCTAACTACGATATTGCATGAAGATTGTGCAAGCCCTTGAACCGTACGATATTGTATACTAGCTGTGAGCCCGATGCAAATGCATCGGGATTCTAGAACGTGCATTAATTTGATTATAGTAGTTATAGCTGTTAGCCTGATGCAAATGCATCGGGTATCTAAAATATGTTTATTGTTTTTTTAAAGATTTTTAAATAATAATCGCATCATCAATAGCAATAATATAAGCCATAGCATTATTATTAGCAGTAATAGCAGTATTAATAGCATTATTAGCAGTATTATGAGCATTAATAACAGTATTAATAGCATTAATAGCATTATTATTAGCATTGATAGCATTATTAATAGCATTATTAGCATTAATAATAGCATTAATAACATTATTAATAGCATTATTATTAGCATTAATAGCATTAATAATAGCATTAATAGCATTAATAATAGCATTATTAGCATTAATAATAGCATTAATAACATTATGAATAGCATTAATAGCATTATTATTAGCATTAATAGCATTAATAATAGCATTATTAGCATTAATAATAG
Organism: Allobates femoralis; assembly: GCA_033576535.1. Classification (NCBI taxonomy): domain Eukaryota; kingdom Metazoa; phylum Chordata; class Amphibia; order Anura; family Aromobatidae; genus Allobates; species Allobates femoralis. Next base: position 200,349,624 of record JARQOC010000011.1, on the reverse strand, counting down.
CATTAATAACATTATTAATAGCATTAATAGCATTATTATTAGCATTAATAGCATTATTAATAGCATTAATAGGATAAATATTAGCATTAATAGCATAATTAATAGCATTAATAGCATTATTAATAGCATTAATAGCATTATTATTAGCATTAATAGCATTAATAATGGCATTATTAGCATTAATAATAGCATTAATAACATTATTAATAGCATTATTATTAGCATTATTATTAGCATTAATAGCATTAATAATGCCATTAATAGGATAAATATTAGCATTAATAGCATAATTAATAGCATTAATAGCATTATTAATAGCATTATTATTAGCATTAATAGCATTAATAGGATAAATATTAGCATTAATAGCATAATTAATAACATTAATAGCATTATTAATAGCATTAATAACATTATTATTAGCATTAATAGCATTAATAATAGCATTATTAGCATTAATAATAGCATTAATAACATTATTAATAGCATTAATAGCATTATTATTAGCATTAATAGCATTATTATTAGCATTAATAGCATTAATAATACCATGAATAGGATAAATATTAGCATTAATAGCATAATTAATAGCATTAATAGCATAATTAATAGCATTAATAGCATTAATAGGATAAAAGCATTAATAGCATTATTAATAGCATTAATAGCATTATTATTAGCATTAATAGCATAATTAATAGCATTAATAGCATTATTAATAGCATTAATAGCATTATTATTAGCATTAATAGCATTAATAATAGCATTATTAGCATTAATAATAGCATTAATAACAATATTAATAGCATTAATAGCATTATTATTAGCATTAATAGCATTATTATTAGCATTAATAGCATTAATAATGCCATTAATAGGATAAATATTAGCATTAATAGCATAATTAATAGCATTATTAATAGCATTATTATTAGCATTAATAGCATTAATAGGATAAATATTAGCATTAATAGCATAATTAATAGCATTAATAGCATTATTAATAGCATTAATCGCATTATTATTAGCATTAATAGCATTAATAATAGCATTATTAGCATTAATAATAGCATTATTAGCATTAATAATAGCATTATTATTAGCATTAATAGCATTATTATTAGCATTAATAGCATTAATAATACCATGAATAGGATAAATATTAGCATTAATAGCATTAATAGCATAATTAATAGCATTAATAGCATTATTAATAGCATTATTATTAGCATTAATAGCATTAATAGGAGAAATATTAGCATTAATAGCATAATTAATAGCATTATAATAGCATTAATAACATTATTTATTAGCATTAATAGCATTAATAATAGCATTAGCATTAATAGCATTAATAACATTATTAATAGCATTAATAGCATTATTATTAGCATTAATAGCATTATTATTAGCATTAATAGCATTAATAATACCATGAATAGGATAAATATTAGCATTAATAGCATAATTAATAGCATTAATAGCATTATTAATAGCATTAATAGCATTAATAGGATAAATATTAGCATTAATAGGATAAATATTAGCATTAATAGCAGAATTAATAGCATTAATAGCATTATTAATAGCATTAATAGCATTATTAGCATTAATGCTATTAATAGCATTATTAATAGCATTAATAGCATTATTATTAGCATTAATAGCATAATTAATAGCATTAATAGCATTATTAATAGCATTAATAGCATTATTATTAGCATTAATAGCATTAATAATAGCATTATTAGCATTAATAATAGCATTAATAACATTATTAATAGCATTAATAGCATTATTATTAGCATTAATAGCATTATTATTAGCATTAATAGCATTAATAATGCCATTAATAGGATAAATATTAGCATTAATAGCATAATTAATAGCATTAATAGCATTATTAATAGCATTATTATTAGCATTAATAGCATTAATAGGATAAATATTAGCATTAATAGCATAATTAATAGCATTAATAGCATTATTAATAGCATTAATCGCATTATTATTAGCATTAATAGCATTAATAATAGCATTATTAGCATTAATAATAGCATTAATAACATTATTAATAGCATTAATAGCATTATTATTAGCATTAATAGCATTAATAATAGCATTATTAGCATTAATAATAGCATTAATAACATTATTATTAGCATTAATAGCATAATTATTAGCATTAATAGCATTATTATTAGCAGTAATATCATTATTATTAGCATTTTTTTTTTTAATTATTATTTTTTATTTAATTATTTATTATTTTTTATTTATTTTTTTATTATTTTAATTATTTTTTTTATTATTAAATGTATTATTTAGGCTGAGACCCAGTTCTCTTTCAGGTCCGCTGAAAGGGCTGATATAATTAGCATATATTTAATTTTTTTATTATTATTTTTATTGAATTATGAATTATTTTTAATTTATTTTTTAATTATTTTTTTTATTATTAAATTTATTATTTAGGCTGAGACCCAGTTCTCTTTCAGGTCCGCTGAAAGGGCTGATATAATTAGCATATATTTAATTTTTTTATTATTATTTTTATTGAATTATTTATTATTTTTAATTTATTTTTTTATTATTTTTTAATTATTTTTAAATTATTTTTAAATTATTTAATTTATTTATTTTTTTAAGTGAGAGTGAGACACAGTTCTCATTCAGGTCCGCATTTTTTTTTTTTTTTTTATTATTATTTTTATTTAATTATTTAATATTTTTTATTTATTTTTTTATTATTTTTTAATTATTTTTAAATTATTTTTTTATTATTTAATTTATTTATTTTTTTAAGTGAGAGTGAGACACAGTTCTCATTCAGGTCCGCATATTTTTTTTTTTTTGTATTATTATTTTTATTTAATTATTTATTATTTTTAATTTATTTATTTATTATTTTTTAATTATTTTTAAATTATTTTTTTTATTATTCAATTTATTTATTTTTTTAAGTGAGAGTGAGACACAGTTCTCATTCAGGTCCGCCTTTTTTTTTCCCCATTGACATACATTACCGGTGTGTCGGCGATTTTATGGCCGCCCACCTGGTTCTATTTGTCGGCCCTAAAATCGCGGACACACCGCTAATGCATCTCTAGGGGCAGTCAGGCCGATTTCGGATTGAACGCCGACCAATCAGAATTCGAGCTGACTGCCCATAGACATGCATTAGCGGTGTGTCCGCGATTTTAGGGCCGACAAATAGAACCAGGGGCGGCCATAAAATCGCCGACACACCGGTAATGTATGTCAATGGGGAAAAAAAAAGGCGGACCTGAATGAGAACTGCGTCTCAGTCTGACTTAAAAAAATAAATAAATTTAATAATAAAAAAAATAATTAAAAAATAATTTAAAAATAATAAAAAAATGAGGGGCTCTTCTGATTGGCTGAGGGCAGTATACAGCGACCAATCAGAAGAGGGCCTCAGATCTCATTGAGGTAGAATGGCGGATTTTTCGTCCATTCTATCTTAATGAGAAGGAAGAGGAGGTCGGAGGTGGAAGTTTGCGAAAAGAAGACAGAAGATCCCCGGGGCCGGACGAAGAGGCGGAGATGGCGGAAAGAAGAGAGAAGACCCCCGGGGCCGGAGGAAGAGGACGCCTGGCCGGACGGAGGACTTGTGGATCGGACGGACGATCAGATGACTTGAAGGCATGTAAGTGATCGACAGGGACGTTAGGTTAGGGGACGGCGGGGGCTTGGGGTGTAGGGCTTTAGGTGTTAGCGGTGTGAGCTTAGGAGGCGGCGGGGCTTAGGGGATAGGGGCTTAGGTGCGGCGGGGCTTAGGGGGCAGGGGGGGTAGGGGTTTAGGTGCGGAATCGGGGGTAGGGGGTTAGGTGCGGCTTAGGGGGTAGGGGCTTGCGGCAGAGGGTAGTGGGTGCGGCGGGGTAGTGGATTAGGGCGGCAGGGGGTAGGGGGCAGGGGGTAGGGGCTTCGGCGGCGGGGTAGTGGGTTAGGGGTTAGGGCGGCAGGGGGTAGGGGCTTGCGGCGGGGTAGTGGGTGAGGGCGGCAGGGGGTAGGGGCTTCGGCGGCGGGGTAGTGGGTTAGGGGTTAGGGCGGCAGGGGGTAGGGGCTTGCGGCGGGGTAGTGGGTTAGGGCGGCAGGGGGTAGGGGCTTCGGCGGCGGGGTAGTGGCTTAGGGGTTAGGTGCGGCAGAGTGTAGTGGGAGCGGCGGGGTAGTGGGTTAGGGCGGCAGGGGGTAGAGGCTTGCGGCAGAGGGTAGTGGCTGCGGCGGGGTAGTGGGTTAGGGCGGCAGGGGGTAGGGGCTTCGGCGGCGGGGTAGTGGGTTAGGGGTTAGGGCGGCTTAGGGTGTAGGGGTGCGGCGGACTTAGGGGGTAGGGGTTTAGGTGCGGCGGGTGGGGGCTTGGCGGCGGGAGCTTAGGAGGCTGCGGGGCTTAGGGGGTAGGGGCTTAGGTGCGGCAGGGCTTAGAGGGTAGGGGGTTAGGTGCGGCGGGGCTTACGGGGTAGGGTCATAGGTGCGGCGGGTCGGGGCTTAGGGTGTAGGGGTGCGGCGGCAGGGGGCTGTAGTGTACAGCGCGTAGTGGCTTAGAGCGGCAGGGGTCTGTAGTGTACAGCGCGATGGTATAACTACAGTCCCATGGCGCTTACGGGCATGGGACTGTAGTATACTATAGCGGTGTACACTACAGTAGTATGGCAGCGGCAGGGGCTTGCGGCAGAGGGTGCCTGCGGCGGGGTAGTGGCTAGGGGCTTGCGGGCAGAGGGTGCCAGCGGCGGGGTAATGGCACCGTACAGCGCGTAGTGGCTTAGAGCGGCAGGGGTCTGTAGTGTACAGCGCGATGGTATACTACAGTCCCATGGCGCTTACGGGCATGGGACTGTAGTATACTATAGCGGTGTACACTACAGTAGTATGGCAGCGGCAGGGGCTTGCGGCAGAGGGTGCCTGCGGCGGGGTAGTGGCTAGGGCTTGCGGGCAGAGGGTGCCAGCGGCGGGGTAATGGCAGGGTGCCAGCGGCGGGTAATGGCTTCTGTGGCTTGGTTAGCGGTGGCAGCGACTCGCAATGCCCGCTACGCGGGCATTGCTTCGCGAGGCTGCAACGACTCGCAATGCCCGCTTTGCGGGCATTGCTTCGGGAGTCACCGTGGCCGCGTAGCGGCCACGGACAGAGTCCAGGTGATGAAACCTGGACTCGCTAACCAAGCCACCGGAAGCAGCGCCGCTCCGACGGAAGTCAGCTACGGCAATTATATAATAGATGCGATGTGGCAGGATCGTGCTGTGTGACAGCGCAATTTCGATTTGAGGCACAACTTCCCCTATTCACTCCAATGTTAAATGCTCGTTTCCTGGGTTGCTCAAACTCAGCGTGGGAAAGGGACGTACAACATCGTAGTTGCCTTGCCTGCCAATATCTCCCTGTGTGACATCTACTATGCGATTTTGGACAAGTGCCAAAAACGTGTGCACTCCCATGAAATCGTATGCAATATTGGAACAATATTGCGATGTGTAAAGTGGCTATTAGGGTACCTTTACACGTCGCAACATTGCATGCAATTTCACTTGCAATTTACTGGTTGCAGTGAAATCATGGACACATTGTTCTATTTTGTTGCAGTGTACAAATGGAACAATGTGTCCATGATTTCACTGCAACCAGTAAGTTGCAAGTGAAATTGCATGCAATGTTGTGAAGTGTAAAGGTACCCTAATGGCCACTTTACACACACCAACTTATCTGTCCAACTTCTGAACAACTTACTGGTTGCAGTGAAATCATGGACACATAGTTCCATTTGTACACAGCCACAAAATGGAGCAATGTGTCCATTATTTCACTGCAACCAGTAAGTTGTTCAGAAGTTGGACAGATAAGTTGGTGTGTGTAAAGTGGCCTTCACACCTTCATCAAATAGGATCTGCTCATTAGTCTGCATCTAAAAAGGAGTGATCACACCTTGGAGAGCTGTTGCACCAAGTGGACTGAAGTGGAAATCATGGCTCCAACACGAGAGATGTCAATTGAAACAAAGGAGAGGATTATCAAATGCTTAAAAGAGGATAAATCAACACACAATGTTGTAAAAGATGTTGGTTGTTCACAGTCAGCTGTGTCCCAAATCTGGTCCAAATACAAACAACATGGGAAGGTTGTTAAAGGAAAACATACTGGTAGACCAAGGAAGATCTAAAAGCGTCAAGATCGGAAACTTAAACCAATATGTCTCCAAAACTGGAAGTGTACAACAAAACAAATGAGGAACGAATGGGAGGAAAGTGGAGTCAATGTCTGTGACCGAACTGTAAGAAACTGCCTAAAGGAAATAGGATTTACATACAGAAAAGCTAAACATAAGCCATCATTAATGCCTAAACAGAAAAAACAAGGTTACAATGGGCTAAGGAAAAGCAATCGTGGACTGTGGTTGACTGGATGAAAGTCCTATTCAGTGATGAATCGCGAATCTGCATTGGGCAAGGTGATTATGCAGGAACTTTTGTTTGGTGTCGTTCCAATGAGATTTATAAAGATAACTGTCTGAAGACAACATGCAAATTTCCAAATTCATTGATGTGATGGCTGCATGTCAGGTAAAGGCACTGGGGAGATGGCTGTCATTACATCTTCAATAAATGCCCAAGTTTACATTGATATTTTGGACAGTTTTCTTATCCCATCAATTGAAAGGATATTTGGGGATGATGAAATCATTTATCAAGTTGATAATGCATCCTGCCATAGAGCAAAAACTGTGAAAACGTTGCTTGAAAGAAGACACATAAGGTCAATGTTATGGCCTACAAATAGTCCGGATCTGAATCCGATTGAAAATCTTTGGTGGAAGTTGAAAAAAAATGGTCCATGACAAGGCTCCAACCTGCAAAGCTGATCTGGCAACAGCAATCAGAGAAAGTTGGAGCCAGATTGATGATGAGTACTGTTTGTCACTCATTAAGTCCATGCCTCAGAGACTGCAAGCTGTTATAAAAGCCAGAGGTGGTGCAACAAAATACTAGTAATATATTTGAGTGTTGTTTTGTTTCTTTGTCATGATTCCATAATTTTTTCCTCAGAATTGAGTGATTCTATAATTTTCCCCCCTGCTTGGTCTACAAAAGTAACCGTTACTGCCTAGCACATTTTTTATCTTGATTTCTTTTAGTGTTTCTTCAAGGCAGAGAGTTGCCATTTGAAATGACTTTAGTTTTGTGCCATGTCTGTGACTTGCTTTATTTCTACAAAACTAAACAACTGAATGGACATCCCCAAACCTGGTGATTCCAGGAGTAGATCCCTGCTTGCTCCGGTGTGTCTGCGGCCCTCACCGGCCCAGTGGTGCGCTGTAACAGCAAACCGATGGCTTCAGTGCCCTTCAAGATCAGATCCCCCGGTCCTGTCTCTATACACCGAGCCTCCAGAGAAGAAGGGAGAAGGAAGTAGTGACGAAGCAGCTGCTCTGATGTTTCACACTGCCACTCAGAGTGTCTGTGGTGCGTAATGCACTCTCCGGCAGTGAGATCCAGTGAGGCGGTCCCTGGTAACGCGTTTGCGGCCATCTTAGTAGAGCTGGGGGTTCGTCGGCTCTCTTCGGCTTTTCTTCGTGCCCGGGGAGAGCCCAGAAGTCCTGGGATAGTCACTGGGGCATTAAGCAGCCATTTGATGCAGTAGGCACTAGGTACTGGGCAGAGAAACCCCGGGAGCCAGCGGAGCTATCAGCAGCAGCGTCCTACCTGCGCCATTGCAAGGCCACACGCCCCATAGTCATATTAATGATTTGACCGAGGGAGTTTTCAAAAGAAGAACAGGTCATACCTCCAAACAGGATGAACGTTGAAATTAGGTCCAAAATTGTGAACCCCCTTTCTTTTATCTGCCATGTATTTATGGTGTATGTGGAGGGCTTTGGAGCTGAGCCCACCCTGCAGGTATCACAATATTACAGTAGACCATCGGCGCTGTCAGTAGTGATTGTGGCATCTAAGTGGTTATTTGGAGGCGGACTGTCACCGTCAGGGGCTGGCTGGAGCCTCTATACCCGGGTGGCAGATTTCCATTGCCGACCCCGACTTGAGGAGCGGGGGGGGGGGGGGTGCTGCCAGCCTGACTTGAGGACCTATGGGTGCTGCCAGCCACAGCCCTTACCTCATCCCGGACCTCCAGCGTCATGTGCTATCGCCGCGCCGGCCGACTCCCGCGGCCCGTTTCTGTAGGGGGCGGCCCGAAATGTGGACTATACCACCAGCCCAGGGGGCACCTGCCCCCCTGCCACCTGGGCCAGCCCGCCCCTGGTCACCGTATTGTTCCAAGTTATCTCCCCCGATCCTCTGCAATTAATTTATAGGGTACTAATGGGTTTTCATGGCACCCAGGAGCCTAATCTGTCATTAGTACTTCTATTAAATGCTGGGATGTATCATTACAAATTAAACAAATCCTTTAAAAAAAAAAAAAAAGTAATTGGCAAAAATAGCGTGACTCAACTGGAAAAAAGCCAAACTACCAGTACACTGTGGGGTGCCGACAGACCCCTGTGGTGTAAGCGGGAGGTGGGCAATATTTGGCATGATCTTAAAGTACATGGCAGGGGTTTCAGTGGTAAGGTAAGCGACCTAGAGACAGGCAGCGGATTCTATAGAAATGATTGTGCTCCCAACATGTAAAACAGATCACAGGTTCCATTTAAAGAAGCAATCGGCAATTTTACTACTAAAAATTGTCCATACGGCTGTGTAGGTCGTGGTATAACATTAAAAATGACACCTGTCTTGCAGCGATATGATGTGTCAGTGCTGAGAAATCGAGCTTTGAAGCCACATTAAAATCACCATGCAAGTGCATTAAGGCGTGTGCATGCAGTTAGAGTATATTACCACACCCACAATGCACTTGCAGGTTGATTTACATGTGGCTTCAAAGCTCGATTTCTCAGCGCTGTCACATTGTATCGCTACAACACGGGTGTCAGTTTTCTCGCTGTTCTTTCCCCTAAATAGCCGGACTACTAATTTTAGGGGTAAATTCACTCAAATGGGTTCCCTTTAGATACAATATATAGATAAACATAATGAGGGTGACTCGTGAAGTACTCTGCATTGTGATCTCCATATTTATTTCTTCATATGACGATCAGGCAGATTGTTGCAGACAGCGGAGTCGCAGTTATTGATTGTTCCTGGGCAAAGCTGGACGAGACGCCATTTACAAAGATGAAAGGAAGCCATCCTCGCCTCCTGCCCTACCTGGTGGCGGCCAACCCTGTCAACTACGGCCGTCCCTGCAAACTGTCCTGCGTGGAAGCGTTTGCTGCAACGTTCTGCATTGTGGGTTAGTATTGATGCTGCCATATATCTCTGTATGTTGCAGGTGATGGCAATCTGTCTCTGACCCATTTGTCCATCCTTCTCTTTTTTTATTTCCATCTATTTTTAGGATTTCCAGATTTGGCCACAATTTTATTGAGGAAATTTAAATGGGGGAAAGTGTTTCTCGAACTGAACAAGGAGCTTCTGGATCAGTACAGTAAGTGCCGAGACGTGGAGGAGGTGACCAAGGTGGAAGCTGAATTCCTGGCCAAAGACCACGAGAAGGATGCTGAAGAAATAGGTGGGTGGCCCTGTATCTGCATTAGAATTGAGTGGATACAGAGATGATGTAGAACATTTGGTTCACACAAAGTCCCCCAATAGTGCCAGTGCTGTGCCACCTTCATTCACAGGACTAGTGATCTCCTAGAGTCATAAACTAGTGTCATATCCAAACCTATATTTTGAATCTAAAGGGGTGTTGACATGAAGACAACCAATTTTTTAATAAGCAGACAGAGATAGTCTGATCTTCAAGGACCCATCTCTTCGAAGACCTGGAGACTCTATTTGGCCATTCGGTTAATGTTCAGTGGGAAAATGAATGGCCGACCATGTAATACATGGATAGTTTGTGACATAGACGGGTGTTTGAGCCAGACCCCCCTCTCTACAATAACAATATATCCTATCAGGGAATATAGATGACATGTCATGATGCGTAAACCACTTTATCCCTTACAGGATTGTTTCTATTATTTGCTTTTGGGCGTTTGTTATTTTCTCCCCTTTTGTTTTTCTGTTTTTGGTATTTTCTCCCCTTTAAGAACCAAACTTTTTTTTTTTCGCATCAACTTAGTCATAAAGTTTTTATATTTTTCTTTGCTTGTCAATTTGTTGCTTCGAATATCTCCTTTTATGTTAACACCTAATTTAAGGAAATAAGGTAAATACATTCCAAGTGTGCATTGTGTGATAAGTATGATCTGGCAACATGATTTACCAGGTCCGTTCAATTACAGTTATAGCACACTTGCTTATATTATATGGAGAAAAGGACAAATATTAAATTTTTATTTTTTCTCTTTTGATTTTTATATTACACGTTTTACATTTATTACTTAGGGAACTTGAACCTGTTACTACAATAGCATTACAGCATACAGTTATCATGCCAGTCTCATTTCATAAGACAATTGCATGCCACGGCAATGTATCCTCAATCACATCGGGGTGATGGCACCTAGGAAGTAACCATTTAAATGGCGTTGTGAGTGACCGATAGAGGCAAGCGCTGGCTGTATTACACACCCAGCACCTGCATTGTAACCTGTACGCTCAGCTCCTGAGCCCACTCCATACACTCAAACCCTGTGTATGAGTGCTGGAAGCAGTAAAAGGGATTGTCACATCCCCACCAGAATCTGCCCCATCGTCATTTGCCTTTGTCACCAGGCACTACTGTGTATTCACACTGTAGGTGGTTCTGCTGATAGAGGAGAAGTCAGAATCTGATCAGCGCAGGCTCCACAAGTCCACTAAGTTTAGAGTGGCTGGGACCTGCTGTACTACAGTCTGACAAGAGGATGTGTGTCCTGTCCAGCTGAAGTCATTAACTCCTAAGCTTCAGCCTATTGGAAAGCACCAAACCCTACTAATACCTTCTGCTGGAAGCTGCCAGATATAGCTTGTTGCTTCCCCTGACTAGTCTCCTGTTTTGTATTGGTGTTTTTCCTGTGTTACCCCGGCCTGGTTCTTAGACACTTCTCTCCTCCCTCAAGATTTTGTACCTTGCTGCCATCTTGGTTTTGACCTGGCTCCCTGACTATGCTAACTGACCCTGATTTAGTCTTTTTTCTGACCTCCCAGCTTTGACTCTGCTTGGTGACCTTACCATCTCTGGACGTCTGCCATTCCATAGGCTGCAATCTTCTGGACCCTGTTGTAAATCCAGATCCCTGCATAGAGGTTAAGGGTGTCAGGGTTTCTCGGAGTTATGCCGGAAACGATCGGCTTCTGCCTTGTCTGTCCCCTTCTGTGCCTATTGCCTCGGACGGATGTCACAGGGGACATACCGTATTTTTCGCTTTATAAGACGCACCGGATTATAAGACGCACCCAGATTTTAGAGGTGGAAAATAGGGAAAAAAATATTTGTAGCAAAAAATGACTTTGATATGACACTCAGGCCCTGCGACCAGTCAGTGTTGGCGTCTGTTTCCTTCGGATGCAGGTGCAGCATGTGAGCAACACCAATGACTTCTGCTCCAGTGTCTGTTGGCGGGGAGACAGACGCCAGCACTGACTGGTCAGAGGGCTGAGTCTCATATCAATATCACATGGGACATGACTATGCAACTTCTGATAACGTTGGAACTGCTGCAGAATCAGGGGTATGGGTGCGTGCACACGATGAGTATACGCAGCCTTTTGGACGCAGCGTCTTGCTGCTGTGTCCAAAATGCTGCGTAGTACAGTACAAGCATAGTGGATGGGATTTGTAGAAATCCCATACTCACTATGCTTCATCCGACCGCAGCATTCTGACAGCTGCGGTGTGGGTTGCCGGCAGTCCGCTCCTTCTCAGCATGTTCATTTCATGCTGTGGAGTTGGAAGCGGCTCCCATCGGGGGACTGCAGGGAGAAGCCGCCCTGCACCCGCTGCACATGGTGAGTACAGGGCAGCTGCGGTCTCCCTGCCTCCACATGTGGCTTCACTTATGTCCGGAGGAGCTGCGTCCAACACACAGCTACTCCCGACTGTGAGCGCACACCCGTAGTATGGTCTTTATTACTTTTACAAGGGCCAACAAGATGAATGAGATGGGATTTGTTCATGTAGTAACAATCCTTTTAAGAACTATCACTCCCAGCATGTACTGTAGATCGTATAGCATGCTTGGAGTTCTAGTTAAGCACAGTATTGGTAGTGTTAACTTTACTTTATTAGTGGTTATGTTACATATACATGTGGACTCACTTTAATGTGTCCTGCTTTGCCATCACCCTGCTGAAGTGAAGGAAGTGGCCAGTCTGTATATAAAGATCTGATGTACTGTATGAGGGAGGGCCAGGGAGGGGGGCTGTACACTGCTGAAATATGATGCTCTAGCCCTGTCTCCTAATTACAAGTCACCACAGAGCTTGACCTGTATGCAGGGCCAGGGGAGCTGTACACTGCCGTTACATGCAGGCTCCAGCCCTGCTCTCCATACACTGAAGCTCCTGAACTGCAGACCGAGCTTCCTGGATTTCTGCTTGGTGTCAGGGCTCAGCAGGACACATTACACTGAGCAGAGGGAGTGAGGCAAGACACTGACAAACAAGGTACCTGCTGTGATAAAGTGCCGATCTGCCCTGCTCTGCCCCTGTCTTCATGGCAGTGAATCAGCACAAAGCTCAGTGCTGATTCACTTGCCACAGCTGCACCCGGCTCCTCAGTTCTCACTATCTGCAGCACACAATGTCCCCAGCAGCTGCAGGAGCGACCATGTGTGCCGGCTAAGCAGCTTCTCCTGCTCCCCTTGCTCTCACCTTTCGTGCTGTCTTCAGTGCAGAGAGGTGGGTGGAGACTGGCAGCAGTGAAGTGAATATTTAAGTAGATAATGAGCCGGGGACACGTGGTGCTCCTGCCACCTGGATTTTTGAGCAGGGACTATTCCCTGCCCTTCTGACCCCACTTCACTGCTGTCTCCCCCTACCCAGCAACTGAGGATGCTAGAATGTTACCGTATATACTCTCGTATAAGCTGAGTTTTTCAGCCCAAATTTTGGGCTGAAAAGTCCCCCCGCGGCTTATATGCGAGTATATACGGTAATCTACCGTATGTGCAGCAGCAGCCGCCGGAGGTATACAGGCCCCCCCCATCAAGCTCCACGGACCCCCCCTCCCCTTTGCGCGGCAGCCTGTAAGGGAAAATTATACTTATCAGTGTCCCGCGCTGTCCCGCCGCTGCCGACATCACGATTCCGGGCTTCATTCCGCGTCTTCCGCACTTCCTGTGGTCGCGGGAATGACGTCATTGCCCGCGACCGCCGGAAGTCGCGGATTGAAGCCCGGGATCGTGTGTCGGCAAGCGGCGGGACAGCGCGGGACACTGATAAGTATAATTTTCCCTTACAGGCTGCCGCGCAAGGAGGGGGGGGTCCGTGGAGCTTGATGGGGGGCCTGTATACCTCCGGGGCTGCTGCTGTATACAGCCCCTGGGGCTGCTGCTGTATAGAGCCCCTGGGGCTGCTGCTGTATAGAGCCCCTGGGGCTGCTGCTGTATAGAGCCCCTGGGGCTGCTGCTGTATACAGCCCCTGGGGCTGCTGCTGTATAGAGCCCCTGGGGCTGCTGCTGTATACAGCCCCTGGGGCTGCTGGATACTACCACTGGGGCTGTATATACCTCTGGGGCTGCTGTATACTACCACTGGGGCTATATTTACCTGTGGGGCTGCTGTATACTACCACTGGGGCTGTATATACCTGTGGGGCTGCTGTATACTACCACTGGGGCTATATTTACCTGTGGGGCTGCTGTATACTACCACTGGGGCTATATTTACCTGTGGGGCTGCTGTATACTACCACTGGGGCTATATTTACCTGTGGGGCTGCTGTATACTACCACTGGGGCTGTATATACCTGTGGGGCTGCTGTATACTACCACTGGGGCTATATTTACCTGTGGGGCTGCTGTATACTACCACTGGGGCTATATTTACCTGTGGGGCTGCTGTATACTACCACTGGGGCTATATTTACCTGTGGGGCTGCTGTATACTACCACTGGGGCTGTATATACCTCTGGGGCTGCTGTATACTACCACTGGGGCTGCTGGATACTATCACTGGGGCTGCTGGATACTACCACTGGGGCTGCTGTATATACCTCTGGGGCTGCTGTATACCACACTGCTGGGGGCTGTATACCTGTGCTGGGGTCCACCCTCGGCTTATACACGAGTCAATAGGTTTTTCCAGATTTTTGGGGCAAAAGTAGGGGGGTCGGCTTATACACGGGTCGGCTTATACACGAGTATATACGGTATATTCCTTTTATAAGACACACCCCCACTTTCCTCCAAAACTTGGAGGAAAAAAAGTGCGTCTTATAAAAGGAAAAATACGGTATTTCCCAAAAATATAACATTTCATTTTTTTTTCAGATCCATTTGATGTCGATTCTGGCAGAGAATTCTCGAATCCCAATAGAGTCATATGTTCAAAAAGGTAATTTTTGTTTTCATTTTTGGGGCACATTTATAAAAAAAAAAAAAAAAATGGAGGAAAAAAATGGAGTGTATTATATCTTGAAATCAGACTCACCGATGATGATGAGGAGGAGGAGGAGGAAGAAGAGTCTGATGAAGATGAAGACGAAGATAGTGGTGATGATGCCAAAGGGAGCGAAGAAGGCTCTGGAGAGGAAAGTGAGAAGAAGGATGCTGATGGTGCGGAGAAGGAGGATGATGATGATGGTATGGCCGCCTGTTCTAAACCTGTAATTTGGAAAGGAGTCAAAAAGAGACTTAGAGACTGAGCTGTGACACCCAGGATCATCACTATCAGGACTGTGTGAGATCATGTATAGTATTTTGTACAGAAAATGTTTGAAAATTAAAATTAAATTATAGTTTTATGGATTAATGTAATGCAAAGGGGCAATGCAAGGTGAAATGTTCAACTTCCCGGCATCTTCATTGCAAGTATAATAATGTGACGCTAGTCACTACTTACAGGTAATTCAGAAAAGATAGTAGTCAGAAAAGCCGAAGAGGACTTGTAGTGGATTTCAGGAGTTTACTGAGACATGGTCAGGTTAGTGACCAGTGTCTGCTTTCCAAGAGGCACGTAGTGAATAAAGGGAGTCAACTGAGATGAGGTCAGGTAACGATCCGAAGTCAGGTTTCCCAGAGGCATGTAGTGAATAAAGGGAGTCTACAGACACCTGGTCAGCTAATCATTCGGGGTCAGATTTCCAGGAACGCACATAGTGAATAAAGGGAGTCAACTGAGACATGTTCAGGTAACAGTCCTGGGTCGAAATACCAGGAGGTCAACTCAAGTCAAGTACAGGGAGCAAGCAGAGGGGTTGTCAGGTAGCAGTCCGGGATCAGCAAACAATGATTAGGACAGACACAGGTATGCAGGCCGACAGCACCATTCACATAGAATGTACAAGTTCTGGGAGAGGCTTCTCAGTAAAGTATCAGAGCAGTCACTTGAAAGGTGGAACACCTGTGCAAGCCAGAACCAGAATGAAGGACTGCACTGTCAATCAGTGGACTGACAGATCAGCACACCCAGGTACCAGTCACAGCA
The DNA here is from genome assembly GCA_033576535.1 of Allobates femoralis. Classification (NCBI taxonomy): domain Eukaryota; kingdom Metazoa; phylum Chordata; class Amphibia; order Anura; family Aromobatidae; genus Allobates; species Allobates femoralis. The sequence goes on along the minus strand of JARQOC010000011.1, from coordinate 200,334,031 downwards.
TAATCTCCATAGCATCCTAGACATGCTGCATAGAGGGATTGTGACAAACGACAGTGGTAAAAACGTGCAATTACTGAGGTTGTATGTCTGATTGCTTCCATTTACTGACAGCAGAGATCTTAATCTTTAGAAAGTGGAATACATACAAGTGGAAGATGTGATCACGTATGGAGACTTGTGACACTTTCAGATGGCGATCAGCTAATTTCTGAATGTGCTAACGTATAGAATTTTTTTAATTTACCTATTAAATATATTATTTATTGTTTTCAAAGACTTAAAAGGGGTGATCTGTCTATTACCATTTGCACGCTGTTGACCCTTTTCCAACCTACCTAGGGTGAGCGAGTACACTGTAAGGTGCAAGGTGCATGAAGCAGGCTGAGGAGCGGAGCCTGATCCATGTATAGCATATACAGCCAGCAGGTACAGCTGTTTTGTCATCTAAATGCCGCTGTCGGAGATTGATTGTGGCATCTAAGTGGAACGATTACTTCCAGTGGCAGATTATAATGAAGTCAATCTGGGCTGTAGCCCCGGGCCCAATGCTCTGGGGTAGCCCAACAGCCCTGTTAAATTGACCCATTATAATCTGCCACTGACTGTCCGCACCGCTGCCGCCCCCTCCTTCCTCCTATATGTCATGACGTGTAGGAGGACGTAGCAAAAAGGCCGCGAGTTCTGGAGGAGGCGGACACAGCCCCCCTGCCTGCTTTACTGCGTGCCAATTAAGAGCTGCTCATTCAGCCTGCTTGCTATGCTCACAGCTGCTCTCCAAGGCTGGTGTCAACACCTGCCACCCAGGCAAGTGCTGACGGGCTCCGAGTCCTGGGCATTGTGTATTTGCCCTGACAAGGGGGGCCTGTGCGCTACCCCCTCACTCTTCCTCCTGACCTGTGTTTTTGCAGACGCTGATAGCAGTGGCCAGCTATACAGAGCTGGAGATCTGTATCTCCTGCTGCAGGAAAAGCAGGAGGTCATAGAGATCTGCTGGTTCTGTACAGATGGCCACTGCTATCAGCATCTGCAAAAACACAGGTCAGGAGGAAGAGTTAGTGGGGCAGCGCATAGGAGAAAGAGCAGGGGGGACACATGGGTCCCTGCCAGGGCAATTACACAGGATAAAGGGATAAAGAGCTGGGGGGGGGGGGACAGGGGCCCCTATCCGGGCAAATACACAGATTAGGGGAAGTATGTGGAAAGTTTTCACCTTTCAGTGCACACGCTGAGTATTTGGTGAGTTTTTACCTCGGTATCTGTAAGGCATCGTGCACACGCTGAGTATTCGGTGAGTTTTTACCTCAGTATCTGTAAGGCCTTGTGCACACGCTGAGTATTTGGGGAGTTTTTTACCTCCGTATCTGTAAGGCCTTGTGCACACGCTGAGTATTTGGTGAGTTTTCACCTCAGTATTTGTAAGGCCTCGTGCACACGCTGAGAATTTGGTGAGTGTTTTCCTTAGTATCTGTAAGGCCTCGTGCACACGCTGAGTATTTGGTGAGTTTTTACCTCGGTATCTGTAAGGCATCGTGCACACGCTGAGTATTCGGTGAGTTTTTACCTCAGTATCTGTAAGGCCTTGTGCACACGCTGAGTATTTGGGAGTTTTTACCTCAGTATCTGTAAGGCCTTTTGCACACGCTGAGTATTTGGTGAGTTTTCACCTCAGTATTTGTAAGGCCTCGTGCACACGCTGAGAATTTGGTGAGTGTTTTGCTTAGTATCTGTAAGGCATCGTGCACACGCTGAGTATTTGGTGAGTTTTTACCTCGGTATCTGTAAGGCATCGTGCACACGCTGAGTATTCGGTGAGTTTTTTACCTCAGTATCTGTAAGGCCTTGTGCACACGCTGAGTATTGGGGAGTTTTTTACCTCAGTATCTGTAAGGCCTTTTGCACACGCTGAGTATTTGGTGAGTTTTTCACCTCAGTATTTGTAAGGCCTCGTGCACACGCTGAGAATTTGGTGAGTGTTTTCCTTAGTATCTGTAAGGCCTCGTGCACACGCTGAGTATTTGGTGAGTTTTACCTCGGTATCTGTAAGGCATCGTGCACACGCTGAGTATTCGGTGAGTTTTTACCTCAGTATCTGTAAGGCCTTGTGCACACGCTGAGTATTTGGGAGTTTTTACCTCAGTATCTGTAAGGCCTTGTGCACACGCTGAGTATTTGTGAGTTTTCACCTCAGTATTTGTAAGGCCTCGTGCACACGCTGAGAATTTGGTGAGTGTTTTCCTTAGTATCTGTAAGGCCTCGTGCACACGCTGAGTATTTGATGAGTTTTTTACCTCAGTTTTTGCTAAGTTATGTTCACATAAGGCTGTTTTGCTGTGTTGTTTTATTTTTTCATTGGTTAATCAAATACATGCCAATAAAAAGCTGAATGTTTTTTAACTGCCAGACGATCAGGTGTTGCTGCATAAAAAACATACTGTGTGAACATAGCCTTAGGCTGCATAGTCACGACAAGTAAACACAGTGTTTTGGACACAGCGTCCAGAATGCTGCGTTGTGTAGTAGAAGCATGGTGGAGGAATTTGTAGAAACCCCATTCTCACTATGCTTCATCCGATCGCAGCGTAATTTCGGCTGCAGTGCATGTTGCCGGCATACCACTCCTCCGCTATATGTTCATTTCATGCTGTGGAGTCAGAAGCGGCTATCATCGGGTGCACATGGGGAGAAGTCGCCCCACATCCACTGCAGATGGTGAGAACAGAGCGGCTGCGCTCACCTGCAGGTTCCTCAGGTCTGGAGACACTGTGTCCAAGACGCAGCACCTACCGTATTTGGCATGTTTTTTTATTATTTCTTTCATTTGCTTTTACTTCTTTTTTTGACTGAAGTGGAAGATGGCATTGGTTTTGCAGCATTTTTTAAAGAGGCAACATGTAAGGCGAGTTCAGACTGGGTGTGTTTGCTCCATTTTTAGTGCTGCGTTTTTATATGGAAAACGCAGCACTTAAATTTATTAATTTATTTTCAGCAAAGTCTGACCTGTCAGATGACCTGTCACATTGGGGGGACCCACAGCCCGGGGCCCTGACTACCCTTAATCTGCCCCGATTGCTTCACATGACTTTTCCTGCCCGGTAACCATCATCTTTCTTATATCACCAATGTAAGTTAGCATGGATCACCGCTAGTTTTGTGCACCAGTAAAGATCATAAGGTTTACACAGGAGATTGACATTTCTTCTCTATATTTCAAGCAGTTGAATGATTGCAGGTTTCAGGGAATAAAAAAATAAAGTAAAAATGTTTAAAAATAAATATTTAAAAAGTGAAAGTTTGAATCCCACCACTTTTATCAGTTGAAAAAGTAAAAGATGTTTTGGCAGTTACTAACACAGTATGGTGCCACCTGGTGTTCAGAGTGTACAGCACCGTGGACGTCCACTTAGCAAGCTGAGTGGTGATACACACACATGCACAGTCATTCTCCTGACAGCCAAATCCCTGCCGAGCAGCTAATAGAAATGGCTATGGCAGAACTGTACGCAGGAAAAAACAATAATGGATTATAATGCTGGCTGCCAGAGGGGGAAGAAGACTGATCCTGTTTGAAGTTTCCCCTCAGTAGACACAGAAAAGCAGAATTAAAATGTTTAAACAGCATATTTAAAGGGATCCTGTCACCTCCAAAACGCCTCCTAAGCTAGCAAAACATGTCCCTGCAGCATATTGTCACTAATCTCACACTCCTTTTGTCTCCTAAAAGCATCCTGTGAAAGTGCATAAAAACGTTTTAATACTCACTCATTAGGGATTATAATTAGTAGGGGATATATTCTTTAGCCCTTAGGGCGTGTTGTTTTGCAGCCTGAATGATCCAGCCCTCTCTCTGTGCAGCTTCTGCTGTGATGTGGAGCTGAAGGCAGGACTAATGATTTGCATTCTGTGAGTGACAGAGAGGGGGGAGGGCAGAGCCTACACAAGCAGACAGAGAGGGCTGGATCCTTGAGGCTGCAAAACAATACGCCCTAAGGGCTAAAGAATATATCCCCTACTAATTATAATCACTAATGAGTAAGTATTAAAACGTTTTTATGCACTTTCACCGGATGCTTTTAGGAGACAAAAGGAGTGTGAGATTAGTGATGGGATGGTGCAGGGACATGTTTTGGAGGTGACAGGATCCCTTTAAAAAGTGTGTTCCCATAAACAAGATCAGTAGATCTTGGAATAATAATAATTTCCACAATTTGATGTACTTAAGATTATCTTGCCACAGAAATTTTTTTTATCTATGTGTCCCTGCTGTGTACTGTGTAATAGATGTGTCTGACCGTACAGGGACATGGTCTGATCATACCACTGCTCCTGGGCAGGGGAGGAAGGAAAAGAGTATACAGACATTACAGCACCAGATCACAAAATTCTTTCTTTGGGGTAAAACATTTTTTAAATACAGAACGGGAAATGTTTTACTCCCAAAAAGAATCATCTGTATACTTTTTTGTGTCCTCCCCTGTTCAGGAGATGTGTTATGATCAGACCATTACACAGTACATAGCAGGGACACACATATATAAGATTATCTCAGCAAAGGAGATATGGTATGATCAGACCATGTCCCTATACGGTCAAACACATCCACATAGCAGAGACACATATATAAGATTATCTCAGCACAGAGACGTGGTATGATCAGACCATGTCCCTGTACGGTCAGTCACATCCATTACACAGTACATAGCAGGGACACATATATAAGATTAACTCAGCACAGGAGATGTGGTATGATCAGACCATGTCCTGTATGGTGAGAAACATCTATTACACAGTACATAGCAGGAAACATATAAGATTATCTCGGCACAGGAGATGTGGTATGATCAGACCATGTCCCTGTACAGTCAGACACATCCATTACACAGTACATAGCAGGGAAACATATAAGATTATCTCGGCACAGGAGATGTGGTATGATCAGACCATGTCCCTGTATGGTCAGACACATCCATTACACAGTACATAGCAGGGAAACATACATAAGATTATCTCAGCACAGGAGATGTGGTATGGTCAGACCATGTCCCTGTATGGTCAGACACATCCATTACACAGTACATAGCAGGGACACATATATAAGAGCATCTCAGTACAGGAATATTTTTTTTAATCACATCCAATTGTGGAAATTATTATTATTCCAATATCTATAGATTAAAATCAACTTTGTTTGTAGGAAAACCCCTTTAAGCATATTAATGTAGGAATTGTAGTATGATGGACTATTGGAGACAAAGATTTCCGTTGTTTCACATTTTATTAATTCAATGTAAAATACAAATATAAAACATTTGAATCCCACATGTAAAACGTACGCTGTCATACTGATCTGTGGAAACTTTAGTGTTTAGACATATTCTACATTCAACTTATAGCAAGACCCCTAGAAGTGGTCAGGACGCAGCAGTATGTGCCACGTTCCCGTGATGTGTACATCGCCAGCGCGTCACTGTTACACCACAAGTGGATTGTTCCTGCCACACAGCTGACGAGGACAACGACAGAAAAGGCTCAGGAGTCAGAGAAGCTCATCTGTGTGATATAGGACCTCACATCTCCAATAAAAACACTAAAGAAACTGTACAAGCCACTTACCGGTATTATTTATTTTACTTTTCATATTAGCAGCTAGCAAAACGAAATACAAACGTGTCTATTGCAGGGAAATTCTGGTGCTGGTTTATGGACATTGCTGATTACTGATGGGCGTAGAGCGGCAATACCCTGGAACTGTAAGGACTGGATCTACTCTGATGGGACCAGATATCATGGCGGACTCTTAAGTACTCACAGTGCTCTCTATTACTATTCACTGAGCTTTTTATAGTGAATTTCCACCCCAAAACATCTCTTCACGTTCCTAACATCCTTTATTGGGATCAGATTCATTTTTCTAAAACAGCTCAAAATCTGCTATTAAAATATTTTTACAGCCTCCACTAGAGGGAGCTCACTGTACACTCCACTCAATAGTCACACTATGCTCCCCTTGGTGGTCGCTGGAGAAAGTTGGCATGTTCTTTTTAAAGCAAATATGTTGCCTTATTTCCCAGTATAAACAGTATATATTATAAATGGATAACTGAGGCCAGTGTACTGACTTAGAAAATCTATGAAAGAATAGCTATATGATACTTTGTGAAAGTTTTCCTAATATTAATATGTGCTGTGGCTGGACTCCTAAAATACTCATTGAAATGTTGGGAGTATTCAGACATTCTGACATGGAGTAAATACACCAGCCTCAAACAGTCTAAAGGTACTGTGACACGCATCAATTTGTTGTTAGCGATCTCAGTCAAGCAAGATCGCTAACAATATCGTTCACATCGCTGGTGAGCTGTCACACAGGCAGACTCCCCAGCGATGTGGACCAGCGAGATTGCTGGTAACCATGGTAAACATTGGGTTACTAAGCACCGTGTGTCACTTAGTAACCCGATGTTTACCATGGATACAAGCTCAAAGCATAGGCTGTGCGGCGCTGGGAGCTCGTTCATCGTTGGTCTCCCGGTGTCACATGCAGTGATGCTGCGTGTCCACCGGCCGACCTACAATAGATTTGAGGTCCTGCCCTCAAATCAAACGATGAAGGATCAGCCGACTGATCGTTGATCGTTAGTAGTGTCACACGCAACGATGTCGTTTCGACATCGTTCAAGTGTCACTAAACGCGTTACTTTTGGACAATATCGGCAACGACCTCGTTACATGCGACGGTACCTTTAGAGAACCATTTAAAGGGAATTGTCAGCAGTCAGCTCTTCCTATGGAAAAGTTGTATGCAGTCCAAAGTGGCACCAGTAAACTACAGCTGCTCCGGACAAAAAAAAAAACGCCTGCTTTGATAAAGAGAAAAAGGACACACTCCAAATTTAGAGGGGAAAATAGGTATGAAAAGAATTTTTAATGCTAAAATGGAGTCCCTTTTGTAGTCTTATAGACAGTCTACCAAGGGGGGGTCACAGTTGTGGTGGAGCGGTGCCACAGAAGGCAGGGTCGCTGCTGCAGGAAGTCAACGGTGACACCATTCGGGCAGTGCTGAGGCACATGGGCTGAAAGGAGGTGATGTGGCAGTACCAGTGGGGAAATGCTGCGGGCCCTGGACTGGAAGGAGGGGGTGTCGTGGCGGTACCAGTGGGGCAATGCTACAGGCGCTGGGCTGAGAGAAGGTGATGTCTCGGCGGCACCAGTGAGGCAGTGCTGCGGGTCCTGGACTGGGAGGAGGAAGTGTCGCGGCATTATCAATGGGCCTATGCTGCGGGCCCTGGGGTGGGTGGAGGAGGTGTCGCGGCGTTACCAGTGGGGCAATGCTTGAGGGCTCTAGGCTGGGAGGAGGGTGTATCGTGGCGGTATCAGTGGGGCAATGCTGCAGGTCCTGGGCTGGGAGGAGGAAGTGTCGCGGCAGTACAAATGGGCCAATGCTGAGGGCCCTGTGGTGGGAGGAGGAGGTGTCACGGCATTACCAGTGGGGCAATGCTTGAGGGCTCTAGGCTGGGAGGAGGGTGTATCATGGTGATACCAGTGGGGCAATGCTGCAGGTCCTGGGCTGGGAGGAGGGGGTGTCGCGGCAGTACAAATGGGCCAATGCTGCGGGCCCTGGGGTGGGAGGAGAGGGTGTCGCAGCAGTACCAGTGGGGCAATGCTGCGGGCCCTGGGGTGGGAGGAGAGGGTGTCACGGCAGTACCAGTGGGGCAATGCTGCGGACCCTGGGTTGGAAGGAGAGGGTGTCGCGGCGGTATCAGTGGGGCAATGCTGCAGGCACTTGGGTGGTAGGAGGGGGTGTTGCAGTACCAGTGGGGCAATGCTGCAGGTCCTGGGCTGGGAGGAGGGGGTGCTGCGGCAGTACAAATGGGCCAATGCTGCGTGCCCTGGGTTGGGAGGAGGGTGTGTTGCAGCAGCGTGAGGCAGGCACCAGTAATCTCCCGGCTAAGATCTCCCAGTTAAACATTTCATGAACATGGCTGCAGATGCGGTGCATGCACAGATAGATCTTAGAGAGCCAAGATCGTAATCTGCATGTGCCGCCTCTGCAGCCATTTTCCTGAATTCCATCGCGCGCACTGCCGGGAGATCATTGCCTCCTGCCTTGCACTAGTGCCACCACGACTTGCTTCAGCAGCGACCCTGCCTCTAGTTACCCTGCTCTCGCCAGTAAGCCACATCGCGACTACAAGATAGGATGTTTAGATTGTGAGCTCCAAGAGAGACAGCATTACTGATAATGTAAAGTGATATGGAATTAATAGCGCTATATAAATTAATAAATAGTATTATTATTAAGATGCATCCACATCACCCTCCCAATTTTTTTGGGGAAAAAGTGCATTTTATAGTCCGAAAAATACGTATAGAATTTTTCATTTATAAAACCTTTTCATGATGCTGCATTATTAAACTGTGAAAAAGAAAATCTGTTTAGTATCGTCTTAACTTGCAGAATTAAGTTGAACTTTGTAGAAGAGTAACAATAATTGAGCCCTCAATCTCCGCCCCTCTCCAAAAAAATAATCCTTCTAGTATAGGCCTGTTTTCTGTAGGAAGAGTAGTATAAAGCCTACATGGGTGGAAAACAAATAAATTACAGCTGATGGAATAGAATGATAGAAAATAATTGCTGTCCTAAAAGGGTAATGGGTTGAAGGGAGACGTTCACTAGAGTATAGGGCACTTCACTTTTTTTTTTTGCAACATTTTGCTACATTTCCTGTGAAAATACAAAGGTTCCTGCAGTTATTTCGCACCATTGGTAATAATAGCTTTTTGGGTCTATATTTAGTGCTGTTATGGTGTAACTGTGTCACAGCGCTGGTGTTAGGAATTATATCTCCGTCTAAGGAACGTTTGCATTCATGCAAGAATTTGGCACTTTATACAAATGTTTAGCTGCCCCCTGGTCACACTGGCAAATCTTAATTTGCCCTTTACAATAAAAGGCTGGAAAAATATCCAAACGCCTTCTCTGATCTGAAGTGTAAAGTAAGTCTGGGGACTGTTCTCCACTGTGTTCCGATCTGCGCTGATAATGTATGCTATTGTTATTACAATCCAGCAGGTGGCGCCATGCCCCTTCAATACTTTACGCTCAGTCTTGGCGAGGGATGGATCCCAGAATTTCCTCTGTATAGATATAAGACAAAAGATCTTTACCTGGTCGGTGAGACAGAAATCAATTCCATGACACTCCGGTTATTACAATATTCAATTAACACCTAATATTCAAAACGTCAGTTTCAAAAACGGACCAAAAACTTACAAAACAATAGAGATAACAAAGAAAAAGTCAGAAAGTTTAGATAAGTTTCATCTCTTCCCTTCCAAAGGGGTTAGACACAATACAGCACAACTGTGTTGTCTCCCCCTGGCAGCCCAAGGGGTTAAAATATTTACATATTTTTTTTTTTAATTATTTTTTTTTTTACAGTATAAATAGTATTTTCAGTCGTCTTCCATAAACTTTTCCAGTTCCCGGAGTTTCTTCACAAAATCTTGTGCTTCTTTGTCCATTCTGCCATCCAGCATCTTCAGTATTGACTTCACTGAAACAGAGGAAACAATTGGAAAATGTCAAACTAAAAGAAAATCTAGGAAAGACTTATAGGGAATCGGTCAGCAGGATTTTATTATGTAAGCTGAGGACAGCATGGTGTAAGGCTTAAGGAGCAAAAAGCAACTGTGCCTCTCTTATCAGTATGTGTGCTATTGTTTACTTAAAGTAAAAGCTTTATTACCTGGTGCTAATCATTACAGGACTATGGTCTGAGCACAGCAGTATAACACGCCCCCTGCTGTGATTGACACCTCACTGTCTGCACAATCTCTATAGAGAGGCTGGTGTGGGCGGGGGTAGCTCTCCCAGCTCTGCTGCATGCCCAAAACTAAATTCTTTGATTGTGACAGAACGGCTTCAGCCAGTAATCTATGTGATATATTATTGGATTCATGGTCTCTTTGTCTATATTATGTTGCTGTCAGATGAGGTAGCAAAAACCTGCTGACAAATTTTCTTTATCAAAACTGAAAGAAAACTGCCCAACCAGCATTCATTTTTTAAACTTCCATCTTGGGAAAAATCCATTTAAAGGGATCCTATTTGGGATGAACAATTTATCATCTATTGGTGGGATAGGTAATAGATGGAAACCAGCAAGCACATTGCCTCCCACACTACATAATCCATGGTTTTCTACAAGCACTTCTTGTGTTTTTTGATTACTAGGGGACTAATTGGCTTATACAGGTTTGTTTTTTAATGTGACAGCCTGTCCTTTAGTATTAGATCCGACTAAAGGTACTGTTACATGGCACGACGTTGAAACGATGTCGGCAACAATTTTGCGGGAGCGCGGTCGTTTTGACACGGTTGGTGAGATGTCACACGTTTAGATATCGTGGACAAAGCACCAACGATGTTGTGAGCCAATATCTTTCGCACAACCCAGCGAACGATCCCTGCTCATTGCTGTGAATGGGCGAAGTCGTGAACGACAATAGTTATCGCTGTGTCAAACACAACAATATAGCAGGTTGGTTGATCGTGTGATTTGAGAACATGTTCTCAAATCTGCGATCAACAATTTATTGTTATCAAATCTTAATGTTGCATGCAACGAAGTCCTAATGATGTTGTTTGAACGACTCCAAACCCGTGACGTTTGAGCGATATCGTTAACTATGTAGTGCCGTGTAACGGGGCCTTAAGGCTCCTTTCACATCTGTGGTATTGCAATTTCGTGGTAGATCCGGCAGATGTCGCCACACCTGCCAGATCTACCAAGTAATGGTCGACTTGCGGCACCGATCCGGCAAGCCCTATTCATCCTCTATGGGGCTTGCGGTCAGGTGCGGCAAGTGGGATATTGCCGAATCCGGCAGATCCGGATTCGATGACACCCGCCCGCAAGCCCCATAGAGAATGAATGGGGCTTGCCGGATCAGTGCCGCAAGTCGGCCGTTGCGCGGCAGATGCAGCGACATCTGTCTGATCTAGCGCGAAATTACAATACCGCTGATGTGAAAGCAGCCTTAGAGGATCCAACTCTCCTCTGTTTCTCGGGGCTATGGCGCTCACAAATTTTGTAGCGGCTATGCTGCGTTCCTAGTGATGTAACAAAAGGCCATACATCCAATCAAAATAATGTACCCACATATTCTATTGCCTAAATTGGTGACTTCTTGGTAACCCATCCCTTCCATTTTGGAAAAATCGTGAAAAACCCCTTTAATTCCGATTCTCGCCCCTGTATCAATTTACCATTGGCCATAGGTCTCGTCAGCTTCAGGACGGTGGGCTGCACATTCTTCACACCACCCGTGATATGAGGCCGATTTAATCCGTAGATGACGTTCATGGGCAGGACCGCCTCACCGGCAAAGTCATTGGTGGAGAGCCAGTCGTGATCCATGACTGTGAAGACGATGCAGGCGGCCTTCCTCCGACACTGCTCCGAGGACACTGAGCTGTGGGAGACATTACAGGGGGTTAGGGGCACCCAACTCCAAACCTATGTTATTCATCAAGCGGGAGCTACCCAAAATATATACAGAAGAGCAATATCGGAGGGAATGTGTGAAAGTTTAACATCCATACTCAGTTTTCCTTCCATACACAAATAATTATATTTTTGTTCCGTGTGGACACAATCTCCAAAATTAGATTGTGTCCGTGCAAACAAGCAACTGTCCACGCAAACCGATGGTCCAAATGGAAAAAAAATGTCATTGTGGTCCAATTTACAATAGTGCATCACACCGAGTTACACAAGGAACCGGCCATATCTGCCATGTGTGCACGGGACTGGTTCAGTTTTTACATCGACCTTATTCAATATTCGTAAAATGGGATTTATAAGCTGGATGAGCCGTCTGACAGTTCACTCATCAATTAGTACTAGATTGATTGTGTATGTCATAGGAATTTAGAGGGTCAAAAAATACATGATGAGCTGAAAAATAATAATCTCTAGAGAAACCCTGATAGTAGTCGCCCATAGGTGTCAAATCTGATGTGAACCTCTATGGATATGCAGCATGAGTCACTAAGGCTCTACCTATGTGCGGATATACTGCCTGCACCACTGAGTCAGTTGGGATGAGGATCCATAGAGAGAAAATCTGTGACTGCTAAGTACAATGTCCTGGAGAGTTTCTTAGTCTAGAGGCACACTGAGCGAGATGCAGGAGTCTCGCATGACTCACCCTGTCGCCGCCAACTCTCTGGACAGGAGCGCATCAATTGCTTGTGTTTCTATGCAGCTGATGTGCTTCTGTCCAGAGAGTCGGCAGCCAGGCGGGATGAGTCATGCGAGACTCAAGCGAGTATCTCACATGCATCTTGCTCAGTGTGTCCCTGCCATTACTTGAGATACTGCATTGCCTTTTTTTTTTTTAGTAGACTCTCCTCCAACTTGGTTTCCTTGTAGCTCATCTTTTATCAGGATTCAAACTCGACCTCTAGGATGGCATACAATACTGTCTGGCCGCCTTACAGAAAGAGCAACTATTGGGAGAAAAATAAATGTATTTTCTCCTAGGAGCGTTCGATTTTTAGCAATGGGGGTGGAGCTTCTAAATTTATGTCTCAGTGCACAGTAAATAGTGGCCCCAAGCACTCTCCCAATTGACACCTTGCTCTCTGCAGCACATCTGTGCAAAGTGCTGCAGCCACTGATCACAGTAAAGTGAGCGATGCTGCTAGCAGACACCTTTTCCGTTCCTTGCACACCCCCTTAACTGAAATCTGCAAGCTTCTGGGAGAAAATCAGTTCATTTTCTCCCAGCAGCTGCACTTTCAGTAAGGCTGCCAGGCTACATTGTAACACCATTAACCTGCAGATTTACCTTACATCTGTGTCCGTAGGTTTACACAAGCGTATTTAGGTCTGTTAAAAAATGGGGCCAAGGTTATTCAATTGGGCTATTCAGATGAGCGCTATTTTAGTTTTTTTGCTTTTTTTCATTGACTGAATCTGCATGTGAAATAAAACCACAGCGTGGACTGGTTCCTTCCGTAAGTTGGGCAGAACTCGCCCATTGAAGTCTACGGGTGCGCAAAAGAAAAAAAAAAGGCCCCAAACGGAATATCCGTATAGTATCCAATTGTTTTACCGATACATTACAGTTCTGTAAGGTGTTACTCTGGGGAGATAATAAAACATTCTTCCACATGGGAAAATCCTAAGTGGTCTTGTGAAATAATAATAACTGATACTGTAAAAACAAACATAGCAGTAATACATGTCCATTTTCCTTTGCTCATTGTTTGCACACCTTAGCGTTTCAGAGTGCAGCTGTCTCTGTTCGTTATATTTACATTTATGTAAATCTATAGTTATGGTTGTTAATCTACAAATGCGAAAGGGGAAAACTAAAAAAAAATTGCGTGGTCGGAACAGGTGACTCATAAAATATTGTGTATATACATGCGTGCATTGTATATGCTTGTGTCAATGTGTGCTAAATGTGGATATGTATGTAAATGTGTTTGTACACTTTGGGGATGGGACATGACGGAGGGTCCTAAACACGTTCTGCACATGGGACCTTCGTGCTCAGTGGCCTTCCCTATCTACAGATCCAGATCTTAAAAAAAAAACCTCTTTTTTATATACTTACAAGTAAAAGAGCTCATCGTACACCGGGTGTAAAGTTTTGGCTTTGACTTGTGTCCGTTGTCCCTTCACCATTGGGAAAACATGATGAGGACAGAGCTCAATGATGACGAAGGGATCACTAAGACCTGGAGAATAAAAGAAAGCTACATTTATATCCCGTCTAGACAATCCGCTGTAGGTCCAGATGGAGGTCAAGTGTTATATTGATTTCCATAGCTCATAATGAATTGATCAAACAAATAGGAATCCTCCGGACGCTCTTCAGTAATCACTTCGTGTGTTCGTGTTGCTCACCATTTGCATCGAGTGCGATAAGATCGGCAGCGTGCAGCACCTCCACGTACAGCTTCTGCTCCGAGGTCTCGTAATAGCACTTAACACTAATTCTTCCATATTTACTGTGCTCGGCTGATCTCTGGAAAACATTGTGTCACATAATTACATAGCGCTGTTCACATTTATGGCGTTCGCCCCACTAAAGCATACTGCCATATACTACACAATGATTGTGTTCTTGTATTCTGGTAACAAAAAGTTATCACCTATGCACAGAAGTGGGATAGCTAACTTTCAGATCCGTAGAGATCCGACTACAAAGACCCCTGTGATAGCCAGAATGAGGCACTGTTGTCCACTTTTGCATAATGAGTAAACAAACCTTTCTGTTTTTTTTTTTTTTCCCCAGATTTCATTGTCCTTAACATTACATGACCCCCCCAACTTGCTCAGGAGGCAAGAAGGCTTTCACATCCGGGAGTACAGATTCAATAGAAAGTATAGGCAACAAAGCAAGTGCTTTCTATTGAGTGTGTACCCTGTCCTGTGTGCACGCGTCTTCTGAGCGCCACACCTTTTTTGATTGCATCTAAACACCCAGACCCTTCAATCTATTTGTCATTATAAGGGCAATGAAGTGTGAAAAACATTACAAGGGATTAGTTATACTTTACTTACTAATGGTCTAAAACCAACAGGCAGGTAGTTGTTAACTACCTGGCTGTTCTACCCAGAGTCGACAAAGAGTGTTCATCATAGACCACTCCTGCTGGTGATTCAGCTGCTCCACGTCTACAGAGTAGCTCTTCCCCTTCCGGGCTGCTCTCTCAATATGGCAATATGGCATGACTGCTAACGTCATGCTGATTGTCTGCCGGTTCCCTGCAGTTAGGCAGTGGGGAGCTGGCTGTCAATAAGCATGATTGTAAAAGTCACAACCCGTCAACAATGTAATGAGATATAGAAATTGGTTGCGCCACGTTGCTTTATGTTTTATATCCACCCTCTGTTAAGTCACCGTTGCACTCACCTTTTCCTGTTGTGCTGTCCGCACAACAGGGGGGCCCACGTAGTGAGTGCACGGGGTCTCTCTCTGGACGGTGTGGATTTCTTTCCCTTTTTCCTCGGTGTCCGCCTGTGTAATTGCACGTGATCCGTCACGTGTTTTCCTCTCCTCTGTTAGATTTGTCTTCTCCTCCGGAGCTGCTCCACCGCTCTCCCCATAGGGAGATGGATATGCAGGCAATGGAATAAAGCGATGTTTGGGTGAGCGCTGGGATATGAAGACAGCTACACTTCAACAAGTATTTTACCTGTAAGTTTATTGTTCAAATCACACTAGGTCCTCTCCCACAACATGTTTCGACGCTCAGGGCGTCTTCCACTTGAGGAAGACGCCCTGAGCGTCGAAACATGTTGTGGGAGAGGACCTAGTGTGATTTGAACAATAAACTTACAGGTAAAATACTTGTTGAAGTGTAGCTGTCTTCATATCCCAGCGCTCACCCAAACATCGTTTTATTCCACACCCCGTCAACAAAGCAGAGAGGAAAAGGAGAGTAAATCTCTGTAAACGTGACATTAACCGGAGCTGCTGCATTGGTCCATTACCGCTCTAAGCAAGCAGCGATCTAGGCTGGTAAGAATAGGCAGGTAGTTATCGCAACTACCTGGCTGTTAGTTCCTACTAGCAGGTAGTTAAAAAAAATAAATAGTCCTGGAAAACCCCTTTAACCACTGCTCCATTTATTTTTATGGTCTACTGGAGATAGGCTAACATTGTATCCTGCTTTTTCCAGTTGGGGGGTCTTAATGGTTAGACATAGGACTTACCGTAACACCCATCATGTGGGCAGGTGATAACATCTTATTTCCAGAATACCACTTTATTGTGGTAATTATGCAGTCTTTCTTCAAGAAGTTGATCTTTTTCACAGACTGCATGGGACTAAGAGACTGTCACCAACATTTGGCATCTGCATGTCCCTCTGTGAGCTCAATGTTTAGATCTCCACCAGCTGGTCATCCATGAAGATTCCCCCTACCTTATTTAACTTGTCCCCGTCAGTCAAAAATAATAGAAATTCCCATCCTTCGCACTATGCAGCACCATGCTTCATTTTAAGTCTATGAGGAATGTATCATTTGTTGTATTAGCACCTTTTGTGTCATTCTTACTTCTTAGTCACAGTTATACAAGTTGTGCCCAATTTTTTATTAATTTTCTGTCAATTCTATCAGATTTATTTTATTTTAAGCTAGGCAAAAAAGGCAGGCCCCAGCTTTTCCATGGTCTTACCCATATTTATCTTGGAAAATTATGTGCAAAATATTGCATACTTATTCCAGTAGGGGGTGTCGTAAGTAACATTTTTAGGCAAAAGTGTAATATCTTAAGATGCGCCAAAATAATAACATGATGTTTGAATAATTTGGCGCCTCTCAATATGTTACAATTCTGTCTAAAAATGTTACTTACGCCACCCCCTACTGGAAGGAGCATGCAACCTTTTGCACATAACTGTTGACTTCACTCTTCCTTGTGTCAACATTTCTGCTACTTGTGCCTCCTTGATACCTCTGGTATAAGTAACAGCAACGAAGCCATAAGAAAAAGTGACTTCAGTAATTCCCTCTCTGAAACATTCCTCCGATGTGGATGCAGAGCAGTGATATCCAACCTATCTCTTCGTCTGCTGTGAAACTACAACTCCCAGCATGCCCACTAATACTAATCTTAGTATCTAGGGTCTGGCATCCTTACCTGCTCCTTAATGTTATCCAGATAGTACTTTTCGATAAGTTCACTTGTAGAACATTTGTTCAGACGCAGCTCCTCTTCCAAAAACTGAAAGATGTAAAAATATCAAATCAATTAACATTTCACCATTACAATTGGGGTCTATAAATACTATATACTATTATATTTTAACATGGAATTTGTGTGTGATGTTGATCTGTGGCTATCAAAACTGCCATGTATACCAATTTATAAAAATGTATCAGTAATCTAATAAACACTGTCTTAAAAAAAAATGAGTATAGAACCTCCGGAGCGGTGCATGACACAGAGATTTAAAGAAGTTGGAACCCGTCATACTCCTGCCTCTTGGAAGAATACAGTGCCCAGTCTTAGCTAGAATGTTCCTTTAAGAACGTAAAAAAGCAGACGTCTGAAAGTAAAATTAAGTTTTAACAAAAAAAGAAAAAAAAAAGTTCCCATTAATTTTTTTAATCGATCACTTATAAAAATGGGATATTTCTGCTTTTGTAATAAGACATAAAAGAAAGAAAAATTTGGTCACAGTAGACCTTTCATTTGCAACATTTGCCATAGGTGACATTGGTATGTCGTCTATGTACGGTCCACTGCTCACATGAATGCAAAATAAATTCGGTCGTGCACAAAATGGTAAAAAGGAAAACCCATCCTGCAAAAATCAAACATTTACAAAAGTAAAAATAAAAAAAAATTTGACCTTTCGAAAAATGACACTTTAGTACTAAACTAGAGAAATAACTTTTTATATTTGCTATCACCATATTCAGAGAACTCATACTAAATGTACCTTTTATACATTATACGTGTACCAAAATAGTAGCATATGTTTATATACCACACAGTCGTTAAAAAAAACAGCGGTGAACAAAAAATACAATTTACCGTATATACTCGTGTATAAGCCGACCCGTGTATAAGCCGACCCCCCTACTTTTGCCCCCAAAACCTGGGAAAACCTATTGACTCGTGTATAAGCCGAGGGTGGACCCCAGCACAGGTATACAGCCCCCAGCAGTGTGGTATACAGGCCCCCTCAGTGGTATACAGCAGCCTCCCCAGTGGTAGTATACAGCAGCCTCCCCAGTGGTAGTATACAGTAGCCTCCCCAGTGGTATATACAGCAGCCCCAGAGGGTAAACAGCAGCCACAGAGCTGTATACAGCAGCCCCAGAGCTGTATACAGCAGCCCCAGAGCTGTATACAGCAGCCCCAGAGGGTATATAGCAGCCCCAGAGGGGTATATAGCAGCCCCAGAGGGGTATATAGCAGCCCCAGAGCTGTATACAGCAGCCCCAGAGGGGTATACAGCAGCCCCAGAGCTGTATACAGCAGCCCCAGAGGGGTATACAGCAGCCCCAGAGGGGTATATAGCAGCCCCAGAGCTGTATACAGCAGCCCCAGAGGGGTATACAGCAGCCCCAGAGCTGTATACAGCAGCCCCAGAGGGGTATACAGCAGCCCCAGAGGGGTATATAGCAGCCCCAGAGGGGTATACAGCAGCCCCAGAGCTGTATACAGCAGCCCCAGAGCTGTATACAGCAGCCCCAGAGGGGTATACAGTAGCCCCAGAGGGGTATATAGCAGCCCCAGAGGGGTATACAGCAGCCCCAGAGGGGTATACAGCAGCCCCAGAGGGGTATATAGCAGCCCCAGAGGGGTATACAGCAGCCCCAGAGCTGTATACAGCAGCCCCAGAGCTGTATACAGCAGCCCCAGAGGGGTATACAGTAGCCCCAGAGGGGTATATAGCAGCCCCAGAGGGGTATACAGCAGCCCCAGAGGGGTATACAGCAGCCCCAGAGGGGTATATAGCAGCCCCAGAGGGGTATACAGCAGCCCCAGAGGGGTATACAGCAGCCCCAGAGGGGTATACAGCAGCCCCAGCCCCAGAGGGGTATATAGCAGCCCCAGAGGGGTATACAGCAGCCCCAGAGGGGTATACAGCAGCCCCAGAGGGGTATATAGCAGCCCCAGAGGGGTATATAGCAGCCCCAGAGGGGTATACAGCAGCCCCAGTGGGGTATACAGCAGCCCCAGAGCTGTATACAGCAGCCCCAGAGGGGTATACAGCAGCCCCAGCCCCAGAGGGGTATATAGCAGCCCCAGAGGGGTATATAGCAGCCCCAGAGGGGTATACAGCAGCCCCAGCCCCAGAGGGGTATATAGCAGCCCCAGAGGGGTATATAGCAGCCCCAGAGGGGTATATAGCAGCCCCAGAGGGGTATACAGCAGCCCCAGCGCTGTATACAGCAGCCCCAGAGCTGTATACAGCAGCCCCAGCCCCAGAGGGGTATATAGCAGCCCCAGAGGGGTGTACAGCAGCCCCAGAGGGGTATACAGCAGCCCCAGAGGGGTATTTAGCAGCCCCAGAGGGGTATACAGCAGCCCCCGCTGTATACAGCAGCCCCCGCTGTATACAGCGGTACCCGGCTGTATACAGCCCTCCCGCCTGGTATACCGGGCCCCCCCTGTGGCCACCTGTAAAGGAAGCGATGATTATACTTATCGGGTCGCCGACGCCGACGCCGCCGCTCTGTCACCGTCCGTCACCGCGCTCCTTCCCGTCTTCATGCTTCCTTCATCGGCGCACAGAAAATGACGTCATTTCCTGTGCGACGGTGAAGGAAGCATGAAGACCAGGAGGAGCGCGGTGACGGACGGTGACAGAGCGGCGGCGTCGGCGACCCGATAAGTATAATCATCGCTTCCTTTACAGGTGGCCACAGGGGGGCCCGGTATACCACGGGGGGGCTGTATATTTTTTTTTTTTTTTTTATTACCGTATATACTCGTGTATAAGCCGAGGGGGGACTTTTCAGCACATTTTTTGTGCTGAAAAACTCGGCTTATACACGAGTATATACGGGTATTCTGAAAATTAAACCATCCATACAGCTTCATCAACAAAAAATGAAAATTAAAAAGGTAGGACTCTTGGGTTGGGTCAATGACAAAAAAGAAGAAAAACTACTTAAAAGAAGCCCAAGGGGTTGAAATCAGTGCAAGGTATGCACAAATGGTTATAAGGTTACTCAGCTTTATATTTAGAATCCAACTTGGAAATATTCTTGTGAAATGTATATACATAGAGGCTTCAGTCTGAGCAATTATTTCATAATTATGGTTCTTCTCCGCGAGCAGAGAATGTGACGTTGATCTTTGACAAACTGTGTGTGCTGCTCCGGAGCGCGCACTCCCGAATTACAAAGATGGTAATTAAAGTCAATCACCCTGTAATCTCCGTTCCGCAAGGTGTCCAGCGGTAACCCCTGTCCTTCTGCATGGAAAAAGTCTACGAGAGCCTGTCAGAAAGAGAGTACTCATTAGTTAGACGAACTGTGTAGCACTGCCATGTTCCCTTGCATATCCAGACAGGTGCCTTAACTCACTGCCTACCAAACTGGTCATTACAGTTGCAGCTGCCTCATCAAATGAACCACATGGAACCTATAGGGTGTCTATGCCTCGTGTTTAAAGATCTGTCTATCGCTAGGAAAAGCCTTTACTCAGCAACCATTAAATCTGATACCTAAGAAATGTACATAAAGTAGAGGTTTATTGGAAAAATCACAATGTGTTACATCCATTGAATTCTACCCAACAGACATAGCAGACGCTAGGAGGCCCATCTTCAGTCGTAATGTTCAGGTAGTGATGACTATGAACAATGGAAAACTTTATGGGGTTGTCCACTATTGGAAAACGTCTTACCTTAGGAGAAAAAAATACCACCCACACACTTGCGTTTTCGGCACTGTATATTCTGGCAGTCTCGTGACCCTGTGTTATGCACGTACCAAATTTAAACATGGGTAGAAGGAGACATAAATTCAACAGCCACACTCTGCTGGTTCCTCTACAGACTGAAAGATCCCTAGCCACACAACTAAAAATGCCAACACTGAAAGGCCATCAATTGGTTTATTGTACCTCCTAAAGACCCAGATGGGAGGTTGCTACACACAACTAACTAAAAGATGGAAAGTGTGCTAAGGTATATGAGGACCCAAGGTGAGGCAAATTAAAGCATGTGCATAAGGGGAGAAAAACATGAATGATAAATGAAAGCATGGGAAACCTCCCACCAAACTGAGGACAGATGAAAGGTATTTGGGGGTAAATTAGCAAATGCAGAGCAGTAACACAACTGTTCACAGCCTAGCAGGCAAAATCCTTAAGTTTCAGGGCTGTAACTCCTTAGCTGAAATCCACATAGAAATATAGCCAGCACTGAAGACTCATGCAAGGTTAGTATAAATAGTCCCGCTCAAGCTGTGATAGGACAGACACAAAATAGGAAAGTGAGAAAAGCAAATATAAGAGAACCATCAGCAGTTAGAGACTGACATGGCTGTGGCTCAGCAGAGAAGGAAACTGACCATGCAGGAAGAGTCACCAGATTGAGTCTCGAAACTGAGGTATGACACCCTGCAGCCTTCATTATCCTGTGTGATGCTTTAATGTAGCTCTATACTAACATTTACTATGAAGCCCCATTGGAATCTCTGCTATATGCATGATCCTTTCTCAGCAACGTTACTTTTTGCACTTTTACTGCATTATCCCTATAGCTGTAACATAACTGTGTCATCAGTGTGCATTATCCCTGTACTATGTCATCACTATGACATCACTGTGAGTATTATCTCTACTCTGACTTCACTGTGTTTATTATCCCTGTACTGTGACATTACTGTATTATGTCTGTACTGTGACATCACTGTGTATCCTGTATCGTTACATCACTGTGTGTATTTTCCTTGTACTGTGACATCACTGTGTGTATTATCCTTGTACTGTGACATCACAGTGTGCACTATCTCTGTACTGTGATATCACTGTGTGTATTATCCCTGTACTGTGACATCAGCGTGTGCATTATCCCGCTACTGTGACATCACTGTGTATTTTCCTTGTACTGTGACATCACTGTGTTTATTATCCTTGTACTGTGACTCATGTGTGTATTATCTTGTACTGTGACATCACTGTGTGTATTAT
Organism: Allobates femoralis; assembly: GCA_033576535.1. Lineage (NCBI taxonomy): Eukaryota > Metazoa > Chordata > Amphibia > Anura > Aromobatidae > Allobates > Allobates femoralis. The sequence continues at coordinate 200,312,344 of JARQOC010000011.1, read as the reverse complement.
CTTTGTACTGTGACATCACTGTGTGTATTATCCTTGTACTGTGACAACACTGTGTGTATTATCCCTGTACAGTGACAACACTGTGTGTATTATCCCTGTACAGTGACATCACAGTGTGTATTATCCCTGTACAGTGACATCACAGTGTGCATTATCTCTGTACAGTGATATCATTGTGTGTTTTATCCCTTTACTGTGGCATCACTCTGTGTATTATCCCTGTACTGTGATATCACAGTGTTTATTTTCTCTGTACTATGACATCACTGGGTGCCTTATCCCTGTACTGTGACATCACTGTATAAATTATCTCTAAACTGTGACATCACTGTGTACAGTCATGGCCAAACGTTTTGAGAATGACACCAAAATGATATTTTCACATGATCTGCTGCCCTCTGGTTTTTATTTGTGTTTGTCTGATGTTTATATCACATATAGAAATATAATTGCAATCATATTATGATACCAAAAGGTTATATTGACAGAGAATGAGTTAATGCAGCAAGTCAATATTTGCAGTGTTGACCCTTCTTGTTCAGGACCTCTGCAATTCTCCCTGGCTGCTCTCAATCAACTTCTGGACCAAATCCTGACTGATAGCAGTCCATTCTTCTATAATCAATGCTTGCATTTTGGCAGAAATTGTTGGTTATTGTTTGTCCACCCGTCTCTTGATGATTGACCACAAGTTCTCAATGGGATTAAGATCTGGGGAGTTTCCAGGCCATGGACCCAAAATCTCTATGTTTTGTTCCCTGAGCCATTTAGTTATCACCTTTGCTTTATGGCAAGGTGCTCCATCATGCTGGAAAAGGCATTGTTGGGCGCCAAAATGCTCTTGGACAGTTGGGAGAAGTTGCTCTTGGAGGACATTCTGGTACCATTCTTTATTCATGGCTGTGTTTTTAGGCAAGACTATGAGTGAGCCGATTCCCTTGGCTGAGAAGCAACCCCACACATGAATGGTTTCAGGATGCTTTACAGTTGGCATGAGACAAGACTGGTGGTAGCGCTCACCTCTTCTCCGAATAAGCTGTTTTCCAGATGTCCTAAACAATCCCTGTACCTTTTGCAGAATATCAGTTGGTCCCTATGTTTTTTCTGGAGAGAAGTGGCTTCTTTGCTGCCCTCCTTGAAACCAGGCCTTGCTCAAAGAGTCTCCGCCTCACAGTGCGTGCAGAAGCACTCACCCCAGCCTGCTGCCATTCCTGAGCAAGCTCAGCACTGCTGGAAGTCCAATCCGCAGCTGAAACAGTTTTAAGATGCGGTCCTGGCGCTTGCTGGTCTTTCTTGGGCGCCCTGGAGCCTTTTTGACAACAATGGAAGCTCTCTCCTTGAAGTTCTTGATGATGGCGATAGATTGTTGACTGAGGTGCAATCTTTGTAGCTGCGATATTCTTCCCTGTTAGGCCATTTTTGTGCAGTGCAATGATGGCTGCACGTGTTTAACCATGGTTAACTGAAGAGAAACAATGATAGCAAGCACCAGCCTCCTTTTAAAGTGTCCAGTGGTGTCATTCTTACTTAATCATGACTGATTGATTGCCAGCCCTGTCCTCATCAACACCCACACCTGTGTTAATGGAACAATCACTAAAAAGATGTTAGCTGCTCCTTTTAAGGCAGGACTGCAATGATGTTGAAATGTGTTTTGGGGGTTAAAGTTCATTTTCTAGGCAAATATTGACTTTGCAAGTAATTGCTGTTAAGCTGATCACTCTTTATGACATTCTGGAGTATATGCAAATTGCCATTAGAAAAACTGAAGCAGTAGACTTTGTAAAAATTAATATTTGTATCATTCTCAAAACTTTTGGCCATGACTGTACAAAAATAATTACCCTTTCAGGTTCTGAACTTGGTGCTGAATATAGTCATGGTAGAGTGGGACCATATTTTCATGTAGAGCCCCATTTCTTGCTCTTCCTATACAGCCTGCATGACATCTTTGCAATAAACTAAATCAGGTGCCATAAAGGTACATAAATTGACAACTGAGTGTTACCATTCCCCTTGACAATGGGTTGTGCTGTAGGGACCGACCCTATTTATTCAGGTATTTCCAAGTATATTAACAGAAGGACAGGACAATGAAGAGCTCTGAGAATATTAAATGCAAGAATTTACTAAAACACGTTAGAAAAGAGGAGCTGTCCTATTTAAACTTCTAATTGGGTACAGGTCTGATCCCCTCTGCCCCCTCTCCTTCCCCCAATCCCTATCCCTCAGCTAAAGCTAACATAGCTAAAAGGTTTTATTATTGACAAATAAATGTACAAATCTTTATAAAACCATTGACAATGTATACCTACGCAGGCAACTATTCACAAGATTACAACTACTAAATCAATCTACTCTTTATATATAGTTCAATGTATGTATGCATGTATTTGATTAACCTATTACTCTTGCCTTACACAACAAACTGATCCTAGCTGTTCACTATTTCATTGTAGGTAACCCTATTTTGTTCATAAATACCAATAAAAATTATTTGAACCCAGGTCTGATGTATGAGGCTCAATGGTTCTGTGTAATAACTGATGTGATAATCCTCAATAAAGATTAGAAACGTAAAAAGGTTTTCCTCTACTAATGTGACCCCCTTTCTTTTGTTCTAACTATACCTATAACTTTCTCAATATACTGCTGCTATCTACCCTGCCCCTGTAAGCCTGTAAGTTTATCTAAGGTGCTCATAGATATGTTTATTTGTGTTCCAGCTTTGACCTTCCGGGCTGCAGACCGGAATCAGACCAACTGAGCAGGGCACGTCACTCGTGGGGGCTGAGAGGATTGTGAACTGTAACCTGAGCTTGCATGGCCAGACTGCTGTCACTCACAGAGAGGCATCCCTACCCCATCCAGTGACCTGCCCAGCTCAGTTTGTCCAATTCCGGTCGGCAGCCCAAAATGATCAAAGAAAGAAGAATAATAAAGGTATTTATGAGCTTCTTAGAGATAAGATTACAGGAGCAGAGTAGATAGCAGAATTATATTGGGAAAGGGATAGTTAGGACAAAAGAAATCAGGTCATATTAATAGTGGAAAACATGTTTAAGGAGTCATAAGTCCACCACAAATCTAAAACATACATATTTTATTTAATGAATAGATACAAGAGTAAAAAATCAAGGTGGGGACATCAAGCAGACAGAAGCATAGTTAGCAACACATGATATGGAGGACCATAGACAATGCATCACAATACACTATGCATAAGTATATAGTGTCCAAATAAATATAGAGACGTATAGTGCAGGCCGCGTACGATATAATGAAATGAAGATCAAAAATAGCATACAGCGGATAAACCGTGATGAGGACATTGCTTAACCTTTAATTGCTTAGTCAATGCCAACCCCAATGCGCGTTTCACATGGGCTTCTTAAGGGGGTCGTCCAACATAAAATATTTATGTTTTAAATTTGTGGTGTGCTTAAACTTCAAATACAACTAGAAACCTACATTTGAAGTAGTCCCATTATATTTATACATTGTATGATAGTGTCCCACCTATATTTATAGGCAATGCTGATTTTTCATGTTCAAGTGTTGCTGAAATTACGTCAATAAAGATCGTCCGGGTCCAGAAGGTTATATATAGACCACAATGCTACTCTCCACGGGTCTCTAGACCTGATATATATGATGGCATATATGAGGTCGTAAGTTTAGACTTAGAGACCCCCGTCCAAAGGGCATTGTGGTCCGTATACAGCTCTGGACTGAACCTAGCCTGATGAGTATGGATGTTCTGGGCATTAGGGAGTTACTTACCTCCAGTGTATAATAAAATCGTCCATAAAACTCGACAGACACTCCCCTATTGGAGTCCACAGCATCAATAATGAATTTCAGGAGAAGCCACCACAGCGCTTCAAGGACCCTATGGTAAAAAGAATAACAACGGGAGCGTAAAATGAAGAAATGGTGCCGTGCACTATATTCTGGAGTCTTGGTCTCTAACTACTGGCATTAATAAAATCATCAATACATAATCTCCAATCTAACGCTACATTATACACATGATTTGTAGGCCCAAAGCCTGGTGATCTGTGGATTGCTTAAACACTCCATCCAGCAAAGAGTTAATATTATAGATAACAAAGACAGATGTATATAACCTTAAAGGTTATGCAAATTGTCTCTTCAGAGTCAAAAACAACCCTTTAAAGGGCCTCGTCATATGACTTGGGATTTATACAAGATCAGAACCTCAATTTGCAGACACAGTGTTTCAGGGTATTTGCCCCTCATCATGCAAAGTATAAGATCTGATCTGGCTGTATGAGAGGCTAAGTGCTGTGTAAGGGATAAGCTTTTCTATTGGTGGAGAGTCGCGTACCAGGTCTGAAATGCCAGTAATGAGAAGCCTTGAAAGCTGCAGTTCTGCTCAGGTAAATATAATAAAGGGTATGAACACTCTTAGCGATTGCTTAATTGTATCTAAGCACATTAGTGCGATGATGGATCAGGCAGACTTGGGCTGCTCAATCAGTAGTGGCAATTCTTCAGATCAGAGGTTTCCCTTTAGGAAGTGAGTTTCCCCAATCACTCACATTGGTTCCAGAGCTCTCTTATCAAGCAGCTGACTTGCTGGTTTACCATTCTACTTTCCTCCAAGACCAGATCCTCTCAATCTTTCTGGTAGTGATGAGCAAGTAGTAAGATACTCGGGATCAGATAGCTCTAACCAAATACTTTGAACAAGTAAAGATTGTAATGCAAATCACTGGGGATCTCACTCAGATCCAAATACTGAAACAGTCCAAAGTATTCAGTTAGAGCTATTCCGAACCCGAATATCTTACTACTCGCTCATCACTATATATCCAAACCTGAATATCTTACTACTCGCTCATTACTATATATCCAAACCTGAATATCTTACTACTCGCTCATCACTATATATCCGAACCTGAATATCTTACTACTCGCTCATCACTATATATCCGAACCTGAATATCTTACTACTCGCTAATCACTATATATCCGAACCCGAATATCTTACTACTCGCTCATCACTATATATCTGAACCCGAATATCTTACTACTCGCTCATCACTATATATCTGAACCTGAATATCTTACTACTTGCTCATCACTATATATCCGAACCCGAATATATTACTACTCGCTCATCACTATATATCCGAACCTGAATATCTTACTACTCGCTCATCACTATATATCCGAACCTGAATATCTTACTACTCGCTCATCACTATATATCCGAACCTGAATATCTTACTACTCGCTCATCATATATATCCGAACCTGAATATCTTACTACTCGCTCATCACTATATATCCGAACCTGAATATTTACTACTCGCTCATCACTATATATCTGAACCCGAATATATTACTACTTCGCTCATCACTATATATCTGAACCGAATATTTACTACTGCTCATCACTATATATCCAACCGATATCTTCATCGCTCATCACTATATATCCGAACCCGAATATCTTACTACTCGCTCATCACTATATATCCGAACCTGAATATCTTACTACTCGCTCATCACTATATATCCGAACCGAATATCTTACTACTCGCTCATCACTATATATCCGAACCTGAATATCTTACTACTCGCTCATCACTATATATCCGAACCCGAATATCTTACTACTCGCTCATCACTATATATCCGAACCTGAATATCTTACTACTCACTCATCACTATATATCCAAACCTGAATATCTTACTACTCGCTCATTACTATATATCCAAACCCGAATATCTTACTACTCGCTCATCACTATATATCCGAACCTGAATATCTTACTACTCGCTCATCACTATATATCCGAACCCGAATACCTTACTACTCACTCATCACTATATATCCAAACCTGAATATCTTACTACTCGCTCATCACTATATATCCAAACCTGAATATCTTACTACTCGCTCATCACTATATATCCAAACCTGAATATCTTACTACTCGCTCATACTATATATCCAAACCCGAATATCTTACTACTCGCTCATCACTATATATCCGAACCTGAATATCTTACTACTCGCTCATCACTATATATCCAAACCCGAATACCTTACTACTCACTCATCACTATATATCCAAACCTGAATATCTTACTACTCGCTCATCACTATATATCCAAACCTGAATATCTTACTACTCGCTCATCACTATATATCCGAAGCCTGAATATCTTACTACTCGCTCATCACTATATATCCGAACCGAATATCTTACTACTCGCTCATCACTATATATCGAACCTGAATATCTTACTACTCGCTCATCACTATATATCCGAACCTGAATATCTTACTACTCGCTCATCACTATATATCCGAACCTGAATATCTTACTACTCGCTCATCACTATATATCCGAACCTGAATATCTTACTATTCACTCATCACTATATATCCAAACCTGAATATCTTACTACTCGCTCATCACTATATATCAAACCTGAATATCTTACTACTCACTCATCACTATATATCCAAACCTGAATATCTTACTACTCGCTCATCACTATATATCCAAACCTGAATATCTTACTACTCGCTCATCACTATATATCCAAACCTGAATATCTTACTATCACCCATCACTATATATCCAAACCTGAATATCTTACTACTCGCTCATCACTATATATCCAAACCGAATATCTTACTACTCGTCATCACTATAATCCAAACCCAAATATCTTACTATTCACTCATCACTATATATCCAAACTGAATATCTTACTACTCGCTCATCACTATATATCCAAACCTGAATATCTTACTACTCCTATCACTATATATCTGAACCGAATATCTTACTACTCGTCATCACTATATATCCAAACCTGAATATCTTACTACTCGTTCATCATATATATCCAAACCTGAATATCTTACTACTCGTCATCACTATATATCTGAACCCGAATATCTTACTACTCGCTCATCACTATATATCTGAACCTGAATATCTACTACTCGTCTCACTATATATCTGAACTGAATTCTTATACTCGCTCATCACTATATATCTGAACTGAATATCTTACTACTCGCTCATCACTTATATCCAAACTGAATATCTTACTACTCCTCATCACTATATATCCAAACCTGAATATCTGACTACTGCTCATCACTTTATATCCAAACCTGAATATCTTACTATCGCTCATCACTTTATATCCAAACTGAATATCTTACTACTCCTCATCACTATATATCCAAACCTGAATATCTTACTACTCGCTCATCACTATATATCCAAACCGAATATCTTACTACTCGCTCATCACTATAATATCCAAACCGAATATCTTACTACTCGCTCATCACTATATATCCAAACCTGAATATCTTACTACTCGCTCATCACTATATATCCAAACCTGAATATCTTACTACTCGCTCATCACTATATATCGAACCGAATATCTTACTACTCGCTCATCACTATATATCCGAACCTGAATATCTTACTACTCGCTCATCACTATATATCCAACCTGAATATCTTACTACTCCTCATCACTATATATCCAAACCTAATATCTTACTACTCGCTCATCACTATATATCCAAACCTGAATATCTTACTACTCGCTCATCACTATATATCCAAACCTGAATATCTTACTACTCGCTCATCACTATATATCCAAACCTGAATATCTTACTATTCACTCTCACTATTATCCAACCGAATATCTTCATCCTCATCACTATATATCCAAACCTGAATATCTTACTACTCGCTTATCACTATATATCTGAACCTGAAGATCTCACTACTCCTCATCACTATGTATCGAAGCCGAATATCTAACTGCTCGCTCATCACTATATATCTGAACCTGAATATCTTACTACTCGCTCATCACTATATATCTGAACCCGAATATCTTACTACTCGCTCATCACTATATATCTGAACCTGAATATCTTACTACTCGCTCATCACTATATATCCGAACCCGAATATCTTACTACTCGCTTATCACTATCCGAACCCGAATATCTTACTATTCGCTCATCACTATATATCCGAGCCGAATATCTAACTGCTCGCTCATCACTACTCTCTGGCCTCGAAAACACTTTCCAGCTTTAGTATGATTTTTCAACTTTGTTACAATTTAGGAACTTGACAAGTCTAGTGGCAACTGACCCCAATGTAAGAAGTCCTAATTTCTCTGCCTACTGGAACACCACAGTACAATATGTATGCCCCCGCACTTCCCAAAGTAATCCCAGTGTACAGCTCTTGTGGAATGACATCCAGGACGATCACAGTTCCCACTGCCATTTTCCTGGACCATAGCAGTAGGCCAGTCTCCTAACTCACTACTAGTCCCCTCCAAACTGTAAGTAGAACCACCGGCAAAACTCAACGACAGCTTAAACATTAACAGTGATAAAAAAAACACTGCTTATGGGACTGATGAATATAGAAACATTTTATACCTGGTTATCTGTCAGTTTTAAATACTAGGGCATAGTCCCCATTGCTTCATTTAAATTGGGAATACAGGACCCCAGTTTTTGTGATCAGTGGGGGGGTCCAAGCTCTCACACACCAATCTTTTATCCTGTAGTTAACATTTTGACTTTAATTTCATGCCGTTCCCAAAAAAGAATTTTACATTTCTTTTACCGACCCCAAAATGTAGTTTACCTACAAATAGCATTTACACCAGGTACAACATACGTATTTAGTGACGGTTCTTTTTGAATTGTTGCACATTGATATGGATGAACATATGAGACCGTACCTTTACCATCATCCATCATTATATGACACTAATCGCTGAAAGTGTGATGGACATGACGGTGTAGGGAGAGTCTTCGCGTAACACATCCCCCAAATTTACCTCTTTGATTCATTACTTCGTAACATGATACGCTCAGCTCTTACCTGTATAGGTTTTCCTTCACCAAGGTTTCACTTAGTATAATTAATTTGTCATCGAGATATTTCATTAGGGGAGACACAGCCTGGAACAGATTATACACCATATGTCAGTGATTAGAATGACAGATAAATTACCAATGTTCCAATGGATGAGCCATAAAATCTAAATTAATTCTGATGATTGCGGTAATTATTTCCATATATTTGTGGAGAGTTTCATAAACATGATTGTGATTGCACTGACAGCTGCTAAAAATACAGCACAATGCTCCCAATTCCTACACATCACACGATGGATGTCTCACTTGCGACGCAACGCGAGCACATTCATGTTATGTTATGATGCCCATACTGAGATCTGTAGTCTGATGGTAAAGAGTTATGAAGTCCACCAATTTTTTCATTTTAACAACGGGCCAAATGTATTATAGAAATAAGAGATGGGGCATGAGCTATAAAATAAAAGATGTGGGGCACTGAGCTAGAAAATGGAGGAGGTGGGGCCCTGAGCTATAAAATGGAGGAGGTGGGGCCCTGAGCTATAAAATGGAGGAGGCGGGGCCCTGAGCTATAAAATGGAGGAGGTGGGGCCCTGAGCTAAAAATGGAGGAGGTGGGGCCCTGAGCTACAAAATGGAGGAGGTGGGGCCCTGAGCTATAAAATGGAGGAGGTGGGGCCCAAAGCTTCAAAATGGAGGAGGTAAGGCTCTGAGCTATAAAATGGAGGAGGTGGGGCTCTGAGCTATAAAATGGAGGAGGTGGGGCCCTGAGCTATAAAATGGAGCAGGTGGGGCCCTGAGCTACAAAATGGAGGAGGTGAGGCCCTGAGCTATAAAATGGAGGAGGTGGGGCCCTGAGCTATAAAATGGAGGAGGTGGGGCCATGAGCTACAAAATGGAGGAGGTGGGGCCCTGAGCTAAAAATGGAGGGGTGGGGCCCTGAGCTATAAAATGGAGGAGGTGGGGCCCTAAGCTACAAAATGGAGGAGGTGGGCCCTGAGCTATAAAATGGAGGAGGTGGGGCCCTGAGCTATAAAATGAAGAAGGTGGGGCCCCAAGCTACAAAATGGAGGAGTGGGGCCCTGAGCTATAAAATGGAGGAGGTGGGGCCCTGAGCTACAAAATGGAGGAGGTGGGGCCCTGAGCTACAAAATGGAGGAGGTGGGGCCCTGAGCTATAAAATGGAGGAGGCGGGGCACTGGGCTATAAAATTGAGGAGGAGTCGTGGCTCTGACCTGCAATACAGAGGAGGAGGGCCCTGAGCTGCAATACAGAGGAAGAGGGGCCCTGAGCTGCAATACAGAGGAGGAAGGACCCTGAATGTTAAAAAAAAGAATAAACGGGGAACAGCTGGAATAAAATAAGAGCAAAAACTGGAAATTGTTAACCTTTAAAGCATCGGTCAATATATATACTTGAGGTATATATGGTTAGTCTCCTATAGCTGCAGATTGTTACAATGTATTATTATGGACATTAAATATTAGCCTAGATACAAAGACTAGAATGTGTTCAGTTTAAAGAGGTTATTGGAGACCTCAAAATGAATGACCATCTACATTAGATTGGTAGGGTTCGACTCTACCCCATTGATCAGTTGTTGAATTGACGGCGCGCTCTATGTCATCTGCATTGTTTTCCAGGCAAAACTTGTATTGCAATAGTAAGTACCAGTGTAGCTTATACAGATGTAATAATGTACAGTATTGCCACTCCACCTTAGTGATAGCATTCTTTCTATCTTAATTTTACCCTATGCCATTATTATGGCCACAGGTACCATAGGGCAACGTATCGGGCACAAGCGCCCTTCATCCAGGATGGATGAAGGGCGCTTGTGCTCGATACGTTGCCCTATGGTACCTGTGGCCATAATAAAGGCATAAGATACATCTAATGACGGAGTGCTGCAGCATTTTTTCAAGGATATATAAGTGCTGGGAAGACAGCTGAGCTGATTTGCACCCACTGGGCAGTGCTGCTTTATTTGTTTCTACTTAATTTTACCCTAAGCATCATCATTTATGCACACCTCATCATTCTGGATGGAGTCCGGTGATAAGCTGATGTGTTGTATGTATTTCTTTATATCTCCGATCATCTGCAGACACAGCAGAAATGGTATGTTACATATTGTATATACAGTATATAGTATACACTAAAGATAAAATGTATGCAGATAAATGAGGGACAAAGATCCCATCGAGTGCTGGTGCTTATGTAAATGACCCCAAAGTTGTCATTCCCAAGAAGATTTACAGAACCCCATACACACTAGATTGCGGTCGGCCGAATGATCTTTCAGTTGACATCTGTCTCTCCTGACTCCCCCATACACAGCAATGCTCGGCCGAGCGCTCCTGTGTTCACAATCAAAGAGCTGCCGCCAGACTCCTCTGCAGAGGCTTATCTACAGAGACGAGTCTTTAAAAGCAGGCCACCTCCTTCTCTCCCCAACATAATTTGTTGTGGGCAGAATTGGGAGGTGCCCATACACATTAGTCTGTATGCCCATAGTGGCAACTTCAGTCAGCTTTAAGCTATTACGGTATTTATAATGGCTTTAAGATTTAATCAAATAGCTACAGTATCTCAATTGTTTGGCTGATTTAACATCTCTGGTAGTAGCTTATCTCCTACAGGAACAAAAGATGGGGCATATTGAAATCAAGTATGCCCAATCAATTTTACCCCACTATTTGCTATTGAGAAACTGCTGGGAATCCCCCAAATAGGCCAATTGTGCAGAAATTGGTGGGCTTGGCTGACTTTGATCTCCGAAGGTATGATCAGCTGAAACGCTGGCACCATGGATTTTTTTAATACCCATTGCCAAAATGTCTGTTTTATCAAAGGTATGTTTCAGCACTAAACCCTTCCAGAAAATATTTGTCCCCAACTAGTTTGTTACAGAAAAGCAGACAACCCGTGCTTTGGTCACTGTACCCAGGTCTAGGACTTAATCTCTGACACTGATACTGGTGTCCGGTATTGTTGGCAGCGTTACATCGACGATAGCCAATCAATCAGCTTAGCCTCTGATAATAATTTTAGATAGCCCTAGACTTGTATCATGGCAGATTAAAGAAACTCCCACGTTAGAAGGGGAGGCCTCCTCCGGATCCCACCAGCTAATAGACAACACGATTTCTATAGCGTATTGGCCTTACCTTTTCAGTTAGATGTGAGATCATGTTCTTGGCCTCTCTCTGCATGTCAATGTCGATATTCTGGAGCTGGGTACTCAGTGTTTTCTGCACCTGCTGCTTCCCGTCACTTCCACTCGTTTGCTCCACCGCTGTCTCCACAGATTTCCAGTCTAGATCTTTCAGGACATTGGCCATAAACTTACGCACGTGCTCAATATTATTCAGGATGATGCAAAGCTGCAGAAGAAAATCACTAATCAGGCTTTGGTTAGAGTTCCCCCTAACTAATGAACAATTTAAAAAGGTAGAAGATGGGCCTCCATGCTCAGAATATTCCCCCATTAGCTAATAAATCAAGTACGTGTCCCATTGAGCACTGGAGCAAAACTTTCTACAGTATATCTATAGGTGCCATATTTGGAAACCATGTAATGTCCTTTCACCCCTCAGGCATTCTCATATTTATAGTTACATTTCTTTCATGGATAGAACCTATACCTATTAGTCTATGGGCATGTTCACTTATTCTTTTTTCTTTTTTGCAACTAAACAGGGTTGCGTTTTCATCCAATTTATGGATCAAAATAACCCATTAAAGTCAATAAATCAGTGAATAAAAAGGACCCACACATAGTAGCCATGTACTGCATGTTACATCTGTGTAGGAGAAGCAGAATGGAAAAAACATTGACGGTAAAATAAGGTTTAAACACAAAAGATTGTACTAAAAAATATATATAAAAATCAGATTAAAAAACAATGAAAAATCTACTTGTTTTCTCATATGCAAGAAAAAAATCTGAAATGTTAATAAGACCTAACACAGACCAAATATACCGTATATACTCGCGTATAAGCCGAGTTTTTCAGCCCAAAAATTGGGCTGAAAAGTCTCCCCTCGGCTTATACGCGAGTATATACGGGACCCCCTCACTGTTTGGCGCCCCCACCTCAGGATGGCCCCCCCCCGCACGCAGCGCTGCACTCATACATTACCAGCCTGTCAGCTGTCATCCTCCGGTTGCGGATCGCGGCTCCCGGCTTCCATCTTCATCTGTGTCTTCCTGCATGTCACATGACCGGCCGGCGTCACGATGTCGTCATCGCGATGAGCCCCGGTCACAATGCAGGAAGACACAGATGAAGATGGAAGCCGGACCGGGAGCCGCGATCCGCCACCGGAGGATGACAGCTGACAGGCTGGTAATGTATGAGCGTAGCGCTGCGTGCGGGGGGGGGCCATCCTGAGGTGGGGGCGCCAAACAGTGAGGGGGGCCTGGGGCTGCTGTGTACTACCCCTGGGGCTGCTGTATATACCCCTGGGGCTGCTGTGTACTACCCTGGGGCTGCTGTGTACACCCCTGGGGCTGCTGTGTACTACCCCTGGGGCTGCTGTGTACTACCCCTGGGGCTGCTGTGTACTACCCCTGGGGCTGCTGTATATACCCCTGGGGCTGCTGTGTACTACCCCTGGGGCTGCTGTGTACACCCCTGGGGCTGCTGTATATACCCCTGGGGCTGCTGTGTACTACCCCTGGGGCTGCTGTGTACTACCCCTGGGGCTGCTGTATATACCCCTGGGGATGCTGTGTACTACCCCTGGGGATGCTGTGTACTACCCCTGGGGCTGCTGTGTACTACCCCTGGGGCTGCTGTGTATTACCCCTGGGGCTGCTGTATATACCCTGGGGCTGCTGTGTACACCCCTGGGGCTGCTGTGTACACCCCTGGGGCTGCTGTGTATACCCCTGGGGCTGCTGTATATACCCCTGGGGCTGCTGTGTACACCCCTGGGGCTGCTGTGTTATACCCCTGGGGCTGCTGTGTACACCCCTGGGGCTGCTGTGTACACCCCTTGGGCTGCTGTGTACACCCCTGGGGCTGCTGTGTACACCCCTGGGGCTGCTGTGTACACCCCTGAGGCTGCTGTGTACACCCCTGGGGCTGCTGTATATACCCCTGGGGCTTCTGTATATACCCCTGGGGCTGCTGTGTACACCCTGGGGCTGCTGTGTATACCCCTGGGGCTGCTGTATATACCCCTGGGGCTGCTGTGTACACCCCTGGGGCTGCTGTGTACACCCCTGGGGCTGCTGTGTATACTCCTGGGGCTGCTGTATATACCTCTGGGGCTGCTGTGTACTACCCTGGGGCTGCTGTGTACACCCCTGGGGCTGCTGTATATACCCCTGGGGCTGCTGTGTACTACCCCTGGGGCTGCTGTGTACTACCCTGGGGCTGCTGTATATACCCTGGGGATGCTGTGTACTACCCCTGGGGATGCTGTGTACTACCCCTGGGGCTGCTGTGTACTACCCCTGGGGCTGCTGTGTATTACCCCTGGGGCTGCTGTATATACCCCTGGGGCTGCTGTGTACACCCCTGGGGCTGCTGTGTACACCCCTGGGGCTGCTGTGTATACCCCTGGGGCTGCTGTATATACCCCTGGGGCTGCTGTGTACACCCCTGGGGCTGCTGTGTATACCCCTGGGGCTGCTGTGTACACCCCTGGGGCTGCTGTGTACACCCTTGGGCTGCTGTGTACACCCCTGGGGCTGCTGTGTACACCCCTGGGGCTGCTGTGTACACCCCTGAGGCTGCTGTGTACACCCCTGGGGCTGCTGTATATACCCCTGGGGCTTCTGTATATACCCCTGGGGCTGCTGTGTACACCCCTGGGGCTGCTGTGTATACCCCTGGGGCTGCTGTATATACCCCTGGGGCTGCTGTGTACACCCCTGGGGCTGCTGTGTACACCCCTGGGGCTGCTGTGTATACTCCTGGGGCTGCTGTATATACCTCTGGGGCTGCTGTGTACTACCTAAGGGCTGCTGTATACCACTGGGGCTGCTGTATATACTGCTGGGGCCTGCATACCACTGGGGAGGCTGCTGTATACTACCACTGGGGGGCCTATATACCACACTGCTGGGGGCTGTATACCTGTGCTGGAGTCCACCCTCGGCTTATACACGAGTCAATAGGTTTTCCCAGGTTTTGGGGGCAAAAGTAGGGGGGTCGGCTTATACACGGGTCGGCTTATACACGAGTATATACGGTATGTGCAAAGGACCTAAAAGTAGGTCCGGGATAGAGAGAAAGAATTTTTGACCAAGAAGTTTGGGTCACCATTCATGTCAATGGGGATCTGAGTCCAGGGTCAAGTTCGGGTCGGGCCTGAGTCTCAAACCAAGACTTCTCTAAAACGTTTGACCAGAACCGACGTACCTAAACGTCCATGGGTGCAGTCATCTTTACTCTTAAAGGGTTATTCCCAAAAATACAAGTTGTCCTATATCCACGCCTCCCTGACGAAGCCGCTTTACAGCGGCGATACGCGTGGGATCCGGGCTCCCTGCCCCTCACACATTACAGTCCCTGACGCTGGACTCCCCCATACTTGTGGCTGGAGGATCCTTGCAGATTCTGGGCGCACAGCACTTAGGACAGACAGGCTATTGGTGAGACAAGCTTTATTTCTCTGGACTCCATACTGGGAGATATTTGCACTTTAGTTCATTGTGGCTGTTTGCATGGTGTTCCTTGTCCATCCAGCTGTGTGCCCTTTGCGTTATCATTATATACTTATGGTGTTGTTGGTGTTTGTTCCATTGTCTAAGGGACACCTATACCAGTCTGCTATGCACTTATAGTTATGCACTTTTCCTTGATCCTTCCAGATCATTGGACAGAACTTGTGGTCAATTTCTCATTTATGTGTATGTAACAAGATCCATTATGAAATGACCACACATGTTTTTGTATCATTATTTATGTGCAGCTTATTCATGCATTTGCAAAAGACTGGATATGTGATGTATGTATGTCCGACTATGTTTTTTAATTGTTTTTAGATGTTTGTTGTTTCGTCCTAAATAAAAGCTTTATTGATTTCTATATATTTTTTGTGGTGGTGTGCTGCTATTTGATTTGTCAATTCCTTCTCTATGATTATTTGTTTCTTGTTGACAAAGCAGCACCCCCGACCCTGATTGGGATACCTGATTTTCAGTAGTGCACCTTATTCCTTGTCAAATATCCATGGGATATGGGATAAGATAACTTGCTGATCACCGTGGTTCCATCTGTTGGATCCCAAGATCGAGGCCCAAATCCTGAAGACACCCCCTGTCTTGAATTGCAGGGAGGTGCTCAAGTTCAACTTATGCTTTAGGGAATAACTTGTTTTTGAGAAAATACATTTTTAAGAATCGCAGTGACCGAGGATTCTATGTATTCAGGGTGACGTCGGCAGATGACAGGTGATTCATGTGGTTGTGGTACTTGGTGTTTGCAGAGGCTTCCAGCAGCATCCACCCTGTGATCACAATGTCTAAAAGGGTACCATGAAGGACTGTTGTATGACTTGTAAAAGAGCTTGTGTGCATTTCATATAACAAATGTTAGGATACAAAAAGTGTCTTTAGTTCTGGAGGACCCAGGACTTCTATGTCACACATGGCTGTGCAATCACAATTTCAACAGTATGTGATTGCTGTGGGATCAAAGAGCAGAACAACCTGTGATCCACTTTTCTTCATGGGCTCTTCCAAAAAGGGATTGTTCAATGTGGATAATCCATTTATTTCCTAAAGGGGAATGTTGTTTAAAAAGAATCTGTCTCTAGGTATTTTCTACCCCATTTATGAGCACCTTGATGTGGAGATTGAGACCCTGATTCCAGTGATGCATCACTTACCGTACTTGTGGGTGTCTTCCATTTTAGTAAAATCACTGTTTTATCAGCTGAAGACCTACCGGTTCTCTGAATGTCGAGCTCTGTATAACCCCACTTATACCACTGATTGGGATATTTCTGTGCATACTATGCATAGGCATGGTTGGACTACATGGCAACGGGTTTATAAGTCCTCTAGTGATAATCTCCTGCCGATAAAACTGATTTTATCAAAACTGCAACAAACAGCGCAGTAAGTGACATATCACTGGTATCAGGGTCTCTATCTCTACATGCTGCTGTCAGATTAAGTGGCAAAAGCCTTGACCATTCACTAACCTGTTCTGTAACAACAGTCTGTGCTGTAGACTGGTGACTTTTATCAACTTTACGTTTAATCGCTTCTGAATAATAAATAGCCGCTTTGCACATATCCTAAAACATAAAGAGCACAATTACATGCATATTATCAGTTAAACATAATTCGAATAATAAACAATATCTATATGGTAAATCAGATCTCCACTAACATACCCTATTAAAGGTTGAATGGTTCATTTCAGAACATTTCCATAGAAAATCTACAAGGATATTTGAAAAATTTCAGTACATATTTGTTGCAAAGTCTGCAGAAAAAAGTTCCTAATTGAACTCAATGGGGAATATTTACAAAAAATCCAATTTAAAGGGAACCTGTAACCTCTTCACCTGGAGATATATGCAAGTATGAGGAACAACTCTATGGCCTTTTAGGCAGACAGGTCAGAGGTTGTGGGTATTTGCTGTTGTGGCTAGAGATATTTGGTCTGTGTATGAGCCATTAGGGGCTGTGCAGCTGAGATACTAGTCTGTACAGGAACCAGTAGAATGCATGTGTGGCAGCATTGAGATAGGCTTTATCTCCCTTTTTACTTGTGTTGGAATATTTATATGCATAACACTCGCTTTTAGTTATAGGGGCAGTGCAGGGAAGGGTGGCAGTCACCGCTCACTGGCACTTTAATTGATAGTTTTTGTAGGCGACAGGTTCCCTTAAGCTGACATGCTGTAGGAAGAATTAATGGACGGGGGATAAGGCAAATGGGATAATTTATTTTGACATTTTTTTTTAAGGAACGTTAATATTATTCTTGTATTTTATTTTTTATTAGAATATATTGTTTTTATCGCCTTTCCTCACTCGTTTTCTAGATAGCATCCTTTAACAAAACCACAGTTGTTTAATGACTCCCCCTTAGCCCATGTACATCGGTTTCCCTACTTACATCAGAGAGCTGAGTTAAAAAGACAAAGGCCTCGGAGGAGTCCGGCCAGGCGAGCTGTGCCCAGAACTCTCGGATTTGTGAGAAGCATATAGTGACGTCCACCGCTGAACTGCTGTGCTTAGAGAGAGAGTCCACATACTCAAGCTGTGCAAACAAGAGAATATATAGAAATGCTGAGAAATAACAAGTAAATTACAACAAATACATTATGTGCATTAGCAAATAAGATGGAGAAGAGATATCTAGGATTTTTTACACTATTCTAAAAACGGACACATAATGGAGTCCAGACAGACCTCATAATAACCATTGAGACCCCTCTCCTTCCAATTGCAATAGCAGTGTCGTACTGCTGATAACTGCGAGAAAAGCACATCTGCAATGGGGCCCTGAGTTAGTTGGGCCCAGTGATGATCATCCCTACCTCCTGCCTGACATCTCTGTTAGGATTCTGTTTTTACACTCCTGCGCTCGTCATAGGAAGGCTTCATATGCATTTTGCATACAGGCAATCATATGCTGATTGCTTCTGCGTTCTCTCAAGGTTTTTTTTTAAAAGTTGGTTCGTAATTATATGTATGTGAACTGCGCGTTGATGTTCACATAATGAGCTCGGGGAGTGTGAAAACAGCAGAACCCTAATAGGATATTGTTACATTATCTGTGCAGTAAGCTTGGTTCTGTTATGTATCTATATAGTAAACTTCTCTGTTACCATATCTATGTAGTAAGCTTTGTTCTGCTACGTATCTATGTACTAAGCTTGGTTCTTTTACTTATCTATGTTGTAAGCTTGGTTCTGTTACGTATCTATGTAGTAAGCTTGGTTCTGTTACGTATCTATGTAGTAAGCTTGGTTCTGTTACCATGTCTATGTAGTAACCTCAGTTAGGTTCCCAAATCTCTGTAGTAAGCTTGGTTCTGTTATGTATCTATATAGTAAGCTAGGTTCTGTTTTGGTATCATTTTAGTAACCTTGGTCTGTTATGGTATGTATGCAGTAATCTTGGTCCTGTTACCGTATTTATGTACTAACCTTGGTTCTGTTACTGTATTATGTAGTAATCTTGGTTCTCTTGTGTCCCTCAGTAGTAAACGTGGTTCTGCTATGGTTTTAAATGTAGTAAACCACTCTGTTACCTTACCTATGTAGTAAGCTCAGTTTTATTCCCTTATCCATGTAGTAATCTTGGTGTTGTTGTATATCTATGTAGTATGTTTGGTCCTGTTACTGTATCTACACTACTGTTCAAAAGTTTGGGGTCACCAGACAATTTAGTGCTTTCCATGAAAACACATACTTTTATTTATCAAATGAGTTGCAAAATGAGTATAAAATATTGTCCAGACATTGACAAGGTTAGAAATAATGATTTGTATTTGAAATAATAATTTTCTCCTTCAAACTTTGCTTTCGTCAAAGAATGCTCCCTTTGCAGTAATTACAGCATTGCAGACCTTTGGCGATACTATTTAATGAAACTGCCAGATGAGGAGCTGTGAGGCGTCGATTTCTCAAACTAGAGACTGTAATGTACTTGTCATGTTGCTCAGTTGTGCATCGGGGTCTCCCACTTCTCTTTCTACTTTGGTTAGAGCCTGTTTGTGCTTTCCTCTGAAGGGAGTAGTACACACCGTTGTAGGAAATCTTCAGTTTCTTGGCAATGTCTCACATGGAATAGCCTTCATTTCTAAGAACAAGAATAGACTGTCGAGTTTCACATGAAAGTTCTCTTTGTCTGGCCATTTTGAGGGTTTAATAGAACAAATAAATGTAATGCTCCAGATTCTCAACTACTGTAGTTCAAAGGAAGGTTTTATAGCTTTTCTAATCAGCCAAACCATTTTCAGCTGTGCTAACATACTTGTGCAAGGGTTTTCTAAACATCCATTAGCCTTCTTACACAGTTAGCAAATACAATGTACCATTACAACACTGGAGTGGTGGTTGTTGGAAATGGGCTTCTATACACTTATGTACTGTAGATATTGCATTAAAAACCAGACGTTTGCAACTAGAATAGTCATTTACCACATTAACAATGTATAGAGCGTATTTCTGATTCATTTAGCTTTGTTGAAAAAAAATGTGCTTTTCTTTCAAAAATAAGAAAATTTCTAAATGACGTCAATCTTTTGAACAGTACTGTATATGGTAAGCTTAGCTTTGTTACTGTATCTATGTAGTAAGTACCAGATCTTTGGTGAAGATCAGTGGCGTAACTTGTGAAAGCTCCAATGGGGCCCCCAATTATTGCAAATCTTTGATAGTATTAGTCTTTTTCTATAGGCCAAAAGGACTTTTGGGGCCCCCCAAGGCTGCATGGGCCCAGGTGCGATTGCAACCCCTGCACCTATTGTATTTACGCCCCTGGTGAAGATATTTCTATATAGAGTCTGATGTTCTGAGTCCACTATTCAGTGTATTTGGTGTTGCGTACTAATAGATTTCTATTTGGATTGTTGCTTTTCAACATCTGATTAAGACAACTAGTTGTATTATAATGTTATAGCCTAATATCCCCTATAATTAATCCAAAACACACAACAAAACTAATTGTTGATCTCTCTAAATGATTTTGCTGTTACCAACAGCTCATAATGTATCTAGGATGGCACATGTGCCTCAAATCCCCATATGAAAACACCGGATACCATTTTTAAAGATTTTGTTACGTCACTACTTTTATTGGTTGCCCACAACCCATGGGCCAGTGTGGTATGATTGCCCCCTCAGGACAGGGTTTGCCAGCCAGCCCCACCTAACATAAAATGGTCTTATCCAATGTACTCCCTCTTTGAGGTCCACATTTTGTCATATGTCTTGGACCATACCATCTAAGGGTGCGGATGTTAAGTAAAATAATTTGAAATGACAAAAGTATTTGTTTCAGTAAAAAAAACCATAAACTAATCAATTTCCCAAAATACAGAAATTGTATTTGTGTAGACGCAAATAAGTGGAACATATCACAAGGAGTCAATTAACCTATCAGTATATTTTTTTGAAGGTAGGAAAAAGTTGGAGGAACAATATGAAATGGCAAATTCGCCTTATTACATACAAAAATAGACCCTAAGCGCTGAAAGATAGCAGCGCTAACCACTATTCACCCAGGACTACCGGCACATTTAATGACCACTGATCTAGATTCTAGATTTCTAGTTTCAAAGCCTCGGAGCGCAGTTATGTCATCAAAGGATATTCTGCTGGTTCTTCATTTTCTCAGTCTTCCTTTAGACTTATTTTTAACTTCATTTTCTTATTTTAAATAAGTGTCCCATCTCAGGGAGTATAAACTCAACATTTACAGCATTGACCCTTATTTTTCAAGATTTCTACCCTTCACCCTTGTAGTTGGATATCAGCTTCTGGGCCAAATCCTGACTGATGACCCATTCTAGTCTAATCATTGCTCAGAGTTTATCCAATTTCTGTGTTTTTGTTTGTCCATCTGCTTTTTGAGGATTGACCACAGGTTCTCAATGGGACTGAAATCTGGGGAGTTTCTCGACCATTGCCATATCAATGTTTGTTCACTGAACCACATAGCTATCATTTTTACCTTGTGACATGGTCTCCATAATGCTGAAAAAAAGCATTGTTTTTCATCAAATGTCTCCTGATCGTTGAGAGAAGTTGCTCTTCAAGGACGTTTAGATCCCATTCTTTATTTCGGCAGTGTTCTTAGGCTCCCTCCATGGATTGTAAGTGACCCACACACACGAATGGTCTACGGATGCTTTAATGTTGGTATCACAAGTCATTATGCTGGAGGAAGGTCGGGATGACCTTGGAACGTGTAGGAATAAAGAACCCCGTTTTCAATACTACGGACGTGTGTCATATTATATACAGCAGTGCATATCATATTATTGTCCTTTGGATTCTCAATGTTGGCATAAAACAGGCCTTATGGCAGTTCTCACCATTTCTTTTCCGGACAATCATTCTATCAGATGTCCCAAACAGTCCACTGGGGGCTTCATCAAGAAAAATAAGTCCCTGTAGTCCAATGCCTATACTTCCTGCAGAATGTCAGTCTGTCTTTGATATTTTTCTTGGACAGAAGTGGCTTCTTTTCTGCCCTCTTGACACCAGGCCATCCTCCAAAGCCTTCACCTCACTATGTGTACAAGTGCATAAACACCTGCTTGCTGCCATTCTTGAGCAAGCTCTGCAGTGGTATTAAGCCAATCCGGTAGCTCAATACACTTTAGGAGACAGTCCTGTCACTTGTTGGATTTTCTTGGGCACCCTGAAGCCGTCTTCACAGCCACTGAAGTTCTTGATAATGCAAATGATGCAATAAATGCTTGATTTAAAGGCAATCTTACAAGCAGGAAAGTCCTTGCCTGTAAAGCCCATCTAATTCAAAGTAATGAAGGCTGCATGTTTTCTTGAATATGCCCATGGTTAACAAAAGATGACATTGATTTCAAGCACCAGTCCTCTTTTAGGGCTCGCTCACAAGGGCGCATAGTCTCTTATGTGAGAGAATCGGGCAGATTATACTAATGACCCTTGGCTCAAACTCTGATCAGAGTTTAAACACATTGTCATTTACTGTTATTTTATCCTCTTGCATGTGAGAATCTTATCACAGGTGCGAAGAAGACGGAGAACTGGAGAAAATAAAGGGGGCCCCTCCAGGCTTCACCATTGCATGGCTAATTTAACTATGCAAATTAGCCATGTGGAGTGGAGCCGAGGCGCAAGGAAGGAGTACTCACTATGTGCAGAGATACACTGCAATGTCCACGGTGGCAGGACCTTTGGTGACATCACAGTCATGTGACTCACCGAAGGTCCTCCACTGCATTGCGGAAGTCAGAGGTCTGCATAGTGTGCGGTGGCAGGACCTGGGCACTCTGCCCCTTGTATATTCAAATGTATAGGCACCAGGGCTGAGGCACAGGAGCGGTCCTCACTCGCTCCTGCACTGGGGCTGCTGACAGGACGCCGCAGACGGGACAGGTAAGGAGCCAAAGATGAGATGGAGAATGATTTTAGATGTGGGGGCTGTGGTGGGGAGGATTGGGGACAGATAAGTGTCCAAAGGACATAATGGTGCCATGGGAAACTTTATGGTGCAAAGAGGGGCATTATAGGGCACTGGGGGTATTATAAGGCAATGAAGGATCTTATGGGGCAGTATGGGATGTTATGGCGCAATGAAAGACATTGAGGCGTAATAGGGGACATTATGGGACATTGAAGGTTAATGGGGGACATTATGGGGCACTAAGTGATATTGTGGGGCAATGGGGGACATTGTGTGGGGCAATGGGGGACATTATGGAGCACATTGGGCATCGGGTAATGAGACATTATGGGGCAATCAGGGACATTGTGGCATGTTTGGGGACATTATGGGGCAATGACGGATATTGTGGGGCAATGAGGGACATTGTGGTGTGTTTGAGGACATTATGGAGCAAATTGGTACCTTGTTGGGCAATGGGGGACAATATGGGGCAATGAGAACATTATGGGGTATATTGTGACATTGTGGACATGAAGGGGCAGTGAGGGGATTGTGAAGGAGGCATAGTATAATGAGGTGGGGGACTTTATGCAGAGATATAGAATGGGGGAGATACTACAGAAAGGGGGGTTTTGGGAGACAGTATGAAAAGGGGCAGTTTGAGGGGCTATTTTAGAGAAGAGAAGTGTATGGGGGGATATTCTGTACAGGAAAAACCGTGAGGGGTAATTATTTATTCAGGGGTGCAGCATGTGATATATTTATATTCCTGGAGCAGTGTAATGATACTTTTTATTTTTAAGGGCACTCTGTCAGGAAATACTGAAGACGAAAAGAGAGAAATCTCATCATGGCATCTGTGCTACATAGAGACAAAAGGGATGGCAACAACTTCAGTCCGAGAAGATGTCATCTATAAGGTACCTGAATGTAAATCTTTATTTGTGATACTGACTAGTTCTCATCAGTCTGAGGTTCCTGTATGATCCGCTGTCTAATAATGACTGATAACAACAACTCCCAGCATCAATTTTATATTACAGGAGGATTTATGTAAACTAGAAGCTTGGGCTGCTAAATGGCAAATGCGCTTTAATGGGGATAAATGTAAAGTTATGCACTTGGGCAGAGGAAACAAAAGGTATAATTATGTCCTTAATTGTAAAACACTGGGCAAAACTATCACCGAAAAAGACCTGGGTGTATGGGTAGATGACAAACTCACATTTAGTGGCCAGTGTCAGGCAGCTGCTGCAAAGGCAAATAAAATAATGGGATGTATTAAAAGAGGCATAGATGCTCATGAGGAGAACATAATTTTACCTCTATACAAGTCACTAGTGCGACCACACTTAGAATACTGTGTACAATTCTGGTCTCCGGTGTATAAGAAAGACATAGCTGAACTAGAGCGGGTCCAGAGAAGAGCGACAAAAGTCATTAGAGGACTAAGGGGTCTGCAATACCAAGACAGGTTATTAAACTTGGGGTTATTTAGCTTGGAAAAACGAAGGCTTAGGGGGGATCTTATAATAATGTATAAATATATGAGGGGACAGTACAGAGACCTTTCTAATGATCTCTTTACTCTTAGGCCTGAGACTGGGACAAGGGGGCATCCTCTACGTCTGGAGGAAAGAAGGTTTAATCATAATCACAGACGCGGATTCTTTACTGTAAGAGCAGTGAGACTATGGAACTCTCTGCCACATGATGTTGTAATGAGTGAGTCACTACTAACATTTAAGAAGGGCCTGGATGCCTTTCTTGAAAACTATAATATTATCAGTTATACATACTAGATTCTTTGATAGGGCGTTGATCCAGGGAATTAGTCTGATTGCCGTATCTGGAGTCAGGAAGGAATTTTTTCCCCCAATGTGGAGCTTAGTGTTGCCACATGGGTTGTTTTTTGCCTTCCTCTGGATCAACATGTTAGGCTATGGGTTGAACTAGATGGACTTAAAGTCTTCCTTCAACCTTAAAAACTATGTTACTATGTTACTATGTTACTATCTCCCTACCATTAGTAAGAATGTACTGGGATTTGTAGCTTCAATTAACAACCTCTTCTGATTCTACTTGTTTCCCTACTTAAAATATTACCTAGAGGCTGTGCTGGGCTGTATATATTACCTGGAGGCTGTGCTGGGCTATATGTGTCATTTGAATGCTGTGCTGGGCCGTATGTGTTATATGGAGGCTGTGCTGGGCTTTATGTGTTATTTGAAGGCTTTGCTGGGCTATATATGTTATTTGGAGGCTGTGCTGGGCTGTATATATTATTATTTTATTTTTTTACACATTAAATTTTTATTGAAAAAGAAATTTTCCAACATGTTAAACAAAGGAAACAATAGCCAGCAATACAATCATATAGATAACAACAAGTATGGTTGAGAGGGCAGGGGGGGAAATAAAGGGAGGGAACATAGGAGAGGGAGATAAAGGGAGGGGAGGGGGGAGAGGGAGGGGTAGTGAACCAAGTGACACCCGCCTGAAGAGCATCAACGCCACCTAAATAACAAATCAACTTCCTTAAACAAGAAAAGACCTAGGGAAAGAGTGAATGACCAGAGGTCAACTACTTGGGCATGGAGTAGCAGAGGGGTGAGACGCCCACAATTGCCAGCTATCCAGTGTTCTGTTCTTTGTAGGGCGATCCAGAGCTAGGAAATACTCCTGTTGAAAAATTTTATTTGTTTTGTCGATAACTTCTCTGAGCGTAGGAGGGGTGTGAGACTTCCAACTACCAGCTATGCATAGCCTGGCGGCAATCAAAATGTATGTTACCGTCCCACGTATAACCGGAGGAAACTCATCTATGCCTATGTGTAGAACAGTCAGGCTCGGCGAGAGGTCCAGCCGAATCACCGTGACAGAGCCAATGAGGCTAGCCACCAGGATCCAAAAGGACGAGATCCTGGGGCAAGTCCACCACATGTGGGCCAATGACCCCAAAAGCCCGCATTGTTTCCAGCACAGGGGGGATAAATTTGTTCCAAATTTAGCTAGTCTGGGGGGGGGGGGACATACAATCTCAGGTGTATATTTTTCAGATTCTTGATATGATTTATACAACGAGTGGACCTCTGGATTTTCACAATTCCCCCCTCCCACTCCTCCGCTGAAGAGAAGAAGCCAAGTTCCGCCTCCAATTTAAGCTTGTACGGCAGTTTAGAAGGTCTCACCAGTTCAAGTAGGTCCCTGTAAAGCCCCGAAAAACCTTTTAATACTTTGGGGTCCGAGAGAATGAATTTTTGTAGATAGGAGTCCCTCCAGGAGCCACCCGCACCCCTATAACCAATATCGGAGAAAAGGCGTCTCAACTGCAAGTACTGGAGGAAGCGAGGGCTCAACCCCGGGAATTTATGATAGAGAAACTCAAAAGAGTGTAGCACCTCCCCATTCAGGAGTTCTCCAAAGAATCTCACCCCTGCATCCTCCCAGACCTTCAAATGAAAGAGTAGGAGATTACTCTTTAAAGCTCGGAGTGGAATTTGATTAGGGGGAAAAGAAGTCCAACCCCGAGGGACCTTCTTGAAGCACAAGAGAAGAGCCCTCATATTATCCAGCAGTTCCACTTACCCGGACCCAACATTTCTGAGGCGAGGGCTACCCGGAGGGAACCTCCCACCCCAAAATGCGATTCAATTTGGACCCATTTTTTGTGAACCGGGGTATTCCACCAAGATTTTGCCTCCTCCAGCACTCCCGCCCTGTGAATCCCCAAAAGGTTAGGTACTCCCATTCCCCCTCTCCGTAGTGGGAGAAACATAACGGACCTTGCCACCCTTGGCCTTTTTTGTGCCCAAATATACCTAAATACTAAACATTGTAGTTTTCTCATCAGGCTACCCGGGAAGGGTACGGGAAGATTTCTAAAAACATATGCAATTTTAGGAAGTAACAGCATGTTGAAGGCTTGGATCCTAGCAATCCAGGAGAGACTCTGAACTGGGTGGGTAGCCAGATCTCTGGAAAGGTTTTTATATAAATGGTCAAAGTTGCGCCTTACCAGATCCCTCGAGGGGCAGAGAATTATACCCAAATAGGGGATCCCCTCCAGAGCAATTTTAAAGGGGATGTCTGTTTTAATAGTCGTAAGCAAACGCTGGGGGACTCCAATCGGTAAGATGAGGAAATTAGAGGCATTCATCTTATAAAAGGAGACCCTAGAAAACAATTCTAAAGCTTCCATAATGGCAGGGAGGGAAGTATCAATCTGCGTGCATGAGATAATGTCATCTACGTATAGGCCCACAAGATGTTGGAGGGACCCCACAGAAATCCCCTGGATAGAGGGTTGTGCCCGGAGCAAGGCGGCTAATGGCTCAATCGCCAGGGCAAATATTACCGGTGACAGCGGGCAGCCCTGACGAGTGCCATTAGTTATTCGGAAGAGAGGCGAGAAGAACCCAGAAGAAAGAACCCTGGCAGTGGGGTTAGAGTAGAGGGACAATATTGTTGACAGGAAGGGGCCCAAAAGACCAAACTTCCTCAGCACACCCTCAAGGTAACCCCAGTGTACCCTGTTGAACGCTTTCTCAGCGTCCAAGGACAGGAATACACCGGAGACTCCTCTCAACTCCACCAGTTTAACCAGGTTAATCATTCGACGGGATCCATCCCTCGCCCGCCTACCCGAAACAAATCCCACCTGGTCGGGATCCACCAGATCCGGTACCACCCCCAAAAGTCGGTTTGCTAGAAATTTTGAGTAAATCTTTAGGTCGCAGTTAAGTAAAGAAATGGGTCTATAATTACCTGGGGAATCCGGGGACTTGCCGGCCTTGGGAATTGTCACAATAGTGGCTTCCTGGTTAGGGCCGGTACCGAGCTATTTAGTTGCCATTCCTGGAACATTCTGGAGAGATATGGGGCTAGCAAACGAGGAAAGGCTCGGTAGTAATCATTCGGCAACCCATCCGGGCCAGGTGCCGAATGACGTTTAGTAGAAGAGATGATCTTTATAACCTCCTCCTGTGTAAAAGGTGTATTTAGCATATCAAGTTGGGCTTGAGACACGTGTGGGAGACGCAGCCCCCCCAAATAGGAATCAATGCCCTCCTGGGACGGTTGAGGGGTAGCATAATCCTCTTTCAAATTATATAATTCCCCGTAAAATTGGGCAAAAATTGCTGCCACTTCCTCAGGGTCCCGAACCACCCTGCCTGCCTTATCAATCATTTTATCTATGGCGGATTTCTCTGCTCTCCTTTTGATCCATCTAGCCAATAGTGCCCCCGCTTTATCTCCAGATTCATAAAATGCTGACTTCAAACGCCTAAGGTGTCTTTCGTGCTGTCTTAAAAGGAATTCCCTAAGTTGAGTTCTAACCTCCATGAGCTGAGCGGAGCCACAGGGGAAGGGACAAGCTTTGTTAGCAGCCTCCAGAGATTGGAGGCGGGAAATCAAAATTACTCTCTGGCGATTTCTCTCTTATTTTAATTGTGAGGCCTTCTGAAGAAAGATGCCTCTGATATAGGCTTTGTGGGCCTCCCAAAGTGTGCTGTCCCCCACCGCCCAGTTGTCATTAATCTGGAAGAAATTGCCCGGCCTGTTAGCAACCTCCTCCAGCGTAGCCTGATGGGAAAGCAACCCCACATTCAACCTCCAGAGACCTGGGGGAGGTGCGCGGCGCCCAAAGTCCACTTTCAAAGAAACAGGGGCGTGGTCCGACCACGTAATCAATCCAACCTCCGCACAGACACAGGCCGATAAAGAGTTATCATCTACCAAAAAGTAATATGTGAGTACGACCCATGTCTGTGTGAGAAGAAGGAGTAATCCCGCTGCGTTGAATGGAGATATAGCCATACATCATGAAGGCGGAATTCTCTACTCAACGGGCCCAACTCTCGACCCCCATGTGCCCCCCTCATAGAGCAATCAATGGCCCTATCCATCACCAAGTTAAAGTCCCCGCAGATTAATTTTAGCCCCCCAGACTCCTCCGATACCTTCTCCAGGAATGTTTTCATAAAACTAATCTGAGCTGCATTTGGACCGTAGACGTTAGCAATGGTTACAGGGACCCCAGCAATAGAACGCTTTAAAATAATGTATCTCCCCGCCTGGTCTGCGATCACATCACACAACTGGAACGCAACCGAATTTTTGACAAGGATGCACACACCAGCTTTCTTTTGTGGGTAGTTAGCAAAATAACCTCTGGAAAAGCATTTATGAGCCAATCTACAATAATCCTGACTTAGCAGGTGAGTCTCCTGAAGGCACAGGATATCAGCCTTGCATCTAATCGCCTCACCCATAGATAGGACCTCTTGGCTGGGGAGTTCAACCCCTGAACATTAAGTGAAGTAATTTTGGCAGGAGAAGCGAGAAGCCGCTCCACCGAGAAAAAGTCAGTCACCTAGAGGTTTCCCTGCGGCGTCTGGAGGCGGCTCTCGGCATTCCTCGGTGCCCAGGGAGGTAGATCGCTGTAATGCAGTGCTTGTATGCCTGCTGTGTGCCGGTGATATGCCGCTTGTCGGGTTATCCCGCAGGAGCTCCTGGTTATGCGGCCGGCGCCATCAGCTTCCAAGCCACTCCCCCTTTATATATTATTTTGATGCTGCCACTGGCCAAATATATACAGCCGAGCAGTAGCCTCCAGATAATAAATACAGCCCTGCATAGCCTCAATATTATATATACAGCCAGTTTAGTGTGGGAAAACCCATTGCTAGAATTGATATGCTGCAGATTTTCTCGCACTAAAATACACAGCATTGTCATATTTATAAATCTATATATTTACATAACCTTGTTGCACTATGAAGGGGGGCCCCAAAAAAATTCTTGCACAGGGCCCCACTAGAGCCAGTGTCCACCCCTGATCCTCACCCATTCCTTGAAGACTCTGAGCCCTTGTGGGCAGGGTCCTCTCTCCTCACCCACTGTATCTTCACACATCCCTTGTAGATGGAGCCCTTGTGGGCAGGATCCTCTCCTCTCACCTACTGTATCCTCGCCCATCCTTTATAGACTGTGAGTCCTCATGGGCAGGGTCCTCTCCCCTGACCTACTTTATCCTCACCCATCCCTTGTAGACTGTGAGCCTTTGCAAGCATGGTCCTCTCTACTTCTCTACTGTATCGTCACCCATCCCTTGTAGACTGTGAGCCGTCGCGAGCATGGTCCTCTCTACTCCTCACCTACTGTATCCTCACCTATCCCTTGTAGACTTTGATCCCTCGCGGGCAGGGTCCTCTCCCCCCACCTACTGTATCCTCACCCTTCCTTTGTAGACTATGAGCCTTCACGTCAGGGTTCTCTCCCCTCACTGTATCCTCCCCTTCCCTTGTAGACTGTGATCCCTCACGGGCAGGGTCCTCTCCCCCCACCTACTGTATCCTCACCCATCCCTTGTAGACTGTGATCCCTTGCGGGAAGGGTCCTCTCCCCCCACCTACTGTATCCTCACCCATCCCTTGTAGACTGTGATCCCTCACGGGCAGGGTCCTCTCTCGTCCTGTACCAGTCTGTGCCTTGTATTGTTCATGATTATTGTACTTGTTATTATGTATAGCCCTTTTCATATGTAAAGCACCGTGGAATAAATGGCACTATAATAATAAATAAAAATAATAATCTTTCCACATGATAGGTGATAAATATATAATGTCTTGGAGTCTTAACAGTGGGACGCCCCTTGATCCTAAGTTCCCTCTATGAATGAAGAAGTAGTGTGCATGTGTGACTCTCTCTCCATTCATTTCTATGGGATTGAAGTACTAATAAATACAGCATAGTACCTTATCTACTTCTACAGCTCGCTGTATCCTCTCGCAGGTCTTTTCGTGCACGGTTTGCAGCCATGTGTGAATGGACACTTTAAACAACTCGTGAAATCCCGTCAAAGCCAGTGATTTATTGTCTCTGTGGAAACAAAGGGCAGTCGTTATTGCTGAATACTATGACCTAAACTAATATTTACCAAGAAGAAAGTGTTCTAGTTGTGGAAACTTATGGTAGGATAAAGGCTATGCTACCTTGATTATTGATGGGACTCACAGTGATACGGAGATCGAGGCTCTGAAAGCCAAGAATGGAGCCGAGGGGCGCGCACAAGGCCTCTGCTTCATTCATTGACAATGGGACTGCTGGAAATAGCTGAGCGCTCAACTCATCAGTGCCATACACAATAAATAGAGTCTGCGCATGTAACTCAGCTCCGTTATAGACTGGACTGCAGATCTTGATCTCGAGATCGCTGGGGTTCATCAGTGGTCTGATAACAAGCAATCAATCAGTTGTTTCCTAGTCTATGGATAGTGGATAACTTTTATTTTTTAGAAATCACCCTTAAATGGGCAGAAAAGTGTCCAAAGATTTAAAATAATCTGTCATCAGGTTTTTGCTCCCTAATCTGAGAGCAGCATAAAATAGAGACAGGGACCTTGATTCTAACGATGTCACTTATTGGGCTGTTTCTGTAGTTTTAATAAAATCACAATTTTATCAGCAGGAGATTAATCATTAGAGGACTAGCAAGTCTTCTACGATATAATCCTCCATATTCAGGAGCTCTGTATAAGATCACCCATGGCACTGATTGGCCGCTTTCTGCCTATGCACAGTGTACCCAAAAATCTCAATCAGTGGTGTGGCCAGAGTTATATAGAGCTCAGCATTCAGAGAACTGCTAGGTCTGCAGCAAATAAAACAGCCACCAAAGCAGAGGAGCCGGCCTGGCCAAGACTGACATTTTCAGTGATGTCAGGCTCCGCCATGTTTGTACTGCACATGCACCTGATAAGCTGACATGCGCAGTACAAACCATAAGTCACTTCACTGTGTGGGCATTACCAGAATTTGAAGGATGGAGCTGTTGGGTGTCTGTGTGTCTGTAAGTCTGTTTGTCTGTCTCTGTTTTTCTGTCTCTGTCTGTCTGTCTCTGTTTGTTTGTCTGTCTCTATTTGTCTCTCTGTCTGTCTCTGTTTGTCTGTCTGTACACAGCGCTATACTGTATATACAGGTCCACACTACATGCTGTATTAGTATGTCTATATATTGTATATAAATAGTGTGGACCTGTATATACAGTATAGTGTTGTGTATACAAGATATACAGCCGGCAGAAACCTCTGTGTATATGACTGGCAGCAGTCTTTAATGTGTATTCGGCCGGCAGCTGCCTCTACTGTGCATATGGCCGGCAGCAGTCCCTACTGTGTATACGGCCAGCAGCAGTCTCTATTGTGTATACGGCCGGCAGCAATCTCTATTGTGTATTCTCTATTGTGAATACAGCTATTGTGTATTCAGCTCAAAGCAGTCTGAATTGTGTGTGTGTATATATTTATATGTATGTTTGGGTGGAGACTAGGCTGGGGTGGAGGCTGAGCAGAGTCTAAGGGGGGCCCCGAAATGTTGTCAGTGAAGGTCCCTGAAATTCCTAGTGGCAGCCCTGGTCATAGGTGTCTGCTGGATGGAAAACACATGTACACTTTCTTGCCCAAGGTCAGAAAGTGACAAGGTTATACAAAAATAAAGTGCAGAAAGTGGGAAGTGTCAGGCTATTGTGTGTGCTCTAATGACCAGCGTGAAAAATAGAATATTTTAGAATTTTTATATATTGATAGACACATAATACATATGTTATGATATAGAACCAATTTCAAAATATCATCTGTACCTGTGACAAGCAATCTGTCAGCAGGTTTTGCTATGGAAGCTGAGGACAGCATGATCTAAAAGTTTAAAAAAAAATAAACTAGGCCTCTTTTATCAGGAGGTGTGCTATCATTTACGTACACTAAAGGCTTTATCACCTGGTGATTGCCATTACTGGACTACATTTTCACAGGTAGAGCTGTCCAACAAGCCCCCTCCTCTGCACCTCACTGTCAATGTACAATATCTATAGAGAATCTGGGGTGGGCAGGGGCAGCTCTGCTGCATAAAACTGAATGCTTTGATTGTGTCAGAACCACTGCACCCAGTAATCTAAGTTAAACATCATTGGATTCAGGGTCTCTTTGCCTACATCATGCTGCTCTCAGATGAGGAAGCAAAAACCTGCTGACAGATTCCTTTTAATACATTTCCTATGAATGAACACATAATAGAGCTATGTGTATCTATGTATGACACTGATCCCATCATTTGACAGCTGGATGACCTTTGGACTGAGGTTCTCTTACTTTAATGGCAAGTAATCCCTGAAGCGCCTCAGCTCATTGAGGGTGATGTAGAGCTCAAATAACGTCTCCCCAATAGCATGAGTTATATGGGGCTCTTCATGATCTGACGCCTTCAGGTTCTCCATTGTAATGCTCATTTCATCAGCCACCTAAGGGACCAGGAGACAAAAATTCAGCACTTTTTGGAAAATATTGGTTATTATTCAATGCAGCACCATATGTGGTTCTGAATACATTATAGGCCCGATGACAGAGGTCCATGAACTGCCAATCCTGCTTAGATCACAATACCTAGTCTGACCACCCTAGGTCAACAGCCCTGGCCAGGTATTGCGATTTGAGCATGTGAAATGAGTCTTAAGACAGCAACTCCATCTCCAACAATGAAGGTGACAGTCATGTTTGGTTTGGTAGCTATAGATTGCTATAGGAGTGGCCATCTAAAACATCAAAATGTGTTCCAAAATAATTATGTTCTAAATTGTATTGAAATATACAGTACATCAGTTTAATTGAATATATCACATCTTACCAGTTTCTCTAGCTGCCGGTAGGTGATACTGAAGAAATCCACCTTTACAATACTAAACGAGAGAAGAATGATGCGGTAATCAGCAGTACAGGTATAGCGTATATAAAATATACTAGACAATGTGTATTTATAATGTTTGATCCTGAAGCCTTCAGCTGTCTGCTTTATCTGTGCTGCGTATCAAAATACAGGGAACCCCATGGCATTTTTTCCAATTATTTATCTATTTTTGAGGACTCAAATATCTAGTGTGAGGGCAACCAATAAGAGACAACGGCACAGAGGGTGGAGGTACACTCTGACTGCAACCAATCACAGATACTGTAACAGAGTGAGGGCGGGGGAACAAGTGAATATTCATGAGTTTTACTAACACAATGTGACAGCCTTATGGTAACTCAGTAAGTATAATTGTCCTGCTTTAATCCCCAATCACTATACAGACCCTCAACCCTTACTACCACCATTTTATAGCACTAAACTTGGGGTCCCCATAGACCCATATGGGGTTTGGGGTACGGGGCCAAGTCCAGCCCCAAACTGGTCTTTTTTTTAAATTTTAATTCCAGTCACACCTGGCAAACCTGAACATCTGTGGGTTCACCCATCTCTAGTTACAAAATGATTTTGACTCTATGGCTGGAAACACACAGTCCATGTGGTATACGAGTCACTCGGGACGAGTGTGGGATCATTAACCCTGCACAACCTATTCCTGTCAGGACCAGGAGTGTGGAGTTGCTGACAGGGAGAGGTCGTTCAGGGTTAATGATCCCACACTCGTCCCGAGTGACTCGTATATCACACGGACAGTGTGTTTCCAGCCTATGCCTAATTGCTGCGCTGGAGTAATTTGCACCAAATGTATTATTACAGTGCAACACTGGATAAATATGCAGTGTCAGAGTTGAAGATGTAGTGCAAATTAGGGCCCTTTCACATCAGCGGTATTTTCAAATCGCGGCAGATGCGTTTTTTTCCGCATAACCGCGACACTTGCGGCACACTTGCGGCAAGCCCCATGCAATGTCTATGGGGCTTGCGGTAAGGGTGCGGCAAGTGCGGTTTCGGCACTTGCGGCAGGTGCGGCCGCGAAAAAAAAAACGCCGCGATTTGAAAATACCGCTGATGTGAAAGGGCCCTTACACCATTTTTGATAAACGTCGGTTTATATATTTGGTAGAGATTAGACTTAGGGCCCTTTCACATCTGCGTTTATTTGAAATCGCGGCAGATGCGGTGACCGCAGTTTTTTTCGCGGCCGCACCTGCGGCAAGTGCAAAACCGCACTTGCCGCACCTGCCGCAAGTCCCCCTATACTTTCAATGGGAATTACCGCAACCGCGCCGCAAGTGCATCGGTTATGCGGCAATCGCGGCAGATGCGGTTTTTTCACCGCATCTGCCGCGATTTCAAATAAACGCAGATGTGAAAGGGCCCTAACCTAGAAAAATGTGTAAATCATGGGATGGGTCAGCTTCTCCTGTCGCTTTACAGAACTCACCTGACAAAGAGCTTGTTATAGACATTCTGACTCTTCTCGATATCATCATGGACAGCATCTGACAACTTCACCAAACACCGCAGCTGCTCCACATCGTTCTGCAACATACACACATATATTATATATAATATAGGATTAATATGCTTGTGATGAAAACCTGGATACATCTTCACAACACCTGGTTTTATTAAGTATCGCAATGCGCAGGAATTCATGAACATACACATCTTGTCTGCCATCAATGACTTGTCTCCCACTGAGCAATTGGTGCATCATTGGTTCGCAATAGCAAAGGGAGCTGCCAGCAGTGGATCTTGTAGATTTGCTCAAGTTCATTCAGTGTGGCAGAACATTCCGTAGACAACTATAATATTCTCAGTGACAGCAGCCAAGACTGTAAGTGCGCAAATTTCTCCACAATATTGAATCAATCAAGAGGTTTTGAAAAAGTTGTATCCATTTTTTAACCTTCATTTCTATATCGTTAACATGTCCATCCATCCTGTGATTTCCGTAACTCAGAGACTTTTCCTTGTTAGTTTTGCAATTGCACTTTTGAGGAGTGTATATACAGTATACAGTGTATATATATATTATACACATACACACACAGACATACATACAGTGGGCGAAATGAGTATTGAACACCACCAAGTTTCTAAGCAAATATTTTTCTAAAGATTGATTTAATACTTCCTAAAAAAAACTTTTGCTGTGCTGACAACTTCAAGACACCTCCTGTATGGAGAAGACACTAGTCACCTGCATTGCTCAAATGTGATTTTGGCCCATTCTTCCACACAAACACTCTTCACATCCTGCAGGTCCTGAACTCTGAGCTTTACTTCCTTCCAGACATTTCTATTGGATACAGGTCAGGTGATCGGCTCGGACATTTTGGCAGCTTTATTTTCTTTCTCTGACTCCAGTTGAGAGTCTCCGTGGCTGTGTGTTTGGGATCATTGACTTGCCCTCGTTGCATGTTCATATTCTGGTAGATGGCTGCAGATTTTAATCAGGAATATCTGGGTACATTTGTACATTCATTTTTCCTTCAATCACATAAAGTTTGTCAGTGTCGTATGCTGAAAAACAGCCACACACCATGCTGTTCCCACCTCTAAACTTCACTGGTGTTACGGTGTTTTGGGGGTGATATGCAATGCAGTATTTTGGCCTCCAAACATGGTATTATGGCATCCAAACAGTTCAATTTTGTTCTCATCTGATCAGACTATATTCTTCCAGTATTTCATAGACTTGTCTAAATGTTGATGAATATACTTGAAACACTCTTGAACATGCTTTTTGTTCAGCTATGGAGTGTGGTGAGCCATGGAGGCCATGGAGGAGGAGTGCATTACTTATTGTTTTCTTTGAAACAATTGTACCTGCTGATTCCAGGTCTTTTTATAGCTCTCTACAGGAGGTCCTTGGCTCTTGGACAACTCTTCTGATTAGTATTATAGAAAAAAATTATAATTCTTTTCACTCCTCTGTCTGAAATCTTGCCGGGAGCACCTGGTTGTGACCGGTTTATGGTGAAATGATGTTCTTTTCACTTCCGGATAATGGCCCCAAGAATCCTCACTTGAATCTAGTAGTTTAGAAATTCTTCTGCAACCAATTTCATTATCATGTCTTGCAAGAATAAGGTTGCGGACGTCTTGAAACAGCTCACTGGTTTTACCCATCATGAGATGTTTCTTGTGTGCCACCTTAGTAATGAGATACCCATTTATGGACCATCAGTTGAACCAGTTGATATTTTTTACTAGGATTGATTTCTAATTACTGAGAGATTTCAGCTGTTGTTATGACTTTCAACGGCATCTTGCGCCTCTCATTCTTCATGTGTTCAATACTTTATCCCTGTGCCATTTCTAATTATTTCAGATAAGTAAGTGTATTGATATCTATGGTTTCATTTCTATCCCTGTGTTGATTGGATGGATTGTTCCCAACATCTGTTAGAGATTCATGTCAATAGCACCTTCAAAAATATATTTGGCGATGTGTTCAATACTTCTTTCACGCACTGTATACTGTATATGTATACACACACATATCTGTATATACACTTTTATATTAATGCATTTTTTTTAATATAGCAGACCTTTGGCCCCATATAAAATCTTCATCCGCACCCACTACTGCACTGTCCCTCTATATTGCAGACGTTTATAGAACAAATTATCTCCAGGTTGTTCTTTCTGTATATAGGCACGATCTCTCTAAAGCCGGTAATAACTTATGCATTAAAATATGGCGGTGATAAATGAATATGCAGGGCCTGTCCCTGAAGATGGAGTATCGCACCTTTTCTTCTGGTTTATAGGACGTATATGTCTTCTCGTACCACTCCAATGTTCCTTTCTGAAAGACAGAAATTGAAGTAAATGACTGAGTAAAATGATTTCTCTCAGCCGTAATCTTCACTCCGC
Organism: Allobates femoralis; assembly: GCA_033576535.1. Taxonomy (NCBI): domain Eukaryota; kingdom Metazoa; phylum Chordata; class Amphibia; order Anura; family Aromobatidae; genus Allobates; species Allobates femoralis. The sequence continues at coordinate 200,274,708 of JARQOC010000011.1, read as the reverse complement.
AAGGCGGCATTTCAATAAAGTGTTATTTGATAAAAGCTAGGACCTCATACCACTCGGCTGCGAGTGATTTTTAGCATCTCTGCCACTGAAACTAAAATAATCTTCCCTTGTTTATGGCTTTATATTGAATCACTTAGGAGAAGCACTTCGAAATGTCACCGTATCGAGCCGTGAATTCAGCAGGATTTCTTTCTCTCATAAATAGATTCATATATAACAGTGCAATGGGGGGGATTTATCAAAACCGGTGCAAAACAGAGCAGTTGCTATCGGCAACTAGTGACGGGCGATCCTGCCAATGTTCAGGTTCGGCGGACTTGTCCGGACTTTTTTTTTAAAGTCCGAGTTTGGGGCCGAACATGAGTCCAAACCCCGAACTCAGATTTTAAAGTTATGAGATGGGGGTTGGGGGCTGCAAAAAGAAAGCAAACAGTTATTAGATGGCAACAACATACTTACCGCGTCCTGCCGTGGCTACTTCCGGACCGCTCATTGACTTCCCGGATATTCACTGCAGAGGGGCCCAACAGCCAATCAAAGACGCTGTCACAGAGAATGGGCATCCGTGATTGGCTGTTCGAGTAATCTGGAAACTGCCCATACATTCTAGATGCTAGAATGTAACGGCTGGTTTCAGGTTACTCCAGCAGCCAATCACAGACGCCCATTCTCTGTGACTGCATCTATGATTGACTGTTGGGCCCCTCTGCAGTGAATATCCGGGAAGTTAATGAGCGGTCCGGAAATATTGCGGTAGGATGCCCAGGGAAGTCCAAGTTCGGGATCTGTGCCCAAACACTAGGTGTTCATTACAGATTTACAGTTCGGGTTCGCCCCTTATTAATGGCAACAAATCAGCCCAGCTTTCATTGTTCAGAGACCTTTTAGAGATTGAAAGAAGCTTCCTCATTGGTTGCTACTGTTGATAAATCTCCCTTTTATCTTATATAATAAAAAGAAATCACCTACAAATATTCTTGAAACAAGTTACTGAAAATTCTGTTAATTTTACGTGTCTAGGATGCTTATGACAGTAGAAAGTCTAAATGACAACCTATACACAATTTTATAGGGGTTTGCTGGTACTTAATGGGTAATGGATAGAGGCCACGGTGCCCGGGAAGGACAGTTTCCATGGCAACCATTCGATGCCCAGCTCGTTTTGTGTAATTAATAGGAAGTCCTGTAAGACAAGATCAGCCACCCGCATGCGGCATTATGGCTCCGTGCAGTGTTAGATGGGGGGAAAGAGACATATTGGACAACCTCTTTAACCACTTCATGACCTGCTGAGATCATAGGCGCACCCAAGGGGGGGGACCTACGTGTCTGGACCCCCCCTTTGGACGGCCCTGAGAAGTGGTGCAGTACACAAATAGCTGGGCCCCTATGTCAGGAGACAGGAACAATTACACAGCACCCAAGGGCCCACAAGAGAGGCTGCTTTTAGGGGGGCTTCGCTCCCCCAAACCCCCCCACCGGGGGCTTTGCCCCTCGGAACCCCGCTGGGGGGTGACACCCCCCTTTCAGGGCCGGTGTTTGTTTCTTGGACCCCTACCTTGGGAAATTTCTGGGTGCGCCACTGGCTGAGATACATTTTTGGCATTTTCACTTCTTTCACCCCTACAGGAGCCATAATTTATTTTTATTTTTCCATCGACATAGTCATAAGAACTTGTTTTTTTTTGGACCAGTAGTTTTGACTAACACCGTTCATTTTGCCAAATACTGAAGAAGGAGAAAAAAATTCCTAGTAGGGTATAAAAAAAATCATAATTCAGTTATTAGTTTTAAAATTTAGTTTTTACGGTATGATAAAAATAATCAAAAAATATGATTGCTTAAAGTGTAAATGTCATTTCACTGAAAAAAAAAAACAATACTGCACTGAATGTTAATGATGGGTCACATAGCAGCTAAGATAATTTTTTTTGTGCCTTATTTTCTCACATTTTTAAAACTGCATTTTATAGCCGTATGGGCATGGCCAACAGCTGATAGGGAGCAGTGCAATGTGACAGCAGAGAAGGGGTTAACAGAGATCATGACTGAGCTGTGTGGAGCCAGATGACAGATCAGAGAAGCTTGTGCCAAAGTAAGGTGAATTTGTTGTGATCCTGACATTCTGGCATTGCTTAGCAACTGTGTTGTATGCTAAGATAAACTGATACATCGTCACCTCATCAACTGCAGTCAGCAGTGTAGGCCACACCCCCTCCCTTATATGGTTACATCCCGTATTCAGTGTGAAGACAGATCTGAGGGAGAATGAACATATGTCTGCTTCACACACAGTGTAGTGGGGACACTTTGTGGAAGGTTTATGAATGATTTCCTTCCTGATTTCATTAATAAAGTAGATTTGAAAGATTATTATAATTACTTGCTCTACATTATTATTAAATAAAAATTTAAATGGCAGTTACGCTTTAATCAGTATGATTATAGGATACCAATTTTATTACTTGATGGTTTATTCCATTTTCAAGTCCATAAAAAAAAAATCAAACGTTGAAGGAAAAAACAGTCAAACTTTTTTTATTTCTCTGTTTATGGGACTTGTATTTTGCATAGTGAGCTGACATTTTTATTCAATTTTGGAGAAGGCACATTGTTTTGACCACTTTTTAATACAGCTTTTTGGGACAATGCAGCGACCAAAATAATGATAATTCTGTCGTTTGAATTTTTGTTCTAAGCGTTTAACGTACTGTTTACGTAATTTTATATATTTTGATAGATCAGACTGTTACAGATATAATGATTCCAAATACATTATCTGGAAAAGGGGGGTTTCTACTTGAGTTAAACTTTCATATTAAAAAAAATGTAGTGTTTATGTTACTTTTTCCTTTTTTTGTCCACCTCAGGGATTTGATCCTGTGATCATTTGATCACTCTTCAGCCCTCTTTGCAAAGATCCCAGGAATCGGTTTCCTCCTCCCCATGTCTTAAGAAAAGATCAACAATGTGTAATTCTAGAAAATTCTTTCAGTGGCTCCATGTTAGTTGTCAGCCATAAATTTGACGACTGAATATAATCAGGGAGTTGTCTACTTCTCTGTTACAAGGCATGGAAAAAAGGAGGAGCCGTGCAAGGTTTTTAATCCCTAGCCTGAGGGCACAAGTGGTGGTGTGTGCCCCATCCTATTTTTCCTAAGAATTCCCCTTTACCATTTGTCCCACCTTGAAATAAAAATATTTGCTCACCAAACATGGCTGCTTGGGTGATTTATAGCCTTAGTATTGAGATAATATATACCTTTAAGACTGTGGCAATCTCCAGATGCAGCTCATTGTGGAAGGGGCACACCGTCTTAAAGGCTTGCATGTTCTGAATCTGGTTGAGGCACCTGTGTCAAACAATGATCATGCCAAATAGTTAAAAAGGATAAAAGGAAGACCGTGCCAGCGAGGGGACACATTTAGGTATCCATTACCTTAACATGAATTCCAGACGGCCGATAACGGTTGTGTTCAACACTGGGAAGTTGTCTCTTAGTTTCTTCAGCAGAAGGAGACAATATTCGGTGAAAAGAGTGAAGCTTTCCGCTAAATGCTCCTCCTTCAGTAGATAGACACACAGGGAACAATGGATAAAAATGGTAAGAACACTATATGCATTGTTAACAAGGAGAAATGATAGAGGAGGGAGTATAAAGGGGGACCCCATTCTCTCCCTCTCTTTCCTATTAAACAAATGACCATGGATCATCTGGCCTGTGACTACTGTGTAGTAGAGCTTTCCTCCTATATTTTTATCCATCCATCCATTGTTTCACAATATACTCAAAAAACAACAAGAAGGGAGAGGGAGGGGAGCGCACATAGAGCGGTCACCAGGGTACAACAGAGGGGAGTTTTCGGGAACCACTCACCTCTTTCTGTTGTGAAACCCACAAACTGGTAGAGATTGCTTGGTCGCTGCAGATCCCGTGGGGGATAAATTTAGGAGTTAATTTGCAGAATCCGGGATTATAGACTGCGCTGACCAGAAAATGGATGACAAACTTTATTTGACACACATCACACAGCACACAGGATTTGCCGACGCGTTTCGTGGTCCTCCGGCCACTTCGTCAGGGCATGAATACATGCCCTGAAGAAGTGGTCGGAGGACCACGAAACGCGTCGGCAAATCCTGTGTGCTGTGTGATGTGTGTCAAATAAAGTTTGTCATCCATTTTCTGGTCAGCGCAGTCTATAATCCCGGATTCTACAAACTAACTCCTAAACAATATACTCAAAGAACGCACTATTCCAATTGGAGAAGAGGTGCAGCATAATATTGTAACCCTGTATTGTTCAATGTGAAGGGCATCATGCTGCATGGGGGCACTATGCGGAACAACATAATTGGGGTTACTGTGGGATCATCATATTGTTGAGGGCAATTTTTGGGCATTGTGTGTGGACATCATACTGTGTGAGGTGAACGCAGTGTGGGGGCATGTAGGGGTTCATGTTTGGAGGCATCAGTGTATGGGGCCATAAAATGGGTATCATAGAGTGTGTAAACACAAACTACATTACAATGCACAATGCACAGAGTTAAATGATCACCAAGCGGCAACATGTTTGCTGGTTGGCATTAGTTTAAAACCAGCTTACACAGGAAGATCATGGTTAAGTCCTGAAAAGTTGGGATGTATTCTATATATCTCTTATCTAGCTAACTATAAACATAAAATGCGTAGAAGAATGCAATGTGGGCCATCATACTGTGCAGGCGTGCATGTTTAGAGGCATCATACTATGAGGGAAGGCATCATTCTGCGCAGACGTGCATGTTTGGAGGCATCATACTATGGGAGGAGGCATCATACTGTACTAGCTTGCATGTTTGGAGGCATCATACTATGAGTGGAGGCATCATACTGTGCAGGCGTGCATGTTTAGAGGCATCATACTATGGGTGGAGGCATCATACTGTACGGGCTTGCATGTTTGGAAGCATCATACTGTGCAGGCTTGCATGTTTAGAGGATTTATACTATGAGGGAAAGCATCATACTGTGCAGGCTTGGAGGCATCATACTATGGGAGGAGGCATCATACTATGCAGGCGTACATGTTTGGAGGCATCATACTATGGGAGGAGGCATCATACTGTGCAGGCGTACATGTTTGGAGGCATCATACTATGGGAGGAGGCATCATACTGTGCAGGCGTACATGTTTGGAGGCATCATACTATGAGGGAAGGCATCATACTGTATGGGAAGAGGCATCATACTGTGCAGGCATGCATGTTTAGAGGCATCATACTATGAGGGAAGGCGTCATACTGTGCAGACGAGCATGTTTGGAGGCATCATACTATGGGAAGAGGCAACTTACTGTGCAGGCGTACATGTTTGGAGGCATCATACTATGAGGGGAGGCATCATACTGTGCAGGCGTGCATGTTTAGAGGCATCATACTATGGGAGGAGGCATCATACTGTACAGGCTTGCATGTTTGGAGGCCTCATACTGTGCAGGCTTGCATGTTTAGAGGGTTTATACTATGAAGGAAAGCATCATACTGTGCAGGTGTGCATGTTTGGAGGCATTATACTGTATGGGCTTGCATGTTTGAAGGCATCATGCTATTAGGGGAGGCATCATACTGTGCAGGCATGCATGTTTAGAGGCATCATACTATGAGGGAAGGCATCATACTGTGCAGGCGAGCATGTTTGGAGGCATCATACTATGGGAGGAGGCATCATACTATGAAGGCGTACATGTTTGGAGGCATCATACTATGAGGGAAGGCATCATACTGTGCAGGCGAGCATGTTTGGAGGCATGATACTATGGGAGGAGGCATCATACTGTGAAGGCGTACATGTTTGGAGGCATCATACTATGAGGGGAGGCATCATACTGTGCAGGCGTACATGTTTGGAGGCATCATACTATGAGGGGAGGCATCATACTGTGTGGGGGTCATGAAATGAGTATCATAGTGGGTCAGAACACTAAAGGTGCAACTACCCTGCGGAATACGCAGTGTTAAATGTTCACCATCCAAAGTGATTGCCAGTTGGCGGCTAATTTCACAGGCAGACCACGCTTCAGTCCTGAAAAGTTGGGATGTATTCTATTTATGTTATATCCAGCTAACTACATACATACTGGTACTTAATCTGGTTAATAATCTAGGCCATACATATTCCGCCAGGTACAGTTCTAACTCTGCTCCTAGTTTATCTTTTCATCGCCTTTAGGGCTTGTCAAAAAGTTTGTATTTAGCATGTACGTGATAAAATTTGTCATTTTTCAACTGTGTTTTTGATGAGATTTTCATCAGTGTTTTTGATTAGTCATTGTGTCCAATTTCACTCTCATTGACTTAAGTAACAAGAATAAGATATTGCAATATTCTCATATCTTTTACAGTTTTAAATGATATATCTGTGATTTACAAAAAAAAATGCACCCAGGCACTAACCTACCTATCTGCCTGTTGTGCTTGACGCCGTTCATTACCGACACGGAGCGGTCATAGACCTGCCGCCTATACTATAGCTTCATCAACAGAGCCGCAGCTTCTTTTCCACTCTTCTCTGTAGAAGGGGTGGAACAGGTAATGAGATGGTGATTGACATACTGCTCCCTGCTGCCTGACTGGGGGAGCCGGCTGTCAGCATTACGTCGGTTGTAAAGACCAGTAACAGAACAGAGAAGCCACTTCTCTGACGATAAAACGTCATCGGAAGCTGCAGGAGCGGTAAACTCCACCAGGCACAAGAGGCAGGCAGGCGGCAACTACCTGCTTGTTACATTATTTTGAGTGGTGGTAGTGGGGGGTATCCCACAACCCACGGATTGCACATGGAAACATTCTGTGTTCTGTAAGTGATATTTTACGGATCCATAGACTTTTATGGTGAATTTTATTTGTGAAAAGTGAACATGATTCGGATATTTTTCGCCACGGACCCATGGTGTGAACAACTCCATTGGCTACAATGAGTACATGCTCTCTCCAAGAGAAACACTTATGGAACATGGACATAATAATGGAAGTCTAAATGAAGAACTAAACCATAAATGTGAAGATTCAGCGAAATATCACAATTGGCAATATAAGCCATAACTGAATTATAATGCTGAATGTATTGGCTTCCATTTCTCTCATTATATGTGTCTTGTTTCTATTTCCTCCTTCAATTAGTTGTATTTTTTTTAAAACAGAGGAAAGTCTAATGGTGGGTTTACACGTCGCGATATCGGCGTCCAACTCCGACCAAATGTCACGTGGTTCGTGCGTTGTCCCCGATATTGTTCGTGCGTTGTATAGTATAAATGCCCAATACGATGCAAGAACGATGCCAAAACGATATCGGGGATCGAATGAGCCTGCTCTCCAACGGCCCGATATTGGATGGAGGTTGGAGCCGGATCGTGCTGTGTAAACGTCCATCTACGATGTGCAGTACAACGTCCCCTATTCACTCCCATGTTAAATGGTCGTTCCTGGGTCGGCGTTACAAGGGGGCGTAGACATCGGAGAGATGTTTTATGCCGATATCGCGCTGTGTAAACCTCCGATGTGATCTTGGAAATCCGGGCAGAAAAAGCGCGCTCCCGCGCCGTCGGATCCAATATCGGGCCGACGTTGGAGCGTGTAAAATAGCCATAAGAGTGATATATAATACATTTAAACCCATTCTGCCAGTGGCATAACTTGATGCTCACGGGCCCCAATTATTGCAAATCTCCAATAGCATTAGTCTTTTTCGGTTAAAGGGACTTTTGGGGCCCCATAGACTCCAGGTCCTGGGTGCGATTGCAACCCCTGCACCTGTTGTACTTACGCCCCTGCATTCTGCTATTTTTTCCATCCAGATCAAATTGTTCTTTTTCTGGCCAAATGGTTGAGAAAAGCAGGAACAACAAACTAATAGTAATAAATGTAGACCCGGCAGGGAACAAATCAATATATAAAGATTCCAGTCATGCTCCACATGACTGTGTACCAAATACGTGATGCTTCAAATACATGTGTGATTTGGCTGTGAACTTCCAAATGAGGCACAAATCAAATTTGCACTTCTGGAAAGATCTTGGATGGAGAACTCACTGGTGCTGTCTCCAGCTAATACTGTTGATGTGCTATACATAGATATGATATCATAGCCAAAATGGGTAAGGATGGTTTTCTAGGTCACTTATAAGAGTTTCAAGGTCATTTGACCTCTGTAACACTTCCTCTAATAATGCATGTATGCATTGAGGATAGGCGTCTGCACCAAGTGCTAGCTGCCAGGGGTGACACCAACAAGTAAATTGCTTTTGCAGTATATTAGTATACACTGCAACACCAGGGAACATAAAAGGGTGGTCATGGGCCAATGGGGCCCCCAATTATTGCAAATCTTAGTAGCATTAGTCTTTTTCTATAGGCCAAAGGACTATTTGTGGCCCCCTAGGTTCCAGGGCCTTGGTGCGATTGCAACCCCTGCATCTATTGTAGTTACGCCCTTTGGGGTGGCCACCTTTGAGGATCTTGTTTTATTTCTTAACCGCATGTATTTTGGGCTAAACATCAGTTTTGCAATTGTGCTTCATTACAAATTTTGCACCGTTTGGCTTTTACAATCTCTTCATTTTCCTGTATATTCAACTTTGCTGTGGTCCATGGTCATAAATCAGCTGAGTTAAGCTCATTAAAAACAAATAAAAAAGAGTTACAAACTCATTATCAGGCCATTCTAGCAAACTGATTGATGGATTCTCAGTTAACTCATTAAGCAATCAGCAATAGACAGTGCATCACAAAGGCTACAGAAAGCAAACCGTGCAAACGTTTTATTTAATTCATATTACAAAAATAATTTTAAGCCTCAAATACATGCAATTAGGGGAAAAAATGCTCCCAAAGATGGAAAGCCCTTTTAACTTTATCCTTAAGTGGAGGAAAGCTGGACTATATCGCTGTTATATATCTCACACACATAAGCTACCGTTTAGCGCTGCCCAGAGATTTCTATTACTAAAAATATGGTACAACCTGTTGGGAAGAATCATTTACACCAAGGAAAGCAGGAAAATATATCAATGTATTATATCATAAAAGAAGCATGTAAGACCACCAGGACGGCAGCTGCTCAGAATGATCTGCTCGGGGTTATGGAGCAGTTTCCTGAGAGAGAGGCTATATATACCCTAAGGCATGTGGACAGGATTCATTTTTATTATACAATAGATAGATAGAGAGAGGATGGATGGATAGAGAGATAGATAAGATAAATATATAAGATGAGAGATAGGCGGGCGTCACACACTACGATTTTGTGTGGGAACTCAATAACGATGTCAGGGGTGCGGCTCGTGGACACATCGTTAGTGAGGTGTCACATGTATAGATAACGTTCAGGACGCAGCAATGATGTTGCGTGCAGGTATTGTTTGCATAACCAGCGACTGATGCTTGTCAATGTTGTGAATAGGTGACATCGGTAAGGAGATCGGTTATGGCGGTGTCACACAGAACGATGCAGCAGATTGCATGATCGACATTGTCTGATTTGGGGTACAGTTCTCATATCTGCGATGAACGATCAGACCACTTATCGCTTGTAAGATTGACGTATCACACGCAATGACGTCGTTAGAGCGACTGAAAATCTGTGATGTTTCAGCGATATCTTTACAGATATCGTAGAGTGTAACGGCCCCGATAGATAGATAGATAGATAAAGATAGATAGATAGATTAGATAGATAGATAGATAGATAGATAGATAGATAGATAGATAGATAAAAGATAGATACACAGATAGGTATAGATACAGTACAGACCAAAAGTTTGGACACCCCTTCTGATTCAAAGAGTTTTCTTTATTTTCATGACTATGAAAATTGTAGATTCACACTGAAGGTATGAAAACTATGAATGAACACATGTGGAATTATATACTTAACAAAAAAGTGTGAAACAACTCAAAATATGTCTTATATTCTATGTTCTTCACAGTAGCCACCTTTTGCTGTGATTACTGCTTTGCACACTCTTGGCATTCTCTTGATGAGCTTCAAGAGGTAGTCACCGGAAATGGTTTCACTTCACAGGTGTGCCCTGTCAGGTTTAATAAGTGGGATTTCTTGCCTTATAAATGGGGTTGGGACCATCAGTTGTGTTGTACAGAAGTCTGGTGGATACACAGCTGATCGTCCTACTGAATAGACTGTTAGAATTTGTATTATGGCAAGAAAAAAGCAGCTAAGTAAAGAAAAACGAGTGGCCATCATTACTTTAAGAAATGAAGGTCAGTCAGTCCGAAAAATTGGGAAAATTTTGAAAGTGTCCTCAAGTGCAGTTACAAAAACCATAAAGCGCTACAAAGAAACTGGCTCACATGACAACCGCCCCAGGAAAGGAAGACCAAGAGTCACCTCTGCTGCGGAGGATAAGTTCATCCGAGTCACCAGCCTCAGAAATCTCAGGTTAACAGCAGCTCAGATTAGAGACCAGGTCAATGCCACACAGAGTTCTAGCAGCAGACACATCTCTGTAACAACTGTTAAGAGGAGACTTTGTGCAGCAGGCCTTCATGGTAAAATAGCTGCTAGGAAACCACTGCTAAGGACAGGCAACAAGCAGTAATCATAGCAAAAATGTGGCTACTTTGAAGAACCTACAATATAAGACATATTTTCAGTTGTTTCTCACTTTTTTATTAAGTATATACTTCCACATGTGTTAATTCATAGTTTTGATGCCATCAGTGTGAATCTACAATGTTCATAGTCATGAAAATATAGAAAACTCTTTGAATGAGAAGGTGTGTGCAAACTTTTGGTCTGTACTGTATATACATAGTTAAATATTATAGATAGACAGAGATAGATAGAGAGATGATGGATGGAGGGATAGACAGACAGAGCGATAGCTAGATACATAGGTAGATACACAGATAGATAGATATGATGGATGAATGATAGATAAGATAGATAGATAGATAGATAGATAGATAGATAGATAGATAGATAGATAGATAGATAGATAGATATATGATGGATGTATAGATAAGGCGGCCGTCACACGGTACGATATCTGTAAAGATATCGCTGAAACGTCACAGATTTTCAGTCGCTGCACCAATGTCGTTGCGTGTGACAGGTCGATCTGACAAGTGATAAGTGGTCTGATCGTTAATCACAGATATGAGAACCTGACCCCATATCACACGATGTGGATCATCCAATCTGCTGCATCGTTCTGTGTGACACGCGGATAACGATCTCCTGACCGATTTCACCTATTCACATCATTGACAAGCATCTGTCGCTGGTTGTGTGAGCGATCCCAGTACGTAACATCGCTGCTGCGTCCTGAACGTTATCTATACATGTGACACCTCACTAACAATGTTGTCCACGAGCCGCACCCCTGAGATCATTATTGAGTTCCCTCACAAAATTGTAGTGTGTGACGGCCGCCTAAAGCGGACGTCACACACTACGATCTCGCTAGCGATATTGTAAGCGATCACGTGCACGCGCGATCGCTTACAATATCGCTCACATCGCTGGTGAGATGTCACACAGACAGACTCACCAGCGATGTGGAGCCGCGATCTCGCTGGTTACTATGGTACACATCGGGTAACTAGGCGCCGCGCATCGCTTAGTAACCTGACGTGTACCATAGTTACCATCTCCCAGCATAGGCTCTGCCGCTGGGAGATCGTTCATCGTGGTGTCATACACCACGATGAAGCTGTTTGTGAAATCGCTCATCGCAAGATCTGAGCTCCGGAGCTCAGATCACGATTTAGCGATTTCATCAATTATCGCTCATCGTATCCTGCCGTCACACGCAGAGACATCGTTGACGCGATATTAAATCTGGAGCGTTCAAGCGATATCTTGCAAGATATCGTAGCGTGTGACGGCCGCTTAAGACAGATGGCTAGATAGAGAGATATCAAATATAAAAAAGAGCAGCATGGCTGGTATGGCAGGGTGCAAATCAATTGAAGCAATGCTACATTTGCTAAAGCGGCCGTCACACGCTAAGATATCGCGAAAGATATCGCTTGAACGCGCCAGATTTAACATCGCGTGAACGATGTCTCTGCGTGTGACGGCAATATACGATGAGCGATGATGAAATCGCAAAATCGTGATCTGAGCTCCGGAGCTCAGATCTTGCGATGAGCGATTTCACGATCTGTCTCATCGTGGTGTATAACACCACGATGAACGATCTCCCAGCGGCAGAGCCTATGCTGGGAGATGGTAACTATGGTACACGTCGGGTTACTATGCGCCGCGCGGCGCCTAGTAACCCGATGTGTACCATAGTTACCAGCGATATCGTGGCTCCACATCGCTGGTGAGTCTGTCTGTGTGACATCTCACCAGCGATGTGAGCGATATTGTAAGCGATCGCGCGTGCACGTGATCGCTTACAATATCGCTAGCGATATCTTAGCGTGTAACAGCCGCTTTAGTCATACAGACCATCAAAAAATGAAAAGCAGCACCCTTCTTAGAGGTCTTAGATGCCTTTGTTGGCCCCTCAGGATGTCAAATGGTGATATTTCGGTTACATAGAACCTCTTCAGCTGTAAGAAGGTTCTATGTAACCGAAACACAGATAAATAGTTAAATAGATAGATAGATAGATAGATAGATAGATAGATAGATAGATAGATAGATAGTAAAGCGGCCGTCACACGCTACGATATCTTGGAAGATATCGCTTGAACGCACCAGATTAAACATCGCTTGAACGATGTCTCTGCGTGTGACGGCAAGATACGACGAGCGATTCATGATCAAATCGCAAGATCGAGATCTGAGCTCCGGACCTCAGATTTTGCGATGACCGATTTCACAAACAGCTTCATCGTGGTGTATAACACCACGATGAACGATCTCCCAGCGGCAGAGCCTATGCTGGGAGATGGTAACTATGGTACACGTCGGGTTACTAAGCGATGCGCGGCGCCTAGTTACCCGATGTGTACCATAGTAACCAGCGAGATCGCGGATCCACATCGCTGGTGAGTCTGTCTGTGTGACATCTCACCAGCGATGTGAGCGATATTGTAAGCGATCGCGCGTGCACGTGATCGCTTACAATATCGCTAGCGATATCTAAGCGTGTGACGGCCGCTATAGATTGATAGATAGATAGATAGATAAAACAGAAAGAGAGATATAGATAGATACACAGACAGATAGATAGATAGATAGATAGAGATAGATAGATAGATATATAGATAGATAGATAGTTCACAGCTTATATATACAGTAGTGGATACCAGTTCTCTTGTACACAGGGTGGGTTCCCATTGCTCTTCGATGGTCTTCAGTAGCCCCAGCAGATAGCTGTAGTCCAGGGGTTGCACTTGGTGATGTTTGCTGAACGCTTGCCACTTTCTTTATGAGAGAAAATGCAGTTTACAATTAGTATACAGCTTGTAAGGCCGATTGGTCACTATGAAAATAACAACACTTTATTATTTTTTGTTACAGATAGTGACAATAAAAAAAGCAAATAAAAAGATTATAAAAATATTTTTAATGTGTTTTGTTCCTACATAATGGTTCAGTGGTCAATGATCCACGAGTGTAAAATCATCTTATACTTATCCAATAATTCCTATTTTGCTGGACTCTTTATTGTCCTTATTTTTCATACCCTTCATATTAACGTTCTTTTTTATTCTTTGATATTTTTACACAATTTGTGATCTCCACACAACTTTCTGTATTTGCTACTTTTAATTATCATTTTAATAAAAACATAGAATGAACATGTCACAGATCAAAATTCCCTCATCAGTATAAAGTTATTATCTCCCTTTAACCCCTTTCTGCCGCAGACAGTTTTTGTTTTTTTACTTTTTTCCACCCCACCCTCCAAATGCCATAACTGTCTCATTTTTCCATTGATATAGCTCATTTGTGAGGCAAGTTGTAGTTTTAAATAAGACTGTTCATTTTACTATAGAATATACTGGAAAAGAGGAAAATAATCTAAGTGTCCGCAGCAGTGTAACTAGAGTCTAATGGGCCCCGGTGCGAACGTTGGACCTGAGTAACCCCCCCCCCGACCTCCCTCACACATATATTAGTCAGTAGGGTGGGCCCTGGTAGCATATTAAATTATTTTATGACTTGCAAATTGCCCCCCCTCCCCCTTCATTATGTATTAATATTCACCATCCTAATATATATGATCCCCCATCCTGGTATAAATGATCACCATCTTGGTATATATGATCCAAATCCAGGTATATATGATCCTCATCCTGGGCCAACCCTGGTATATATGATCTCCCATCCTGGCATATATGGTCCTCCTTGTGGTATATATGATCCTCATCCTGGTATGTATGGCCCTCCTTCTGGTATATATCTCCCCTTCCTTGTATAAATGATCCCCCATCCTGATATTTATGTCCCCTTCCTGGTATACATGTCCTCCTCCTAGTATATATGATCCCCCATCCTGGTATATATGTCCCCTTCCTGGTATATATGTACTCCTCCTGGTATATATAGTCCACCTTCTGGTATATATAGTCCACCTTCTGATATATATTTCCCCTTCCTGGTATATGTGTCTTCCTCCCGATATATGTCCCATTCTTGGTATATATCATTCCCCTCCTGGTATTTATGGTCCTCCTCCTTGTATATATGGTCCCCATCCTTGTATATATGTCCCCTTCCAGGTATATATGGTCCTCCTCCTATTATACCTCTCCCCTTCCTGGTATATATGTCCCCTTCCTGGTATATATGGTAATTCTCTTTGTTTTTATGGTCCTCCTCCTGATATATATACCCCCATCCTGGTTTACATAGTCCTCATCCTAATATATGTGTCTCCATTATGTCCCTAATGCATAATTAAAAACCAAAACATTGCACTCACCTTCCCTCCGCTCCCACGTCGCCTGGTGTCCTCCAGTAGCAGCGCACAGTGGCCGGCAGCCGACATTGGAGTGCAGGGACGGGGCCCATGCAGTACAGTGATATCATGCGGGGCCTCTGTCCTGGCACCCTTGACGTCGGTATCACAGGGACCTGACAGGTCTCAGCACCATCATGTACTTCAGCTGGATCTGTGTCGTGGGTGAGGTCACAGATCCAGGCACTGTGGTCGGCAGGCCCCTGTACCCCAGGGCACAGCCGCAACCCCTCGACCCCAATCCTTACGCCCCTGCAAGAGGGGTCAAATGGGGAAAATAAAAAAAACATTACTTTTGGAATTGTAGTGTGTAGTAAACATGTCACAGCAGCCTGACTCCATCCAGGTCATCACAACAGTGGCAAATCCAGACTAGAAAAGGTTTAGTGTAAGTGGAGAAACTAAATAAAAAATTATTTTTTATCTCTATTTTATAAGACCTGTAACTTTTTTTTATTTCTTTTGTCAATAGAGCTGTGTCAGGGCTTGTGTGTTGTGTGGTGAGCTCATGTCTCTGCTTTCACCATTCTTGGTGTACGAACAACACTTGGTTGCTTTTTATTGTATTTTTTTGTGGCAATTGAAAAAAACTCTGCGTTTTTATTCTTGAGCAATTGTACATTTTAATTAATACATCTTAGAATAAAAAGAGGTTCCACAATTGGATGTGTTAAAATATCAAAGAAATCAATTAAAGAATCAGCTGTAAGCCCTGGCTGTAATGTCTATACTCTTATATTCTGTGATCCCCAGCTGTAATGTCTGTATACTCTTATATTCTGTGATCCCCAGCTGTAATGTCTGTATACTCTTATATTCTGTGATCCCCGGCTGTAATGTCTGTATACTCTTATATTCTGTGATCCCCGGCTGTAATGTCTGTATACTCTTATATTCTGTGATCCCCGGCTGTAATGTCTGTATACTCTTATATTCTCTGATCCCCGGCTGTAATGTCTGTATACTCTTATACTCTGTGATCCCCGGCTGTAATGTCTGTATACCCTTATATTCTGTGATCCCTGGCTGTAATGTCTGTATACTCTTATATTCTCTGATCCCCGGCTGTAATGTCTGTATACTCTTATAATCTGTGATCCCCGGCTGTAATGTCTGTATACTCTTATATTCTGTGATCCCTGGCTGTAATGTCTGTATACTCTTATATTCTGTGGTCCCTGGCTGTAATGTCTGTATACTCTTATATTCTGTGATCCCCGGCTGTAATGTCTGTATACTCTTATATATTCTGTGATCCCCGGCTGTAATGTCTGTATATTCTTATATTCTGTGATCCCGGCTGTAATGTCTGTATACTCTTATATTCTGTGGTCCCTGGCTGTAATGTCTGTATACTCTTATATTCTGTGATCCCTGGCTGTAATGTCTGTATACTCTTTTACTTCCTCCCCTGCCCAGGAGCTGTGCTATATATCATATATGTGTTATATCTGTGTTATAAAATGTACAATGGTTCATGGCACAACCCCTTGAAGACCACACAAGCCTCTGGATCCTTTTTGTAGACAATCCCTTAATAGAGAAATCTATTTCAGCTCATAATTATAAAGATACATCCACGTCCCATCTAATTCCTGTAATTGTTCCCATTACGCAGTTCTTTAATCATAGTAACTAGAGATTTTTGAGACAAAGTCTCTTGAGGTCTAATAATATAACTCCACAGTCCTTAGTGTAGATGGTAAGAGCCCTTCAGGTTCACAGATCAATAAGTATCAAGCCTGCTCTTAAAGAGGATCAGATGAATGTGCCGGCACTCTGCCCGATAGGCAGCAGTATGTGAATCAATGGCCCCTGACATTTCCTTTCACCAGCCTTAGATGCCATTCAATGACTTTAATAAAAGCTCTGCACAAGATCTTTGGAACGGAGACAAGATATACTTTCTAATAAAATAAGTGTTCAAAGCGAGAATAAGTCAAGTACCTCCGTGATCCGCAGTTCTCCTGAAATTACTTTATGACTCAATGCCAATGTGTCACCCAGAAAGGGATTATTTTTCACACTGACTTTCTACTTTGTAAAGCCATGACCCCCCAAATTTATCCAGCAGTATATCCTACCTGTCATTTTCTATTCATCTGCTCCACCCTATCTTATACTAGATATACATTCTTTTTTTAATGGGACTCTGCCACCAGGCTTTTGCTACCTAATCTGAGAGCAGCATTATGTAGAGATAGAGACCCTCATTGCAGCGATGTGTCAATTACTGGGATTCTTGTAGTTTTGATGAAATCACTGTTTTATCAGCAGGAGATTATCTTTGGAGGACTCGCAAACCTGCTACAATGTAATCCTCCACATTCAGAAGGTCTATATAAACCCCCCAACCACTAATTAGCAGCTTTCTGCCTATGCACAATGTACAAAGCGTGGTACTTGGACTCTTTCCCTTGGAAAAGGTTTTGCTTCATATGCACAGTGTACACAGCTGCAAATCAGTAGGTTAGGTGGGGTTATACAGAGCTTAGCATAGCAAAGAACTGGTAGATCTGCTGCAAATAAAACAGTGAGTTTATCAAAACTGCAGCAAGCCACCCAGTAAGTAACACATCGCTAGAATCAGGGTTTTTGTCTATATGTCATGCTGCTCTGAGAAAAACTGATGCCATGTTGTCCACCATATTCATAAGCTCTGTATATTTCCGCCATCATGACTTTCTGCCTATGCAGTGTATACAAAAAGCAGCCAGTTGTGGGCAGGGTTATATAGAACTTAACATTCAGAGAACTGGTAGATCTACAGCAGATAAAACAGTGATTTTATCAAAATTGCAGCAAGCAGCCCAGTAAGTGATGCATTAATGAAATCAGGGTCTCTACATTGGGCTGCTCTCAGATGGGGAAGCAAAAACCTGGTGACAGATTCTCTTTAAAATATAGTAATAGAAAAAGTTCCAGAGTAGTATAAAAGCAGCAAACCATGTTCTGTATTTTAGCTTTGACTATGTAATTGCCATTCTCCCTTTTGCAACCCATTTAGATTATTGGATTATTATATCTAACATAAAAATGTAAGTAAGTTTGTGATTAGTCTTGAAGATAAACGTGGTGTGCTCTGATCCCACCACCTTTCATTTCTCCTTTACTTATGCTTGTAGTCTGGATGAATGTAAATAAGAAACAGGTGACTAATGGAAATGAGTGAGGTTGCAGTGTATTAAAAACATGACTTGTATTGTGAGTGGATGTGTTGAAAATTGTCTTAACTTGGCTCCCCAGGCTCCTGCTTGCCAAGGGGCGGTGACCTCCTAATGATTGACAGTTTGTGCAGATGTCATGGCTGAGCTGCTGGCCCGGACTGTCTGCTCTCTGATGCTGATATCAGAGGTGATCCGGCCAGCTTCAGAGCAGTGCTTACAAGCTGCACATCATGGAGCTTGTGTTATGCTTTCATAGTAACTCACACGGGAACCTAAGGTCTATCTTACAATAAACACATCTGACCTAACTGTTTCCTGTACAGAATAAAGTTCCTAGCTGCACAGTTTCTAGTGGCTCCTGTGCAGACTGGAAAAACCCTAAAGGGCCTGTCACACATGTCAATGTCGCCCGCAATATCGCTCATGCGTCACAAATTATTAATCGCCTGAGCGATGTGGAATTATCGCAGGTAAGATGTCACACGCGTCAATATGACCCAGCGATGCGGTGATGTCGCCATCTTGCGAGCGATTTTATTTAGTCGCTTGTACGTTGTCAAAATAGAAAATACGTCGCTGAGTTTAGTGTCACACGCAGCGATGCACAAGGTCTACTGAGCGATGAGCGACAGGTTTTACATCTGGCAGTGAAACCGGCGATCGGCGATCAGCGACATGTCGCTGGTTGCATCGCTTGGTCACACGCTTCAATGTCGCTCCTGCGTCACTTTTATGTCGCTCGAGCGACTGAAAATCCGTGACGTACGAGCGACATTGACAGCGATATCGACGTGTGTGACATCCCCTTAAGGCTGGAGGCACACTGTCATGCATCAAACACGGAGCGTGTTTGATGCACGACAGTGATGAGAGTGTGATGCGTGTTTTGGGTGTGTTTGGTGCGAGTGTGGTGCAAGTGGGTGAGTATGCCTGCCTGTATGCATGTGAGTGTGCTGCGAGTGTGATGAGAGTGGGCTGCGTGAGTGCGTGTGAGTGTGATGCTGTCTGCTGTCCTGAAACAAACTTCAGGACCATGGGCAGCATTTACCGGCATATTCAAACTTGGCGGCTGTCAAAGCTGTATACAGTAACTAATCATCTTGCACCGCTGTGTCAGCGGTGCAAGATCATTAATAAGCACCCAGCTGCTGGGCATCTATGTGTCCTTTTTGGGGTTAAACAGCATATGGAGCATCTGTGCGGCATATGAGCACAGATGCTGCATATTCTGTATTTAACCTGGTTAATAAAGGGTTAATATGTGTTTACTAGGTTGACACCATGTCTCTAGGGAGTGACCACCCTCCCTAGAGACATGGTGCCTAAATTCATTGGTGATTTAGGGGTTAATATGCTATATTTTTATTTAGCTGGCATTTGCCGGCTTTCTGTAATTCTTGCTGAAAGTTGGCGGCTCCTGGCTGTCAGCGCATGCATGATAAACATTTTGCGTAAGCACATTGCTGGGAAGCGTCCTCAATGAGGACCTGTCCCATGTATTTACTCAAATTGCATAGTGAAGGCGCTGCTCTCCATGGTGCTGAAGAATTCAGCATCACCTCCATGGCAGCGCTCCGGAGTTTCAATGTGCCCTGGCTATGGAGGTGATGCTGAATTCTTCAGCACCATGGAGAGCGGCGCATTCACTACGCACTTTGCGTAAATACCTGGGACAGCTCCTCATTGGGGACGCTGACCAGCAATGTGCTTACGCCAATTGCGTGGCATACACACGCTAACAGCCAGGAGCCGCCAGCTTTCAGCAAGAATTACAGAATGCCGAACAAACATATAGCATATTAACCCCTGAATCACCAATGAATTTAAGCACCAAGTCTCTAGGGAGGGTGGTCACTCCCTAGAGACATGGTGCCAACATAGTAAACACAAATTAACCCTTTATTAACCAGGTTAAATACAGTAAATGCTCATATGCCGCACAGATGCTGCATATGCTGTTTAACCCCAAAAAAGACACATGGATGCCCAGCAGCTGGGTGCTTATTAATCACCTTGAACCGCTGACACAGCGGTGCAAGATGATTAATTACTGTATCGGGAATGCGGTAATTTTAAACTTGCCGGGTTTGACAGCTGGCGAGTATAAAGTGATTTGCGCAGCACACTAGTGCGAATATCGCACAGTGTGCTGTATGGGGGCGAGATTTTCTCGTCCCCATACACTTGCATTGCCCTCACGTGCATCAGAATCGCGTGCAGTCGCAGCATGCTGCGACTGCACTCGCTTATGACTCGCAATGCGAGTTAGGTGTGGGGGACTTGCACCAGTGTGCCCTGCCTGATAGCGCAACACTGGTCCGAGTACAATGCGAGTTTCCCTTGCATTCCACTCGCGCGAGTCCCTCGCACAGTGTGCCTTCAGCTGCAGTGTGCCTTCAGCCTAAGCACAGGACTAGGAGAAGATGACTTGGACCTTGCTGCCTAACTGACCTTGAAGTGTCCTTTGTACCTCCTTAGGATTTAGGGAAAATGGGAAGAGCATTAACACACAGAATCAGGAAGGTGTGCAGAAAAGAAAGGATCCTTAAGTGAGAAAGTAAGTATAAAGCAGAATGGTGTAACAAAGATATTAGAAACATGAGATAATACCCAAGCAGATCTCAATCTGATTGGCAGAAATCCAAGGGCAGTATGTCTGTAAGGCTGCTTTCACATTTGCGTTTTTGAATGCAGCATAATTGAACGCAGCCAAACACATGCGCACTGCATTCCTATGTTTAATATGGGAACACATGGTTCCCGCATTTGGCTGCGTTCAGTTGCGGTTGCGTTCCGGATGCAACATGTTGCATTTTTTGTGCATTCGCGGGCACTTGTTTTATCACCAAGCGCCCGCAAGTACACAAAGAATGAATGGAAGTCAATGGAGCCACAGTGTCCTCTGCATGACAGCGTAGGAGAATGCTGTGTATCACATTGAAGTCCCAAAGGCGCCGCTGATCTCCCGGCGGCCGCCGCTGATCTCCCTGTTACGGCCGATCTCCCGGCCGCCACCAAAACCGCTGATCAGGTGGCCGGGCACCATACTATGTGAACGCATGCGGAGAATCTCGGCTCCGTTCACGTCAGTATGGCAGTGTTTGCACTGCGTTTGCGTCTGCATGCCAGACGCATGCAGACACAAACGCTAGTGTGAAACTAGCCTAACTCTAGGATGAATTCACAAAGAATATCACCAGCAGGAAAGATCTGCATGGGGAAGGTTTAAATATCCGCACCCAAAAGGTGATAGGGCAGACTAAATTAACAAATGAAAACACCTGTTGTCCGAAGGAGAATGAAACAAGGACAACAGATAATAAGAATCCAGAAAGAAATAGAACCCTCTATATCTCAAAGGAGAAAAATAAATCACATATCACAGGCTCACCGGATCTAATCCTGAGGCATAACAGTTTGCAAGCGCTGCGCTCCTTGTCTAGGAGTCAAGCTACTGCTAATATGCGGCATAAACTGCCGTTAACCTTGGGAATGATCTATACCCGATAGAGTTAACAATCCCTGTGTTCTTGAGAATGTGGAAGATTTTTAATAATAGCTAAATTGCAAAGTTGTTTGTTTTTGAAAAGCATTTTAAAGAGGTTGTCTCATCTTTTTGAATGAGTAAAATTGTAAAGGCCTGAAACGCGTCTATCCTTCTTGTCTGTCTGAGCTTAATCTGGATATAAAATATAACAATGTCTTTTACTTATATGGGATGCTAGACTTATTGTATCTGAAAGCCACTATGTGACCCTGCACACTGTGGAAATGGTGTCACTTGCAGCCCTGGTCCTTCGCTGTAGTTGTGGAGTTGTATATCCTTTTTTGCTTATGTATCTCTTTCTGTCCTCCTTCCCCTGTATTTTATTACTATAGTGGTGAGACTGGTGCACTATCCAGTGTGAGTAAGGGATAGTGAGGGATTAGGCATGTGAAGACACAATGGGGGGGGGGGGGGAAGGGCCCATATAGGGACGTTAGGGAACTAAGGATACAAACACAGGTGAGTGTCAGTAGGTGACAAGAAAATAAAGCTGGTTGAGGAATGAAAGCTGTGTGTGTCAAGTGAAAACCATGCAGAAGATGGCGCTCCAATGGACTTATTGCCCCCAAGTATTCACAATATATGTATTTTATGAAATTATCACATTAGATACTTACATGACGGCCTGTTGTAGGAAGGAGATGTCAGTCTGCATACTATGGTGTGACATTATTGTGAACGCATGCTTGCTCACGTCCCCTTCCAATTCCAAAATTCAACCTAAAACATCACAGCGAAATAAATGACTGGGTTACTATAATATACCATCTTCATAAGCGCCCACAGAGCAATACGGTCACAAGGCAGTCATTTGTATGCAATCAGAACAGCAAGAAGAGTTGGAAAATACTGATATGCCCTGTGGGTTTTGGTTATGACACCATTGAGGTTTACCGCTACTTTATCAATCAGAAAACTATGGGTCACTTTCTATGTTTGTATTTGGCAAATATGCAAATTGCCTCTTCAGAGAGGAAGAGGACATGAACTCTAGTGCCACATATTGAAAGTAGCAATCCTAAATGACAATATCAACCCATTAACGAGACTTACCATATGGCTTAGGATAATAACCAAAGCAGAATCTCAATTTGAAGACACTGTATGTTGGGGTATTGCTCCTCGTCAGTGCAAAGTATGAGATCTGATTTGGCTAGGTTAGAGGATAAGACGAGGATCTAAGGGGTAAGGTTTCTGCTTGTGGAGAGTGACATGTCAGTATATGATGAGACTTAAACATCTTCAATGCTCCCCTAGAAAATTAAATATGCAATTGCCTCTTCAGAGAGGAAGAGGACATGAACTTCTAGTACCACCTATTGGAAATAGCAATTCTAAAATTCAAAAACAACAATTTAACGAGCCATGCCACATGACTTGGGATAATAACCAAACCAGAATCTCAATTTGCAGACATGATATTTCACTCCTTCATATTAAAGACTGGGGAGTGAGCTTGCAGGAGTCTGGTGGGGTGGTGGTATGCTGGTGTCTGGGGGGGGCAGGCCTGTAGGAGTCTAGGGCGTGCTTCTAGGAAAGTGGGTGTAAACGCCAAGTAGTAACATTTACACCAAGACTCCAAAACAAACACGCCCTGGTCGGTGGCAGAGGCTGCTCCTCCAGACACAGAATCGTGCTATCTAGGCAACAATGCAAAATGCTGACAGGGTGTAAATTACAAACTGTCAGTATTTTGCAGCCTAGATACACATACAAATTATATGAAAAGCCCGGACAACCCGTTTAAGTCTCCTCACACAGGCATGTCACTCTCCACAAGGAAAATACTTACATCTTTGGCAAATAAAATCCTACTAGTTCCCGAACTTGGTAACTTTTTGCTGTATACAAGCAGAGACAATATATTCATGGGCAGTTCTGACATTTACATGAATGTTCATGATATGGTTTATTTAGGGGGTTGTCCAAGTAGTTGTCCCGCACCACTGCTAATCTAGCGGTGACTTTGGAGGCCAGGTCATGCGGTACTCATGTGACATTGACATGTTATGTGAGTGCTGCAGCCAATCAAAATTCACGGTCAATGAATGGCTGAAGTTCTCATGTGACAATGTCAAATGATCGCTGGAAGACCTGGTGCCAACATTGCCGGTATATCACTGGTGCGGGAGGAGAGTATGAGCTTTTTATTTCATTCAGGGAACTCGGCTATTTGAGAAGGAGTTGTCCAAGTAGGGGACAACCGCTTTATTCATTTTACCTTTAGAGATTTCCGTGCCAGTGGACAGGCATTGGCCTAATGCTCCTGGGAACAGATAGTACATTTTGTGCTCTGGTTGTCAGAATAAGCCATTGTTTGGTAATAAGAGTTATTCCCATGTCCTTTCACATCAGTGTTTTTCGCTGAATGCGGCAGATCCGACACATTTACTGCATCTGCCTGATCTGGCCAACTTATGCTGCACCTGCGGCAAGCCCCCTTTCATTCTCTATGGGGATTGTGGCAGATGCGGCAAGTGCGGCTTTGGCGCGATCTGGCAATTGCGGCTGCGCAAAGAAAACCGCAGCTAACTGCGTGTTTTTTGCCAGGCACAAACTGCCAGATTTGCTGGATTGCGGCAAAACCGCACTTGTCACACCTGCCACAAGCCCCATAGAAAATGAAAGGGGGCTTGCCGCAGGTGCAGCATAAGTTGGCCGTTAGGCGGCAGATCGGGCAGATGCGGTAAATATGCCGTCTCTGCCGCATTCAGTGAAAAATGCTGGTGTGAAAGAACCCTTAGCAAGTCATCACCTATCCATAGGATCCCAAGAACAAAGCTCTGAAGTTCCCCATTTTAAACAAAGTCATGGTCCCGCTGATGCACCAAGGCCCCATTCATTGTGTATAGGACTGTCAGGAGTAGCTGATTGCAATGCTATTTGAACAGTCCCACAGACTATGAATTGAGTGGTGGAATGTATGAACCTTGATCTCAGGATTGGTTTGATGATCAGGAATTAGCAAATTATTGCCTTCTGGGCCTGAAAAAGTAACTGTTGTTGCACAAATCAATGGTACACATGAAAATAAGAAACTTTGTAATAGATCTTATTAGAAAAATATTTTTCTCTCTTCCTGGACTGACCTATAACTCTCAATCCATGGGTATATTCTGTAAAAAAAAATTCAGCAAATAAAACCTTTTTCGTTTACAAGATAAGAGATGAGGATTGTGCTTTTAAAGTTTTATAGAGAGCAGAGGAGGCGCGAAAAGCTAAGGCAGACAGATATTTGGCTGCAAGTTTGCCTGATATGACAGTTGTAGTTATGCTGCAAGTTTGCATGAAAAGTATCAGCTGGACCTCTCCACTCAGGGAATAGGGGGGTGCTTGACATAATGATGGGAGGGAGGAGTGACCATGGGAGAAGAATGGGGGGGGAGTAGAGAGGGGAACGAAAGGTGATCTAAGGGGGTAGTTGTCTGAAGGAAGGGAGGAAATGACATAGGTTATAGGTGGGGATTCAGGAGGAAAAACATAAATAGGAATGACTGAGGTTGAGTGGTCCTCTTTGACCATGGATCACTGGACAGCAAAGTCCCACCTGACTTCTCAAATAAGATACTTTAAAAGTTTCTTATTTTCATGTGATTTAGGAAAGCATATGTAAATTGTTGGTTACCCTTTAGGTTAAACATCGGACGCAGAATGTGGAGTAATTAGAGAAAGTAGATGATGAACTATGGCTGTGGTCACATTTGGGCAGGCAATTGCGTTTACTGCATCCAGATCCGGATGCGGTGAACGCAATTGCCTTCACACACATTTTGTTTCCAAAATGTGTGCTGTGAACCGCAATGCGGTAACCGGATTGCTCCGTATGTGTAATCTGGAGCAATGCGGTTACCGTATACTTTGCTCATCCCTGCTGCCGCAGGGATAAGCAAGGTGTTACATGTTTATTAACACATTAAATATTAATATTAGCTGTGGGAAACATGTCTCTAGGGGGGAGCCCACCCCCCTAGAGACATGCTGTCCACTCCTCTAAGCATGTTAGGGGTTAATAAGCCATTTACAGTAAGCCGGCTATTGTCAGCTTTGCAGTAATTTATGAATGAAGCCGCGGCTCCTCTGACAGTAGAGCAGATACTGTACGTAATGTACGTATAGTATCTGCTGCTGTCCAAGGTCCTGTAATAATTTACATTAGGTCTATGGGCAGCGCACCGCCATAGACCTAATGTTAATGGTTACAGGACCTTGAACAGCGGCAGATACTATACGTACATTACGTACAGTATCTGCTCTACTGTCAGGAGCCGCGGCTTCATTCATACATTTGTACAAAGCCAACAATAGGCGGCTTACTGTAAATGGCTTATTAACCCCTAACATGCTGAGAGGAGTGGACAGCATGTCTCTGGGGGGGGGTGGGCACCCCCCTAGAGACATGTTTCCCACAGCTAATATTAATATTTAATGTGTTAATAAACATGTAACACTTTGTTCATCCCTGCGGCAGCAGGGATGAACAAAGTATACGGTAACCGCATTGCTCCAGATTACACATGCTGAGCAATATGGTTACCGCATTGCGGTTGCCAGAAGCGCTTGAAAACTGCAGCCTGCATAATTTTTAGCGCAGGTTGCAGATCTGGATCTGGTAACCGGATTGCATCTAGAGCAATCCAGTTACCATAATGGATTCCTATGGGGAGCGGTTCCTGCTCCGGTTTTGAGCTTTTTGAAAGCTCAAAACCGGATCAGGTTTCCAAAATTGAGCCGCAAATGTGACCCTAGCCTATGACTAGAAATAACATGTGGATCCCGACCCTGACAACTACTACTGCCTGGATGACATGTTCCAAGCATATAGATTTAATGATAAAACTTGGTGTTTGTCACTTAGCTCCATCACGATGCTGTTGAGGTTGACGTCTGCTCACCTTTGTCTGCCTGTGTTCGTACTGGAGCAGCTGGGTGAGCAGCATTTCGTGAATCACTGCGCCAGATGCATTCTTGCTCAGCACCGTGTCCCTCTGCAACACATTTGTTAATTCAGATATTCATACCGTGCTATTTGTATTAATATTTGCCGAATTGGATTACAGCTGGGACCTGCTTCCTAGGAAAACATGAGCAGATCAGACATTTAACTCCCATATCAAATCATTAAGGGCATTATTCATACCGCGGATGCATTAAGTCAAGCTCGGATTATGGTGGCGCAAATGGAACGAGAGCACACATACTCGTACAATGGCATCAATCATCGTTTCCTCGCTCTACGATGACAAGGAGCCGTGTGTTACTCGTACCATTTTTCTATTCTGACACAGATAAAGACAAATTATTTCCAATTAATGTTTATTCTATAGGAAAAAAACAACAGGGATGCCTAAATTACAGCGCCAGCCCTGCTGCGTATGTCACCATATCCTGTCAAGACCTCTTTCTTTAAAATAACGTGTAATATAGGGTAAGACTAATAGCTGATTTATATACAGTAATAACATTTGTATAAATAGGAAAAACAGAGTGGGTAATTGCAATTCTCTATTTATGGTACCCAACCCCCCCCCACACTTGGCCGAGCATGTATAATAAATTCCTATGGAGGATGGGGGTGTGCGGCTGCCACTTATCTCTGAATGGAAACTGCATGATCAGCCATGAATAGTAGTCATGCATAATATCATTTTCCTTCCCCAAGAGAAAATAATTGAGGGTGTCCATCAGACCCCAAGGCACATTAGAGCACTTGTATTACTGAACCTGCTAATTGGAATCTAATAAGATTTGAGAAAATGTTAAATTTTTAACATCATTTAACGCAATTTTAAGTTTCAACATCTGTGAAAATTATTTTTTATTAATTAAAAAAATCTTTACAGCTAGCTTTCCATCAAATAGAAATTAAGTTAGATTGTAAACTTTTGACAGCTTTAAACCACCACTAGGGGGAGCTTAAGAGCTCATAACATAATGTTTTTTTCACGGCTTCCCCATGCAGTGCATACTGGATGCAATAAGAGTTCTTGCTGTGTTTGGTATCTGGTGTGCTGAGCTGTCAGTAGTTGATCTACAGTGCATGTTTCCATTCTGGTGCTGAGTTTCTGAGGTGTTCCACCTTCCCTGTGATTGCTCTGCTACTTTACTGAGCAGCCTCTCCCGAAACTCTGCCAGTTGTACATCCTGTCCGAAGTGCTGTTTGACCTGCATTCCTGTGTCTGTTCTGATCTCTGTTATCTGACCCTGGACTGTTGCTAGATTTCTTTTTGTTTGCTCTCTTTACTTGTTGTGATCTCCTGCTTTTTTGTTTTATTTTTACCCCTTGACTGTGCCCTGTACACACCTTTGTTAATGCCCTGAATTTTCTTTCTGCTCTCCTGGAAACCTCAGGCTGGACTGTTGCATGACTATGCTTCTGTCTACTCCCTGAATACTATGAGCTCTCCTGGAACCTGACCCCAGATTATCTGACTTCCCAGCTTTATATACTCCTTTAAGTAGTGGCAGTGTCACACCCTAGGTATTAGTAGTGACTAGTGACACAGTTTTATTATTCAAAATTGGAGGGTAACCGGGCACTCCGGGAAATAGGAGCAGGCTCTGGCTGTTCTATGTATCAGCCTTTAATCCCTTGTGTACCATATTGCACGCTTTGTACCAGTAAAATAAATATCCTCTTTGGTTAGAAAAAAGATAGCGGCACTCACCGGTTTGATGCACGGTCCTTTATTCCACCTAACCCGGCAGGCCGGTGTTTAGTAGTGTGGGGAGAGGGGGTGGGAGACGGTGGACGACGGCAACCGTTTCGCGGTGTACTACCGCTTCTTGGACCTGTAGAAGCGGTAGTACACCGCAAAACAGTTGCCGTCGTCCCCTGTCTCCCACCCCCTCTCCCCGCACTACTACACACCAGCTTGCCGGGTTAGGTGGAATAAAGGACCGTGCATCAAACTGGTGAGTGCCGCTATCTTTTTTCTAACCAAAGAGGAGTTTTATTATTCACTTCAATGTGGAAATTGTATGCAGTAAGCTCATAAACTCTCCCGAGTGGCAGCTCAATGCTAACAGAATTTAATCAGTTAAACCTCTAGCAACATCTGTTGTACGTTTATGGAGGATGTTTTGCACTTAGTATATGGAAGAGGCTCAGCTGAGCGATATTCCTGCAATCATAGCAGTTTAACCTCTTAGATGCTGTTTCAGTAGTGACTGCAGTATTCTAGAGGTTGGGATAGATGGAGGTTAAGACTGTGGGGGCTTCTCATGGTGGACTAGGGATATGTCATGTTAAGGGCCTACTGAAGGCCACCTATTAGTGATGAGGGAGTACTACCATGCTCAGGTGCTTGTACTTGAAATGAGCAGGTTGGACACTTGGACGGGCTTGACTCAAGTACAGAGTATAATGGAAGTCATTGGTCATTGGGAAACTCAAGCATTTTTCCTGAAGAGTCTTCCAGAACAATACTTGAGTTTCTCATTGACTTCCATTATACTCGGTACTTGAATCGAGCCCTTCCAAGCATCCAACCTACTTGTTTGGAGTACTGAGCATGGTAGCGCTAACTCATCACTACCACCTATGTCTACTATGTTAGTATTCCTATGAGGCCCAAATTGTGTCTGGGCTTTATAGGAGACAGGGACTTAAACAACAGACTGCATAAGAAATTAAAGGGAACCTGACCCCTAAAAATCACCCCCCAGCCTATTAATACCTGTCCCTGCATCATCATTATGCTATTATACCTATCTCTTTGTGTAAAAATTGTGTACTTTGAATGTTTATAAAAGTGCTTTATATACCTCTAGATCTGCGACTTCTGATGTCTTGAGAAGTCACACAGGGCGTTCCCTGTGGCTTCTTTCCCCCGCCTGTAGTGATGGGCGTGATAATCCTTGTGGAGCATCATCTCCCCCCTCCATGGGCGCGGATTAGCCGGTATGATGCTAATCGCGTCATATCCGGCTATCCATTGGGTGTAGCGACGACCTCGCAATGTGCATTGCGCATGCGCGAGGTTACTTTACGGCAGCTTATTTGTGATGATAATCGCGTCATACTGGCTAATCTACGCCCATGGAGGGGGGAGATGATGCTCCACAAGGATTATCGGGGCATGAATAATTGCACTAAGGTGGGGGAAAGAAGCCACAGGGAACGCCCTGTGTGACTTCTCAAGACATCAGAAGCCGCAGATCTAGAGGTATATAAAGCACTTTTATAAACATTCAAAGCACACAATTTTTACACAATGGGGATAGGTATAATAGCATGATGATGGTGCACGGACAGGTATTAATAAGCTGGGGGGTGATTTTTAAGGGTCAGGTTCCCTTTAAGCAACTGTAGGTTCAAGGACTAACAAAATAAAAAAAATAAATTTAAATATGCCCCCTCAAAAAAATATAAAAAGTGTAAATCTCTCCCCTTTTTCCATAAAGCAAGTAGCAAAATCTAAAAAAATAAATAAAATAAATATATTAGATCTCACCACACACGCAATTGTCTGAATTAATTGTCTGAATTAATAAAATGTTAATTTGTTAATTGGTCATGTCACTTTCGCCCCAAAAAATGGAACATAAAGAGATCAGAAAGTCGTGTCAGGCAAATTATCTGACATAATGAAGTGGACAATTGTTGATTGTTTGAATGTACTGAAGGCTCCATATTAGAGTCTGAAATTAAATATAAGATGGCGTCGGTTAAACCGATATAAGTTTTTTTTCTCTAAAAACATGTCATGTTTTTGTGTCATGCACCCTAACGGAGTTTTTGGGGACTTTCCATGTCCCTCAATAACTTCATCTACCCTGCCAATTCTTGACATCACATAGAACCACCATGTGGAGCCAATCAACATTTAGCAGAAATTGATGGGGAACCAATCATTGTGAAGAATTGAGAATGTAACCAATGATTTTGAAGTTGTATTAGCATATGCCTATAAATAAATTCTATCAGGGTGCCACCCCAGAGGAACATGCTGACTTAGAACCAAATCTGCTGCCTGTTATATTCCTCCGTGCACGCTATAATGGCCTCCACTACGTCATGCCAAAGAAGACTAAGGCAGATTGCCTTGACAGTTGTATGGCCCACCAAAATGGTACCAATAAATAGTACAGCTGGAAGGTGTAATAAAGTGTTGGCTTTGAGAAATGGTCAACTTAAGCCAAAGGTATTTAAAAAAGCAGTGCAAACTTGGTGTCCTCATAACAATAGCGAACCGTAGAAAATCTGGTAATTTGGGACGCCACTGTGCAGAGGAGAAACTGTGAAAGAGTCACAGGGCTGATTGCTACAGATCTTGGATCCCCAGGGGTTTTTCACTACTTGGACAACCCCTTCTCATTCCCCGTGTGTGCTCCTTAAAAATAAAAAAATCTTATACTCCCTCTCCGGTGCCGCCATGGTTCTAGCAAACTCAGGCATTGTGTTCCTGGTGTCTACATGGCATTGTTATGACACACGAGCCCCGTGAACAATCAGCACCTTCAGACACAGGAGTACTCAACAAGAAGTAAGTAGCAGCCGCAGCGTTCACTTCCTGCTAACCGTCTGAAGGTGGGGAGAAGTAAGCTGGCACTGATTGTTCTCAGTGCTGATATGTCATAACAATGTCACATGGGCCCTGGGAACGCAGATTCCAACATTGCTGGAAACGTGCCGGCACCGGAGGCGAGTATAGCATTTTTTTATTTTTATGGGGGCGCACATGGGGAATGAGAAGGGGTTGTCCAAGTAGTGGACAGCGCCTTTAAACCAGCAGTATGCCATCACTTCCGAGATGGGAATACCCCTTCAACTAAGGCTAGGTGGCTCATTGGAAGCTTGGTATCAAAAGTGGGAACTCTAGCTCTTCTGGAGATGTATCGTTAACAGGCGTAGAATTTGGATATTTGCATTTTTTATGGTGTTATGATACAATTGTAATATCTAACACTAAATGACTTTGAAAATCTAAAAATTAAACAAACATACTGTATATTCAGATGGTAAAATAACAGACGGACCCTGCCAATAGACGGAGTTATGTTTCCTGTACTCAGATATGAATTGAAGCATCTAAACAACTTTATGAGATGGGACTACGGCACGATGCAGAAATCCATCATGTGGTGACAGCGGAGAGCCATGGCTTGGAAACATATGAAGGAGAGATTGTTTTTTTATTAGTCCAATAAAGATATATGTACAATGAAATAACCCATAAAATGGCAAAGCACTAAAAGGCATGATATGTAACATATCTTATATAAAAGGTGATAAAAACCCAGACCTGTAATAAAGTGTCACAGGTTGTAACAGTGAAGGATGGCAGAACTATGAAAACTGTGATACCGAGAAGTGGCATCCAGCACCCGGTACAAGACAAGGGTTTGCTCCCAGTCCGGGATTGAGCCCCTTACTCCCTAAGCACATGTATTAGATTTTAAGAAAATACTAATGTAATTATAGTGTGCCCTTTGACCCTGAAAGTTTATTAAAATCACTTGGTCTACATTACTATTTAATAAAAATGTAAATACACTTTAAGATCCCCATTGACTTCCAACATACTTGGGTACTCGAATCACGCCCATACGAGCATCCAACTACTCGTTACGAGTACTGAGCACCTGAGCATGGTAGCGGCCTCTTATCACTAGCTATAATCATACAAAATATTGCAGAGCCTGACCTTCTAAGAACAGTGTGGTATATAACGTAAGTTTTTTATTGACTCCTTGCAGGTCATTAAAGAGGAAACATAGGATTTAACCTCATTGAAGAAGTCTAAATACCACTGCCGCCCATGCACGACCTCCTTTATGCCTTGTGGACACTCTTATGTTACCACGTCAATGTTGTGACACCTTCCTACTGAAAACCAGACTAGCTCCTTTATTAAAGCCCTTTTCAGACTTGGCTCCCTTTTGTCAACATCTCTATTTTACAAGCTTGGGGGATCTAATTAAAAAGTCATGTAATCCCTGGAGACGAACACAAAGATCTGATGTTTACAATAAGCCCATTTTCTTGTCAATCTTTCTGGAAATAGCTGCACAGGAAAAACAGATTTTTCCGGGATAAAACTGTTTAGCGGCTCTGATGATTAACGTTTGCTATTCGCATTTCCACTTAAATGAGATTCCTGTAACCATTCATGAAAACACAGAATGGGAGATGGTTCTCCATTCTGGTTCACATTTCATGACGGAACAGGTAACAGGTAACGATCTTGTGGCCAGATAAACCACGTAAGGTCATTGTTAGGTGGCTGAACTCACAACACATAACCCGATGGAAACCTCTGACAGTCAGACTCCAATCACATACAATGCTGCCCTATACGTCCCATCAAATCTGAAGAGACTGTCGATATTCTTATTTTTTAAGGCATCATACATCTGATAATGAAATATACTAAAATTACCAATTCTTACCATCTATAGTCACTGTAAGATATACCAGCAATACTATACGTGACAGGTATGTATTGCACAGACAAAGGTCTGCTGTGATCAAAATCCAGGATGTTTGCGGGGACTTATTGTTCCACAAGCCTTTATATGATATGGGCTGGATTTAAGGATGGTCAGGAAGCGATGGGCGGGGCTGACCATTCACATACCTCCCATGGGTGTGTCACACCTGTTATAGTGTGACTCCTTCCTTTTCACATGTCTCTGATGTAAGCAATGTCTCTGTGTGTTTGGAAGTGGCTGGAGTCACCATCTTCTTGGAGACACATGGTCAGGAGACTGTCTCTCTCAGTGCTTGGGAGCAGGCATCCCTGGAAGCCTTGGGGGCCAGAGACGATGGCTAGAGAACCTGGTGCAGGAGGCTACAGTCTCGCTGAGGATCTGGAACAGACAGGAGTCTGTGATCCCACAGAGGTAGCTTCTTGGACGGTTGACTAAGAGGTCAGTGGACACTATAATGAACTAAGTGTGAAATGCCATGCGGGCAAACCTGCCCTTGGAACAGACCAGTGGTCATAATATGTTCTGACGATTTATATGAACTATGCTATAGCGGTTTATAGTTGTTAATAAACCAGCTAGACTGATTTAAACGTGAGATTGTTCCTATGTGCTTTACTCCTGTTGCCAAAAGTGTATCTCCTAATATCCTCGGCGAGCGCTACCTTACACCACCTTCAAAAAGGATCTATCACCAGGTCAAAAGCAGACAATTTTGTTGGTATTTTCTTCTCGTGGCTTGAATGAGTATTTCATTTTTTTTTTAGAATGAAAGGAAGTGGTTAACCTGCTGTGTTGGTGGAAATAAAAAACAAGGGCAATGGATTCTGGATTGTGATTTATTGTCAATCCGTTTTGGAGTGAAACATCTTCATCAGGACAATCCCAGTAACAGATATATTTACGGTCACCATCATAAATGGATCTGATAGAGCAGAGACACACTTATGCGAGCTGCAAGTGACTGTCTCATATGTATCTCTCATGACTCACCCGGATCGGCTCCTGCCTCTCTGGACGGGAGCGGGTCTTATTATACCCAAATAAGGTCCAAATAGAAAATACAGTTTATCAAGGAAAAAACATTCCTGGTATGGCTACATTGGCAGAAAACTAAAACATTTATCGCGTTTAGAATGTGATGATGCTAAAATGAAAAAAAAAAATTCTAAGGGCTAATGGGATTTAAAGAAAACATTAAAAAAATTAAAACGGGAGGAGAGGGAGGCACCAAATCCACCCCATTATACCTTTAGCATTCAGATTTTTTCTAATCAGTCAAACGTTAGATTAACATTTACCAGATATTGAAATAACACTTCCCTTATATCGATCCTCTCTATTAGGCTGGAGACACACTATGCGAGATGGTTGCAAGATATTCGCATGAGTCTCCCATGACTCACCAATCACAGTCACCGGTTCTCTGGATGTGAGCATGTCAGCTGCATACAAACACAAGCAGCTGACGCACTCCTGTGTAGAGAGACGGTAGCTATGCTGGGTGAGGCATGGGAGACTCATGCGAGTATCTTGCATGCATCTCGCATAGTGTGTCCCGATCTTAGCTGAGTACTAATGAGCATGGACTGCTGGCTCAGCGGCCTACATGAGAACTTACTCCATTTGTCCGGCATTCTTACCTGGTTAGTAATAAGTTTTATTATGAGGTGACAGTCTCCTTGAACCTTTGAAGAACTTGTTCTTGGTTCCAACTTAAACCATTTATCTATTCCTCCCACAGGGATCTCCTTTAAGTGAAAAAAAAAAACATAAAAAAAAAAAAATTAAATATTGGAAGAACAATATTCAGCTTTTTTGCTAAGACACCAAATGGATTTGACTAATTACCCTTCATCTCTCCCTGATGTATGGGAAACCAAAGGACAAAACTAGATAAAAGTAAAGGTTATATTACTTAATGGTCCTAATTAACGGACTGTCATCTTAATTAATTCTGCTAAGACAGAGGGTCGTGGGACGAAATCATTAATTTATAGGGAGATAGCTCGACCCAAAAACTAATAGACTGTTCTTGAAATATATATCTAACACATAACGCTCGAATGTCATCTTTTCTGAGCTACTTTTATGGATCTTTAAGGGAATCTGTCAGCAGGTTTTGGCTACCTCATCTGACAACAACATAATGTAGGCAAAGAAACTCTGAATCCAACAATGTGTCACTTAGATTACTGGCTGCAGTTGTTCTCACACAATCAAATGTTTTAGTTTCAGGAGCACAGCAGAGCTGGGAGAGCTGCCCCCGCCCACATCAGGCTCTGTATAAAGACTGTGCATTGGCTGTGAGGTGTCAATCAAAGCAGGGTGCAAAATGCCATGCTTGTGACTTTGTAGTCCTGTAATATTAATAACAAGGTAATAAAGGCTTTAGTTTAGGTAAACAATAGCAAAGAGCCTGATAAGGGAAGCACAGCTGACTTTTGTTTTTTGACCCCTGCATCATGCTGTCCTCAGCTTACATAGCAAAAACCTGCTGACAGATTCTATTTAAGCAGAGAGTAGGAAACACAATTTATCCAAAAAAGTGACATTTTGGAATGTAGATCTTAAAGTGCTCCAAAATTCGGTAGTTAAAGGGTTCCTGTCACCTCCAGAACGCCTCCTAAGCTACCAAAACACGTCCCTGCAGCATCCCATCACTAATCTCACACTTCTTTTGTCTCCTAAAAGCATCCTGTGAAAGTGCATAAAAACGTTTTAATACTCCCTCATTAGGCATTATAATTAGCAGGGGCTATATTCTTTAGCCCTTAGGGCGTGTTGTTTTGCAGGCTCCAGGATCCACCCTCTCTCTGTCTGTGTGCTCTACTTGTGCAGGCTTTGCCCTCCTCCCTCTCTATCACTCACAGAATGCAAATCATTAGTCCTGCCTTCAGCTGCACATCACAGCAGCACAGACAGAGAGAGGGTGGATCATTCGGGGTGTGAAAATGAGCACCTAGGGAGGGTTTAGAGTCTCACAGGGGACGCCCTGTGAGACTTATTCAGGGACAAGAAGTCTCAGATTTGTAAGTGTATATTGTTGATTATTCCAATGTTTCAGAGCGCTTTTTTTTTACAGAAAAGGACCACTAATAATGATCTGTCATGGTGCAGGGACAGTTATTAATAGGGTTGGGGGTGATTTGGAGGGGTCAGGTTCCCTTTAAATATAAACAAATATTCCACTATAAACAGTTTACGCGGTAGGTGCCGATGAAGGGAGAACACTGATCCACTCCTTCAATGATCTCAGGTTGGAGGGGAAATCTCTCTCCCTGCATTAGTAGAATTTGATTTATCGAACACTGGATTAAAGGACTTTGACTTATATTTAAAGGGGTCTTCCCATGTTATAAAGTAAAGATATACAGTACAGTGACAATGCCATGAATTTACAATTAGTCTGCTCTTCAGGATTCCCACAAATCTTGAAAATGAATGGCAAACAGTACTAGAGTACTGCTGCAATCCATTCTTTGTTTTTTTTTTTTTCCTGCTCAACAGCACTCAGACCAAGGAAAACTAGTGTGGCACCCATTCCAATAAATTGGGCCTCCATTAGCAAAATGGCTGAGGGCACTTCTGTGCATGAAAAAAACCTTAAAGTAAATGCAGGATTTGTGGGGTTTCATTAGGCAGACCATTTCTTTAGTGCTGTTACATTGTAGAGGGATCAGGAGGTGGTGAGTTCTCCTTCAATGGAAGTCTTCAGAGTGTCACATCTGCGACATTGGCCACCAGGTGTCGCTGTGTTCACTCCGAAGGTGGGGCTGGTGATAGAGTAGTTCGACTGTGTGGATGTTTTGTATGGCTTCCCAGCTGCAGTCATTAACTCTGACTTCAGCCAATTAAGAAGTACTGCAGCCTATTTGAATCCTCTGTGTGTTTTTGCTAGTTGCCAGATATATTCACTGTATTTATTTGGTATTATCCTGCTTTGTATTATTGATATTCTGGATTGACTCTGATTTTGTACTATTCTCCAGCCTCACGATTTTGTACTTTCCTGACCTCTCAGCTTTGACCCTGCTTGGGGATTTTTCTATTCCTGGACTGCAACCCACCTGTTGGCATCAACCCCCTGGACCTTGCAGTAAAGCCAGATCACTGTATAGGAGTTAAAGGGTGTCTGGGTATCTCAGGTCTCTATCTGACGGTGCGGTTTGTATTTAGTCTATCCGGGATTGCTGTTTTTACCTGTAACTCTAAAGGATGTCACACAGAGGCTGGACAGCATCTGTCTGGATGATTTAGTGAATCCTTCTTTGAGCAGGGGGTGGGACCAGATGACCCAGGAGGTCCCTTCCAACACTACCATTCAATGATTCTATGACCCTCACTGATCATAAAGTACTTAAATATCTTGGCTATGTGTCATCTCTGTAAAAGACAGTAAACTCCCTTTAAGAAACAACATAATAAGAGACAGAATTGTTTTGTGGGAGCAGGGGCGCAACTCCAATAGGTGCAGGGGTTGTGATTGCACCCGGGCCCTGCAGACTAGGGGGGCCCCAGATGTCCCTTTGGCCTGTAGAAAAAGACTAATACTGTTAAAAATTTGCAATAAGTGGGGGCCACGTTGGAGCTTTCGCATCGGGGCCCCTGGGCCTGAAGTTACGCCACTGTGGTGGAGGGTAGACCTACAATAATATTTCACATCGAGTTCTAATGGGCTCTAGAAACTTCGCCAATTTTATTTCTCTACAATTTTCCAAACTGGTAAAAACATAAAATCCGAAACCTCTGAATATTCATACCCGTTTGTGATATTACAGGATGAGTCACGCTACTTCTCACACAAACAGCTCTCGCTCCAGCAGCGGTAATTAATCCTTTCCTGTTTACTTACATTAATGGAGATGTTAAGGCATCCTAAGAAGTCATCCGCATTGTCCTCCGCTGAGCCGGTTGTTCCATTTGCTCTTGCCGATTTCACTATCTGCTTGAAGTACCTGTGTAGAGATCTCAACAGGATGAGCTAATTCTCTAATCACCTCATCGCGGCTCATAGACCATAATACACGGCTCTGTTTACTGCTTTACTGCCGAACTCTGGAAACGCTCCATTTCCGATATACTAATCAGAGAACAATAATGGATTACGAAGATTTGTAGATTCCGTTACTACATTTTATTTAAATATTTAAAGTGGAAGACATCATATTTTTTTTAACTGCCCCAAACCCATATTCTTGTCTATGGGATTCAGTGTTACAGGAGTTAATTCCGCTCTACAGCTGGACATACATTAAGTAAACACAAAACTTGCTCATTTTATTGCCACCTGGCAATACTCTTATGTGAATGGATTTGCCTTGATAACCCCCAGAGAGCAGATGTTAAATAAAAGACAGATTGAGCATCTTGTATTTCAACATACCTAATCGTTTGCTACAGGGGAAACCACAGCGCTTGTTTTTAAGCTCTTCACTTGGTTGCACTGAGTGTCCATGCTCACGGTGAACTTGGGAGAGATAACACTCAACAACTATGCAGGACCAGCTCTCGTAAGACCGACAACTCAATTGACTCCTAAAGTGCCACTATATATAGTTAGTGATGGGCGATGCTGAACTGTAAAGTTTGAGGTCCAGTGTCTGTGCATGTACTCCAATCAAGGATTTCCCTAAGAAGTCCATGTTACTGTTGGGTTCAGCTAGGGGGCTGCAAAATGGGGATTAAAAGCAGGGGAATCATACTTACAGAGGACCACACAAATGTTATACTACTTCCAGGTCTGCATATTAAACCTTATGTATATTCACTGCTTTCCCCGCCCACCCTCTGTGACAACATCTGTG
Source organism: Allobates femoralis (assembly GCA_033576535.1). Taxonomy (NCBI): domain Eukaryota; kingdom Metazoa; phylum Chordata; class Amphibia; order Anura; family Aromobatidae; genus Allobates; species Allobates femoralis. The sequence continues at coordinate 200,235,832 of JARQOC010000011.1, read as the reverse complement.
ATTGGCTGTTGCAGTCAGACTGTGCCCCCACTGCAACGGTCGCAAGGGCCTGGGGCACTCAACCAATCGGGTGTAGTCAGAGGGATGTCATGTGGTAGTCCCAGCAGTCGTGGCCCTGACTGAGCATGAAAAGGGATTATTTACAGGGGAAAATAAAGTCTTTGTCATGATGCCACCTGTGGTGTCTGGTCAGGGATGACCAGCGCTGCTGTTTGGACACCAGGGGGTAGATGTTGTAGCAGCTTGGTTTAAACACTCCCTACATGCGGAGCAGGCCCCCAGGGTTTGGTAATAGGGTCTCTGTGGATGATGGTGGTGGTGGTAGTTGTGGTGCAGAGAGGCGCAAAATAAGCGGACAGACACAGGGGATGCAGTTCATACCGGGTTCTTTACTTGCAGCTTAGTTCAATGCAGACCCAGCCAGGGCACTGTGCTCCTCCAGATTGCAGCTTGGCCAGCCCTCAGATAGTCCAGGAAGACTCTGCTAAGACACCCTTTATAAGCCTTTCTTTGCTGCCCTTTCTGTGCTTATAATCTCCTCTTCTCCTGTCCTGCGCCTTCATGCTACGAGTCCAAGGCACGTCCTCTTGACCCTCTATAGTTGCTGTGCCCAGAAGTGTATACGAGGTTGGCTACTGCACGTGCAGTCCAATAGCCAACAGTTTCCTGGTTTTAACATACAGCTTTCATACCAGATTAAGGCCAGTGCCCTCATACAGCTAGTTCCTCTACCAACGACCTGAACGGCAGTTGTAGATTCGGGGTCCTTCTGGCCAGGGTTCTGTGGTGACCTACCCACTGGTCCCACTCTGCCCTAGGTCTAGCCTCCCTAGAACTCCATCCTGCTGCTTCTTCTTCTTCCTAGCTCTCCTGGTGTCTGTTGGGTTATACACAATCAGTGGTGTGGGCGGGGTTATACACAATCAGTGGTATGGGTGGGGTTATACACAATCAGTGGTGGGGATGGGGGTCATACACAATCAGTGGTGTGGGCAGGGTTATACACAATCAATCAGTGGTGTGGGCAGGGTTATACACTATCAGTGGTGTGTGCGAGGTTATACACAATCAGTGGTCTGGGCGGGGTTATACACAATCAGTGGTGTGGGCAGGGTTATACACTATCAGTGGTGTGGGTGGGGTTATACACAATCAGTGGTGTGGGTGAGGTTATACACAATCAGTGGTGTGGGTGAGGTTATACACAATCAGTGGTGTGGGCAGGGTTATACACAATCAGTGGTGTGGGCAGGGTTATACACAATCAGTGGTGTGGGTGGGGTTATACACAATCAGTGGTGTGGGTGGGGTTATACACAATCAGTGGTGTGGGTGAGGTTATACACAATCAGTGGTGTGGGCAGGGTTATACACAATCAGTGGTGTGTGTGGGGTTATACACAATCAGTGATGTGGGTGGGGTTATACACAATCAGTGCTGTCTGTTGGGTTATACACAATCAGTGGTGTGGGCAGGGTTATACACAATCAATCAGTGGTGTGGGCAGGGTTATACACAATTAGTGGTGTGGGCGGGGTTATACACAATCAGTGGTGTGGGCGGGGTTATGCACAATCAGTGGTGTGGGCAGGGTTATACACAATCAATCAGTGGTGTGGGCGGGGTTATACACAATCAGTGGTATGGGCGGAGTTATACACAATCAATCAGTGGTGTGGGCGGGGTTATACACAATCAGTGGTGTGGCGGGGTTATACACAATCAGTGGTGTGGGCGGGGTTATACACAATCAGTGGCATAGGCGGGGTAATACACAATCAATCAGTGGTGTGGGCGGGGTTATACACAAATGGGCACGATTATACACAATCAGTAGTATAGGCGGGGTTATACACAATCAATGGTATAGGCAGGGTTATACACAATTAGTGGTATGAGCAGGGTAATACACCACCACATTCTAGATCTGCAACTGAGAAAACAGGGATTTTAACACAACTGCTGAACCCAGTAAACTTGTGATACATTGTTGGAATCAGGGTCCCTGTCTCTACATTATACTGCTGTCAGATGGGGAAGCAATAACCTGGTGACTGGTTCCCTTTAACTAATGTTGCCGGAGTGTCTATAATCTAGGTTACATTTACTTGGAACAGTATTAGATCAGCAGTGAGTATAAAAACTGTATATAATTATATGGGTTTTTGAAGTTTATCCTAACTGAACCCAAATTATTTACATTTGGCTGAATTACTAAATCACTTTCATACTCCATATGGAGTAAAATAAAATGACAGGATGAACCCCAGTGATCCGCTGTGATCTGCAGCGCCTCCGCAGGACAAACACTGCATTCTTCTTGGTTGCCAGAAGCCACTTTGGGGAGCACATTGTATCCGGTTTATATAATTTGCAGTAGGATCCCCTCGTGGTGCCTTTCTTATGTACCCCATTGTTTTCTTCCTAATTGATTCAGAGTTTACAATGCGCCCCAGTTTGCCCATCATCCATCAGTCACGTCCTGCATTGCAGCCGCAAACTAATTTTGCTTTAGTATTCGTTTATGCAAAACAAGAAGGAAGATCATTTTCTTGTTCATTATTTATTCTATTTTTAAGCAGAAATATGTTTCTCCAGTCTTGACCTAAAGAACGTAAAATGGCAAGTCACACGCGGGTCTAAAGCTGGAGACTGGTCAGGTTACGGCTAGACAGTAATATTTTCTTTAATTGCTTTTCCCCACTAATTGCTGTAGCTCCGCTGAACACCCTGCTGACACGCTCTGTAAATCTCCAGTATAACAAGACTGGGGAACATTTATTAAAATGAATGATTTTTAGAGTCTATTAATTGGAACATGAACTTGGTTTATGGCCATCAAAGTCGTCTCTGTACAAATCTGTAATAAGTGACTGTGATCACCCGGTGACATGAAGCATCACAAATCCACCAAGTAAATGCAATCTTTAAACAAAATATCTGCACTCTTTATGTTAGTTAATGAGTAGCCATATGGGCGCGGACACTTCTGGAATTGTCATGCCCTACAACAGTGTTTCCAAAACACGCGGCTCATGTTTTTGGGATTTCCTTAGCATTGTACTGTACAGGTGATGGCATTATTAAGGCATCAGAAGTTTCTGCAGATTCTCTCCCTTGTGCAATGCTAAGGGAATCCTGAAAACGTGATTCAGGGATGTGAGTCTGGAGTTTGGGAGACACTTTCCTACCGGCTCTAATCATGCCCACAGAGAATCCAAAGTGATCAGGATATCTCCACCTTCCTTCATCTGACTATTTATTGTCAAGTTTACTCACAGATTACAGCTGATCACAGTCACTCACCTGCCCATCCCTTTAAATCCACTGACTTCGTTCAGCTTCTTGCAAGCCTCTGCTACCGACACATCATCATCGTGATCCCTGGAGTGACACAATACATTTAAGTTCAGGTGAAAAAGCTTAATATAATTTAAAGGGAGTTTGTCATCCTGAAAACACAAATTAAGGTAAGAACATAGTCATATGGTCGTCCAAGCCCCTATAAAGTCATGCCTGTAGTGCTGTTTTTTTCAGGTCTTTGTAGTCCAAAATCAATATTTATTTTATATGCAAAATATGGTGTTTAGTGCACCCTTGGCGTGGTCAAGTGCACCATTGCACTCTCTCAGTTAGCATGTCTTGTAGCCTCTCGGTATGTTGATTGACAGTGCTAGTATACGTTTTGCAAGGGCCAAGGTGCTTGGTCTAGACTTTAACACCAGTGGCATGAGATCCTCTTGGTGTAAGAGATGTTATTCCCTACAGATGGTTCCCACTCAGGTCACCTATTACAGGAGCTCCAAATGAAACAGGAACCCCAAATAGTACAGGAACCCCAGATGGTACAGATACTCCAGATGGTACACAGGAACCCCAGATGGTACAACAACTCCAAATGGTTCAGGAACCCCAGACAGTACACAGGAACCCCAGATGGTACAGGAACTCCAGATGGTACAACAGCTTCACATGGTACAGGAACCCCAGACGGTACACAGGAATTTCAGATGGTACAGGAATTCCAGATGGTACACAGGAACCCCAGATGGTACAACAACTTCAAATGGTTCAGGAACCCCAGACAGTACACAGGAACCCCAGATGGTACAGGACCTCCAGATGGTACAACAGCTTCACATGGTACAGGAACCCTAGACGGTACACAGGAATTTCAGATGGTACAGGAATTCCAGATGGTACACAGGAACCCCAGATAGTACAACAACTCCAAATGGTACAGGAACCCCAGATGGTACAGAAATTCCAGATGGTACGCGCGAACCCCAGATGGTACAACAGTTCCAAATGGTACAGGAACCCCAGATGGTACAGGAACTCCAGATGGTACAACAGCTCCAAATGGTACAGGAACCCCAGATGGTACACAGGAACCCCAGATGGTACAGGAACTCCAAATGGTACAGGAATTCCAGATGGTACACAGGAACCCCAAATGGTACACAGGAACCCCAGATAGTACAACAACTCCAAATGGTACAGGAACCTCAGATGGTACATGAACTCCAGATGGTACACAGGAACCCCAGATAGTACAACAACTCCAAATGGTACAGGAACCCCAGATTGTACAGGAACTCCAGATGGTACAGGAACCCTAGATTTATGCAGTACACAAAGGAGATCTCAGTCCACTTTATGAAAATATTCTTTACTGATAAAGGTAGGGGGCATTCAGTACATTATGCACATCTTCTGCATAAAACAGGGGCATGAGCATGGTGGTTACAAATAGCGACATACAACTTGCAAGCCAAGATTCATAAACACAGCATATATAACATATTATCTTCTTTCTGTCTGCCTGTGACCCACTTCTGCAGTTGTACCAGTTCCCAAACTTGCCAGAGTAGTCTTCGTTCCTATGCTTCCAGGACTGGCTTACACGCTGCCTCTTTCAGCTCACCTCTTTAGCCGTCCTGGGCCCCTCAACCACAACTCTACTTCTGGCTTCAAGCAGTACTCACTACAGCCGGCTCCCTTCAGTCAAGCTCACTTCTCAGTGTTAAGGATCTTCCAGTCCTTTGTGGGTAAAACTGCCACTTTTTATTCAGCTAAATATCAGCTTACTACCTCTGCAATCTTCCTATTACACACACGCACATGTTGAGGCTGCCTTCACACTGCGTGATTTGTACATCTGTGTGGTTCCTTGAATTTTAAGTACCACACGGACAGGCACTGATCTGTACAAACAGATGCCAACTGATGCCAATGGACTGTTTTATTAATGGATCCGTCATCAGTTAGCCAAGATAGGGGTGGGAGGAGCTGTACCATGCTTCTGAGCATGCTCAGTACAGCAAAATGGATCGTAACGCATCCGTCTCTATAGACCCCCATATTATTTGACACGGACAGCTACGGATCCGTGTCTGTCCGTTTTTTTTCAAGGCAGCCCAAAATCAGAACAGTCTCCGATTCTGGGTGCATGAAAAAAACTGACACAAATGGATCAGTGACAAAACTGACACACACGGAGGGCCACTTAAGACCAATCTGTGCCCATAGGGATACATGGGAGGCCAAAACGGATCCATGGCTATGAGTTTTAAAACAGATAGACACAGATCCCAATTCATGCAGTGTGAAGGCAGTCTTAACCAAGAAGCATACCCTTTTGCTCCCTAAAGTTTTTCCCATTGCAAAGTTGTCTAAGTGTTAACTCTTCCTTGCCCAGCTTTCTTATCATAACATGTTTCCTTCTGCAAAACAGCCTAACAATCACATTTATTCAATAAAACTTCACAATGTCAAGTACAGTAATAACAATATATCATGCAGCAATCACAGATAGATCACAGTCATGTAAGAACATATTAGATCAACAACATCAGATCTTCAGGGAGTAGTCATTTGTTTACACTTGCTTAGTTAGTGCAAGCTCTGCTTGAAAAGAAACTTTGGCATGCGCGTGTACAGTGTGACTCCAGGAGCGAGTGCATGCGCACAGTCCTCTATTCTCTGCTGCAGTTGCTTACTACACTTACGGGTGTATCAGTATAGTGGGCAGCATAGAGATGAGAGGGCTCTCACGATTCCTCTACTCAGTGTGTCTAGAATGTGTCCAGCCCAGGCCCGTGGGGTACTCGGTCACTCAGGCGTCGGTCTCTGGGGAGGAAGTCACGGGTAGCGGTGCCTGAGGCAGTGGGCCCGGGGGAATGCAGATAAAAGAGGAATTGGCAATAAAAATTATAAAATGTCTGTCGTGACGCCACCTGTAGGGGTCCGGTGATGGCACCGGCGCTGCTTTGGCCTCTGGGGTGATGTGTGGCAGCTAGATGGAACCGCTCCTACAGGATGAGCGGGGTTCCCCGGGGCAGTCAATGGAGTTGGAGGGAATAGGGTAGCACGGTCGGTGAAGTGCGGATGGAAGGAGGGACACGCACACATAAAGTCTTTTGGTACCTTTACTGATGTTGACAGGTACACTCGACCGGAGATGAGGTAAACACTTCAGGACTTTCCACAGCAAGCAGGGTTGTAGGCTTCCTGGTGTCTGTTACTCTGCTGGAGTCTGGCAGGCATGAAACCTGACCAAACCGTTACTGCACTTTCTTGTGCACTTTCTGCACACCCGGATTTGCTACACTGAGGGCACTCTATGGGATTCCTGTCTTGGCCTAGACTATTGGCTTTCATTTGGTGGTGCTTCGGGTGTCCGGGAGCTAAACCCCCTATTTATTGTGCTGGTTTCTCTGCAAGGTCTGTACTGTGTCCTTGTAGCTCAGACCCAGTGACCGGAACTCTGTTAGGGTGAGTCGGTATGATTCCTCTGCCCCTTTCTTGGTACTCGCTTCTCTCCTTTTCCTGTGACACTTACTCTGAGGATCTACCACTTTCTCAGGTGTCTCTGGTATGGGCCTAGCGCGGCTCCAGTACCAGTTCAGCTCACTCAGCTCTTCACAGTTCTGCAGTGACTGCACACTCTGTTGTTTTCTCCTCCAGGACCCGTATTTATAGGGGGAACTGGCTTAAGGCAACCAGTGGAGCTCCCCCTACAGGTCTGGCGTGAAAGGTGTTGTTTATTAGTGGGGTCTGCTTGCTGTGTTACATCCTTCCATGTACCAAGGGAATCTGTGGTGACCTGGCACAGGGTGCCACAAATGCAATGAGTGACTGTCTGCTGTAACTGTGGAAGCAGGGCATGCTGAGTTGACAGTTTGGCGAGTGACAGCTCAGTTGTCCAATCAGGTACCGGGGAAGCCCAAGTTGTCTGTGTGTTGAATGACAGCACAGTAATTCAATCCGATTCCGGGAGGTGCTCTGTTGTTCAGGTGTTCCCTGCTCCCAGTGATTGTGCAGCTACTTAGCTGAGAAGTCTTTCACGGAACTCTGCCAGTCATGTGACCACCACTAGAGGTATGACTTTTATAGGGCTGACACCACTACATGACTGTGTTCTTAGTTTAAATTGTGTTTTCGAGATGACAAGTTCCCTTTAGAGGGGAGTTCAATAGATATTTGGAGGTAAGAAATGCATGTTACCTTATACTATGTTCATACATACCAAATATCCAGATGCAGCAGATCACTGAAGATATCATCAATTTCACTGTAGAAAAAAAATGGAGAGATGGAAAAAAAGAGCATCAGGTTATGAGGTAATAGAGATTACAGCAACAACTTTTCCTAAACAAATGCTAATAACCATCTAATTACCTTTCTATTCTGTCCCCTATATTTTTCTTAGATATATACCTAGCTAGCTAGATAGATAGACGGACACAGACAGAAAAGGGTCTCTGAAGAAGAGCAGTACATGGGCCCTTTGTAGCCCAATACCTCATCATAAATACCAATTCCACCTACTTACTCTTAGCCCTTGTTCAGCCGAATAGGTGGCACCAATGTAGTAGATAGATAGATAGATAGATAGATAGATAGATAGATAGATAGATAGATAGAGTTTAGATATCTATCCATCACTCCTCTATCTATCCATCACTTCTATCCATCACATCTATCTATCTATCTATCTATCTATCTATCTATCTATCTATCTATCTATCTATCTATCTATCTATCTATCTATCTACGGTATCTATCTATCTATCTATCTATCTATCTATCTATCTATCTATCTATCTATCTATCTATCTATCTATCTATCTACTATCTACACATAAAAGCAGCACCAGTAAAAATAAGGGTGCCAAACTTCCCAGGAAACAACCTATATATACAGATATATACAGAAAATAATGTATGTATGTACGCATGTGTATATGTATGTATTGTATGTTTATATCTAACCATATAATATCTTTATAATTGAACCATCTCCGTCAGGGTACACCAGGTGACATCGTCAGAGATATTGCAGGCGACGCACGGGAGTGCACACGTTTTTGGCACCCCGCCAGCGTCGCCATCACGTGTTTCAACGTGGCGATACCTCCGGCGACACTTTGGTGATGTTTCAGGCGACGTCGCTATTGGGGTGTCTAGAAACCCCAGCAGGGATCCTGTAACTTGGGAGCCTATGGTTCCCATCGCCTGTAACATCGCCGATCGTGATGTTACACAGGGCGATGCACACACATCGCCTGAGAGTGGTTGCGTGGTTTCACAGCAGTGCTCTGAAACCAGGCGACCACTCTCAGTCAATTTTTTGGGCAAAATCGCCACTTTACACGGGGCAACTCGCCGGCGATGATGCTGATGATAGGCCACGCCCCTGCATCTCCTGCGAAATCGCCGGCGATGTCACCTGGTGTGACGGTACCCTCGTATCTATACAGAACAAAAAAACCTATGTCACATGGACTACATAACATTCATTTTTCCATCATCTAATTTTGGAGTGCTGCCCCCATTTTTTGGGACTTTTTGTTTCTATGTAAGAGGTTTCCAGTGATAACCTTGAAGACTTGGCCCCCATTTTTTGGGACTTTTTGTTTCTATGTAAGAGGTTTCCAGTGATAACCTTGAAGACTTGGCCCCCATTTTTGGCTGTAAACATGTTGTCTTTACCCATCTTTCGATCTATGTCTCTATCTGTCTAATTTCCATTCAAGTGGCTTTCTTCCTTATAGAGCCGTGCCCTATGGATTTATAAAGCATTTTGACATATGGCCCACTGGAAGCAAATAATGTAAAGATAAGACCCTGGCCTGTGCGTTGCAGGTATTTTAGGTGCTCGGTGCCACTTACAAAAGGAAGTTTTCATTCCAAATTGGATTTAAGGTATTGCTCTTCACCTCGGTGACCTGGATATACTTGGCAGGCAGCACTTCCCTTATACTTGAGCGTTTCTCCATTTTGTCTTTCTTCTTTCGGAAGCTAAATTTTCTCTCTTTCTTTTCTTCAGTTTCTTTTGAGCTTTGCACAATCATAATTCCCAGCATGCAATATGGGTCGCTGAAACCTATTCCAATTATAAAGAGGCATGTAACCGAGCCTTGAACATGACTGATTTTGCATCTAATGAGAATTATAATTTCATAGAATTGTTGACCTCTAAAAAAAAAAGAAAAAAAAACACTCTGAAAAATTATGTTCCAAATGTCATATGTGAAACCTAGCAGGCTGGTCGCATTCATCACATACCCTGTAAGTGGGCTTTTATACAGCTCATACGAGTAAACGCTGCTTAATAGCTTCCATTAATACGCATCCACTGCCAGCTCTGTATTTTCCTCTGTTGTACTGAAGGTTCATGCAAGAGTTATGGTTATTTTATATGCAACCCTCTTAGCATACTTTATTTTTTGTTAACCCATTCCGCAGGGGCGGCGCCAGGTTTTTTTGGGCTCGGGGGAAAGAGTCATAACGAGCCTCTTTAACACATACATTCCCATAAATATACCGTAATCCCCCCTCATGCTCACTCCCCATTGTGTGATCTATTCACCTCATGCGCTTACTCTGCCCCCATGTACGCTCTCTCCCCCTGTGCACAGTCTCTCCCACAAGTTTGCAGTCTCTCTCCCCCATGCGCTGTCTCTCTCCCACCCATGTGCTCTCTTTCTCCCCTCTGTATACTGTCTCTCTTCCCCCAGTACTGTGCATAGAGCGCAGCGTCCAGACTGTTGGTTATTTGTCACTAAATGGCGATGCAGGAGATCAGCGCCACCCCTCGGGTGACATCACTAGTCTCTGCTACCGCTAACAGTCCGGATGCTGTGCTCGTTGCACAGCACTGGGGGGGGAAGACAGTGCACAGGAGTTGGAGGTATTAAGGGCTGGTCACATCATCTGGCAAGCAGTGAGGACAGTGTCCCTGATAGTGAGAGGGCCCCCTTGTTTGTCCAGGGCCCCGACACTTGTCCAGGTGCACCGCCCCTCAACCTGCACCAATATACTATAGCTATAATTTATTATAAACAATAGTTTAATGTGGTGAAATCATAAAATATGTAAACAATTTTAGTTCTTTGGGAGTCAAGGAGCTGTTTGAAGAGGGAGTGGGGCTGCTGGCAAGCAGCAAGGACAGTGTCCCTGACAGTGAGAGGGCCCCCTTGTTTGTCCAGGGCCCCGGCACTTGCCCTAGTGAACCGCCCCTCAACCTGCACCAATATACTATAGCCATCATTTATTATAAAGAATAGTTTAATGTGGTGAATTCATAAAATAAGTAAACAATATTAGTTCTTTGGGAGTCAAGGAGCTGTTTGGGGGCTGCAGCCCCCTAAAAATGTGCAGATAGGATTGTACTTGCCTACACCGTACCTTGCTTCTCCACTACGAAAAGAACAGAAAAAGGACATTTAAAACAGCCGGCAAGTTATTCAAAAACAATGGCTGCTGCAGTCTCAGGAGTGTCAAACAGCAGAGAGTCAGACCCCACTGATCTATTAATGGTGGCAGGAGTGGGCAGAGAAGAGGGCCCCTGTGCAAGAACAATATGGGCCCCTTGCAATCTAATAGGTCATCATAATGGTCCCCCTTATCTCTTGGGCCCCTATGTGCCTGCCTAGGTTACACCAATGGTATGTCCACTCCAGGCCACCAGTTTTAAAATTCACCCGTGGGTGCTTTCAACCTCTTTCCTCATCCTCAGTACATCACCGGTGTACTCTTTGACTTGAAACAGGTTGCTTGCATACCATTGCTTGACAAAGCAGTCAAACCATGCTCTAGTTTTAAGAAGGGGCATACAGGATGTCATTACATCCACTACAGTGTATATGGGGAATACACTGGCTTCCGACAAGAAACCAAATGAAATAAACAGTATAAAGTGGCTTTATTGACAGACAGCAAACATGGAGGCACTTGTACTTTTTATGTTGCCCAAAAATATATAAATGTCTCTGCATTCTGTACCCATCCTTGCTCTCCACTTCAACACCACTGGACTTGAAACCACACGAAAACTCCACACTTTAGGTCCTGCAACACTCTTAGGACCACGTCCCCAGTTCTTTCTGTGATGGTCACTCTCACACCGATATTTGAGACATGGTCTTCTCAACAATTGCTCTCAGCACTCTAGGTCCTTGCCCTCACAGTACCAACTTGTCCAACCAGACAGTTCCCCCTTGAACATGCACTCCAGCTTCCCCCTCACAAAACTACATGCACAACTGGATGTTACCCACCTGGATCACTAAGCTCTATCGTTTTTATGTGGCTTATGTGGCACCCTGCCTTAACAGGCAGCCACAGGACAACCTAGTGCATGGAGGGATTTCCAAAACAGGTAACCTATACACTCAACACCTTCCACCCCAGTCCTGTAGGGGAGCTCCACTTGCTGCCTTTAAGCAAGATCCCCTATAAATACCGGTGCTGGGGGTGGAGTTAGGCAGAGTGCAGTACCAGAGAGGACTGTGACGAGTTCAGTACGGAGCAGTACTCTGAAGGCAACCTTGTGCCAGAGTGAAGTATCCGAGAGTGAGGTTTGGAGGCAAGGCTAGAGAGAAAGAAGTAGAATTGGGGGCAGAGGAGCCATACCGGCTCACCCCACGGGAACAACCCGGACACCGGAGTCCGAGTCTGCTAAGGAGCATTTAGCCCAGCAGAAGAACACCGGTCCGACCAAGGAGACTTCGGTTTCCCCAGTCACCTCAAAATCCAAAATCCAAACATAGAGCCAGGACCCGCAGAAAATCCCCAGAGGTAGCGGTAATCCAGAGAAGGTTCTTACAAGAGCTCAGAGTTACAGAGGAAGAGAAAAGTGTAGGAGGCCAGGCCAGGTTCCATACAGGTCAGGGCTTCACCACAAGTAAAAGAAGTGACAAGGAGGCCTTATAAATCACTCGCTGTGGAAATCCTGAAGTGCATCCCGACCACCTGGAGTGTACTCTGGACAGTGCCGGTTTGTTATCAGTAAAACAGAATAGTACAGAAAACTACTATTCCCAGTGTGTGTGTCAGTTCTTACAGACCTGGTCCTGTCCAGCACAGAGACTGTAATTACCTCCCGCCTGCAGAGCCTCATCCCTGTGCCAACTCCTATCCCTACATCACTGCACCAGGGACCCGCTCCGCCTAAGGGGAGTTATACCATCAGGCTGCTCATCCAACATCCCCGGAGGTCTGCCTCAGGGCTGGTGCCATCACCAGACTCCGTAGGTGAAGTCACGACATCTACAATCAAATCCCTGTAAATATTCTTCCCCCCTTTTAAAAGCAACCCCCAGGGCACGGTCCCGGGCAATGACTGCCTGTGACATGCCCCAGAATCCAACGCCTGGCATCCGATTATCCCAAACCTTGGGGTGGGTCACTTACTAGCTGTCTTCACATGGCTATGGCTACGATAACTACGTCCGGTAGAACGTGCCTTCACTTTCAGTTTTGCTCACCTACCTGGACTTTGGCTGTTAGGACTAGTTTAGTCCTGCTTCTCCGGCTATATTTTCCCCTCATGGGAATACTCCCTTTTGGGGCAATCTCTTCCTTCGCCTCCTTTACGGATAACTGGTGGTCTCCTATGTCTTGGATAATCACAAAGGCAATTTCCCCTCTGTAACCTGGTGTAACACACATTTTGTCTCTTAATCTATTAGTCACTACTGAGTACCAAGGTTGTCACTCACACATGCTCTGTGCAACTGACACAAGACATATGGTAAGGTTTTAAATATTAGATGCTAGGGCCCAACCGATATGAGTCACCTTTATTTCGGTACGGCAAGAGTTAAGGAATCTTTCCTTGCTACTCCTTTCTTTGGTGTAGATGGTTTGTGACCACTCCCCTCCACCGTAAATAGTCACATGTTCCATCACATGTTGCTGGTTATAGAATCTTCATTCTTAACTGACCACCTTGGAGAGAAGAAGTCTGTTATAGTTGCTGGTGTCCTGATGTCTAGCTGCAACCTTGGAGAAGTGTGTTTCCTTTTGCTTTTGTTCCCCTGTCTGTCTATCTTCCCCTATTGTAGAGATGAAATCAAGTGCACTACTCATCAGTCTTTGCAATTGCCAGGGTGAGTGGAGGGACAGTATATAAACTAGGCACAATGAAGACTGGGGGAAAGACCCACTTAGGGACGTTAGGGAGTACTGGGTGCTTACACAAGTTAGTCAGGTGGTGACACCGTTAGGGCCTTACTACCCTTCTTCCATTGCCCGGTGTAGCATTTGTGTTGTGCCGCGCACTGGGAGTGGTTTATACCAACGTGATAGATGGTTAGAGTCCAGCGTTACCCGCATACAAACTCACATCTGGATCAACTTAGTGCCTTGGGTGGAATTTAGGAAGATGTATGAAGCTGTTGATCACATTAGGCCTACGGCGGTTTTACACTTTTTTCTGCCGGGCGCTTTCCTGCTCTGCAAATGATATAATCAGGTTGAAAAACTAATGACAAATGGGCACAGATCATAACAGTTCTTCGATATGGTGCCCCTAAGCCGAAATGATAAAGAAACAATCATGACAGAACATATTTTCCTCTATGTTTCCCTTGGGATCATTTTACTTCTTACTTGTGCGGAGATCCATTTCTTATTTCAGCAAGTAATATACAGAAGAGACACAAGGATGGATGATAAATAATGAGGCTGCTACCACCTGCCGTCAGTATGGATAGGAAAAAGAGAGCCCAGAATTGAAGAAAAAGTCCAGAAATAGAACAGAACTGCTACAATCTAATAAATCCATGTCAGGAATCCACCTGGATTTTGATGACATTTCCAAATCTGAAGAGAGTTTTGTTAGAGGTTTTTTTTACACCTTTTTTTTAAGCTTTTTTGTTTTCCAGTCTTTTGACTTAACAGTATGAAGTTTGCTGTTTGCAGCTCTGTAGTTGGAGGGGTAAGTCATAGCATTTGGGTGGAGGTGGAGGGGTGTATCTTAGTATTCAGATCTCCTCTCCCCCAGCCTTGAAATAGTTCAATTTCCCTCCACTAGGTGTCGCAGATAGAGTTCATTTCTACTTAGACCCCATGCTGTGCTGAGCTGTGTTTGCTGCCATTGATTTCCATTGAAGCTGCTGGGTTTTCCCAGTCTGTGGGTGGAGGTAGGGGCTCTTAGTCTAGGGCTGATCAGGAGCAAAGGGCAAGAATGGCGAACCAGACCTCTCCACCATCTGGGGTACCTCTGGGAACAGGGTCAGTTAGGGAACCCCAGTCTAAGAGTCAGACTAGCTCTCGTGAATGCCTTAACCATCTTGCCACCTGATTCCCTATCTCCTATATCATTGCTATATCACCCTGTGACAGATCCACTCCAAAATCCTCAAAAACAAAACATTTTCGCTGGAGTAAGATAGGTCAAATGGGTTAGAAGTCTGTGCAATGATGGAGAATTCTGCTATAATTTACTGCACTGTCTGTCAAAACTCAGCTCAGTTTGAGACTAGCTGCAAAATGACTTAATTAAAGGGAATCAGTCACCACATTTGACCTATCTAAACTAATAATATGGGCATACAGGTTATAAACTGCTGAAAATAATCATATCTGTCTGTCTCACATCAGATGTCTTGTTGTGGAGAAATCAGTTTACCGTATATCACTTTATGTAAATTATCTCTTCCAGGCTATGGGGAGGATGTTTCCTGGAAGACAACTCCGCCTCCAGGGCTTATTATAAATAGGAGGCGTTACCAGTGTGATACAATAATAGAGTGATACAATAACAGACAGAAGAGGAGACATGAAATTTGAATTCTTGCAACACAATTTTTGCAGCTCTGCTGTATTACAACAATATTACAAACCTGTCTACCTGTGAGATGGAGGCTGAAAATGAGAGAACCTGCTATCATTTATGGCACTGTCTGTCAAAACTCAGCTCAGTTTTGAGACTAGCTGCAAAATGACTATATATATATTTACACACAGCTCTGCAGTGAGATCAGGAGGGAAGAGAGCAGCCATCTCACTGGTGACTCCTCCTCCTATTTATAATAAGGCCTGGAGGTGGAGTTATCATCCAGGCAACGTCCTCCCCATAGCCTGGAACAGCTCATTTACATAAAGTGATAAAAGATGATTTCTCCACATCACAGCACCTAATATGAGGCAGACAGGGAGGACTTATTTCAGCAGTCTATAACCTGTATGTTCATGTTAATAGTTTGATAGGTCAAATGTGGTGACAGATTCCCTTTAAAATAAATGTTACTTTTTTAGGTAGCTTTTTTTTAGAGGTTTGTTTGTTTTTTTATGCATTTGCTATTGTCCGATGTTAAATGAAAGACAATAGGCAATTACATAATAATATATAAACCGCAAAGATTTTTTGTGCTCTTTTGCCTTGCCCGTGTTTTTTTTTTTATTAAGATAATTTTTTTAAAAGGACTCTGTAAGGTCATTTTTTCAGTATGATACTAATATTACCCTTGAATACTGTCTCGGCAGCCCTTTTAAAACATGTAAAAATCACTACTGTACCCTCTGTAGTTTTTTTGCTATAAGAATCTTCACACCCTGCAGGCAGCTGGTGCACTAGTCCTGGTCCATTGCTGTCATTGCTGAATAGTCCATGGTATGTAAATGTTATTTAAATATCCACGCCTATCCAAGCTCGTATTTCCTCCCCCCGCCCTGTGCTCTGTGTCTCACTACTAGTTTTCATTTTCACTTTGCTTGCACGGAAGGGCAGTGCAGTGATGTCACTACATGAATATTCAATCCCTGGGGAGTGGGCAGCAGAGAAGTAAGTGATCACTCACTGTGATTGACAGATGGAATATTTTTTGCAGTTAACAGAGGATAGTGGGTGACTATAAATAAAAGAAATACATGAATAGAGAGAGGCTCCCCAGACGAATTAGAAAATTGTATCAGTTACATATTGATTTTTGACCTGACAGATTCCCTTTAAATCATGCTCTGGGTAGGTTTATTTATAAGGTGTTTTCCCCAGTCTTTTCTTAGGAAAAAAATCTAATGCAAGGAATATTAAAACGGTACCAGAAAACTCTTTAAGTGGAATTCATGTATATTTCTTACAAGACACTTACAAAGTGTGTGTGAATGAAGTCTAAGAATAGAAACCAAAGATGGCAGAAGGACCTGTAGCTTCAGCAATGAACTTCCAGACTATTTTTTTCTCTCTGTAGGAATGCTGGCTGCCGTCTCCATCTAAGCATCTCTCACATCTCATTCACGCAGAGGTCCTGTCTTTTTTCAGTAAGAGTTACAATTCTTCTTAAATACCGTATACCATTTTTTAGAAAGCTGCTAGCTTACCTACATCATATCTATAGGGTCTTTGTATGCCGTGCACCAGGGGCTGGCTGGCAAATTTCAGCCTGGTGGGCAAGCACAAAGCAGTGGTCCAGTAGCAGAGTGGCCTCCCAGACCAACATGACAGATGGCCGGGCGGCCCCAAGACTGCTTGACCACTGGCCTTGTCCCTTGGGCCAGCAAGCCCCTGCCATGCACTATAACATAGCTTTACAAAGTGACTATAATCTGGCTAAGGCTATGTTCACATGTTGCATGTTTGCTGCATTTTTTTTCCAGCATTTTTTTTTTGTTTCATGCAAATTAAAGCTGATTTTTACAGGACCAGCAAAAGCTGGGAGATTTCAGAAATCTCATGCATGTCTTTTTCCAACTGAAATGGTAAACTGCTGCGTTTTTTTAATGCAGCTGCGTCAATTCTTTCAGCGTTTTTGCAGCTTTTTTTCACCATTGAAAGCAATGGGAAAGTGCAAAAACTTTATCATACATGTGCTGTACACAAATGATGTAGCAATTTGTAAAGTGCTGCAGAATATGTTTTTTGCTATATCAATAAAAAAAAATATTATGGCACTGCATTTAAAGTCTATGGAATGGATGGAGGTAGCCGAGCACTGTACTCAGCTAGAGTCAGCCGTCCTATAGGCTTTGAATAGAGCAGTAGTGGCAATGCGCAGACTCAAGACCTTCGTTCTTATGATCAGGGCTCCAGAAATCAGCAAATTATCCCCCCATTGAACATACTTCAGAAGCATACTTTAATCTCTTTAAAGGTACCGTCACACGCGGCAATATTGCTAGCAATTTCACTTGCAATTTACTGGTTGCAGTGAAATCATGGACACATTGTTCTATCTTGTTGCTGTGTACAAATGGAACAATGTCTCCATGATTTCACTGCAACCAGTAAGTTGCCAGTGAAATTGCTAGCAATATTGCCGCGTGTGATGGTACTTTAAGAATCACCTTAAAGGGGCAGTAAAGCAGAAAATAATACAGTTAAAGGGGTTGTCCAATGCTAAACTACAAGTCTGCAGTCACTTTATCTGACTTCAAATTTGTGAATCCTCACGATGGGCACATGACTGCAAGTATGTAATTTGCATACATGCAGTCCCATGCCAACTAGACTGTATCCAGCCTCGCTCAATGAAAGTGTATTGAGTGAGGCCAGATACAGGCTAGTCGGAATATGGCTAGAGGAATTCAAATCACATACTTGCAGTCATATGAATGCCCACTCCTGGCACCGCACAGTGGACTCCCCACTGCCCGCAGCGTTCATGATGTGAGAATTCACATATTGATTTAAAGCTTAAAGTGGATGTGCTGCAAACAATTGTACATTTTAATTATTAGATCTTTAAATAATAATAAATTCCACAATTGGATGTGCTAAAAAAATGTTCCTGTCCCGAGATTCTTATAAATGTGTCCCTGTGTAATGTATGTGTCATACCATACAGGAACAGGTCTGATATACCACAGCTCCTGGGCAGGGGAGCATGTAAGATAGTATACAGACATTACAGCCGGGGATCACAGAAGATAAGCATATTCAGACATTACAGCCGGGGATCACAGAAGATAAGAGTATACAGACATTACAGCCGGGGATCACAGAGGATAAGAGTATACAGACATTACAGCCAGGGTTCACAGAATATAAGAGTATACAGACATTACAGCTAGGGATCACAGAATATAAGAGTATACAGACATTACAGCCAGAAATCGCAGAATATAAGAGTATACAGACAGCTGGGGATCACAGAATATAAGAGTATACAGACATTACAGCTGGGGATCACAGAATATAAGAGTATACAGACATGACCACCGGGGATCACAGAATATAAGAGTATACAGACATTACAGCTGGGGATCACAGAATATAAGAGTATACAGACAATACAGTCGGGGATCACAGAATATGAGAGTATACAGACATGACAGCCGGGGATCACAGAATAGAAGAGTATACAGACATTACAACTGGGGATCACAGAATATAAGAGTATACAGACATTACAGCCGGGGATCACAGAATAATGATATTCTGTGATCCCCGGCTGTCATGTCTGTATACTCTTATATTCTGTGATCCCCAGCTGTAATGTATGTATAATTTTATACAGACTTTTATGTCTGTATACAGACATTACAGCTGAGAATTACAGAATATAAGAGTATTCAGATATTACACCCAGGGATCACAGAATGTAAGACTATACAGACATTATAGCTGGGGTCACAGAGTATAAGGTATACAGACATTACAGCCAGGGGCCACAGGTCACAGTATATAAGAGTACACAGAAATTACAGCTGGGGATCACAGAATATAAGAGTATACAGACATGACCACCGGGGATCACAGAATATAAGAGTATACATACATTACAAGCCGGGGATCACAGAATATAAGAGTATACAGACAATACAGTCGGGGATCACAGAATATAAGAGTATACAGACATGACAGCCGGGGATCACAGAATAGAAGAGTATACAGACATGACAACTGGGGATCACAGAATATAAGAGTATACAGACATTACAGCCGGGGATCACAGAATAATGATATTCTGTGATCCCCGGCTGTCATGTCTGTATACTCTTATATTCTGCTGTATCCACAGCTTAATGTATGTATAATTATTACAGACTTTTATGTATGTATCAGACATTACAGCTGGATTACAGAATATAAGAGTATTCAGACATTACAGCAGGGATCACGAATGTAAGACTATACAGACATTATAGCTGGGGTCCAGAGTATAAGAGTATACAGACATTACAGCCAGGGGCCACAGGTCACAGTATATAAGAGTATACAGACATTACAGCTGGGGATCACAGAATATAAGAGTATACAGACATTACAGCCGGGGATCACAGAATATAAGAGTATACAGACATTACAGCCGGGGATCACAGAATATAAGAGTATACAGACATTATAGCTGGAGATCACAGAATATCAGAGTATTCAGACATTATAGCTGGAGATCACGGAATATCAGAGTATACAGACATTACAGCCAGGGATCACAGAATATAAGAGTATACAGACATTATAGCTGGAGATCACAGAATATCAGAGTATTCAGACATTATAGCTGGAGATCACAGAATATCAGAGTATACAGACATTACAGCCGGGGATCACAGAATATAAGAGTATACAGACATTATAGCTGGAGATCACAGAATATCAGAGTATACAGACATTACAGCCGGGGATCACAGAATATAAGAGTATACAGACATTATAGCTGGAGATCACAGAATATCAGAGTATACAGACATTACAGCCGGGGATCACAGAATATAAGAGTATACAGAAAATACAGCCGGGGATCACAGAATATAAGAGTATACAGACATTACAGCGGGGATCACAGAATATAAGAGTATACAGACATTACAGCGGGGATCACAGAATATAAGAGTATATAGACATTACAGCCAGGGATCACAGAATATAAGAGTATACAGACATTACTGCTGGGAATCACAGAATATAAGAGTATACAGACATTACAGCCGGGGATCACAAAATATAAGAGTATACAGACATTACAGCAAGGGATCAGAGAATATAAGAGTATACAGACATTAGAGCTGGGGATCACAAAATATAAAAGAGTATACAGACATTACAGCCGGGGATCACAGAATATGAGTATACAGACATTACAGCCTAGAATCAGAGAATATAAGAGTATACAGACATTACAGCCAGGGATCATAGAATATAAGAGAGTATACAGACATTACAGCCTAGAATCGCAGAATATAAGAGTATACAGACATTACAACCAGGGATCACAGAATATAAAAGTATACAGGCATTACAGCTGGGGATCACAGAATATAAGAGCATACAGACATTACAGCCAGGGAACATAATAATAGCGTATACAGGCATTACAGCCGGGAATCACAGAATATAAGAGTATACAGACATTACAGCTTGGGATCACAGGATATAAGAGTATACAGACATTACAGCCAGGGATCACAGAATATAAGAGTATACAGGCATTACAGCCGATCCCTGGCTGTAATGTCTGTATACGCTTATATTCTGTGATCCCCGGCTGTAATGTCTGTATACTCTTATATTCTGTGATCCCCAACTGTAATGTCTATATACTCTTATATTCTGTGATCCCCAGCTGTAATGTCTGTATACTCTTATATTCTGTGATGCCTGGCTGTAGTGTCTGTATACTCTTATATTCTGTGATCCCCAGCTGTAATATCTGTATACTCTTATATTCTGTGATCCCCGGCTGTAATGTCTGTATACTCTTATATTCTGTGATCCCCAGCTGTAATGTCTATATACCCTTATATTCTGTGATCCCTGCCTGTAATGTCTGTATACTCCTATATTCTGTGATCCCCGGCTATAATGCCTGTATACTCTTATAGTCTGTGATCCCGGCTGTAATGTCTATATACTCTTATATTCTGTGATCCCCAGCTGTAATGTCTGTATACTCTTATATTCTGTGATGCCCGGCTGTAATGTCTGTATACTCTTATATTCTGTGATCCCAGCTGTAATGTCTCTATACCCTTATATTCTGTGATCCCTGGCTGTAATGTCTGTATACTCCTATATTCTGTGATCCCCTTGCTATAATGCCTGTATACTCTTATAGTTTGTGATCCCTGGCTGTAATGTCTGTATACTCATATTCTGTGATTCCCAGCTGTAATGTCTGTATACTCTTATATTCTGCGATCCCTGATTATAATGTCTATATACTCTTATATTCTGTGATCCCTGGCTGTAATGTCTGTATACTCATTCTGTGATCCCTGGCTGTAATGTCTGTATACTCTTATATTCTGTGATCTCCATCTGTAATGTCTGTATACTCTCTTCTTCCCTTGCCCAGGAGCTGTGGTATATCCCACCAGTTCCTGCATGGTCGGACACATACATTACACAGGGGCACATTTATAATATAATCTCATTACAGGAACTTTTTCATTAATACATCCAATTGTAGAACTTATTTTTGTTCTAAGATCTATAAATTAAAATGCACAATTGTTCATGACACAACCCCTTTATGCTGGTTTCATGAAGCGGTAAAGCAGCCACCTTTAACACTTGGATTATAGGTCCCTGCAATCAAATGAAACAAACTATGCTCGCCATAGAAGTTCAGCTCAGTAGATCGGAGGAGGTCCAAATCTGGTGGCCAAAAAGCAGCTGTATTTTGGCCATGTAAATGTGATTCCATAGAACCGGCAACCCTCCGGCCTTGGCTGATTGCACTCAGCTCCTTCTTTACGTCATTGACCTTCTTGCACTTCTACTCTTTTGAAGAACATAGTAAAGGCGCGTTCCCAACATCACAAAAGTCACAAACATGAAACGCTTTAAGACGCCGACATCCATCTCCCAAGGATTAGATTTGTCTTGGCATCTCCTAGGGCAAAGTTATCAAAATGTGTCAGCTGCTTGGAGCTCTGGACGGGGAAGCAGATTTATAATTAAGCAAGAAATAAAACAACATAAAGACGTTGGATCTGCACCAGTTTCTTGTTTCAGTCACTGCCATGTTCGTTTTGAGACTGGGATGTCTTGATAAAGAGACCCCGAGGACGTGCTCTGATTTTAGCTTTCTTCTCCATCTATTCGCTTGTTACGATGGAGCACATGTGCAGCAAAGGACCAGTGATCCACATATCTGGATCACAGGAGCCGAGCACCACTAGCCTGATTGCTTTCAACTGTTATTCTTGACCTGTAGTCAAGAGTGACACTTCCTTATATATAGATGAATGGATCCTGACATGTGCCTGCAGCTGCTATCCTGAATCCTAGCAGAAGGCCATCACTTTGCTATCTCATTCAAAGGACCAGAAAGATGCACATCTGCTGCACAAAAGCTGCTCGGTCTTAGGGGTCGCTTTCTGCCATCCGGAATACAACGAAGAATAATGAAAAAGGAAACATTACTTCCGGCGTTAGTAATCTGAAAATAGGAATTGTGCCAATACAAAGTAACTAAGAAAATAGTAAAAAGATACAAAACAGCAAAAGCAAATGTATTCTATAAGGAAAAAAAACTAGGAACAAAGGCAGAATTATAAAATATGGTACCAATAATTAGTCTGTATAGAAACACAGCAGCATTTTAACTTACAGTCTTTATATACACTCAACATCGAAATTGCAACATCAAAAATGAAACGTCATGGAGTTCTGGAAATCACAGGACAGACAGACATGTTTATGATCTGAAAATGATGAAAAAATGGAAACAAAATGTTCAAAACATCTTAATTTATTCAGTATCGAGTGTGCAGAAATCTCCGCACTTACACATCCTGCCTGCCATCAATGAGGAAGGTTCTGAGGCATTGAGTGAATTTGACCAAATCATCAAGATCCTCTGCTGGCAGCTCCTTTTACACTTGCCAGTCAATGGGAGAGAACTAAGGCAGGAAAAGGCGCAATTGAGTTTTAGCTGATTAAACGAAGTAAAGGGTACGTGTCGACCAATGACATTCCAGACGTGCCGAAGCTGCCAGCAGTGGACCCTGATGATTTACCCAAGCGCATTAAGCGTGTCAGACAACCATTAATAACCTCATTGATCGTAGCCAAGATGTGTGGTGCTCAAACTCACTACTTAATCGAGATGTTAGTAAAAACTGTTTCCCTTTTTTCATCATTTGCAAATTATTAACATGTCTATGATTTCCATAATTCCACCACTTTTCCTTCATGGTGCTGCAATTTCAGCCATGAAGTCGTATATATAAAGAATGCCATAGGTTATACTGTCAGGGAGTCCATAAATCTGCACATTTTTCTTCATTCTTAGTTTACCCTTTTTCCTAGCTCATTCGTCATAGAATCTGAGGAGGTGAGCCACTGTCAGGGCCACATAGTGATCATCATTCTCTCCTTGCTGTATCAATCATCCAATATTCCATAAATGTGTGATAGATGTGGTTCTACCTTGAGAACAGGACACAGTTGTATGCTATGATCAGTGGAGAGGTGGCCACACGCACATGGCTCTATTCAATCCATTCATTCATGGGCTTTCCAGCCACCTCTCCTAGAACAGTATCAGTGACAGGGCCCATTCTTGAAATAGATGCGGGCTCCATCGGTGGACATACATTTATAGCATAAGCAGAGGATATGCCATAAATATACGGGATGGGACAGTCCCTAGAAAAATGTTGTTAGTTCCATTGTCACTTCCAACTGTGATTGTCTTGTGCTAAATCATTGGTGCCTACAGGTCAAGGCCCAACATGGAGTCCTTTGGCTACCTAATGGGTATGTTTAAAGGGAATCTGTCAGCAGGTTTTCACTATGTCAGCTGAGGACAACATGCTCCAGGGGTTAAAAAACAAAAGTCAACTGTGCCTCTCTTATCAAGCTCTGTGCTATTGTTTATGTAAATTTAAGGCTTTATCACCTGGTGATTACCAATACTAGATTACTTTGTCATGTGCATAGAAGTCTGTCACACCCCCTGCCATGATTGTCACCTGTCTCTGTCAATGAATAATCTCTTTGGTGTGGGCGGGGGCAATCTCTAAAGGCCCTGTCACACGTGTCAATGTCGCCCGCGATATCGCTCTGCGTCACAGATTATTCGTCGCTCAGATGACGTAGGAGCGACGTCGTAGCGTGTGACACCACGACGCGACCAGCGATTTGTCGCTTGATCGCAGATTGCAGGTTTTCGGTCCAGACCATAAACTGGGCGATGATCGCTAAGTTGAGCTTGAGCGTCACTGTGTGTGACATGAGCTCAGCGACGTTGAAAGAAAAGATCTCTGTTGTGTGACTCGGTACAGCGACTAAAAATAATAGCTCTCGGGGTTGCGTTGTCGACACATCGCCGGGTCGTTGGCACCGGATATTGACATGTGTGACGTGTAACCGGCAATAATTGCTTGACGATCACGCGTCATCTGAGCGACGGCTAATCTGTGACGCATGAGCGATATCGCGAGAGACATTGACACTGTGACAGGGCCTTAACAGCTCAACTATATGCCTAGAACGAAAGGCTTTGATTGTGACAGAACGGCTGCAGCCAGTAATCTATGTGATACATTGTTAGTTTCAGAATCTCTTTGCCTATAACATGCTGCTCTCAGATGAGGTAGCAACAACCTGCTGACAGATTTCCTTCAAACCTGCTCACAGTATTTCCAATAATGTGTTGCAAATGTCCCAAGTTTTAGAATTAGTATCCTCTGTGCCAGTGGAATAAACTGAAGCTCATGGGCCCTGATGCAAAGCTCCAATTATGCAAATCTTTAGTAGCATTAGTCTTTTTCTATAAGTCAAATTGACTTTTGGGGCCCCCTAGGCTCCAGTGCCCGAGTGCGATTACAAGCCCTGCACCTGTTGTAGTTACGCCTCTGCCCAGTACAGCTTTATAGTAAAACACATCACACTTACCTGCACTTGGTTCCTAAGCCAATTCTTCCTTTACTTCCAACAGCCGGTGGGCTGCATGAGAACAACCTGTTAGTAGCCGTTTACTGTAATTTCCCCATCAGTTCCCCCTCTCATCGAATATCAGCAGAGCTGTGTTACTAATTGGATTTGTTAGGGCAGCTATGAACAGGAAAGTACAGTATATCGCCAATAATACTGCCCTCCTGCAGTCATAAATGTGCCACCCAGTTGCCCACCCCATTTGACGGATAGCGCCACCATGGATCAAAGCATCATTATCCTCATTGGAATCAGCATGGTAAAACAAATTTCTATTGGAAACCATGACAACAAAATAAATGTTTCACGGAATTTAATTACCGTACAATGAACGCGGGCGACCTTGGAAATGTTTACAAATAAAGCACGACATGGATACACAGCGCGCCGATTATGTTCTCACCCAATTATGGCAACACATATTGCGCGCAGGTTCTTGCACACAGTGTGCTATGTGGCAGGATTTTTTGGAAAGATCCATTATCCTCCTGTGATTTAGAAGAAGCCAATATTTTCTGTTACAGTCCTGCTGTGGTCTACATGCATAAGCAAAATAATGATGTCAAATCAAAAGTGACAAATAGAGGAAACATTATTTTTTGCTACATGGTGTGCACAGCTTGATTAAACTAGGAGATCATATCCTCCTGTGAACCTTCTAGTAAACTTTCAGTAGCATGATCATTTACGACATTGACAGAGATACCATACTTGCAAACGCTGGTTTAGATAAAATGCCACATAGAACACAAGTGAAGATACTTTTGTAGTAGGCTGTAGTGATTACCATATAGTTTTTGGGTCAATGCTTAGGTCAATATACAAACACAACATTGTAACAAGTATACAAAGACATCGAGAACCTAGAGAAAGAAGCCAAGTAAAGACTTGCTGACTCGTTAAAATCATCTGAACCTTTTTTTAGTTAATGATCCCCATCTTATTAACCTTATTAATGATCCACATTAGGGATGGGCGAATCCTGAAATACCCGGACTTGCTGGACTCTAACGAGTCCGGGTTCGAGACTCGGTACTCGTTGCGAGTCCAGCGAGTCCGAGTAGTAACCTGTACTTTTGCAGTGTATCTATACAGATACACTACAAAAGTACCCTAAAAGTTAATCTAAGGGGTTAAAAACAATAAACATTACTACTCACCTACTGTACTCCTGCACCTTATGTACCGGGACCGGTACCGAAGACCTCCGGCTGTTACAGGACCTCCGAGACCACCGGGAGAAGATGGGGAAAAGAACCTTGCAGTCCAGCCAATCAGCATTCAGCTGGCGGTCACATGGGTTGTGAAGTGGCTGCACTGCGGCCACATGACAAACCCATGTGACGCTAGCCAAATGCTGATTGGCTGAACTGCAAGGTCCTTTTCCCCATCTTCTCCGGTGGTCTCGGAGGTCCTGGAGCAGCCGGAGGTCTTCGGTCCCGGTCCCGGTACAGGAGTACAGGAGGTGAGTATTAATGTTTATTGTTTTTAACCCCTTAGATTAACTTTTAGGGTACTTTTGTAGTGTATCTGTATAGATACACTGCAAAAAGTACAGGGACTCGCTACCCCCGAGTAATTCCTAAGGAAACTCGGCGAGTAGCGAGTCCCCCGAGTCTGTTACTATTCGGGCGAGTCCCGAATAGTAGCGAGGAATTCGCCCATCCCTAATCCACATCTTATCAATTAATTCTAACTAGTAATTATTATTAGATAACCTTAGGTTGAATATGGATCATAGCAAGGTGTCATGAGAAAGAAGCCACACCGGTCAATGATGACCAAAGTAGACAAAGCCTTTGGGATGGTGGCATCTGTTGACCAGGCTTAGACATAGCTTCTCAACTTTTTCACTTCCAAATGTGTGTGTCGATACATCGGTACATACAGTGTACATTAACATAAAGGGGGTACATATTGATACATGAGACTGTTTAGATATGAGTCAGGTATTTAAAGTAAGAACAGTGCACAAATCTATTGACCACATTGACAACACCCACGCAATTATCGGCCATGCCTAGGTAATTAATGGTCTTTAGTTTCACAGTTTTTACTGGTCAAAACTTTGTAGGTATATAATGGTGAAACGTGCATTAGGGAGGAGGTATACAGAGTCTAAATGATGTTGTCACTATTCAGGTAACTTACATTGATGCAATGTGGTACTTTATGACCTGCTGCACTTTTTTCTTGGCTACTTAAAGGGAACCTGACCTCGAAAAATGTGCCCCCATCCTCTTTTACCTGTCCCTGCACCATGCTAATAGATTTCTAGCCATCCCTTTGTGCTTGTAAATTGATATAGTAAAGTTTAGAAAAGTTGTTTTGATACCTTATGATCTGCGCTTCTCATTATTAGAGAAGCCGCAAAAGGCGTTTTCCCCGCCCTGCCGCCTGCCTGTAAATTATTCATGCCCCTATGGGCGTGCTACAGAGCAGGGAGACAGTGCTCGTCATGTAAGGGGGGTAAAGCCGCTATGACGCTAATCACGTCATATCCGGCTTTACCACATCAGTACACCCTTTAGGGTGCACTGACGACCTCGCGATACCGATTGCGCATGCGCGTGAATAATTAACAAGCAGGTGGCGGGGAGGTCCAGAAAGGAACGCATTTTGCGGCTTCTCAAATAATGAGAAGCCGCAGATCATAAGGTATCAAAACAACTTTTCTAAACTTTACTGTATCGATTTACAAGCACAAAGGGATGGCTAGAAATCTATTAGCATGGTGCAGGGACAGGTATATAGAGGCTGGGGGCACATTTTTCGAGGTCAGGTTCCCTTAACTTCATTGTCATACCTGATTACCCTGGTTTGTTAGGTTAATGGTGGCCATTTTCACTAAAGGGATTAGGTTAGCTGCTATGATCATAATTACTATTTTTTTAAATACCCTCATAGTATGGATACTTGTTAAACTGTGCAGGCTGTTTTGGAGGCACTGCTCTGAGTTTTTAGTTTATTTTCAATAAAAAAATTCAATAAGTATTTTTATTGTCACTTGTTTTTTCAAGGTTTTATCTCTACCTCGATGATGTGTTAATCTAAAGTGTAAATTGCAGGGATCATCAAACAGATTCACTAGATACTGATTCATTGGCATGAAGGTATTACCTTGACTTTAGGTACTGAGCCCTACGAATCAGTTCCTAACTATGGTAATCCCTGGCACCTTTCTGATTTGTAGGTGCCTGCGCGATGTCATGAGTGATTTGCACTGCAAGAGTGATGTCACTGCCAAGCTTATGAATGAGGAGGGATGTCAGAAATTCCGACATCTAGAAGGCGATTTGTAGAGCCCTGGTCTGATGGCCATGAACTACCAGCATGACTGCTGGACTGGTGTAACGCGTATCTTTTTGATTCCTGCTAATGAACTGTAATTAATACTGAAGAGGAGGTAAACTCAGATGAGAAGTTCATCATAGTCAGGTGTCAAAAGAAGGAAGTCATGCTGGTTAATATTGACCCAAACTGACAACGCCATTGGGTGATATCCATATTGATCAGGATAGACTTGTTTTTTTGGGGGGTCAACGTGATAACAAACTTTTCAGATACAGATAAATATTGAGTATTTTTGCAAAATAGGTATTACAAGAAAATAAAACCTATGTAGGGATCTGCTACCCAGGTTGACTATTTTCTTAGGATTATGGCCTATAAAAGTCTAGGTAATTAAAATATCTGTCTTTCTTTAATAGTCCATGAATTCAAACCAATCTTTTTAGATATACTATGTCAAACATAGTAATTATTAATAGAAAAGTGAAGGTAACCTCAGGTGAAATATTGACCATACTGCACTGTCAGAAAATGAAGCAATGAAGGCCAATGTTGACCCAAGTTAATAATGCTTTTGGGATGATGGCAGCTGTTGCTAGGCTTAGGTTTGGTTTCTTAGTGTTTTTGCCTCAATGCTTCCAATGTATAGGTCAATATACATAGAGACTGTACAAAGATAGCAGCAAGTAAAGATAGATATAAAAGAGAATGGATTCTAGCTTCTCATTTTTTGGTCAATGAAAATAAAGCAATGTAGTATTGACTCTTCTATTGGGAACCACGACTTTGACGGCTCATCTTAAGAGCTTAGAGATAGTCACTGATTTTTCAGCCTTGATTCTCTGGCAAATGCCGTATTCTGTTAATTGAGCCCAGTTCCATACATTTTATAGTGGCTGTGCCTGATACTGCATTTTTTTGCAGCTCACTCCCATTCAGGTATATAGGACTGAACTGCAATGCCAAGCACAGTCAATTCAAAATGTATAGAACTGGGCTTGGTAAAAAAACAACAAAAACAAAAATGATGCGGTACTTATGATTGGGGCAACCCTATAATCAGCTGATCTGTGGGGGTATTGTTGATGGTCTATCCTAAAATCAACGAAAACCATAAATTGAGATGAAGCAACCTCGGGGTCAATACAAGAAAGTGAATATAATGAATGACAACTGACAACACCTTTGGGATGACGACAGCTGTTGACCAAGAAGAAAAGGTTAGACCAGAGCCACGCACATAAATAAAAAGCCATTATGTATCATGTTGTGATGTGTTGACCAGGACTCACAATATCTCTAGGATGGTGGCAGCTGTAGACCAGGCTTAGGCAACCTGTGGCTCTCCAGCTGTTGTTGAACTATATATTCCAGAAAGCCTAGTTCAACAACAGCTGGAAAGCAACAGAGGTTACCTCATTTGTACGTCAACATCTGGAGATCCAGAGAAAGGACAGAAGGTCAATAGAATGGAAATTCAAAGCCTCCAATGATATTCTTCAGCTTGATCAGAAGTAAATAAGTAAGTTGATGTTGGGATGAAATAGAAAAATATAAAATTCTAAAAATAAGACAGATTTAGACTTTTCTTCATTTATATAATGAGGATACTTACCATTGGCATCTTTTGCAAGAAGATTTCTGGCCTGAACCACTGTGACTTTCAAAGCGTAGATAGGTGCCTGGAAGAAAGGAACATCAAATGAAGAAATATAAAGAGATCACCCTTTGAAGATGAATGAAATGTACATCATATGCCTGAATTTGCGATGTCTGTCGGCAGTCTATTAGAAAAGAATTTGAAAACATACAATTTACTTTGGATTTGGATTTAAAATAAGGACATTAAAACCTAGCCTCAGCACTTCATGTGAGGGCTAAGAGTTTTTTCCCAAATCAAGCAGTTGCTTTGTTTCATGGGAGGGAAACAAAAAAATGAGGTGTATTCAACTTTTGAGGGGTTTTGGACCATGCTTATTTAGTAGAAGATAGCAGTGATATTGTCAGGATTCTGGCTTTTTCAGATCACCTCCTGTGTCGCACATTCCTTATCCAAGATGGGTACGGCTACCTCCTCTTGCCCATGTGTTCATGCTCCTTCTTATTTAAGCTCCAGTCCAACTTCTGGGTCTTGCTTATTTTGTTGAATCTCTGACTTCCTTAGTGACTCTTCAGTTGTGCTCCAACTCCAGCTATAATGGGGTTGATTCTTCCAACTTCCATGTAGTCAGATTTCCTGCTAAACTGTACCTGCTTCTGCTTGTCTCTCTTGAGCAGGCGGCTATGCCAAGGGTTTTTCTTTACCTTTGTTCCTTCCAGCTTGTTTTTCTACCTAAAGCTCAGTTTGCAATAAAAACTCCTCTGTGGCCTTCCTGTTTTATTATTTGAATTGCAGCTGCAGTGCTCTGGACTATTCAGGACTTGCACTCAGCTTCTCTGCTCTGCATTCAGTCCAGGACTGTGTTCTCAGAGACTTACCTTTCCCAGGCCTTCCTGGGTATGAATTATTGCTTATAGACTGGTCTGTTATTTGGCCACTTACAGTAAGCACTGTTATCAAGAGACTAATGTGCTTGGCATGACTGTGAATGAACTGTGACTTGCTTGATTTATGAACTCTATTGTTTGCTGCACCTACACTGTGTTTCTACATGTGTTTAATAGAGACTTTAATTAGACCTTGTCAGTCATGTCTTGCTCCACTCTACCAGATTCCTAAGGGTATTCATATAATTGTGTGGCAGATTGGCTGAGAAGTCTTCCTACAGCACCACAGCTGGAGAATTAGAACATTACACCGTTCATATTAAATTAATCAGATGTAGATTTAATGCACAGAAGGTCCGGGTCCACCAGAGTGAATATCATTTTTCGTAAATCTTCACTCCAGCTTATGAATAAGGCTCCTGCATTGAGACTCACCTATTTAAACCCAAATACTCCTAAAGGGTATTACAAATGGGTTTTCTAAAACAAACACTGCCTTAAAAGACATAACAGATGTGTAAAACAGGACTCATGTAAAGTAGAAAAGGGAATACAGTGATATAACTTCAAGCTTGTGGGACCCAATGCAAAATCGCCAACAAGATCCATAAATAAAAGTCTTTTCATATGGACCAAATTGATCTTTTGGGTCTTCCCGACTCAAGGGTGTGGGTGCGAATGTAACCACCGCACTTATTATAATTAATGCTTACAGGGGTGGATAGAAGGGTAGATAAAAAGACTGTTGCCCTCAAACATAATGCTTTAAGTAACATGCAGTTATAAGAAAAGAATCTATATTTATCCTGCAAGGGAGGCTAATATGACTAGATATGAAGAGCTGCAATCATTGTGCCTTAATGTCATTACTGTGTAAGTCATAACTCTCTTATATATACCGCAGGTATATAGTTACCATGAACTACTTGACCTTCATAAGTGTTGACAATCCGCAGTTTGTTTACCGGCTTTTTGTAGATTTGCTGTTTCCAAAAGGATGTATTTTTATGGACTAGAAAAACTCATCGCCATTGAAATGGCTTAATTGCTCCATGTACTTTACCTTTGGAGGCCTCAGAGCCTGAACATTGTGCTCCTCTGTACGTGTGTTCATCATTATGTCAATGCTCCATATTGTAGAATAACACACAGCCCATTGTACAGATGCATAACATTCCCATATCACTTGATTGCCATTTACTATACTCTACAGAAAGCAGGAGAACATCACTGAGACGACCCAAAATTGCAATGAGCAGTGGTTCTTTGAGCGGCCTATACACAAAATAGTTTTTGGCTAAAACTAAAAGTATATGGTATAATTGGCCAAGTTTTAAATTTTTTCTATATGATCTTCTTTATGATTCCAGCCAATCTTCTGTGTATTGTTGGGTTTTTAGGAGTGGTCTGATCAAAGAAGAGGGCAAGTGTGTGTAAGATATGATAAGACTGAAAACTGATCAGGGTAAAGAGGTGGTCTTTTGGAGAGGTTTTAGGGTGTGTGCCCACATAGTGGTTTTACGTCGGTTTAGCAGTGAAAACCGCCGGCGGTTTAGCATAGGTTTTATTTAAATTTATGTAAATCCTTAGCAGCTTTAGGACTTACAAGTAACCCTATGTAATTTAGAAACCGCTGTGCACACATAGTCGGTTTATGTGAGCGAATCCGCCCGCGGTTGAGCGGTTTTCCAGCGGTTTAGCAGCATACAGCATGTCAATTCTTTTCAGCGGTTTTTGATCGGTTCCATGAAAAAAATCCTCCATAGAAAACCGCCGGAAAAACCGCTGGAAAAACCGACTGAAAACCGCTGTGCACACGCTGAAAAAAAACGCCGGAAAACCACCGGAAAACAGCTGGAGACTTCAGAGCTCAGAACTGATAATTTCCAGCGGTTTACTGACGATTTGAACGTCACTAAACCACTATGTGGGCACACAGCCTTACTGTAATTCTAGTCCAGTTTACTGACATATAAACTAAAATATAAGACCTCATAATTATGGGCCATAGGGTAGGATTTGAAGTCTATGGCCTTATAATTCTCTCCCTGAATACATAGTTCTACAGAGGCACAATACTTCAGCACACAGCGTAGGCTACATAATAATAATAATAAAGCTTTATTTATATAGCGCCAACATATTCCGCAGCGCTTTACAATGTAGGATACAGAAAATATACAGTAAGAAATCACAGTAGAGATCAAATACAGTACAATAATTGGATACAAAACAATAGGCATAGAATCAATGTAATAAAGAGAATACAATAAATAAAGCAAGAAATGAAGGTGACCCTGCTCAAAAGAGCTTACAATCTACAATGGGATAGGGGTTGCACAAGGTACAGGGGCTTATTGCACTGATGGTCCAGGCATCTTGAGGAGATGTGGCATAGGACTAAGCTTACATGGATGGTCATTATACAGTCTGTGTAGAGCTTTTTGGTTTGGTGGAGTTTGTAGAAGAGTAATGTCCAGAGGGATAGCCCATTCACTATCTACAGTACAAAGGACTTCTATTAGGGAGTATGATAGGCCGCCTTAAAAAGATGCGTTTTTAGGGATCGTCTGAAGCCATGCAAGTTGTGGATAGTCCTGATTTCTTTGGGTAAAGCATTCCAGAGGTTTGGTGCAGCTCTGGAGAAATCTTGGAGCCGGGATAAATCCTAACCACAGTTACAAGAATTAAGCAAAACGAGGTACAGGACTTTGCTCCAGTGGCCACATTGGTAGTCTGTGGCAGCCGGACCAGAGCACTGTGAACCCCCTACTACCTTCCAATATCCCTGGCACCTCTTCCAATTAAGTAGTCATAATGCCGCACAGACGTTTTGATGCAACAAAGTCATGAGATAGAGGGGGTCCATTAATGAGAAGAAACATTGTGAATGCTGGTAGGTAGTAGGCAGTTCACAAAGAACCAAACCGGCCGATAGACCAAGGTCTTGGGAATCGTTTTGCTCACCTGTAGTAAATATTTTTTTTACCACCCACTATAGTACATACATGTGTCCTTCTGCACCATTCTAAATCTATGGCACTGAACATTTGAAGATATCTAAGCACTGAGCAAATGTCAGTCATAATTATCAATGCCATAGACTTGGACAATGGAGTGGAAGGACACAGGTGTATCCCATTAAAAAACTCCTTATTACTAGTGATGAGCGAGTACTAAAATGCTCGGGTGCTCGAAGCTCGGGCCGAGCATCCCGAGATACTCGTGTACTCGGCCCGAGTACCGAGCCCAATGTTATCCTATGGGAGACCCGAGTATTTTTACGAAAAGACTGCCGGCAGCATGTAGAAACCCTAAAAATGTCACAAAAGTCTCAGAAGAGTGCTCAAATGACATGGCAACACCATGGGGAAGACCCCTGGAAGCATTTCTCACTCAAAAGTCACAGCTGTGAACAATCTTGTCCGAGTTTCACGCCAATTTTACGGAGTCACCAGAAAACCTTCCAAAATGACACCAAAATGAATATTCAGGGTGGAAATGTTATGGGCACATACCCAATAGTGAAATACAGCTGGTGTATGTTACTTTTTGTGATTACATTAAAGATTTTACGTGAAAACATTGTGCGGCACTCCGATGTCCCTGAGAAGAGACGTACATGAAGCCCTGTCTTGACATATTGTGCCCATTTTGAGGAACTGGGTCTATTCTAGTATTTTCCTTTGCCTGTAAACCTGAAGTGCCCATTGTAAGGAAATGGGTGTATTGGAGTATAGCCCTTTGGCAGGGCAGCCAAAAATTGGGAGGCTCCACATTGTCCCTGGATAGAGACGTGCAGGAGGGCCTGTAAACCTGAAGTGGGTGTATTGTAGTATAGCCCTTTGGCAGGGCAGCCAAAAATTGGGAGTTTCAACAATGACCCATGCATACAGACATGCAGTAGGGCCTGTAAACCTGAAGTGGGTGTATTGTAGTCTAGCCCTTTGGCCAGGGCAGCCAAAAATTGGGAGTTTCAACAATGACCCATGCATACAGACATGCAGTAGGGCCTGTAAACCTGAAGTGGGTATATTGTAGTATAGCCCTTTGGCAGGGCAGCCAAAAATTGGGAGGTTCAACAATGACCCATGCATACAGACATACAGTAGGGACTGTAAACCTCAAGTGGGTGTATTATAGTATAGCCCTTTGGCAGGGCAGCCAAAAATTGGGAGGCTCCACATTGTCCCTGGATAGAGACGTGCAGGAGGGCCTGTAAACCTGAAGTGGGTGTATTGTAGTATAGCCCTTTGGCAGGGCAGCCAAAAATTGGGAGGCTCCACATTGTCCCTGGATAGAGACGTGCAGGAGGGCCTGTAAACCTGAAGTGGGTGTATTGTAGTATAGCCCTTTGGCAGGGCAGCCAAAAATTGGGAGGTTCAACAATGACCCATGCATACAGACTTGCAGTAGGGCCTGTAAACCTCAAGTGGGTGTATTGTAGTATAGCCCTTTGGCAGGGCAGCCAAAAATTGGGAGGCTCCACATTGTCCCTGGATAGAGACGTGCAGGAGGGCCTCAAAACATTTTTCCCATTGAAAAGGAGCGGGTCTCCTGTCGTTGTAATGCCCATTCTAAAAGAATGGGCGAAAAAATTTACCACTGCGGGTATACCTGAAACAACAGCCTAACTATTGTAACGCTCATCATGGTGGCACATGAGGAGAAGGAGGAACAGTCCAGCGATTAGGCAAAGTCCAGAAATGTGTACCCATGGGTGAGTGGAGGTAAATGGCAAATTCCCATAACAAAATTTAAATTCAGTTGTCATTTGTTGGTGGTGTGGTGAAGTCTGGCCCAATCCAACCCTTGTTCATCTTCATCAGAGTCAGCCTGTCAGCATTTTCAGTTGACAGGCGGGTGCGTTTATCAGTAATGATTCCACCTGCGGCACTGAAAACACGCTCTGACAAAACGCTAGCGGCAGGGCAGGCCAGGACTTCCAAGGCGTAGAGAGCCAATTCATGCCACGTGTCCAGCTTGGAGACCCAATAATTGTAAGGCACAGAGGAATCTCGCAGTACAGTTGTTCTATCTGCAAGGTACTCCTTCAGCATCTGGCCAAACTTAGCATTTCTTGTGGCACTACCCCGCACCTCAGGGGCTGTGGTACGTGAGGGGCTGAGAAAACTGTCCCACATCGTAAAGACTGTTCCCCTACCTCTGGCGGATTGGACTTGTGCCCCTCTCGGCCGTACGCCTTGGTTGTCCACCGATTCCTGACCTATGCCGCTAGCGTTTTGTGAGGGGAATGATTTGCCTACTTCCGTGACTATGGCCTTCTGGAACTGCTGCATTTTGGCTGACCTCTCCGCCTCAGGAATGAGAGACATAAAGTTCTCCTTGTAGCGTGGGTCTAACAGTGTTGCCAACCAGTACTGATTGTCGGCCAAGATGTTCTGAACGCGAGGGTCACGAGCCAGGCAGCTTACCATAAAGTCAGCCATGTGCGCCAGACTCTTAACAGCCATCACTTCAGTATCAAGACCAACACAATGAGTGAACATGCTGTCCTCCTCCTCCTCCTCCTCCTCATCTCCCCTGTCCTCTGGCCAGCCACGCTGAATCGAGGGTATGACTGGTGTGCATGTCATATCCTCAATTTGGCCAGAGAGTTGCTCCATGTCTTCATCCTCCTCCTCCTCGTCATAGTCCTCCACTGCACGTTGTGATGAGATGAGGCTGGGCTGTTTGTTATCACCCACACCCACTACTGTTTCTTGCTCCAAGTCATCGCGCTCGGCCTGCAATGCATCCTCTTTGTTTTTCAGCAGAGACCGTTTTAGAAGGCAGAGTAGTGGTATGGTGGATGCTAATAATGGCATCATCGCCGCTCACCATCTTGGTGGAGTCCTCAAAGTTTTGGAGGACGATACATAGGTCGGACATCCATCTCCACTCCTCAGGTGTTATGTGTGGAGTTTGACCCATTTCCCGACGGCTTAGGTGATGCAGGTAGTCCACAACTGCCCTCTTCTGCTCACATATCCTGACCAACATGTGCAGAGTTGAATTCCAACGCGTGGGGACATCACACACCAGTCTGTGGGCCGGAAGACGCAAACGGCGTTGAAAGCCGGCAAGGCCGGCTGAAGCAGCAGGTGACTTACGAAAATGTGCAGACAGACGGCGCACTTTTACTAGCAGTTCAGACAGCTCTGGGTATGACTTTATAAACCTCTGAACCACCAGGTTGAGCACATGGGCCATGCATGGAACATGCGTCAGCTGGCCTCGCCTCAAAGCTGCCACCAGGTTCCGGCCATTGTCACACACGACCTTTCCTGGCTTTAGGTTCAGAGGTGTGAGCCAGTGATCTGCCTGCTGTTTCAGAGCTGTCCACACCTCTTCTGCATTGTGGGGTTTGTCACCTATGGAGACTAGCTTCAGCACAGCCTGTTGCCGCTTCGTAGAGGCAGTGCTGCAGTGCTTCCAGCTTGGGACTGGTGTGGAGGGTACAGTGGATGAGGATGCGCAGGAGGAGGAGGCTGAGGAGCATGACATTCCGGAGCTGTAGAGTGTCGGTGAAACCCTGACAGAGGTAGGGCCTGCTATCCTTGGTGTGGGAAGGACGTGTTCCGTCCCTCGCTCAGACTGGGTCCCAGCCTCCACAATATTAACCCAGTGTGCCGTCAAGGAGATGTAGCGGCCTTGCCCACAAGCACTTGTCCACGTGTCTGTGGTTAGGTGGACTTTGGCTGAAACAGCGTTGTTCAGGGCACGTGTGATGCTTTGGGACACGTGGTTATTGAATGCGGGGACGGCACATCTGGAGAAATAGTGGCGGCTGGGGACCGAGTAACGTGGGACAGCAGCCCCCATCAGGTCGCGGAATGCTTCCATCTCCACAAGGTAACATTTCTAGCGCTATGAGTCGCGAAATGTGAGAATTGAGGACAGTGGCATGTGGGGCGTTGGCAGCGTATTTGCGCCTGCGTTCATAGGTTTGCTGAATGGATAATTGAACGCTGCGCTGGGACAAGGACGTGCTTGATGGTTGTGTTATTTGTACGTGGCCAACTTCTGGTGCAGGGACGGAGGCTTGTTCGCGGCCAGCATGGACAGGGGATTGGCTCGCACGCACAACACGCGAAGACGTAGCAGTGACATCAGCAAGCACCGCTCCTCGACTCTGTTGTACTTCCCACAAAGTCGGGTGCTTGGCTGACATGTGCCTGATCATGCTGGTGGTGGTCAGGCTGCTAGTTTTCGTACCCCTGCTGATACTGGCATGGCAGGTGTTGCAAATGGCCTTTTTAGAATCATCTGGAGCCAACTTAAAAAACTCCCAGACTCGGGAAGACCTAACATTTGCACAGGCACCTTGAGTCGTGTTGTTGTTCCGGGGAACGGTTGCCTGCCTTCTGCCTGCGGACCCGACTCTGCTTCGTACTGCCTGTTGGGATGCTAAGCCTCCCTCCCCCTGTGCACTGCTGTCCTCGCTCTGCATATCCTCCTGCCAGGTTAGGTCAGCTACTGGATCATCCACCACGTCGTCTTCCTCTTCCGCACCCTGATCCTCCTCCTGACTTCCTGGCAATTGTGTCTCATCATCGTCCACCCCTTGTTGAGACACGTTGCCAACGTTCCGTTCGTGAGAACGTGGCTGCTCAAATATTTGGGCATCTGTTCATACCATCTCCTCATCACCCACTTCAACAGGAGCTGGCGAGAGGCCAGATTCTGCGAATGGATACGTGAACAGCTCTTCCGAGTGTCCAACTGTGGGATCAGTAATGTGCGTGGACGTGTACTCGGCCTGGTGGTAAGAAGGAGGATCAGGTTGGGAAATGTGCGGTGCAGTATCACGGCTACTGACACTTGACCGTGTGGAAGACAGGGTGTTTGTGGAGGTGCCCATCTGACTTGAAGCTTTATCCGCTATCCAAGTAACAACCTGTTGACACTGGTCTTTCTTCAAAGAGGTGTACTACTGCGGGCCCCAAGAATTTGGGACAGGACGTGCGAGCAAGTAGATGTGTCACTTTGTTGTTGCGAAATTAGTGCTTGCACACGACCTCGGCCTCTGCCTGCACCACCATCACGTCCACTTCCTTGTTCCTTGCCAACGCCCTTGCCAACGCCCTTGCGCATTTTGCCTGTATACTGCGACAACAGTCAGGTGACTGTTCAGGTCACAGGAGAGTAGGATTTAAGTCCCTAACCTGTATCAAGGTAGTAAGTACACCAGTCTGGTGACTGTAATGGTCACAGGAGAGAAGGATTTTAGTCCCTAAGCTGTATCAAGGTAGTAAGTACAACAGTCTGGTGACTGTAATGGTCACAGGAGAGTAGGATTTTAGTCCCTAACCTGTATCAAGGTAGTAAGTACAACAGTCTGGTGACTGTAATGGTCACAGAAGAGTAGGATTTTAGTCCCTAACCTGTATCAAGGTAGTAAGTACAACAGTCTGGTGACTGTAATGGTCACAGGAGAGAAGGATTTTAGTCCCTAACCTGTATCAAGGTAGTAAGTACAACAGTCTGGTGACTGTAATGGTCACAGGAGAGTAGGATTTTAGTCCCTAACCTGTATCAAGGTAGTAAGTACACCAGTCTGGTAACTGTTCAGCTCACAGGAGAGTAGGATTTTAGTCCCTAACCTGTATCAAGGTAGTAAGTACACCAGTCTGGTAACTGTTCAGCTCACAGGAGAGTAGGATTTTAGTCCCTAACCTGTATCAAGGTAGTAAGTACAACAGTCTGGTGACTGTAATGGTCACAGGAGAGTAGAATTTTAGTCCCTAACCTGTATCAAGGTAGTAAGTACAACAGTCTGGTGACTGTAATGGTCACAGGAGAGAAGGATTTTAGTCCCTAACCTGTATCAAGGTAGTAAGTACAACAGTCTGGTGACTGTAATGGTCACAGGAGAGTAGGATTTTAGTCCCTAACCTGTATCAAGGTAGTAAGTACACCAGTCTGGTAACTGTTCAGCTCACAGGAGAGTAGGATTTTAGTCCCTAACCTGTATCAAGGTACTAAGTACACCAGTCTGGTAACTGTTCAGCTCACAGGAGAGTAGGATTTTAGTCCCTAACCTGTATCAAGGTAGTAAGTACACCAGTCTGGTGACTGTAATGGTCACAGGAGAGTAGGATTTTAGTCCCTAACCTGTATCAAGGTAGTGAGTACAACAGTCTGGTGACTGTAATGGTGACAGGAGAGTAGGATTTTAGTCCCTAACTTGTATCAAGGTAGTAAGTACACCAGTCTGGTGACTGTAATGTCAAAAATATAAACCCCGGCACACAATATGTGAATAAGAAAGTTCAAAGACACATCAAACGGTGTTGGAGCGTAACTGTAATTTATTCTCTCGCAGCTGAGCACAACGTAGAAGTATACAGTGTGACGTTTCGGCTAACATAGCCTTCCTCAGACACTGATGATATACTAGATCAGAGTGAATAAATGACAAAGAAAAACATGTCAAAAACATTGTGTACATATTATTGACAATATTACATGGTATACAAGAGAAAACAGTTGCATCCAATTGAAACTAGGATTGTAATAGAGTGAAAAATCAAAAACATAGTAAAGCCGAACTCATCGTACCAAAATGCGTAAGTGCTTATACATGGGGCTGCAACATGAATGAGGGAATCAAACGCAAGAAATCTGTGTGTAGAAAAAGACAATTATTAATCCATAATTGTATATGCACATCTAGACATATCTTGTCTCTGAAGGACCAAATATGGGAGGTGCATAGCAACTGATCATACACAATTCACCTCTCAGGTTTTGGGTTTGAAAAAACCCAGCTCATATATGCCTCCATCTAAGTATCACCCTACTGAGACCTATATAGCCCTAGTTAAAGCAGACGTAGAGAAGTGGCTAAAGGATGTCAGTAAAGGGGAATTACAAGTCAGACACAATCTTACAGTTGCAGAACGCCAGGCACTCAAGGACCTCAAGGACCGTAAAAATTTGATCATTAAACCAGCTGATAAGGGTGGGGCCTTGGTTGTTCTAGATAAAGCGTATTATGTAGAAGAGATTCAGACCCAATTATCTGACCGATCGACATATCTTCCAATAGACAGAGATCCTACTCTCTCCATAAGAAATTTAATTATGGAGAAGGTAGACTATTACTTGAGCATACAAGTCATTGATACTAAGCTTGCTGATTTTCTCATCAATCATCATCCCATTACACCTGTCTTTTATACGCTTCCAAAAATCCACAAGAACATGGATAGGCCGCCGGAAGACCTATAGTGGCTTCTACGGATTCTATTCTCTCTCCCATAGCCAGAACTATTGAAAAAATCCTATCCCCCCTTGTACCATTGACCCCTTCGTACATTAAGGATACCGGACACTTTCTGTCAATATTACAGGACATTCAGCCAGTACCATCTGGCTGTCATCTTGTTACTATGGATGTCACAAGCCTCTACACGAGCATCAGACATGGTGATGGCCTTGATGCGGTGTCTTGGTTTTTGAACAAACACACAAATTTCTCTATTCCCCAAAAGGATTTCTGCACGGACCTTTTAAATCTCGTTCTTACGAAAAACTTCTTTCTCTTTCAAGACCAATATTACGTCCAGTGTAAAGGCACCGCGATGGGCAGTAATGTAGCACCGCCGTATGCAAATATTTATATGTCTAAATTCGAGGAGGAGTATGTATATCCACAAACCCTTTACAAGACACATGCGGTCCTATGGCGACGCTACATTGATGACGTGTTCCTGGTATGGAACGGTGGTACTGATAGCCTTATGGAATTCTTTAATCACCTCAACACGTCAGTTAGTGGCCTTAATTTTACATTACATCATCATCAGACACAGATCAATTTTTTGGACACGTTGGTTTTGATTGATTCAAGGGGCGGGTTAAGCACTGACCTATACACCAAACCCACCGACAGGAATAGCCTGCTGCATTTCACAAGTTGCCACCCCCCACATATGAAGCAGTCCTTACCCAAGTCGCAACATATCAGGGTCAAGCGGATTGTGTCAGATCCAATAAAACTTAAGGAACGACAAGATGAGATGACACGGAAATTCGTCACTAGAGGTTATCCATCACGGTTTGCTCTCCCTCAATCAATGCAGCACAGAGTAATTAGGTCTCAGACCCCCAGGGTGGTGTTTGTGAATACTTACCATCCCTTCAATAAGTTCCTGCATGGGATACTCCGCAAACACTGGCCCCTATTAGGGACAGCATATCCTACCATTCCTGAATTTAAGAATCCACCATTAGTGTGTCATAAACGCCCTAATAATCTGAGAGATGGATTGGTCAGGGCTGACATAGGCCCACAAAGACCACCCTTAGTACAACGCTTTCTTTCCACTCCTCGGCATGGTACATTTCCGTGTCTAGGTTGTGTTCATTGTTCGAACATTACAAAAGGCCAATACTTTACTCATCCGAGAACAGGGAGGGCATACCCGATTAATGGATTCTTCACGTGCGATACCACTTATGTGGTGTATCTTATCAAATGCCCGTGCGGTCTCGGGTATGTTGGGGAGACCACCCAGCATGCCCGAGACCGCATAGGGAAACATAAGTCTACGATTAGGTGTAAACAGAACAT
Organism: Allobates femoralis; assembly: GCA_033576535.1. NCBI lineage: Eukaryota > Metazoa > Chordata > Amphibia > Anura > Aromobatidae > Allobates > Allobates femoralis. Next base: position 200,193,352 of record JARQOC010000011.1, on the reverse strand, counting down.
TCTACCGATTCCACATCATTTCAACGAGAACAGACACACCGTGGCCCAGTTGAAATATCAAATCATTGAGCAGGTCAATGTGGGCAGACGTGGCGGCAACAGGATACAGAGATTAAAGGAACGGGAATCCTACTGGATTCACCAGTTACAGACGTTGGCTCCATTTGGACTCAACAGAGAATATGATGTATTGCCATCTAGCTAAGCATTGAGGGCGTCCCTCTACAGAACTGGCATACTGTCAGATACTTCACTTTGTTCTATTTCCAACTTAAGATTTATGACAACAATGGGGAACTTTTGGCCGATCAATCTGGCTCTTTCATGTGACCTGGTCGTCATATTTATCCCACCACCATGCTTGTTTGTTTGCCATTAATGTCTATCATCATGATTACATTATTAACATCTACTATTGCATTGTTTTCATATTTCCTATACTTAGGGTGTGATGCACGGTGCACGGGACTGGTCAGAGGTGCTGTGATATAGGAGCTTATATATAATACAATGCTGTTTGGTGCTCGTTTTTCCTTTTGCATCTTAGGTCTTTATACACTGACACAATAACATTATTAATGTAATTGACATCAACTGACCAATACCTGTGCACTGTGCTTACTCACCTTTATTGTGGATATTACCCTATTTGTCTCTTGTAGATTATGGTTTACTTTCAGTGCTCCTATGTCCTTTAGTTTTCACACTAACTGCTTGTTTTTCTCTTTCTGGCAGAGATATTGACGGAGCTGGAGAGGGAGGCGTGACTCACAATCACCAGACTCACAGTCACCTGACTCGTCACATCTATGCTTGCGTTCCACTTCAGATCTCTTCCTGCGTTCCAGTGGCAGGAAGCAGGAGGCGATCTGCACACTAGTCAGTAATGCACATCACCTGTCTGCACACTACTTAAAGCACAGGACTGTAAGCAGCACTCCCCCACCTCCCCAGCACGCTGCAGGCTGCTGTATCACAGGTACCAGACTTTGTTGGGCTGTATATCCCAGTCCAGCTGTTATTCACTGTCTTTGCTTTGTTTCCAGGCCATTAATTCCTCTTATTTCACACCACTCTTGGGGCACAGATAGGAGCCAGTAATCTGTGTTTGCTGCTCAATAAGGTAGTACTGCACTAGTATGTTATATGGTGGGATAATTGAATGATGACAGTGTTTACTTGTAGTATGCTCATAACATCTTTCTGTACCTTGCCCTAGGTGGTTCTGGTAGTGGGAGTATTCATTAGATACTTTGGTGAAACTGCCCATTATATAAGGTCTGCTTTTGATCACAAATAACAGTGTCTTATAATAACTGTATATTGTAGTATTCACATGCTCATGTGATACCGCATTGTGTGGTATTTATTTACCCTTTTGACTCCAGACCCTCTGCCGGACCCCCTAAGGGCATTCAGACCCGTAAGATACTGTCACAATTGAACATATGTTACAGGTAATCAATCTACCTCAGGTTTTCTCTTTTTTCGCTTTATGAGCCCTTTTTAGGTCATGTGTTTACTCTATTGTCTGGTTTATATTTCTTTACTCAGTTCTTCTATGACCACAATTGTTAACAGAGCCCGTCGCTGATCTACACAGTTATCATAAATATACCATTGGGTTCCTCTGACAACCGCTACTCGCGACCATAGGTTCTGACCCTACCAGGTGCCCCTGGGTAAGCCTGGTGCTTGAGTTTAATTTTTTTTCCCCCAGCTTTTTGCCTCATTTTTATTTCTATTTTTCTCATTTAATAAAATATATATATAGATATATATACCTATATACGTTAGTCGTATTCGGGTTACACCTCCCATATTTGGTCCTTCAGAGACAAGATATGTCTAGATGTGCATATACAATTATGGATTAATAATTGTCTTTTTCTACACACAGATTTCTTGCGTTTGATTCCCTCATTCATGTTGCAGCCCCATGTATAAGCACTTACGCATTTTGGTACGATGAGTTCGGCTTTACTATGTTTTTGATTTTTCACTCTATTACAATCCTAGTTTCAATTGGATGCAACTGTTTTCTCTTGTATACCATGTAATATTGTCAATAATATGTACACAATGTTTTTGACATGTTTTTCTTTGTCATTTATTCACTCTGATCTAGTATATCATCAGTGTCTGAGGAAGGCTATGTTAGCCGAAACGTCACACTGTATACTTTTACGTTGTGCTCAGCTGCGAGAGAATAAATTACAGTTACGCTCCAACACCGTTTGATGTGTCTTTGAACTTTCTTATTCACATATTGTGTGCCGGGGTTTATATTTTTGATATTGGACTATTTTTCCCCAAGGCACCGATAATACAGGGTAGCCGGGCCTACTTTATTAATTGGTGACTGTAATGGTCACAGGAGAGTAGGATTTTAGTCCCTAACCTGTATCAAGGTAGTAAGTACAACAGTCTGGTGACTGTAATGGTCACAGGAGAGTAGGATTTTAGTCCCTAACCTGTATCAAGGTAGTAAGTACACCAGTGTGGTGACTGTAATGGTCACAGGAGAGTAGGATTTTAGTCCCTAACCTGTATCAAGGTAGTAAGTACAACAGTCTGGTGACTGTAATGGTCACAGGAGAGAAGGATTTTAGTCCCTAACCTGTATCAAGGTAGTAAGTACAACAGTCTGGTGACTGTAATGGTCACAGGAGAGTAGGATTTTAGTCCCTAACCTGTATCAAGGTAGTAAGTACACCAGTCTGGTAACTGTTCAGCTCACAGGAGAGTAGGATTTTAGTCCCTAACCTGTATCAAGGTAGTAAGTACACCAGTCTGGTAACTGTTCAGCTCACAGGAGAGTAGGATTTTAGTCCCTAACCTGTATCAAGGTAGTAAGTACACCAGTCTGGTAACTGTTCAGCTCACAGGAGAGTAGGATTTTAGTCCCTAACCTGTATCAAGGTAGTAAGTACACCAGTCTGGTGACTGTAATGGTCACAGGAGAGTAGGATTTTAGTCCCTAACCTGTATCAAGGTAGTGAGTACAACAGTCTGGTGACTGTAATGGTCACAGGAGAGAAGGATTTTAGTCCCTAACCTGTATCAAGGTAGTAAGTACAACAGTCTGGTGACTGTAATGGTCACAGGAGAGTAGGATTTTAGTCCCTAACCTGTATCAAGGTAGTAAGTACAACAGTCTGGTGACTGTAATGGTCACAGGAGAGTAGGATTTTAGTCCCTAACCTGTATCAAGGTAGTAAGTACACCAGTCTAGTGAATGTAATGGTCACAGGTAGTGATGGGCGAATCCTAAATTACTCGGAATCGCTTGACTCTAGCGAGTCCGAGCCCAGGACTCGCTACTCGTTGCGAGTCTAGCGAGTCCAATGTTAATGAATGGGGAAGCGAGTAATAGCGAGTAGTGTGAGATTTACAAATCGCAGATGTGTCTCGGAAGCTTCAGCCTGAAGCAATCCTAGTTTTGTCATTTATTTGCATTGGACTCGTTTACTTTGCAACTGTAATCGCTGGGAAACTCTCACAGATAAGAGTCCTGTCTTCTCTGTGTGCTGGCTGCTCCAGGGTCCTAGAGCCCGCCTGCTGCCTGATGTAGCAGTGCTGAGATTGTTCTCAGTCTGCTCATTCCCTGTGTACAGACATGAATGTCTGTGCACAGAGATGATGTAGCAGAGCTGAGATTGTTCTCAGTCTGCTCATTCCCTGTGCATAGACATCTATATCTATGCACAGGGATGAGCAGAGAGGACATCGCGTTTTGGACTGCGTCGGACGGAAGAGGATTTTTTTAATTAAAGATGGAGTCCCTAATGGCTTTTTTTTTTTTTATTTCTAATAAAAAAATTTCTTTGTGTTGTGTTTTTTTTAAAACAATTTAATAGAAATTCATGGCGATCATGTCTAATATTGGCGTGACCGCCATAAATTTCGGGCTTAGGGCCAGCTGATAATACAAAGCTGGCCCTAACCTCTATTACCCAGCGTGCCACCGCCACCAGGGCCGCTGGAAGAGCGGGGTTCAGCGCCAGAGGATGGCGCTTCAATGAACGTGCCATCTTCTGGGGCGGCTGCGGGCTGCAATTTGCAGCGGGGGGTGCCCAGAAAGCTTGGGCATCCCTGCGCTGCGGATTCCAGCCCCCAGCTGCTTAGCTGTACCTGGCTAGACATAGAAATTGAGCGGAGCCCCACGCATTTTTTTGACTCCGAATCCGAGACGACTCCAACACGACTCCGACTCCGACTCGACTCCGAGACGACTCCGACTCGACTCCGACTCCGAGACGACTCCGACTCGACTCCGAGACGACTCCGACTCCGAGACGACTCCGACTCCGAGACGACTCCGACTCCGAGACGACTCCGACTCCGAGACGACTCCGACTCCGAGACGACTCCGACTCCGAGACGACTCCGACTCCGAGACGACTCCGACTCCGAGACGACTCCGACTCTGAGACGACTCCGACTCCGAGACGACTCCGACTCCGACTCCGAGACGACTCCGACTCCGAGACGACTCCGACTCCGAGACGACTCCGACTCCGAGACGACTCCGACTCCGAGACGACTCCGACTCCGACTCGACTCCGAGACGACTCCGACCCCGAGACGACTCCGACTCCGAGACGACTCCGAGACGACTCCGACTCCGAGACGACTCCGAGACGACTCCGACTCCGAGACGACTCCGAGACGACTCCGACTCCGAGACGACTCCGACTCCGACTCGACTCCGAGACGACTCCGACCCCGAGACGACTCCGACTCCGAGACGACTCCAACTCCGACTCGACTCCGAGACGCCTCCGACTCCGAGACGACTCCGACTCCGAGACGACTCCGACTCTGAGGCGACTCCGACTCTGAGGTGACTCCGACTCTGAGACTCCGACTCTGAGACTCCGACTCTGAGACTCCGACTCTGAGACTCCGACTCTGAGACTCCGACTCTGAGACTCTGACTCTGAGACTCTGACTCTGAAATTCATTAAATAATAAAAAAAATGCGTGGGGCTCCGCGCAATTTCTATGTCTAGCCAGGTACAGCTAAGCAGCTGGGGGCTGGAATCCGCAGCGCAGGGATGCCCAAGCTTTCTGGGCACCCCCCGCTGCAAATTGCAGCCCGCAGCTGCCCCAGAAGATGGCGCGTTCATTGAAGCGCCATCCTCTGGCGCTGAACCCCGCTCTTCCAGCGGCCCTGGTGGCAGTGGCACGCTGGGTAATAAAGGGGTTAATACCAGCTTTGTTATACAAGCTGGTATTAAGCCCGAGATTCTTAATGTCAGGCCACGTTTGACCCAGCCACTAAGAATCTCCAATAAAGGGTTAAAAAAACACAACACAGAGAAAATTTTTTATTTGAAATAAAAAAAAAAGCCATTAGGGACTCCATCTTTAATTAAAAAAATCCTCTTCCGTTCGACGCAGTCCAAAACGCGATGTCCTCTCTCCTACATCCCCTGTGCATAAATATAGATGTCTATGCACAGGGAATGAGCAGACTGAGAACAATCTCAGCACTGCTACATCATCTCTGTGAGCAGGCAGGTTCTAGGACCCTGGAGCTGCACAGAGAAGACAGCTGGACTCGGCTCGCAAAGAAACAGCAGTTACTTTGTGAGTTTCCCTGCTATCACTGGCACAGTAGCCGAGTCTAATGCAAACAATGGCAATCCTAGTTTTGTCAGCGTTTCTGACAAAACTAGGATTGATATTGATTTGCATTGGACTCGTGCGAGTAATCACTGGGAAACTCGCAGAGTACCGAGTCCTGCGAGTCCCTTACTACTCGCCGAGTAACGAGTCCTAGCGAGTAGATTCGCCCATCCCTAGTCACAGGAGATTAGGATTTTAGTCCCTAACCTGTATCAAGGTAGTAAGTACACCAGTCTGGTAACTGTTCAGCTCACAGGAGAGTAGGATTTTAGTCCCTAACCTGTATCAAGGTAGTAAGTACACCAGTCTGGTGACTGTAATGGTCACAGGAGAGTAGGATTTTAGTCCCTAACCTGTATCAAGGTAGTAAGTACAACAGTCTGGTGACTGTAATGGTCACAGGAGAGAAGGATTTTAGTCCCTAACCTGTATCAATGTAGTAAGTACAACAGTCTGGTGACTGTAATGGTCACAGGAGAGTAGGATTTTAGTCCCTAACCTGTATCAAGGTAGTAAGTACACCAGTCTGGTAACTGTTCAGCTCACAGGAGAGTAGGATTTTAGTCTCTAACCTGTATCAAGGTAGTAAGTACAACAGTCTGGTGACTGTAATGGTCACAGGAGAGTAGGATTTTAGTCCCTAACCTGTATCAAGGTAGTAAGTACACCAGTCTGGTAACTGTTCAGCTCACAGGAGAGTAGGATTTTAGTCCCTAACCTGTATCAAGGTAATAAGTACACCAGTCTGGTAACTGTTCAGCTCACAGGAGAGTAGGATTTTAGTCCCTAACCTGTATCAAGCTAGTAAGTACAACAGTCTGGTGACTGTTATGGTCACAGAAAAGCTTGGATTCCGATCTGTATCACCCTGCCTATATCCTTCTAGATTAGTCCTGAGAAGGACTGTTGTGGTCAGCAGCAGTTTGCAGCCCTGCTCCGGATCTACCTATGAGGGCCGCAAATGTGTCCCTAAGCAGCAGCAGACACTGTCCCTACACTCACTGTCTGGATGGCTGTGTGCAGAGCACAGCGCGGCCGGGTCTTATAAAGGCTCGGTCACGCTGTGCAGGCCGGCCAATCACTGCAATGCCACAACTAACAGGGCTGTGGCATTGCAGTGGTCTGCCAGCCAATCCCTGCATGTGGGCTGACTCTCTAAAGAACGCCAACATGCAGGGATGAGGACCACGAGCACAGCACGAGTATCGCGAGATTACTCGGTGCTCGTCGAGTAGCCCGAGTGCAGTGATACTCGTGCGAGTACCGAGCAGCGCAGAGCATACTCGCTCATCACTATTAATTACCAATTCTTTTCAATGCATAGTTGGTCATTTATGAGGATGGAAATACCCCTTTAATCAAGTTGCAGTGAAGATAAGAGAGGGCACATTATAAGTATGTAATTGGGTAAGCTTGCTCAGATTCCCTAAGTATTTGTAAGGCCAATTCTTCTAAGAATTTCTAAACGATTGACTGTGTCTTATTAGGTAATATTATTAATATTATTTATAATTATAGCACCATTCATTCCATGGCGCTTTACAAGTCAAAGGGGGTTATACATAGTAAAAAACAAGTACCATAGTCATGAACAATACAAGGCACTGACAGGTACAGGAGGAGAAAGGACCCTGCCTGCGAGGATTCACAGTCTATAAGGACCTGCCTGTGAGTGTACACAGTCTATAAGGACCTGCCTGCAAGGGTTCACAGTCTACAAGGGATGGCTGAGGATAGAGTAGGTGAGGAGAGAGGACCCTGCCCACAAAGGCTCACTGTCCATAAGGGATGGCTGAGGATACAGTAGGTGAGGAGAGAGGACCCTACCCACGAGGGCTCACCATGTACAAGGAATGGGTGAGGATACAGTAGGTGAGGAGACAGGACCCTGCCTGCGAAACCTCAGTCTACAAGGGATGGGTGAGGATACAATAGGTAAGGAGCGAGGACCCTGCCCATGAGGGCTGACAGTATGCAAAGGAAGGGTGAGGATACAGTTGGTGAGGAAAGAGGACCCTACAAGTGAGGGCTCACAGTCTACAAGGAATGGGTGAGGATACAGTAGGGGAGGAGAGAGGACCCTGCCCATGAGGGCTCACACTCTACAAGAGATGGGTGAGGATACAGTAGGTGTGTGTGTGGTGTGTGTGGTAGTTATACAGGGGTAGTTAGGCTGTGTGTGTGTAGTTATACAGGGGGTTGTGTGTGTATAGTTATACTGGGGCTGTGTGTGTGTATAGTTATACTGGGGCAGTGTGTGTTATAGTTATACTGGAGCAGTGTGTGTAGTTATACAGGGGCAGTGTGTGTGTTAGTTATACAGGGGGCAGTGTGTGTGTAGTTATACAGTGAACAGTGTGTGTGTGTAGTTATACAGGGAGCAGTGTGTGTGTGTAGTTATACAGGGAGCAGTGGGTAGTTATACAGGCAGTGTGTGTGTAGTTATACAGGGAGCAGTGTGTGTGTGTAGTTATACAGGGGCAGTGTGTGTGTGTAGTTATACAGGGGGCAGTGTGTGTGTAGTTATACAGTGAACAGTGTGTGTGTGTAGTTATACAGGGGGCAGTGTGTGTGTAGTTATACGGCATGTGTGTGTATTATACAGGGGGCAGTGTGTGTGTAGTTATACAGGGAACAGTGTGTGGTGTGTGTGTGTTATACAGGGGCAGTGTGTGTGTGTAGTTATACAGGGGCAGTGTGTGTGTGTAGTTATACAGGGGGCAGTGTGTGTGTGTAGTTATACAGGGGGCAGTGTGTGTGTGTAGTTATACAGGGGCAGTGTGTGTGTGTAGTTATACAGGGGCAGTGTGTGTGTAGTTATACAGGGGGCAGTGTGTGTGTGTAGTTATACAGGGAACAGTGTGTGTGTGTAGTTATACAGGAACAGTGTGTGTGTGTGTGTGTTATACAGGGGCAGTGTGTGTGTGTAGTTATACAGGGGCAGTGTGTGTGTAATTATACAGGGGCAGTGTGTGTGTAGTTATACAGGGGCAGTGTGTGTGTGTAGTTATACAGGGGCAGTGTGTGTGTAGTTATACAGGGGGCAGTGTGTCTGTAGTTATACAGGGAGCAGTGTGTGTGTAGTTATACAGGGGCAGTGTGTATGTGTAGTTATACAGGGGGCAGTGTGTGTGTGTAGTTATACAGGGGGCAGTGTGTGTGTGTGTGTAGTTATACAGGGGGCAGTGTGTGTGTGTGTGTGTAGTTATACAGGGAGCAGTGTGTGTGTAGTTATACAGGGGCAGTGTGTGTGTGTGTGTGTGTGTGTGTGTATACAGGGACAGCACAAATGATCACTGAGTGGTTGGCAGCGCTTGCCCTGATGGCATCTGGGGTCACTGTGGGGCCTGGGCTGTCCGGTGACACACGGAGATCTCATCACGGGATCTCTGATGCAGGAGGGGAGTGGGGCGGTCCGCACCATGGCGCCTTTGGATCGTGGTGTCACTGAATGACAGCGTGATCCAAAGGGTTAACGGCACCAATCAGATCCCGGATCCAGTCGGTGCTGTTGGCCCCACATCTCAGATGATGAGATGATATGATGTGAGGGATCCAAAACATGGGGGCAGTGTCTGAAGGGCGGCCTGTTGTGTGTTTACATCTGGGTCCATGTGCTGGGCGTATTGTACCCCCATCAGTGGCATCTCATGAAGCTCTATGTGTATGTATAGAGCTTGTGCACCGTGCTGCGCATGGTCGACGGCCCTGTGTGGGGGGGTCCATGTGCTGGGCGTATTGTACCCCCATCAGTGGCATCTCATGAGACTCTATGTGTATGTATTGAGCTCGTGCACCGTGCTGCGCATGGTCGACGGCCCTGTGTGGGGGGGTCCATGTGCTGGGCGTATTGTACTCCCATCAGTGGCATCTCATGAAGCTCTATGTGTATGTATAGAGCTTGTGCACCGTGCTGCGCATGGTCGACGGCCCTGTGTGGGGCTATACACTGTGCTGCTGTGGCCCCTATATATGCTGAGCTGTAAGCTGACATATACGCCGTGCTGCTGGTTGCTCTAGGCCACTGCCCACTGAATACATCGAGATGGCAAGATCGGTATTTAAGGGCCGGACGGGACAGGAGTTTTATCTTAGGGAGACCCAAAAATAGCTACTTGCCAAATAAATACTGAGGACGTGACCACGCCCCCTCTATGACCCCGCCCCTGCATTATCAGTCTGTGACCCCGCCCCACTGTACAAATTGTCTGAATATTTAGGAGAAAGTGGTGAAATGCTGTGGGTTGTCGGGTAAAACTCATTTGCATATGTCAATAAACGTTGTTGGAAGAGGTGGGTCTTGAAGTTCCTTTTAAAGATTTCTATAGTGGCGAGAATCTGATCTGTTGTGGCAGAGAGTACCAGAGTATGGGGGAAGCACGGGAGAAATCTTGTATGCGGTTGTGGGAAGAGAAGATAATAGTGGAGGAGAGAAGGAGATCTTGTGAAAATCAGATATTACATGCAGGTAAGTACAGGGACACCATGTCACAGATGTATGGAGGAGAAAGGTTGTGGATGGCTTTTTATGTCATGGTAAGAGTTTAGAATTTGAGTCTTTTGGCAATGGAAAGCCAGTTAAACAATTTGCAGAGATGAGAGGCCGGGGAATAGCAAGGGGACAGGTGGATTACTTGGGCTGCAGAGTTTAGGATAGATTGGAGAGGTGTGAGAGTGTTAGAAGGGAGGTCAGAGAGCAGGAGATTGCAGTTTTTGAGGCAAAAGATGATGATGACATCTGCACTAGTGGTTTTGCGGATTCTTAGTTAAGGGATGTACAGATCTGAAAAATATTTCTGAGTTGGAGTCGGCTGGAGGTGGAGAGGTTTCGGGTATGTGGTTTAAAGGAGAGGGTAGAGTCGAGGGTTACCCGAGCCAACAAGCTTGTGGGACTGGGGAGGGAGAGCAGCTGTTGACTTTGATGATGGGTCCGGTGGAGGGGTAGAGTGAGGTGGGGGAAAGATGATTAATTCTGTTTTGTCCATGTTCAGTTTTTGAAATCAAGCAGAGAAAAATGAAGAAATAGCTGACGAACATTCTATTTGGTAAGGAGGTGATATCAGGTCCAGAGAGGTACAGATCTGTGTCATCAGCATAGAAATGATACTGAAAGCTGAGAGACTCTATGAACTGTTCCAGGCCGAAGGTGTAGATGGAGAAGAGCAAAAGGGCCTAAAACTGAACCTCGGGGGACACCGACAGACAAAAGGCAAGATGAGGAGGTCATGTGTGAATGGGAGACACTGAAAATCCAGTCGGTTAGGTGAGAAGAGATCAGTAGTATCCCCTAATTTAAACCGTCGTCTCATGGTGATGAGTTCATGGTAAAATAACATGGCTCCTTTCTCACTCAGCACATAACACTTTGTTATCACTTTACCTTTGACTCTTTGACACGCATCAGGATAGACTCGTGGTCACTCTCGCTTATTCCAAAAACCTGTAAAAATATATATTTTTTTTTTACGAGGAACAGAAAAATAACAAGGCATTATTAGGGTTGGAGCACAAAGCCGGGGGATATATGTTTGGTGTCTAATTATCCGCTGTAGCCGAGTGCAACCTGCCATGTGTTTCCTGCAAGTTGGCGAGCTCTCTGAAGGCAGCCGCTCAGCAAATGCGGAATGACATTTCCAAAGCCAATTGCCTTTGTCTCTTGTCTCTGTTGTATCATGACACAGACTTTGTGCAATGACTGTCCACAAGCTTTCTGCTTAAAGGGATGGATGCTTAAAATAAATGTCACTGGATGTCACATGAAAACCTTTGTATTCTATTGATGGTGCAGCATCTACAGGCAGAATGTACTGCCATCATTGCTATAGCGGAGCTTAACATCTCTAGAAACTACAAGGCAAGTTGAGTAGACATTTAACAGGAAACAATGTTTGGAGGAAAATTAGATTTATAACTGTCATTTATTTTTCTAGGGTAGTCTACTTTTGACAGTTTCCTAGAGGGGTTCACCCAAAATTATTTGCTCATTGGAGCTGGGATCCCTCGTCATCTGTAATCTATGGGAGTAGAAGTGTTCAATTTTCCTGCAGCGCCTCCACTGGAAGAATCAAGTATTACACAGTTTACATGCAAATCATGCGTTGTCTGCAATGAATAGACATGCTGAGAGCTCACGTGTAGATAGAAATGATTTTAGCAGATGCTCTTTTGTTCTTTATTGCAAAGAGCAAAAATTTGCAACAATAGAAACCCTGCTGCATGCCGTCAAATGCTCATGGTCATATGCTCTACATGTGAATAAGGTTTGTACTTTACTTTTTGGCATTTTGGGTGTTGAATTCTCATAAAAAATTTGCCACAAAATATCAATGCCTGAAAGCAGAGTAGGGCAGATTTTGGCAGTAGTACAGATGCACATTAACATGTATATTAAAGTAGCAGTGTCAATGTTGAACTTGGCTTATATCACCCCAGGTCCAGGCATTTGCTGCCATAGGGTATAGATTATCCTAGAACATCGTAAACCTGGGTTATATGGAACCTGCTGATTGTTGCAGGAACCGCCGACCATCAAATTTGTATGGCACCCAAGACCCACGACACTGCCGTGAAAGATGATATCAGGTGAGAAGGATTGGCTGATTTAATAGTTTAATAGGGAATCTGTCACCAGTTTTCTTTGCTTCTAAACCGTGCACATCACCTTTAACATCATGTGAATGGGGTTCCTGTAACCCCTTTATATTCCAAGACGTGCACCTTCACACCTCAGAAAAGAAGTTTTGTTCTTGTCCAGTGCTGTAGGGAAATTGTGCGGTCCAGTCCGATGGGTGTCTCCAGATTGCGATCAGCACTGCCTCGCTCCCTTAAAAGCACACCTCTTCTGATTACAAATAAGTGGATGACGTCTCTACATCATCCATACAGTGCCCAAAGTCTCGTACCTGCACAGTGTAATCTGAGACCTGCATAGCCGCCCTTCAATGTGCCCTATTGAACAGCCAGTGATTACAGTGCACATGCGCAAGACATTGGGCAGTGTGTGGTTGATGTAGAGACCGAAGTCTTGCATCTGCACAGTGGAATGGGAGACCAGCGCAGGCACTCCTCACTGTCCCCTAATGAACAGCCAGTGATAACACTGCGCAGGCACGAGACCTCGGGCATTGTGTGGTTGATGTAGAGACCGAAATCTTGCATATGTGCAGTGGCATTGGAGACCTGGGAAGGTGCACCTCAATGTGCCCTACCGAACAGCCAGTGATTATACTGTATACGTGCGAGACGTTGGACACTGTGTGGATGATGTAGAGTCCGAAGTCTCGCATCTTCACAGTGAAATCAGAGACCTACTCAGACACACCTCAACATGCCCTACTGAAAAGCCAGTGATTACGCTGCGTAGACACTAGACGTCGGCCACTGTGTGGATGATGTAGAGCTGCCATCAACTTACTTGTAATTGGAAGAGGCGGTGTTTGAAGGAGCAGGGCGGCGCTGAGCTCAGTTTGGAAACACCCATTGGACCAGACTGCAAAACTTACGTAAAACTCAGCACAATAATAAAACTACTTTTCTGAGGTCTGCAGGGGCACGTCTGAGGATATAAAGGGGTTATAGGAACCCCATTCATATAATGTTAAAGGTGATGGGCAGGGTTTAGAAGCAAAAAGACTGGACACCACAAATTCCGTTTAAGGTCAAACCTCCTGTCCTTATGTTCTCCTGCTAGATAAGAGAGCACTTGAAACTGGCAGCAGTTTACATACCACATAAAACACATGAACTCCCAGAGAACATAGCTGAACATTCATGTTGGTGTAAAAGTCGTTGGAGAAAGCTGTCGCCAAACAAGCATTTTTCCGACAGCGATTTATGGTGATTGGGCACCTTTAAATGGGATTTTTTATTATGTTTTACGTAGGGAGAATGGTGTTTTTTCCATTATCTACAGTTGAATCCAGACGTTTCCATATCTATTATATAATCACGAATGGTTTTTGCCCTTTTGAGTCCGCTCGAGCTGCGAGTCAGCGTGGTCATGTGGATACGCCCGAAGCATTGGCGCGCAGCGGCCATTGCGAGCTGTTCTAAGGCGACTCGCTATGCCCGCGCAGCGGGCATGGCGAGTCGCCTTAGCAGCGCGAAGCATTGGCCGCGAAGCGGCCATTGCGAGTCAGAGACTCGCTCTTCTAGAATCCCGATGCATCTGCATCGGGCACCAGCTAGTACTATATAAAAAGACACATATGCATGTTTTTTTCACATCTGACATGAAAACAGAATAAACCTTTCCCATTTTAGGTAAATTAGGATTACCATAATTATTAATATTTGCCAAATGCCAGAATAATTAGAGACAATATTTTAAGACATTTTATTACTGTAAAGTCATAAGTTTACATACACTATGATTACTATGCCTTTAAACAATTTGGGACAACCCATATGATGATGTCATGTGTTTTGTAGCTTCTAATAGATTTATTGACAAAATCTGAATTAATTAGAGACATGCCTGTGGATGTATTTTAATGCACACCTGAAACAAACAGCTTCTTTGTGTAGCATCATTGGAAAGTCTAAAGAAATCAGCCAAGGAAATCAGGAAAAGAATTGTAGGCTTGCACAAGTCTGGTTCAACCTTGGGTGCAATTCCCAGATATCTGAAGATGCCTCGTCCATCTGTGCAAACAATTATATTCAAGTACAAACAAGATGGGAATGTCCAGTCATCATACTGCTCAGGAAGGAGACTGTGTCCCAGAGATGAACGTGCCTTGGTCCGTCATGTGCATATCAACCCAAGAACAAAAGCAAAAGAACTTCTGTGTCCCAGAAATGAACATGCTTTGGTTCAACATATGCATAACAACCCAAGAACAAAAGCAAAACAACTTATGAAGATGATGGCAGAAGCTGGTAAGATTGTGTCATTATCCACAGTAACACAAGTACCGTATCAACATGGGCTGAAAGGCCCCTCTGCCAGGAAAAAGCCATTACTCCAAAAGAAACATAAAAAAGCCAGATTAATTTTTGCAAATGCACACAGGAAAAAAGACCTACATTTTTGGAGACATGTGCTGTGGTCTGACGAAACTAAAATTGAACTCTTTGGTCATATTGACCATTGTTACATTTGGAGGAAAAAGGAAGAAGCTTGGAAGCCTAAGATCACCATCCCAACTGTGAAATACGATGGTGGCAGCATCTCAATCCTATTGAAAATTTATGGGCAAAGCTGAAAAAGCTGCGAGCAGAGCGACCTACAAACATGGCTCAGTTACACCAGTTCTATCAGAAGGAATAGGCGCAAATTCCTACCAACTATTGTGAGAAGCTTGTGGAAGGATATCCAAAATGTTTGACCCAAGTCATACAGTTTAAGGGCAATGGTACCAAATACTAATGAAATGTATGTAAACTTGTGACTTTGCAGAAAGTAATAAAAAATACCTTAAAATATTCTCTCTCTCTAATTATTCTGGCATTTGGCAAATATTAATCATTATGGTAATCCTAATTGACCTAAAATGGGAAAAAGGTTTATTCTGATTTCATGTCGGATAGTGAGAAAAACATACATATGTGTCTTTTTTATAAAGTATATGTACATTTCTGGTTTCAACTGTACATTTTCAACTCATAGAACAAAAGATTGTAAGGAAAAGAGGTTGAGGTAGGTAGGATGGGTAGACCACATGAGGACTGAGATATCCACCATAAGGTAATAAGAATACTTTACAGTCTTGTTTATCCTAAACAGAGAAGATATTGGGGGAGAGCTAGTGCAAAACTAGTGCAATGGAAAAGAGGAACAAGTTCCCAAATCAATCACCTAGATCTATTTTCCATTTTTCAAAAGGGAACTTTGAGAAATGAGAACTGTAATCTGATTGGCTGATTCACTCTACTTTTCCCTTACACTAGTTCTGAACAATCCTCCTCCAATGTGTTTAGAAAGAGGTTCTCCACCTCTGTTAACAATTTTTTTTTACTTAATAGCATGTATTTGGGTCTAAAAATCAGCTTTGCAAGTTTGGCCTTTACAGCCTCTTGTTTCCCCTGTACCTTCAACTTTGATGTGGTACATGTTCAGAAATGAGCCCGGAGGAGGTTAGAAAAAGACAGATAAAAAGGTTCCAAACTAACATTGGAGCTTACTGACAGATTCTCAGTTTGCAGTCAGCAATAGACCGTATAGAAGGCAAATTGGTGCCACATTTGGGATAAAATCTACGTGCAAAAATGTGTGAGTGTGTGTTGTGTAAGGGGGGCAGGGGCTGGCTGGCAAATTTTGGCCTGTGGGGCAATCGCACAGCAGTGGCACATGAGCAGTGAGCTTCAGGGGCAGAGTGGCCTCCCAGACTAACATGACAGATGGCCGGGTGGCCCCAAAACTGCTGCTTGACCACTGGCCTGGGAAACATTTGCACCCCTGCCCCCTGGGCCAGCTAGCCCCTGAAGGGGGGTGGGGGTTTAGCTAAAAAGAATAAAATAATAAATAATGTGAGTATAAATATCTCTACATTACACAGGCCTGCGATTAAAACAATACAAGAGAAGTTTTCACAGATTTTTATGTAATTTGGTGGCTGATTACGAAAATGACCTCCTTGTTTTTCCATCACGTAAGGATTTTTTGTAAAACCAAGATCAATATTTTTGCTAAAATCCTATTTAAAAAGGAATTCTGTCGAACAATTGTACATGTAATATCTGGCAA
Source organism: Allobates femoralis (assembly GCA_033576535.1). NCBI lineage: Eukaryota > Metazoa > Chordata > Amphibia > Anura > Aromobatidae > Allobates > Allobates femoralis. Next base: position 200,177,031 of record JARQOC010000011.1, on the reverse strand, counting down.
CAGTGTTTTTTATCCATTTAAATTTATGTATAAATGTACAAGAGGCCCCCCTTCTGGCACACGGCGCCCCTATCAGTAAACAGAGGCCCCCCTGCTGGCACATGGACCCCCCCTTTGGTATACAGAGGCCCCCTGCCTCCGCATTGATCTCACCCTCCGTTGTCCGCAGGCACCCAGGGTCCTCCGTCCACTCTCCTCGCTGTATGCCGGTGGGTTCTATATGTGACCACCGGGCGCAGTGATGACGTCATCCCTGCTGCGCCACTCTCAGCAAACCCGGCATACAGCGAGGAGAGTGGACGGAGGACCCCGGGTGCCTGCAGACATCGGAGGGTGATATCAATGCGGAGGCAGGGGGCCTCTGTATACCAAAGGGGGGGCCGTGTGCCAGCAGGGGAGCATCTGTTTACTGATAGGGGGCCGTGTGCCAGCAGGGGGGCATCTGTTTACTGATAGGGGGCCGTGTGCCAGCAGGGGGGCATCTGTTTACTGATAGGGGGCCGTGTGCCAGCAGGGGGGCATCTGTTTACTGATAGGGGGCCGTGTGCCAACAGGGGGGCATCTGTTTACTGATAGGGGGCTGTGTGCCAGCAGGGGGGCATCTGTTTACTGATAGGGGGCCGTGTTGCCAGCAGGGGGGGCTCTGTTTTTATACATAAATTTAAATGGATAAACACCACTGTTGCCAGATATTACATGTACAATTGTTCGACAGAATTCCTTTTTAAACAGGATTTTAGCAAAAATATCGATCTTGGTTTTACATAAAATCCTTACGTGATGGAAAAAATGGAGGTAGTTTTCGTAATCAGCACATTAAATTACATAAAAATCAGTGAAAACGTCTCTTGTATTTTTAAAAAATTCAATTTTGCAAGGTTGTGTTATTGCTAAAAATGATGACAACCAGGGTACGGCATATAAACTTACTTCCCTTAAGCACCACTGTAGCAGGTTTTTTTCACCTTTGTAGTGGTGCTTTAGTGTCCTGGTCAGATCAAATATCCAAAACTGGTGGCAGATTCCCTCTAAAGGAATGATTTTAGACTGCAAATGTATTTTTGGAATAGTTGAGATCATGTATCTTTATGATAAGGTAAAATATGTTTGTACCGTGTTAGTAGATAGAAAAAATATATGTATTGGAATCTGAGAGTCCTCAGTGGTTGATACATTTAATGGCTAACTGAAAAGATGGTAAGAAAAAGCAAAGCAAGCTTTCGAGACACTATGGCCTCTTCATCAGGCTTTATAATGATATCACATCTAGAGACACACATATATACAAATGCAAGGTGGTAAAATGCAATACATAACACAGGTGATGTGAAGCATTAGTGGTCAGTGTTGGGGGGGAAGTAGCAGCTGGGGAAGTAAAATCAGAGATAACAGACACATACAGTTATATTGTCCTTTGATTAGATTGAAAGGGCATTTGGGGTATCATATCTTTGAACAGACCCCAATTACAGAACAATAAAACTTTAACACTTCTTATTGTGAACTGTTGCATATTTTTACCTACCATTTCACGCTGTCTCTTTTCTGTTCTTGGATCAACCACAACCAAAGGGCAATATAACTGTCTGTGCCTCTTATCTCTGACTTTACTTCCCCAGCTGCTCCTTCCCCCCTCCAACACTGACCACTATATGCTTCACATCACCTGTGTTATGTATTGCATTATCGCACCTTGCGTTTTATATATGTGTGTGTCTCCAGAAGTTGCATAATTATTAAGCCTATGAAGAGGCCATAGGTCTCGAAAGCTTGCTTTGCTTTTTCTTACCATCTTTTCAGTTAGCCATTAAAAGGTATCAACCACTGAGGACTGTCAGATTCTAATATATATTTTGTATCTTTATGGTAATTCTAAGTGAGCTGTCCATGGTGCTGATGTTAATAGCATTGACGTAAAACATGTTTTTTTTTTTTTTTTACTTTTTTAAGATGGTCGTCAGGAAATACATTATAGGAATGATAGTATATAATAAAGTGGAGACCACGTACCCTTTGAAGGTAGTAAAAAAGTTCTTCTTCACTGCCAACATGTTCAGAGGATACAACACCGGACATATAAACTAATGTATAAATAATTTCTTCGTACAGCATTTCCAGCTTTAAAAAAAAAAAATACAAGTTTTAGTATACAATGTTTATATTTCTAGTTATCAAATAGTTCATTAGTGATTAGAGCAGTCCGCCCTCGAAAAATCTATCCTATAGATTGGTCATAAATGAGATCCACATGATTAATAAAAATGAGTGTCCTGTATCTTATTTATGAATAGAGTGCTATCTTCACTCAATGTCTATGGGACTGACGGAGATACTCAAGGGAGGCACTCACGTATCTCTGTAAGATAATGACATTTCCACTCCAGGGCCGGGGAAGACTCGGTACCCGGCAGTTACTAGTTGTTCTCAGGTCTCCACTTCTTGGTTCTTTTCTCGGGGACAGACGGGGGCCGAGACCCGGTCCCGTGACCCTGGCGGTGTCATTTTAATAAAGGGGGGTGATGTTAGGGAAAGTCTGAGGGAATAAAAGGGTTATTCGTGATGCCACCTGCGGTATGCGGCCATGGCGGCCGCCGCTGCTGCAGAACCCCTGAGGATGATGACTGGCAGCTTAGATAGTCCTGCTTCCCGCATGCGGAGTGCATTCCCCAGGGCAGCGGTGTGGTTTTCCCCGGCTCGAACCTTGGCAATTGGTCACTTGGTCAGCAGTACCTCCGGTGTCATAGGTGGTCTCTGCGGCCGATGGTCGCCGCTAATAAAAGTCTCACACACCACAGCTGCAGTTTCGTTACTTTTACTCAGGGGTTAAACATGGCCGCCAGGTACGCTCTCTGCCAGTCTCCGATACTTTTGCTCTTTCTCCAGAGCCGGGTTGGTACAGTTAAGCCAAGATTGGTGCCCTTACTCTCCCTTCTAAGTGTCACTGTCTCTGGTGAGAGTCTCCTCTCTGCGGTATAAGGGGTAACTTCCATCTGAGGTGATTGGGTCGTCGCTCTGCTCCCCAGGCTCTCAATACACTCCACAGCACAGAGCTCAGGTACCGGTAGCCACGGATGCTTCTGTGTGTCCCAGACACCATTAGGATCCCTCCTGGGCAATGCTCCCTAGTTCGGTCACCTTCCCCAAGATGAGATGTGTCGGTTGTTCGGCCACAGCTCCCGTTAGAAGTCTGAGGCCTATGGTTTCGGCTCGGGCTTGAAGCTTCCGCACCGTCTGCAGGGCCAGTCCCTGTATCCTCCACCAACCCCTCTGTCTCGTCAGATTCGGGCATATGGGTGATCGCTGTCCTCTCCGCACTCCAAGGGTTCTTGTCTGTCTCTACCGGGCTGTTCTCTCCCTCCCGTGGGCGAGCATGGTGGGGTAGCTTCAGCCCACGGGAGTCGGCACCACAACGCCTCTACACTCCCGATTACCTCTCCTGCGTCAGTTGATGTTACTGCTCCGTCTCCTACTACTGAACTGATGCTCCTAACACTGTCCCTTCCCCCTTTTGTGGCCTGGGTCCTCCTTCACGGTCCACCCATTGTCCCAGGGGCCCGTCACTAAGTGTGTGTGTGTTGTTTTGGGCTCAACTATACCATCCCGACACCTGGACAACAGGGTCACTACACTTCCTAACCACAGAAGTGCAGTACCTTAGGTGGCGGTTTACCCGGAGTGGTGCCACAATAAGATTTCTTAAGACTATTTTTACATTGCGCTTAGCTGATATGTCAATGTGAAACCCTCAAAGTGAGATTCAAATGGAACCCCTAAAGAAGCGATTATTTAATTTATTTATTGTGCTTGGACTCATAAGGTGTATGTGGGGCTCATAATCTATATAAGGAGGCTGTGAGGGTCTTGTCTCGGTTGCTAGGGCTGGGGGACTCTATAGCCAGGTAGACAGTCTCTCGGGATATCATGATGGCGATTGCCTAGCCCTGTGGCCCTGACCACACATGTAAAAGGGGAAGTATTTACAGCGGAATTAAGGGTTTATAGTTTGTCATGGATGCCAGCTCAGGGATCTGGCCAAGGATGACCAGCGCTGCAGGTAGTGGTCCCCAGGAGTGGATGGTAGGGCACTTAGATGGAGCACTCCCCTAAGCAGGACTGGACCCCTGGGGTGTAGAGAAGACGGTGGAGATGAGGATGTTGGAGGTTGTAGTAGTGAATAGAGGTGCAGAATAGTCACAGGAGAGATGCAAGGAGACAGTCTCTGTTAATTACCTTTTTACTTTTATAGCAGTCCATCAGCAGATACACAGTACTGGTTCACCGGCCCTACTGATCTCGTCAGCCTGAGAAGAACTAAGCACTGTTACGATGGATAGATATATGGACTTTCAGCTGACTTTCTCCTTACATTGAGGTTCTAGGTACTATCAGCTTCCTATGTGCCTCATCCTTCCTCGTGGCTACTAGCAGGCAAATGACCATGGGCTCTTGAGACCCCATACCCACACCGGTTCTCTAGTCCTATGATAGTCACTGTGTTTCTGGTAGTCCAACAGTGCGGCTACTAAGCTTGCCGCCAAGCAGCCTCCACTTTACTGCCAGTCATAAAATCCTGACAGCCTGAGGTCCTGGTACCTTTTCCACAGCTCATGTCCTGCTCAGCCCAAAGGCTGTTAGCAGTCTCACACTCATCCACCATCAGACTCTGTCTAATAAGTGTCTAAGTTTCTCCTAACGCCACCCCTCCCTATGCCTCACTACAGCTAGGCCCTCCCTCCAACTAGTGTCTGTCACTGCCCTAAACAGCCACTTTGTGCCCAGCCCACTGATTAGAGTTTGGGAAGTGTGTGCATGCATAGAAAGTCCATCACATGATACCTGAATTCTCCTCAGATGTGGTATTAGGACTGATAGAGTAAACTACCACTGTGGCGACCAGACTGCAGGGGTGCAACAGGCTCATACTGTATATAGGGGCTATGTGTGGGCCCTCAGGAAAATGAATTGCCGACCCCTGCATTAGACTATTCAAGGGTTTTGTAGAGTGTGCGGCTGCTGCACTTCTCCATTACTGAGATATGGTATTCTTTTTCTTGTATATAAATCTAGGCTTGATGGGCAAAGGGGTGTGGTTCTCAACTCTTCTCTGTGGGCGTATTCATCAGGACCACACCCACTTGGATAAAAACACGGGATTTATATACAGGAAATAGAAGGCCATATTTTCCAACATTGACAAGAGCAAAAACAGATTAAAAACAACACCAGATTCAGAAGAACAGCACCACTTACACCCGGTAAAGCATTAAGGAAATCTCAATGGCAACAGGTTTTCTTTAAATCTTCATGCCAGAAACATTGCTGTAAAGTTTTCTCTTTGGATGAATTACAATTTACCTCTCTTTTGGACGGTCTAAGCTTGTCGGTGGCTCTGTGTTCGCCAGTGTTCTCGTGAGGAGGTGGGATGCTGTTATTTAAAACACCCTGGAAAGAAAATCATAAGATCATCTACAATAAACTTAAAAGAACTTATTTTATGACTGTTACCATCTGCTCATGTAAAATAACACCAATTACTCAGAGTCTTGCATATGTTTATATAGCACATGCATAAAAATACTAAAGATTGGTCATCAGGAATTACAGGCTGTAATGTTTAGAAGGGTTTAATAAAAAAAATTCTTAAAGGGAAATATTCAAAATTCAGTACAAATATAGTGGGGCCTTTCTTCATCAATGGAAACCTCAATGCCACTGGATATCTGCAATTGCTACATGATTCAGATATCCAGTGGCATTGAGGTTTCCATTGATGAAGAATGGCCCCACTATCTTTGTACCCCATATACCACACCATACCATCAATTTCTGTGTTCCAGCAGTCTTGGAGGGATCTATCCACTGTGGGTTAGTGTCAGAACAATAGCGCTGGTTTTGTTTGTTAAATTCACCATTCACAAATAAGTTAGCCTCATCCCTCATCTGAAGGCAATGCTATGCTGTGAAGAGACGAGATGTGCAGCATCTGAAACAACGGATACTGGAAGCCTGTGCTGCATTTCCTCTGCGGTGTTACTATCAGTGTGTGAAGAGTGGGAGAAGAAGGTTGTATTGACAATCCAACACAATGGGCAGCACTTTGAACACATTTTATAAGTGGTCACAAACTTGTAAATAACTCATGAAAGAATAAAGTTACCGTATATACTCGTGTATAAGCCGAGTTTTTCAGCCCAAAAATTGGGCTGAAAAGTCACCCCCTCGGCTTATACACGGGTCAATACGGTAATCCTAGGTGTCCGGGTGCTGGGGAGGCTGGAGGAGGCGGGGGGAGGCTCCTGACAGAGCGGCCCGTCACATGGGGCCGCTCATTAGATATGCACGGCTCCCCTCGCCCATCACAGCGGCAGGGGGAGCCGTGCATACAGCCCCCAGATGTTTACAGGCCCCCATATACAGCAGGCCCCCATATACAGCAGGCCCCCAATGGCACTCGCCCCCCCACACTGTGCAGAGCCCCCCCATCCGATGCATTATATTACCATCCAGCCGCGTCTTCATCCCCGTCCTCCCGTCCATCCTCTCGCGCTGTGTTCGGCTGTCATGTGACCCGGCGCGATGACGTCATCCGACTGCGACCGCCGGGTCACATGAGACCGGGAACACAGCGCGCGAGGATGGACGGGAGGACCGGCGTGTGATGAAGACGCGGCTGGATGGTAAGATAATGCATCGGGAGGGGGGGCTCTGCACACTGTGGGGGGGCGAGTGCCACTGGGGGCCTGCCTGTATATACCTCTGGGGGCTGCTGCCTGTTTATACCTCACTGCTGGGGGCTGCTGCCTGTATATACCTCACTGCTGGGGGCTGCTGCCTGTATATACCTCACTGCTGGGGGCTGCTGCCTGTATATACCTCACTGCTGGGGGCTGCTGCCTGTATATACCACACTGCTGGGGGCTGCTGCCTGTATATACCTCACTGCTGGGGGCTGCTGCCTGTATATACCTCACTGCTGGGGGCTGCTGCCTGTATATACCTCACTGCTGGGGGCTGCTGCCTGTATATACCTCACTGCTGGGGGCTGCTGCCTGTATATACCACACTGCTGGGGGCTGCTGCCTGTATATACCACACTGCTGGGGGCTGCTGCCTGTATATACCACACTGCTGGGGGCTGCTGCCTGTATATACCACACTGCTGGGGGCTGCTGCCTGTATATACCACACTGCTGGGGGCTGCTGCCTGTATATACCACACTGCTGGGGGCTGCTGCCTGTATATACCACACTGCTGGGGGCTGCTGCCTGTATATACCACACTGCTGGGGCTGTATACCTGTGCTGGAGTCCACCCTCGGCTTATACACGAGTCAATAGGTTTTCCCAGGTTTTGGGGGCAAAAGTAGGGGGTCGGCTTATACACGGGTCTGCTTATACACGAGTATATACGGTATGTTAAAACCAAGCACACCATTGTTTTTCTTATGAAATTCTCAATACGTTTGATGTGTCACATGACCCTCTTCCCATTGAATAAAATAAAGTTGGATTCAAAATGGTGAACTCCAAAATGGCCACCATGGTCAACACCCATCTGGAAAATTTTCCCCCTCCCATATACTAATGTGTCATAAACAGGAAGTTGATATCAGCAACCATTCCCATTTTATTTAGATGCATCCATATAAATGGCCCACCCTGGACTGACTTTCTCCTCCCTTTCCTTCATACGACACCACCCCCACTCCGCAATCTCAATCATCCTCGCAGAAACCTAAAACAAAGGGATTTAAACTCATTCTCAGAATCCCTTTTCCCTCTCACTGACATAGCTTCCCTACATGACATGGATGCTGCCACCACCCTATATAACACCACAATAACTACTCCCTCGACTTGGCTGCCCCCTGACATACAACAAAACTCGCACAAACAGGCAAGCCTGGCACACCACCCTCACTAAAGACCTTAAATGGTCTCTTCCGGGGTTGCCGAACAGAGATGGAAGAAATCCCATTCCACTGAGCGCTTCGCTTTATTCAAGCAGTCCCTCACTAACTGCAAGTCTACACTCGCCACTGCAAAACAAGCTTACTTCTCTTCTCTAATAACCTCCCTGTCTCACAATCTCAAACAGCTATTTAAAACCTTCAATTCTCTACTCCGCCCCCGGCACCTCCTCCCTTCTTATTTCTGCTGATGATTTTGATTCCTTCTTCAAACAGAAGATCGAAAACATCAGAGGCAGTTTTGACCCTCCGTCCCCACAGCTTCTCCTCACAACTTCACTACCCTCTCCTTCCAAAGGCTGCTTGTCCACTATGACAGAAAAGCAGCTCTCCTCCCTTCTGTCAAAATCACACCTCACTACCAGCGCCCTTGACCCACTCCCATCCCACCTCATTCCCAACCTCACCTCAGTCTTCATCCCAACCCTAACCCATCTTTTCAAACTTATCACTAATTACTGGCGTTTTCCCCTCATTCTTCAAACATGCCTTGATCACACCCAACCTCAAAAAGCCCTCCCTTGACCCATCCTCTGTTTCTAACTATCGCCCCAATATCACTTCTATCTTTTGCCTCCATACTACTGGAACACCACGTCCACCTCAAGCTGTTGACACGCCCACTCCAGTGCCGGGGGCATTCGGTGACCAGGTAGCTGTTGTTCTTCACTCTCGGTTCTTTTCACAGGGACAGATGGGGGCCGAGACCCAGTCCTGTGACCCTGGCAGTGTCATTTTAATAAATGGGGGGTATATGACAGGGGATGACTAGGGAAAGGGGTATTTGTGATGCCACCTGTGGTATGCAGCTAGGAAGGCCACCGCTGCTTCAGAACCTCTGGGGGCGATGACCAGCAGCTTGGATGGTTCTACTCCCCGCAGGAGGAGCACAGTACCCAGGGCAGCAGGATGGAGGAGTCAGTTTGCACCTTGGCAGATGTTCATTAGGTCGTCAGCACCCCGGTGTCTCATGCGGCCTCTGCGGCCGCTAAAGAAAGTCTCACACCACAGCTGGAGTTCTGTTACTTTTACTCAGTAGTTTCTGCATGGCCGCTGGGTTCTTCCCTTTGCCAACCTCTGGTTCAGTGTTGTCTCCAGAACCGGGTCAGTGCAGTCGAACCTCGGTTGGTGTTCCTTCCTTTCTCTCACTAGGTGTCTCTGTCTCTAGTGGTCTCTCTCTCTCAGCACTATATAAGAGTAGTTCTCTTCTGGGGTGAGCAAGACACCGCTCTGCCCCCCAGGCTGTCAGAACCTCTGCATACAGAGCTCAGGTAACGACAGCCACGAGTGCTTATTTGTACCCCCTCCCGGGGCACTGCTCTCTAGTTCAGCCACCTTCTCCAAGTTGTGTTGGGTGTTCGGCCACAGCTCCCCTTAGAAGCTTGGGGCCTCCACTTCAATGGTTCAGGCATGAAGCATCTGCGCCGTGTTCGAGGCCGGATCCTGTGTCGTCCACCAGCCCCTCTGTCTCACCAGATACGGGCCTTTTGGACATCTATGTCTCATTCCATACCTCAAGGGCGCCTTTCAATTGCACCATCCCTGTTCCTGGAGACCAGAGGTACAACTCTCCCTCTAATGGAGGAGTGCTGTACCTCTGGTGGTGACCTACCCGGTGGGGCGCCACACTGTCCTCCCACCTCTCCTCCTCCTCCCTCTTTGACAGCTTACAATCTGGCCTCTGACTGCATCACTCCACCAAAACAGCCCTAACCAAAGTTACCAGTGACTTAATAACCGCCAGGAGCAAATTACACTACTTTGACCTCCTCCTCCTTGACCTATCTTCCCCATTCAACACTGTAGACCATTCCCTCCTGCTACAGATCCTGGAATCTCTTGGTATCTCTGATTCAGCCCTCTGCTGGATATCTTCATACCTATCAGGCTGGACATTTAGTGTCTCCCTCCCTTACTCCACCTCCTCACCTTACCCCCTATCTGTGGGTGTCCCCCAAGGCTCGGTTCTTGGACCCCTACTCTTCTCTGTCTACACCCTCAGTCTGGGACAGCTCATTGAGTCCCTCAGTCTTCAGTATCACCTCTACAATGACAACATCCAATGACATCTCCTCCTTGTTATCCAAAATTCCTTACTGTCTGTCCGCTATATCATCCTTCTTTTCTGCTCGCTTCCTGAAACTGAACATGGACAAAACTGAATTCATCGTCTTGCCCCCAACCAACTCTCCTCCCCTACCTGACATATCCATCACAGTCAATGGCTGCTCATTTTTCCCAGTCCCCCATGCTCAGTACTTCGGGGTAATCCTCGACTCTGCCCTCTCCTTTAAGCCACACATCCAAGCCCTTGCCACCTCCTGCTGACTCCAACTCAAAAATATTTCCCGGATCCATTCATTCCTTGACCTTGACACTGCAAAAACACTTGTTCATGCCCTCATCATCTCCCGCCTCGATTACTGTAACCTCCTGCTCACTGGCCTCTCCTCCAGCTCTCTCGCTCCACTCCAATTTGTCCTAAACTCTGCGGCCCGACTAATCCACCTGTCTCCCCGCTATTCATCAGTCTCTCCGCTCTGCCAAGCCCTTCACTGGCTCCCCATTTCTCTGAGGCCCCGGTTTAAAACCCTAACTATGACTTACAAAGCTGCTCACAACCTGTCTTCTCCATACATCTGTGACTTGGTCTCCTGTTACCTACCCTCACACAACCTGATTTCCTCCCAAGATCTCCTTCTCTACTCCCCCTTATCCCTTCTTCCCACAACCGCATACAAAACTTCTCCCATGCCTCCGCTATACTCTGAAATGCTCTGCCCCAACACATCAGACTCGCACCTACTCTGGCAACCTTCAAAAGAAACCTGAACACTCACCTCTTCTGACAAGCCCACAACATGTGTGAGCCTCGGTCCACCAAACCACCGCAGGCCGACGCTACTCTATCCTAGTGTATCCTTTCCCGCCCCTTCGCAGATTGTGAGCCCTCGCGGACAGAGTGTTCCCTCCTTCTGTACCTTTGTGCTTCATATTGTCCTTGTTTTTCTTACTTGTCTATGTATACCCATTCTACATGGAAAGCACCTTGGAATTAATGGTGCTATAATAATAAATAATAATAAATAAATTGGGGACTGCTAGTAATGGAAAAGTCAGTATTTAATGAAGACAGATTTCCCATGAATTGAGATTAAAAGATCAGTCCAGGAGGATAGATTTCACTAACAAGAATTTATTTTCACATGTATTAATGATTTATGAAACCAATAAACTGAAACCATTATAATTGATCTCTGTCCATAGCTGGTAAGCAGATCATGGACTTCTGGTGGAAAAAAATCTAGCTAATGCAGATGTTGGTTATATTTAGGAAATGGGTAATTTGGGTGATTTATAGGGTTAATAAAAACTTTGTATAGCTTCTCTGCCAAGAGTTAAAGGGGTTGTCCACTACTTGGACAGCCCCTTCTGATTCCCCATGTGCGCCCACATAAAAAAGCCTATACTCACCTCCTGTGCTGACGTAATTCCTGCGATGTTGGATCTTGTGTTCCCAGGGCCAACCTGATATGCGAGCCCCGTCACCGATCAGTGCCAGCTTCCTTCTCCCCGCCTCCAGACGGTTAAGTAATTAACGGGAAGTGAGTGCTGTGGCTGACACTCACCTCCTGTTAATTTCTCCTGTGCCTCGAAGGCTGGGAGAATGAAGCCGGCGGTTATTGGTCATGGGGCTTGTATATCAGGTTGGCCCTGGGAACGCGAGATCCAACATCGCAGGAACTACGTCAGCACAGGAGGTGAGTATAGGCTTTTTTATGTGGGCACACATGGGGAATCAGAAGGGGTTGTCCAAGTAGTGGACAACCCCTTTAAGCACTTTAGTAGGTTTTTGTGGTACCCACTAATGCGCAGCTGTCATAATGTTGACTAGCATAGCAGTCTAACACATCGATTTTACAATTTGATTATAAACAGAGACTTGGCTTGGTGATAGACTATAAATTCTCCATATACATGTACTTGCTTGCTTAGTAAACAGGTCTACAAGTAACACCGGGCATAATTACATTCCTGGAAACGCTGCTATACGGCATGGTGCTTCTATAGAGAATGCCGCTCTCCTGTCATAATAAATTGATTGGCACTATATGTATTCCTATTGTGTCTTCTATTGCAGTAGATTGAAAACACCTGTGTTAGCGCCTCCTACACGAGTTCCTCCATCTCCAGCACAGCTACGCTGCGGCTATTTTAAGAGTTGAACAATAATAATGGCACAAACATCTGAACATACTGTACCTCGGTCCGCCAATACCGCTGCATGCTCTCTTGTTTCTGAAGAACACTTTTCATTCTATCGAAAAAATCACCCGTCTCCTCACTGGAAAGGAAAGAGATATCAGATTCCAGGTTACACTGATGAAAGGAACAAACACCTAAGGGGGCACGTTAGCCAAAATTGCATGTTTTGTTATTCTCTCATAAACAGTGATAATTACAGTCGGATTTTGTTAATTTGATATTGTTTAGAAAGTATAGCTGGTTGTTCCAATAAAGGGAATCTTATAGCTTTTTGCTATACAATTTGAGAGCAGCATGAGGTAGGAACAGAGACTGATTCCAGTAGCTTCAATAAAACCACTGTTTTTCATTAAGATATTATCACTTCAGGACTAGTTGCTCACACCATGTAGTCCTCCTGTTTTGTGTAACCCCGCCCCTAGCACTGATTGGCAGCTTTTTGTCAATATACAGTGTACACAGTAAATTGTCAATCACTGCTATGGGCAGGATTATACAGAGCTCAGCAGTCAGAGAACTTGAAGATCTACAGCAGATAAAACTGTGGTTTTAGCCAAACTGCAGCAAGCAGCCCAGTAAGTGATACATTGCTGAAAACCAGTTCTCTGTTTCTACAGCATGTGGTTCTTACAAATCTAAAATAAGGAAAGGATTAAAGACCGCTCTGCCGTTGATAAAAGATGAATAATATCCTATATCTTGGATTCGGCTTTCAACGCGTTTCGAAGTAGATACTTCATCAGGACAATGACATTTACATGTTACACATGAAAAAAGCTTGATGCTGTATCAGTGGTTGTGTCTCACACATTTCCCCCGCAATATAGGAACCAGACAAAATGTGGATCAATCTGTGCTGCTGTAGATGGATGAAGAAACTCCAAAATGTAGGATAGTAGATGAAAGGTGCTATACTCAACACGTTTCAAAGTAACACCCCACTGCTTCTTCAGGAAATGCACCAAGTTCAACCACTAACCCCAGTGAGCAATTTTTAGCCTAAAGGTTTGACAATCTTCACAGATAAGATGCTCACAGACCGCAGAAGAGGATCTTCCCGCAGTCTGTGACTGTGAGGAGAGGAGACCGGGACAGATCCCCGCTATGGTCATCTGTGACTGTGAGGAGACCTGGGAAGCATAGAGACTGGAGGGGTCAGGGTCTCCTGCAATCCTGTGACTACATGAGCACAGGAGTAGCCACGACAAGCAGGAGAATCAGTGATAAGCGGGCAATGGATGGAGGGCGGGAGTGTATGCTTGGCACACAGAAGACACCTGACATATCACTATCAGTCAGCTGTGTGGGGGCTGCAGTGATTAATAGTGACAGGGAAAGAGGGTTTGGCTTACAGCCCACAGGGGAGTAATACAAATAAATCCAACCCCACATAGTGACACTGGGCTTTACACTCCGTTCATCTCCTCACCTCTTTGCCATCATTTTTATAGACCTTTTCTCTGCAATCAAACCTTGAATCACTGAAGTAAAGGTACGATTGCACTCAGTATCCCAAAACATGTAAGGCACTGGCTTCTCTTTATAACCCTAAATCCTGCTGGTTGGATTCCTTTAATGAGAAGAATCTGGCCACTTGTATGTGGGTGGGGGGCATGGGTGGTACACTATTCTTAATTATTCCTGATGCAGTATACCTGTGTTCTGCAAGTCAAAGGACAGTGCCCCTTTTTATCTGCTAATTTGTGGAATGATTGCTGATTGTGGATTGGATCAGCCCTCTGTAGGGTATTAGGCTGTATCATTTGGAAGACAATCATGCAGTCAGATTGAACTAGGAAAGCATGAGGAACGGCCATGATTATCTCCCTTCAAACCTGTGGGGCACAATGCTCTGAAATGGGAGCAAAGAGATATAAAAAGTGGCCTGCTCAAGTCCCCAGTGTGATTCTAGAGAACTTCAGTCTAGAGACCATGGTACCAACTGGTGGATTTCAGAACTGCTCTATTGTCCAACACTGAGCCCACAAATTTGTTTGGAAAACCCAGGTTGAGATGATCCAGTCACCAGGCCACTTACTCAGTCAGCTTCCAAAGCTTGCCGCTACCTCCTCTCAGTGGGTGCCTGCCAAAAGAAGGGTGCTACTGGCTAGGGTAGTTGCTTCTGAATCCTCTGGGTCACAGAGGTTTTGATACCTGGCGAGCCAACGAAAGAGTAAGACTCTGTCACATGGACCATCTTGTGTACTTTGCTGTTGACTGTTGGTGACCCAATAAAGTCTTGCCTTTAGGAAGGGAGTATGGACGTCCAGTGTGATGAGCCCTGGTCCGTCTTGTCTTTCTCAAGACAGCCAGGCCAGCAGATGAGAGCACCCACTGATCCTCATGTCTCCACACCAGCCATCTCTGAAGTCTCTTAGGCAAGGAGCGTGCACTTGCATGTTTTATGATTTAATGCCCCTGCGTTTCTCCAATGCCACAAATTTCAATATTCAGGAGCAACTGTTCCCTGGCAAGCTGGAGGTCATGAGGCAGGGGGAGCTGTGTGCTCCTGCATAAAGTAGGTTAGACATAACCTCTTAAAACCTTATTATACATGATATAATTAAGTGTTTGCCTGTATTAAAGTACATATGGTTAATGTTTCTAATGTTATCCCTATTAAAATAGGTAATTTCTCTCCTTGACTTAATACAGAGTTGATTTTTCTATCGTCTCAGCAGGCGCTGGGTCTCTCAATAGCTGTTTCGATCAACAATTGCCTGTGCATAATTATAAAGCTGCACGGAAAACACTTTGGATGCAGAATCAATATCGTTTTCTACAGGAGATCAACTAGAACTGCGCTGCGACGGGTGAGTGGGGGGCACTTAATGTTCACGCTGTTAATTTGTTCTTAAACATTAATCTTATTGAACACTTAAAGGTGTCAAAAAACAAAGAATCTAACAAAACTGACTGTCGGAAATAGAAGGAAAATATATTTGTAGAGCATTTACTTTCATAAATGTAAGGGCCCTTTCACATCAGCGTTTTTTTTTTTAAATCGCGGCAGATGTGGTGAAAAAACCGCATCTGCCGCGATTACCGCATACCGGCTGCACTTGCGGCGCGGTTGCGGTTTTTGCCATGCAAAGTATAGGCGGACTTGCGGCAGGTGCGGCAAGTGCGGTTTTGCACTTGCGGCAGGTGCGGCCGCGAAAAAAAACGCGGCTGACCGCACCTGCCGCAAGTGTAGCGACCGGTGGTAAGGCCGCGGGTGTGTGTGTATGATCTTTCTCAACAGAATCCCCATACTCAGGTTTAACCGATAATAACATTTCTTTACTGTAAAACATATTTATCTCACAGTCAACCGAACTATATGCGCACTTGAATATATTAGAGTCTCTGGATCTTCACTTCTTCCGGGTACGCAGCAAGAAAAGAAAACACAACAATGAAGGTATCTTTCCCTAACTTTCCCTAAAATCACGTACCAGTCTATCACAGAAGAAGATGTCGCTCCCACGTAGCAGGCCTGGGGATCTCCTCACTCTTCTTCTTTGGTCTCCTTCTGCAGGTAACAGTCTGTCTCTCCCAGTCTCAGGGCACACAGAGCAACAGCAGAAGGGAGATCACAGCAGCACAAATGGCTCCCTTATGTCGGTCACGGCCCCAGCACATGCACTCTGGGTGCTCGGCGGGCAAGGTTTTGCAGAGCGGCCAGAGTCACAGCACCAAAGTCCAGTGGCCCAGGATCAGTCACAGGGGCTTCTGCGGGGTGATTTTTCAGGCAAGGTGTAGCAAAGTAGTCCACTTTAAACAGACATCCGCAGGTAGATCTTCTCAGCTCTGGATTTATACTGCTCTGATTCTCTGCTTTCACTTCCTGGTTAAACAACAGAGATGGCTGGGAGTTTCCCAGCTCTGTGATTGTACAGTCCACTGATGCCCCTGGTGGACAAGTGCGGACTGTGCACAGTTCCTTTCAGTTTCAATTTCAATAATACAATCTGAATTGTACACCTCATTACATACCCCCCCACTTAAAGGTTGACAGTCCCTGTCAACAACCATCGGCTCCAAGGCAGTGATGGCCGTTGATATCACAGGGATTGATCTCCGGCGGAGTAGGGACCTCTGTTGGGGGAAACCGTCATCCCCCCGTTCACCTTCGCTCCCTTGTTCAGGGCTCACAATATCTCCAATAAACTCAGTCACGTTTTCTACCCGGGGAGAGTAGGATCGCCGGCGGTAGCGGCGCCGGTTGGGGGCAAATCTGCTTCCTTTAACGGGAACACCCCCAGGACCGGTGACGTCGGCGGCCTCTGTACCCCTCTCTCCCTTCACAACATCAAACTGTACCACCTCCCCATCACCAATGCTGCGGAGGCACTTACGAGGATTGTTACGCGTTATGGCAGTCTGATGTACAAACACGTCATCCTTTGTGTCATTCCTGTTGATGAAGCCATACCCATCGCGGACATTAAACCACTTCACCGTCCCCTGGACCCGAGTGGCCAGTACTTGCTTATCGGTCTGGCTCTGTCTCTTCACACCCTTTTCCCTAATCTCCCCTGCCGAGCGAACCGCTTTGGCTGGGGCGTCTAGTTTAAAGGTGGCTGCTGTTGTGGGGCATGGCTTGCTGGTTCTGGTATATCGGACCACGGGTGGAGGATGCGGACAACGGTTTGCCCTATGGCGGGGGTCGCCGCATGTCCAGCACCTTCCCATAGGCCGACTGGGTTGCTGTCTCGCTTGCCTGTCCGCCTGTTGGTCTAGCATGAGCTGCAGCTGTAGTATCTGTTTCTGCAACTCTGCTACTATCTGCTTCAATTCTTCCGTGTCACTGCTCGGACTGCTGGCACCAGATATGGACCTGCAGGCCGTAGTATAAGTCTGGTTATAAGCTACTACCGGGAGGAGATTCTGTTGATCACACATCCTGCCGACTACGCCAGATGTAGCGACCGGTGGTAAGGCCGCGGGTGTGTGTGTATGATCTTTCTCAACAGAATCCCCATACTCAGGTTTAAACCGATAATAACATTTCTTTACTGTAAAACATATTTATCTCACAGTCAACCGAACTATATGCGCACTTGAATATATTAGAGTCTCTGGATCTTCACTTCTTCCGGGTACGCAGCAAGAAAAGAAAACACAACAATGAAGGTATCTTTCCCTAACTTTCCCTAAAATCACGTACCAGTCTATCACAGAAGAAGATGTCGCTCCCACGTAGCAGGCCTGGGGATCTCCTCACTCTTCTTCTTTGGTCTCCTTCTGCAGGTAACAGTCTGTCTCTCCCGGTCTCAGGGCACACAGAGCAACAGCAGAAGGGAGATCACAGCAGCACAAATGGCTCCCTTATGTCGGTCACGGCCCCAGCACATGCACTCTGGGTGCTCGGCGGGCAAGGTTTTGCAGAGCGGCCAGAGTCACAGCACCAAAGTCCAGTGGCCCAGGATCAGTCACAGGGGCTTCTGCGGGGTGATTTTTCCGGCAAGGTGTAGCAAAGTAGTCCACTTTAAACAGACATCCGCAGGTAGATCTTCTCAGCTCTGGATTTATACTGCTCTGATTCTCTGCTTTCACTTCCTGGTTAAACAACAGAGATGGCTGGGAGTTTCCCAGCTCTGTGATTGTACAGTCCACTGATGCCCCCTGGTGGACAAGTGCGGACTGTGCACAGTTCCTTTCAGTTTCAATTTCAATAATACAGTCTGAATTGTACACCTCATTACACAAGTCCGCCTATACTTTGCATGGCAAAAACCGCAACCGCGCCGCAAGTGCAGCCGGTATGCGGTAATCGCGGCAGATGCGGTTTTTTCACCGCATCTGCCGCGATTTAAAAAAAACGCTGATGTGAAAGGGCCCTTAGTTGAAATCAGGTCTTAAAGGAGCAGTCCAGGTAAAATGAAGATGCTGATGCAGATTGATCAAACTGTCTAAAAGTAAAACTCTTAAACCCCACCTTCCCCCATGGTCTTTAGATGGCTGCCGTGGCTGCTGACAGAGCGACATCTAACTGTCCCATACACAGGAGTTCTCGCTCCAGTGTTCTCTAAGAGAGAGCTACTGCCGGGCTCTTCTGGCAGCATGAATGATTGGCAGAACACCGAAAGGCTCGGCGGTTCAAAGTTGGACATGCTGGATTCTTATCACCCCCAAAATCATCTGTCGGTGAAGAGTTGTGAGCACCCGTACATGTTAAAACTGTTGTACAAACTTGTCCATATCAGCAGATTCTGACGATGTTGGTCATCTAATATGAATGTGAGCATAACTTGCTATATCACGTTTGATATTTGTGAACTTGTGGGGCCAGGGAACAGGGGGAGACACTGTGATTCTTTGGTGGCCTTCAAATCCTTTGAATCTCAGTGTCATGCACCTCTCTGCAGGCTCTACTGATACATATCCCCAATTCAGTTGATAGATCCCCATGTTTTCAGCTGGCCCTGACAATATATTATATTTTCAAGCCTTCTTTTCCCAAATGTTAATTTGACAAAGTTTTTAAGACTTAAATATACTAATGAAAAATGAAACTACATTAAGCTACAGAATGTTTTAGGGCAGAGAACGAAAGTGACTGAGGGAATAATGCTGGGTTTACATGGTGGATCACAGCAGTTAAATAGCCGTTGATTGGCTACATGCAAGCCCCATGGTGGTCATTTAGTTACCTGTTGACCCAAACTCTATGTACACAGAAGGATCATTTATACTATTGGCCTTAAAGTTGTTGCACCCAGCTAATGCACCTTTTGCTCGTTTTAGTAGTCGGAAAATAGCGCTCAGAAGAATGCTCCCTCCCCGAATACTGATATTTCTAAATGGGCTCAAAATGTGCATTGGAGTCCCATGGATTTTATAACATTGGGTCATTGGGTCTGCAGAAAAAAATGAGGGTCTAACCTTAAAGGGAACCTGTCAGGTGGTTTATGCCCCCACAGCTATCACTATCTGTACCTGCAGCTTCATATACTATTCTAATCATTCCTGTCTGAGCTCATAGTGTAATGTGAAAGGTGAAAAAAAAGCATTTATACACTTACATTTCAGTCCCCACCTTGGAGGAGGGGACTGTCTGGCAGGATAATAGTTAACTCACTTTTAACTTGGATGGCTAAAGGACCTGTGTGATGTAACGATCATGTGACCATAGTGGGTGGAGCTAAGCCAGCAAACGTATTATGTTCTATGAGAACTTAACTCCGCCTATTGTAGTCACATGGTTGTGATATCACATCAGGTCTCCCAACATGTTCTAGCACAAAGCTGAAATGTTAACTATTAACCTGCCAAACAGTCCCCGTTCTCCAAGCTGGGGACTGACTGCCTCATTACATGAGGAAATGTAAGTGTATAAATGCTTTTCTTTCACCTTTCACATTACACTATGAGCTCAGACAGGGATGGTAAGAATTGTATTATAAAGTTGCAGGTACAGATAGTGATAGCTGGAGGGGCATAAACAGTCTGACAGGTTCCCTTTAATTATACTGTGATTGTGGTTGATGATGGTTGTATTCCTGAGGAAGGAGGGAGGATACGCTCTGAAACTCGTAGAATAAAGCACCATTTTCATCCAATTCATTGTGGGAAACTCGTCGCCAGATTCACAGCCCCGCAGTGTCCATACAGCATAGCACACCACAGGGCGGGATCTGGTGCTGCGTAATATCATGTGACCTCAGCACTTGGGCATCGCTCATGGAGATGGCCGAGAGCTGAGAGCACGTGTTTATTTTGGTGTCCCTGGGGGTAGGATAATAAGAATCACCTTCAGAAAATGCAGCATAGGCGCTGCTGAAGGTGGCTCTTTTAGCTTAATAGGCCCTGGGGGGTGACAGGTTCCCTTTAAATGTTGGTAGGGTGTTCTTTTCCCTACAAGCATTGCACCATCTGAAAACAAACTGTTGCTTTGCATTACCAAAAAGTTCTATTTTTGTTTCATCTGTCCACAGAATGTTTTCCAGTAGGATTGTGGTTGGTCAGATACACTATGGCAAACATCAGTCGTTCCTTTTTATGTCTTTTCTTCAGCAGTGGTTTCTTCCTTGGCCTTTGCCTATAAAGCTCTGCTTGGTTTAGTGTGTGGCTTATAGTACTTGTTGAATCCATGACCCCAGACAGTTCCAGGTTGACCTTCAGGTCTTGGATGACCATTCACACCAACCTTGGAATACATCTCTTGTCAATTTTGCTCTTTTCCCCACGTCCAGGGAGGTTCTTGACAATTGCATGCTTGGCAAACTTCTTAGTAACATTGCACACTGTGAAAACTGGGATACCATGGTTTTGGGAGATGGCATTATACCTTTTGGAAGTCTTGTGTTTGCTAATAGCAGTTCTCATGTTCTCAGACAGTTCCTTTGTCTTCACCATTGTGACAAAGGAACTGGGCCTAACATGTGGCTTTTAAAAACATGGTTAATTCATGGGCACATGGGCACCGGCAATTTATCACAGATGATTCTCATTTGTTATTTACCAAAGGCAAGTCAAAATGTGTTTCCATACTAATTTAATCTAAGGGAGGCCAATACCAGTGTCACACCAAGCTTTAGTTTTTTTTTATTTTTCCTCCTATTGTTTTTTGTATTAAATTGTTGTTTATCATTTGCTCTCTTGTATTTAACACGGGTTTCTATACAAGAAAGCTCTTTCACTTGATCCATTTTTTTAAGGAAAAATTCCACATTATGCACTTAAATTTCATGGATGCTATAACGATGAGCAGGACTGTATGTATTAACCATAAGATTTTATGCAGTTGTTCACCTTTTGAAATTTTTTTTTTTTTTAAGAAAACAGTAGTTTAATCACGGATTGTCCTGTTCCAAGAATCCCACACATTAGTTGCAATGTGTAAGAAAATCTAGAAACAAGTGCTCAGCTCCCCTGCAGCACCTCCGCAGGGCAAATGAAACATTACACTGTGCAGAATGAGTAAGTTGCTTCCAGTGGGCACTGTTATGATGGCTCCTCCAGAGTCCGATATTCTCTTTTTAGGTTCTAAACGAGGGACGTGACCCCATTGTGCCAATATTTAACATTCAATCTGCTTTCTTTCATAGTATTCTCTTTCTTTTTTAACGGTTTTTGTTCATCTTCATGTTCTTCA
Source organism: Allobates femoralis (assembly GCA_033576535.1). NCBI lineage: Eukaryota > Metazoa > Chordata > Amphibia > Anura > Aromobatidae > Allobates > Allobates femoralis. Next base: position 200,155,713 of record JARQOC010000011.1, on the reverse strand, counting down.
TCCACACAGGTGATCCCTAATTAGTAGAACCTCTGCATATCACATAATTTATTTTAATGGTAATGTTTGATCCATTAAGTGAACTTCTGCTTTCATCTAGCTCTTGTTAAAAAGGGAAGAAATGACCTCTACGTAGAGCGCACCCCCTGCCGCAGTACATGTCAGCTGAGATCATACAAGCAGCAAGAGAAAAGGTAACTTTGATGTCTTGTGCAAACCATTTCCTTCATTATTTCACACTGACTGTAATTTATGAAGTTAGTATACCTTTATAGCACGTGGCTTGAACGGCTTGGTTTTGGGAGCCACGTGTGGCTGTTATGCTGGTGTAAAGGTAATATTTCATAATAATATTAATAAGTTGCCTGTTCCTGACCAAATCAATATAGACCAAGCACCGGCATTGAAAAGTATGACACCAGACACAGTGAGTCAGATGTACACCCTTCCTTGGTCAGACCCAAGCTCCAAGTGTCTGTTTATTATAAGACATTAGGTTTTTATTCAAAAAGGTGCTCGGTCAGCCCTACTCAGATGTATTCATTGGTCAGTGGGTTAGTCCATGGGCGGATCCATGAGGTCATCAAGGGGTGTGGTCTTGATCGAGTATGTTATTCTGTGATTGGTCAGTCTTTCCTGACCTCCAGCTTCGGTGATTGGTCAGTCTTCTTTGGACTCCATCTTGCTCTCAGCACATGGTGTGATGTGGCAGGAAATGGCAGCCATGTTTAAATCACAACTTATACAATGTAAAATAATACACTCTATATATCATTTCTCCCATGCCCTTATGTCTTAAAGGTTAATTTAAGTATTTGATCCTATGGCTCTCCTCAACACTGGGAAAACATGAAAGATGGCCAACTTTATAAACCAACATTTCACCTGGCTCCACTGTAAATATGGAAGCTCGGCCCGGCAAAGTGCACACGCTTATTTCATTAGGGATGCGGGAATAAGTCACAATGGAAATGACTTGTGTAGAAGAATATACTATTCAGCATACCAAATCACCTTTTTCACTCACATGTGCCATCAAGAGAGATTTAGGAGGCCTACATAGTCATAAAGTCATTGGCCAGTGCCATCACATGACTGCCCGCTCTAAGCCTTAACACGGGAGAATCTCTGACAGTATGCCGTGAGCACGCTATAAGGATTTGGACATGTGAAGTCACGTAGGGGGATTGTAGGCTTTAAAGAGGACCTGTCACCCCCCTGCTGCATGGCAATCTAAATGCAGCACTGAATTCAGCATGTCTGCTGCATTCAGAGAAGTGGCCCCCCATGTGACTGTGTACCCCGAGATATAGCCTTTGTAAAACTTACAGTTAGAAGCCATGGAGGCAATCACTGTGGCTGAAGGGAGCTTGATTGACTGTGGCCATTCCACTGCCTCTCTGTGTTGCTTCTGCTGTGATGTTTATGCTTTGTCAGGGCAGGAATCTGGAGCTGACGTCAGGACAAACGATTTGCATGCTGTGAGTGACAGAGAGGAGGAGGGCAGAGCCATCACAGCAGAAGCAGCACAGAGAGGCTGGGCCAGAGATGAATCATATTACAATATGACGCCCATCAGGGTGTGATAAAGGATCATGGAGGCTTCAAACCAACATGCCCAGTGGGACTATTGCATATAGCCCCCACTTCATTATCATCCTAATGAGTAAGTATAAAAACGTTTTTTAGAACATTGAAAGCAAGCATTTAGCAGAGAGAGGGATAGTTACAATGGTAATAGGAAGGTGCAGGGACATGTATTGATACGTTAGGTGGCTTTTAGGAGGTGACAGGTTCCCTTTAATCAAAATACTGCACAACCTATTTAAAGGGAATCTGTCAGCAGGTTTTTGCTACTTCATCTGACAGCTGCATAATGTAGGCAAGAAGATTCTGAATTTAACGATGTATCACATAGATTATAGGTTGCAGCCGTTCTCTCACAATCAAAGCATTGAGTTTTAGGCATGTAGCTGAGCTGGGAGAGCTGCCCAGCCCGCACCAGGCTCTCTATAGAGATTGTGCATTCACAGTGAGGTGTCAATCACATAAGGGCGCGTGTTGGACTGCCATGCGCGTGAGTTTCTATTCCTGTAATGGTAATCACAGAGTAATAAATCCTTTAGTTTACGTAAATAATAGCAGACACATTATATAACTTCATGTACCTGAAGAAGGCTATGTTTTCAACAGATAGCTGAAACATGCTGTATCTGTATCATTTTCCTCAATCCAATATTACTAGTAAATTTAATTTTTGTGAGTAAAATCACCACAGAAAACGGAAAATGGATTTTTACCGAGATTAACGGAGATACTCAGTGAGGGAAGCATCACTATAACCAGGATTTTTTCTATTCCTTTTCCAGATTTAAATATGCTTTAAATAAGAGGGCAGTGTGAGCTCTAAATAAGGCCCTGTATACATCCATGGAGAGGGTGTGGATGTAAGCAGCAGGCTCAGGAGCTGTTAACACACAGGACACTAGTTGGCACCTGCCTCTATCAGCAGTAACTGGAGCTGGCTCTGATCGCTGCTGTTTAATCACTTAAATGTTGCATCCGTAAAAAGTCAAAAACATACAATTATTTAACCCGTACGGTAAAAGATTTCATGTTTTCTGGTTGCTGCACTTTCCCCAAAATGCAGAGATTGGTATCCAAGTGATCATATTGACCAGGAGAATCACCCCGCTAGGTAATTTTACAGCACAATGAACGTCGGAAAAATTAACCCCTTCACCCCAGGGCGATTTTCCGTTTTCCAGTTTTAATTTTTCCCTCCCTTTTTCCAAGAGCCATAACTTTTTTATTTTTCCATCAATATAGACATATGAAGGCTCTTTTTTTGTCGGACAAGTTGTACTTTTGCAGTAATCCATTTATTTTACCATGTAGTGTACTGGAAAATGCGGAAAACAATTCCAAGTGCAGCGAAATTGCAAAAAAAAGTGCAAATAACCAGTAGGTTTTTTTATTCATGTTCACCATATGGTAAAACTGACATGTCATTGTGATGCTTCGGGTCAGTACTAGTTTATAGATACTAAACATGTATACCGTTACTGTTAAGTGGTGAAAAAAATTCTGAAGCTTATAAAAAAAAAGAATCGCACTTTTTGTGCCATTTTCCATGACCTGTAGCGTTCTCATTTTTCGGGATCTGGGCTGTGTCATGGCTTATTTCTTGGGTCTTGAGCTGACATTTCTAATGATACTATTTTTGATCACCAGTTATTGCATTTTGTTGCAATCTTGTGGTGTCCAAAATCAGCTTAATTTTGAAATTTGGCCATTTTTTCCGTTACACAGTTTACAGATCTGATTACCGGTAATTGATGTTATATTTTGATAGATCCGGCATTTCAGAACCCAGCAATACCAAATATGTGGGGTTTTTGTATAATAGTTTTATTTTCAATAAGGCAAAAGGGGGGTGATTTGAACCTTTTTATTTTTTTCATATTTTTTAAAACGTTTTTAAACTTTTCCTTTATTTTACACTGGCCCTTAGGGGACCTCAGCACTGCACAGTGCGATCGCTTGTGTTATGCAGAGAGGTGCTTCACCATGTTAAAGACGATATCATATGTACTATATAGCTTCAGCCATATTGTATCTAAAGAAGCCATTAAATTAGTTTATCATGTCTATTCTGACTAGAGACCTCTGTAACAGTTTGTTTAGTGTGGTCAGCACAACTCAGCACATTCTTCCCGCTGCACAGCACAAATGATCACTTTCTGCCTGTGACTTCACTCGGGCATCACTGGCAGGAAGTGATTCATGACAGCATCTGGGGTCATCAGCTGACCCTGGCTGTCATGACAAGGCATCAAGGCGCCCCGATCACGACAGGGCCACCAATGCCATCGGGGAAAAGCGCAATCTCCGCCGCGGTGCTTTAGGATGCGCTGTCAGTGATTGACAGCATGATTTAAAGGGTTATCAGCGCTGATTAGATTGCCGATCCAATCGGTGCTGTTAGGTACACATCTCAGCTGATCAAATCATCTGACGTGTAGGGCATGATGCGAGCTTAGTATAGCGCCCTGTGACAGGTAAGCCACAGAACCAACTAGTACACTAAGGGATTTCAACATCTGGTACCTCACATACACCCAACACCTTCCACACCAAGCCTGTAGGGGGAGCTCCACTGGTTGCTGTTAAGCCAGATTCCCTATAAAATACAGGTGCTGGGGGCAGAGTTAGCCAGAGTGTGCAGTCACTAGAAGAACTGTGAAGTTCAGCTCAGTGCCTAGTGAGCTAAAGCTAGTTGCTGGAGCCATGCTAGACCCGAAACCAGTGAACCACCAGAGCCAGTGTGAGGGTCCAGAGAATGAGGGCCGAAGGCAGAGGCGAGGAACACTACAGAGGGGGCAGAGGAGTCATACCGGCTCACCCCAGGAGAACAACGGTCACTGGAGACCGAGTCTACAAGGGAGAGAGATCAGCCCAGCAGAGAATCCAGCACACCGTGAAGGCTTAGCTTCCCGGACGCCCACAGCACCCACATTTGAGAACCAGGGACCGCAGGAGAGATAGCGGTAGCCAAGTGAGAGTCCTCAGTGTAGCAACACAGGTGTGGAGAAACAGGAGGTCAGGCTTGGTTTCATGCCAGCCAGGCTTCGGGACAAGGAACAGAACAAGGAGGCCTATACCTCGCTCGGTTTGGAAATACTGAGGTATAGCCTTCAACCCGGAGAGTGTACCTGCAAGAACATCAGTAAAAGGTACAGAAAAAGACTTATTTGTGTGCGTGTCCCTTCTTCAACCTGTCCCACACCACAACGACTGCGCTACCCTATTCCACCATCCTACCCTTACAGCCCCGGGCAACCCGCTCTTCCTGTAGAGAGCCACAACACCTTGCTACCGCCCATCACCCCGGAGGTCCCAGCAGCGCCGGTGCCATCACCGGACGTACAGGTGGCGTCACGACTGACAGTAACTTAAATCCCTGTAAATACTCCCCTTTTCATTGACACCCAAGGGCACAGGCTCGGGCACGGACCACCCGTGACATCCCTGCACCTGACTGCCTGAGACCTGAGTACCCAGTCGCTTGTGGCCCCAGACACTTAGCACGTGAGCTCACATCAAAGGGAGGGAACAAGGCCAAGGAGGTATATATACGCCCTTAGTCGTGAATGAGTTAAACCCGAAAAACTATTTTGGAGTTGCCTTTTATCATAGGTTGGTTGACAACTGTGGTAGAACTCCTTTAGGACGGGTTCAGATGAATTTGAAAACTCATCCGATTTTCATCCATAAAAATTGGATGCTAGACAGATGATCCGCATGGATCATCTGATTTTTTTTCAACACCCATAGACTTGAATAGGAGAGTCTCACCCGAAATATGGAAGACTATAGTGCATGCAGCTATATTTGTACCAAAAATTAACCAACAGCACACGTCCGTATAATACACTGGTCTGATCGAGCCTTTAAAGAAACCAATAGTGTTTGCTACCTTACTACTGTTATTGTGCCAAGACATAACAGTGATTCTTGTAACGATGTGCACAGGCGACTTCTACCTTCGTAACATTATTGTGTTTACTCTTGCTGTCATGTCTTTGTCAGAAATTGAGCATGAAGCCATGTGACATGTGTCAAAATGTTTCAAAGACGTTTCCTGCTGGAAGCCATTTCCTACACATCTGCTGTAAAGGATATTACCATACTCGATCATTGGGCTCCAGCACTAGGCTGGAATGAAGTCCTGCCACCATGCAGAATGTCATGGACAATATTATCACAGTACATTGGCAGGAAATGCCGAATCAGGGCAAATGCACAAGTGACGACACGCGCCACCTGTTCATCGCAGCAGGTTATTTTACAACAATTGTGACGACAGGTAGATTTATTTCACAAGAACACAGCAAGAAATGCCAAGATGTCTTTCTGACAAAGTATTGGAAGATTAAAAAGGGAACTTATTTGCCTTATCTTGGTCAATAGTGAAAAAGGATATTTCACCCTAGGCAAATCATTTGACCGGTCACACATGATGTCCTTCGAAAAGCTGTCAATAACTAATTCTAATAGGTCTCTAGCTTGGTTGATACTCTTGCCATATTGGAAAAAAATCATTAAAGTGGTTGGACATCAGTGTCATTTCATAAATCAAATAGTAAACATGAACATATGAAACTTTGTAATATTTCTTATCCGAGAAATAGGTTTCTTTTTACTTCTGAATTGATCTTCCACTCCAATTCATAGGTAATATCTGTATTGAGTGAATATTTACTTTATCATTACCAGATAGGAGACAACACTTGGTGCTTTTAAAATTCTATGGAGAGGGAAGGAGGCCAACATTATGCTGCGTGTTCTCCTGAATTTTCTTTGCAGGCAAAATGTGCTCCATTAGCAGTAAAGCAGCTGTTTACAAAAAGCAGGTTCTGCTGCATTTTTGCTGCATTGGTGTAGATTATATGTACCTTATTTTTCAGATTATAAGACGCACTTCTTCTCCCCCCAAATTGTGGGGACAATGGGGGAGTGTCTTACAATCTGGAAATAGCTTACTGGGGGCATTGTAATGCAGGGTCAAAGGAGGCAGGGTCACAGGTGAAGAAAGTCGGAGGTATGCTGCAGGCCTGAGGTTGAGAGGAGGGGGTGTCACAGTGGCGTGATACGGGCGCCATTGATAGCCGGTCAGTGGACGCTATGTGCTTCAGGAAAATATCTGCGGAGGTAGCATATGCGTAGATTCAGATTTTGGCTCTCAATCTGTGCTTGCACCACCTCTGCAGCCATTTTTCTGAAGTTCATTCCGTTGAAAGTGGCATGTGCGCAGTTTGAGATCACAGCTCTCTGAGATCTCAATCTGCACATGTGCTGCCTTTGCAGCCATTATCCTCAAGCACATTTTGTCCACTGACTGGAGATCAGTGGCGCCCGTATCACGCCGCTACAATACCACCCCAGCCATGCCACTGCTAACTTCCTTCAGCTGCAACCCTGCCTCACGTGACTCCGCTCCATTGCGCCGCACAGTAAGCAATATCTGTTTTAAAACTGATTTAAATTAAGACTGACCACCTTTTTTAATATTAAAAATAATTTTTCCTAGTTACTTCATCTAAATTTGAGGTGCATCTTATAATCTGCAAAATATGATGTCATTTGTCTACAGTACAGGTTTAATAATTTTTTTTCACCAAAAATGCATTGCAATAGCATTTTTTGCACTTCCTCACTGCTTTTGGCAAACTTGTAGTACAGGCATCCAGATGTTAATAGCCATGACGGGAGAGCAGAGCTGAGAGAGGGGGCGTCATCGCTCGGCCACAGTGGGCAAAGAAAGAGGAACACAATGGGGGTGACCGAGAGCTCAAAATTGATGGGTGCGAGTTCACTTGTAGAGGGCGTGACTGCTCCATGTCATGGGAGTGACTGACCAGACTGCTCCGATGTGGTGTGTGTTTCCTTAGTTTTCATTAAGTAAGACACTCCTCCACCGGGGGAAGTCTTATCCCCAAACCCCTGCTTCTATTATAATCAACTCTATGACCATGTGGATTGTAATAGTAAGGCTTACCTAATGAAAACCGAGGACCCGCCCACCAGATCAGCGAAGTCTGGTCAGTCCCGCTCATGACATGGGGCAGTCACGCCCTCTACACGTATGCTCATGCCCATCATTTTCAAGTGCTCCTTCATGATTGGTTTTGTCTTGTAAATACTGAGGTAAAAATCTCAGCAAACCCTCAACGTGTGCACGTGGCCTTGAGTGACTGTCTGCCTCATTAGACCTCATACAAATATTGACTATTTGGTGAGTTTTATACCTCAGTATTTGCAGCCAAAACCAGGAGTGGGTGATAAATACAGAAATGATTAAATATTTCTATTATACTTTTCCTGTGATTGTTCCTTTCATTGGTTTGGCTACAAATCCTGAGGTAAAACACTCACCAAATACTCAACATGTGCATGTGGCCTAAGGTTGTAAAGAAGGAAAAACTGAGCAAGAAGTGACGTGGCAAAGAGTGGCAGCTAGTGATGGGCGAATCCTAAATTACTCGGAATCGCTTGACTCTAGCGAGTCCGAGCACAGGACTCGCTACTCGTTGCGAGTCTAGTGAGTCCAATGTTAATGAATGGGGAAGCGAGTAATAGCGAGTAGTGTGAGATTTACAAATCGCAGATGTGTCTCGGAAGCTTCAGCCTGAAGCAATCCTAGTTGTGTCATTTATTTGCATTGCTAGTTTACTTTGTAAGTAATTGCTGACTCGCACAGATAAGATCCTGTCTCCTCTGTACAGGCTGCCAGCTCCAGGGTCCTAGAGCCCACCTGCTGCCTGATGTAGCAGTGCTGACATTGTTGTCAGTCTGCTCATTCCCTGTGTACAGACATGAATGTCTGTGCACAGAGATGATGTAGCAGTGCTGAGATTGTTCTCAGTCTGCTCATTCCCTGTGTACAGACATGAATGTCTGTGCACAGAGATGATGTAGCAGAGCTGAGATTGTTCTCAGTCTGCTTATTCCCTGTGCATAGAGATCTATATATATGCACAGGGGATGTAGCAGAGAGGACATCGCGTTTTGGACTGCGTCGGACGGAAGAGGATTTTTTTAATTAAAGATGGAGTCCCTAATGGCTTTTTTTTTTATTTCTAATAAAAAATTTTCCTTGTGTTGTGTTTTTTTTAAAACAATTTAATAGAAATTCATGGCGGTCATGTCTAATATCGGCGTGACCGCCATAAATTTCGGGCTTAGGGCCAGCTGATAATACAAAGCTGGCCCTAACCTCTTTATTACCCAGCGTGCCATCGCTACCAGGGCCGCTGGAAGAGCGGGGTTCAGCGCCACAGGATGGCGCTTCAATGAACGCGCCATCTTCTGGGGCGGCTGCGGGCTGCAATTTGCAGCGGGGGGTGCCCAGAAAGCTTGGGCATCCCTGCGCTGCGGATTCCAGCCCCCAGCTGCTTAGCTGTACCTGGCTAGACATAGAAATTGCGCGGAGCCCCACGCATTTTTTTTTAATTATTTCATGAAATTCTGAGATTCTGACTCTGAGACTCTGACTCTGAAATTCATGAAATAATTAAAAAAAAATGCGTGGGGCTCCGCGCAATTTCTATGTCTAGCCAGGTACAGCTAAGCAGCTGGGGGCTGGAATCCGCAGCGCAGGGATGCCCAAGCTTTCTGGGCACCCCCCGCTGCAAATTGCAGCCCGCAGCCGCCCCAGAAGATGGCGCGTTCATTGAAGCGCCATCCTCTGGCGCTGAACCCCGCTCTTCCAGCGGCCCTGGTAGCGGTGGCACGCTGGGTAATAAAGAGGTTAGGGCCAGCTTTGTATTATCAGCTGGCCCTAAGCCCGAAATTTATGGCGGTCACGCCAATATTAGACATGACCGCCATGAATTTCTATTAAATTGTTTTAAAAAAAACACAACACAAGGAAAATTTTTTATTAGAAATAAAAAAAAAAGCCATTAGGGACTCCATCTTTAATTAAAAAAATCCTCATCCGTCCGACGCAGTCCAAAACGCAATGTCCTCTCTGCTACATCCCCTGTGCATAAATATAGATGTCTATGCACAGGGAATAAGCAGACTGAGAACAATCTCAGCTCTGCTACATCATCTCTGTGCACAGACATTCATGTCTGTACACAGGGAATGAGCAGACTGAGAACAATCTCAGCACTGCTACATCATCTCTGTGCACAGACATTCATGTCTGTACACAGGGAATGAGCAGACTGAGAACAATCTCAGCACTGCTACATCATCTCTATGCACAGACATTCATGTCTGTACACAGGGAATGAGCAGACTGAGAACAATGTCAGCACTGCTACATCAGGCAGCAGGCGGGCTCTAGGACCCTGGAGCTGCACAGAGAAGACAGCTGGACTCGGCTCGCAAAGAAACAGCAGTTATCTGCGAGTTTCCCTGCTATCACTGGCACAGTAGCCAGTGATTACTCGCAAGTCTAATGCAAACAATGGCAATCCTAGTTTTGTCAGCGTTTCTGACAAAACTAGGATTGATATTGATTTGCATTGGACTCGCGAGTAATCACTGGGAGACTCGCAGAGTACCGAGTCCTGCGAGTCCCTTACTACTCGCCGAGTAACGAGTCCTAGCGAGTAGATTCGCCCATCCCTAGTGGCAGCCAAGACCAGTAATGGATGAGTAGGATGGTTTTGGCTACAACTCCTGAGGTAAAAAACTCACCAAATACTCATCATGTGCACATGGCCTTAGTCTTCTTTACTTTTGGGCACCTCCAGCGCTGAATAGACTTCATGTAACAACATGATGTTGTGGGGGCAATGCTTGTCATGATGTCACACAAGGTGACGAAGAAAGAAGATGACTGATGACTGAAGAGAAGATCAGATACAGAGGGAGGAAGCAAGTTAGGGAAGGTCCACGGTAGCTCAGTGGTTCGCACTGTTGCTTTGCAGCACTGGGGTCCTGGGTTCAAATCCCACCAGTGACATCTGCAAGGAGTTTGTTTGTTCTCCCCATGTTTGTGTGTGTTCTTGCTGGGTTCTCTGGTTTACTCCCACACTCCGAAGACACTAAGGGTACCTTTACACACCACCACTGAAAGGTAGCAACTGCCTGGCATTGGGGATATTTATGCCTGTTGCCATGAAATTGCTACGAAATGGCGGCATGTAAATAGGGAAATTCCTTCCTGTGTCAGGACACAGGAAGGAATTTCCCTATTTACACGCCGCCATTTCGTAGCAATTTCATGGCAACAGGCATAAATATCCCCAATGCCAGGCAGTTGCTACCTTTCAGTGGTGGTGTGTAAAGGTACCCTAATAGGGAATATAGATTGTGAGCCCCAATGGTGACAGTGATGATCATCTCTGTAAAGTGCTACAGAATATGGTGGCGCTATATAAGTAATGCATAATAAAATAAGTATCAAGTGGGGAGTTGTGGTGCAAGAGACAGGCAAGAAGACTTTTATTTGTTTTAAACACCTTCATTTATTATGGTCTGGGATCTGGTGAGACTTTAGAGCATAATAAAAGGCTTTGACAAGCAATTCAATTTGATGCAAATCACATTTCCCGGTCGAATTTGAGCAAATCTGGTGAATCAACATTCGGCAGATCTCTAGTGTCAGGTTCACTTGTCAGCCATGAACACCACAGGAGATGCCTTTATTGTTAGTAAATCTGCAACATCATATCTTTCCAGCATTTACCTCTGCATAACAGGAAATTATATTTGGACACATTTAATAAAACCTTGTAAATATGTGCAGAAAAGGTTACCCCTCTTTTCCGTTTCCTTGTCTTCTCTGTTATTCGGCTGCTTAGTTGCTATGATACCATCATTACAATCATTTAATTTGACCTTTATTGGCCATAAAAAAATGCCTATATTAAATTAAGGGTTTTTAGCAATAAAGAACAATGTGAACGCTTCTGCCAGAAGACTGGTGGGTGGATTTCAAAGTACTGTAACTTGGAGGTCACGGAGGTAAGTGAGCTGTGCTTTAAGCTATAAATATAAAGAATTGCTCTCCGGTGAATACAAAAGAAAAAGTTTTTGACGATAAATTCTCCCCCAAAAATTCCTAAGAGTCTGTACTAAGTGACTCCTCTTTATTGACTCTTCAATTGTGGCTGAAATGTGAAAAGCATGGCTGGGTTCCAGAGAGCCAGGCAAGAACAGTCTCCTGTCATCAAGCTTGTCACTTCTCAATAATATGAGCTGAGCTTATCTGACAGTGCTGCACTTTGCTGAATGCTGGAGAAGCTTAGCACATTGACATTTTCACTCCGGGAAGGTTTTTAATCATACCTTGTGGACCAGTTAAAATAAGAGCTTCACTTTTGCTAACCTTATCCAGCTCTCGTGTCCTTTATCTGATCCTGATACTTAGCTAATGCACCTACGTTGGATAGAAACATGGGACTGACAAGTAAAGCAGTCTCCAGTATTATTTTATCCACTTTCATCCTGGCTTACGACCCTGCTGGCTGGCTTATTATTCACCACTTGGCCTCTCTACTTCTTTGATTTTCCAAGCCTTCAGATTCTATGGGACTGATTTGAGCTAATCATAATTTGTGATCATGACATCCTTACAATATGGCAGTCCTAGTTGGCTTGAGCACCATGGGTGGAGAGATCTTGTGCAGGAAGATCTGCATTGGTGGCAAATATTGGAATGGTGAATTATCCCATGGGTCATGTGGAGGGGGGTGGCAAACAGAAGGCTATTCTATCATTGATGAGTAAACTCTGTTTCATATCAGCATTTTATTTTTATGTTAATAGAAAAAATTGGAATCCGGCTCAACAGGAATGGATTTTCTTTTTCTTTTCTTTTTCAATAAAGATGGTGCATACAAAAGAAAAAATTACATGATCGACATTACCCAGTCGACGTGTTTCGACTGCATTAAGCAGTAATGAGTAAGACTGCTTAATGCAGTCGAAACGCGTCGACAGGATCATGTCGCCCATGTAATTTTTTCTTTTGTATGCACCATCTTTATTGAAAAATAAAAGAAAAAGAAAATCCATTCCTGTTGAGCCGGATTCCAATTTTTTCTATTTAGCTTGATGAAAGGCCAAGGCAAGGCCGGTGTGGTGAGCAAAGAACAGTCGGGTGAGCTGGAACCTATTCTTATACATTTTATTTTTATCATAGATATGGGACCTTTTGTCTTCTAAGTGTACCCCTGAATAAAAGACGTAATTCCAACTATATTTTCTGAACCGTGGTGACAAACCATTGTCTTGATGGAGATACTAGCAACAATGCGTACGGAGTCTGTAGATGGAATTTGAGGGGACAACTATTTAATTAAGGGTTTTTTGGCATCTCGTGTGAGGGGGTGGTATCAGTCACATGAGCGAGAAGGAAATCTGAGAGGAGGACGAAGAGCATGATGACGTATGACAAAATGCAGCTAGACTACTATGTGACCACCTTGTGAGGAAAAGAAGAATAAGGGAAATAAGTCCACAAAAGGTGACAAGGTTACAACATCACATTTTTCCATTGCATAGTCTCATAGTTCAAAATTATGGAGTGATGTCGGTCTATGGAGCAAGTTGTTGTGATTTGGGGATGGCTGTCATCGTTCTGTAATCAGTGTCGTTGGCTGCCCAGCCCATGGATGGCATTATCCATTGCTTATCCAGCTGGTGGCCTCTGTATATCCAATCTATTCGACATTTGGCATTAGGGGGAAAAAAAGGTAAGTGACTTGATTGTTGTTAGGTCTGTTGAATGAGTCTTTTGACGAGCTGGGGAGTCGGCACGTTTTTCATACTCACTACACTGTGGTTGTGGCAGTGGCCATTTATCTTTTGCATGTGACACATATCGTTTTATAGGTTTTTGATACTGTCGATTAATAAAGATCATGTGATTTATTATAATAATGTTGGGTTTTCTGGATAGCGTTGTTGTCACAGTTTTGAACATCCCCCAATTGCACTTTAAAAATAATCCTCCTTGGCTTATTTGGGCAGTATGGTTTGTAGCTTTTAACCATTGCTGCAGATAGGCCTGCGCTGGAGCTGTATACACAAAATGGAAGAATATTTTTAAGTATTTCAAAGATTATTTTAGATACAAAAAAATACAAGACTAGAGCATTTCACCAGTCCCTTGTTTACGCCTGGAAATATGGCTCCCAGCATGCAGAGCAGCACAAAGGATACAATGGCAGATTGAAAAGGGTAAGAAGGCCCTAACAGTAGGGAGAGGGTGGACCTGTCAATAACTAAGCTAACCTGTGTCTGCATCCTGCGCTCCTTAAAGTCCATAAGTCGGTTCTTCCAGGGGCTGGCTGGTGCTTGCAACGCCGGGTGCAGATTTGTCCTGCCAGCCCATGATGAGGAGCGGTCAGAAATTTTGAGGAGCGGGGGGAGGTTGTGCTGTCAGAGATTTTGTCACTCACATGGATGTCTGCCGCGTCTCGTGCTGTTACACAGCTCCGGCGGCAAAGTGCCGCCGACCCATTTGTGAGGGGGGGGGGCCCTAGATGAGGCCATACCACCAGCCCAGGGGGCACTTACCCCCCTGCCACCTGGGCCAGTCCGCCCCTGGGTTCTTCTCTCCGCCACTATCACATGCCTTGTGCCTAGCTGTCCCTCTACTCACCCTGGCTAGTGCACAGGCCGTTCAGTGCCCTAGATATCATCTCTACAGTAGTCCAACACGGTGGAAGGTAGACAGACAGGGGAACATAAGCAAAAAGGATATTAAACTACTTTATAAATACAAAAAGGGGAGACAAGAGGCGCAATAGTGCCCTATCACTAGTGACACTGTCTGTGTAAGTTTATCAACAGGTGTACACTCGACTGATTCAGTTGTGTGCCCCACAACTGGTTTATAAGTATTTGGTTTTTAGCTGCTGCAGGACCTCCACCAGCCACTCGCACGTGGAAAAACGCTCAGATATTGGGAAGATGGTGTATCACGTCCGCGCTGCTGCCCCAATGGAATCACGAGGAATGCAAGGTTTCAAGAAGTCACGAGGAATGCAAGGTTCCAAAAGTAACAATTTCCTTTATTCCACCAACGCATTTCGGCACCTATCCTGGCACCTTCATCAGGGTATCAACCCTAGACCCTGATGAAGGTGCCAGGATAGATGCCGAATCGCATTGGTGGAATAAAGGAGATTGTTACTTTTGGAACCTTGCATTCCTCGTGATTCCATTGGAGCAGCAGTGCGGACCGTGATACACCATCTTCCCAACATTAAACTACTTTAGACCTGCAGCTAATGACCAGGACTGCAGGCATCAGAACTCCAGTAGCTACACCAAGCTTCCTTTCTCCAAGGTGTTCAGAATAGGATGCATTTATAACCGGCATCAGGTGATGGGAGATGTGACTATTTAAAAGGGAAGGGGAGTGGTCACAAACCAGCATCACCTGACCCAGAAAGTTCAAGCAATGAGAGATACCTTAATCCTTGCTGTACCAAAAGAAAGCAACTACATTTAAAATCCAGATTCTCACAAGACAAAGTCAGACTGAAATTCCAAACCTGTCACAAGTCTCCCAAGGACAAGAGACCCTCGTGACACCCCTGAGGAACATACAGTTGAGCTATTGGTCCAGAGCAGGCTATGGATGCTTGATTACAGAGGTTTTCTTTGTGGGATATTTTATATTAGGACATCATGGTTGGTCCTATTAGGGACATATTGTTACATAATACAATGGCACAATGTGACTGAGGGTCTATATTAGGACCGCATGCCTAAAGTCCTGAAATACCGTGTATGATCAAGCAAGAAAGGAACTTCATCATTAGAAGAATACAATGTGATACTTCACAGAGTTTGTTGCTATGTTTTATCAGATGTGAACTTCAGCTTTTAAGGTGCCTATTTGTCCATCCGTTCTGTTCCACAAGTTAACGCGCCACTTAATCCTGCCAGTGTGTGACATTTTCTGTACAATATATTCTAAGCCGCACTTCACCTTCTATAGACTCCCTGTGAGCTCTTAGCCGTCTATTATGTAATCAGTTCTGCTTATTTTAGGGATGTAACCTGCCATTTGTGACAAGCCATTTCTTCCTGGATTTTTTTTCCTTGCCGTTTGTAAATGATAATAATTTGTGATTGAGATCCTCAGGGTAGTCTTTATCTACGACGCCCCACTGGGTTGGATTGTCAGGGAGCCGCGCTATGTACCAAATTGATGGACACATAGAAAGAGCTGAAGATTGTGTTAAGAAGATAAACTGTGCACTAAAGCATCTATTACTAGTTGTCAAATCTTCAGATGGGTCTATGTGGAATATTCTTTACTTCTCTGATAAAAACAAGGCATTTCAGGGCATTATACTACACAAATTACAATGGAGTGCCATGTGCACGACAATGGTTACTTCTGTCCCGTGCCCCAATAACCTAGCCATCTTTACAGACATGCACTAATAGGATCACCCAACCCCATCTAGCATATCATGGTGGCAAACACGATGTCACAATGGTCTCGCTTAGTTTGGAGACTTGTGACAGGTCGGGGTCCTGTGTATCACTCCTGTATTGAGAATTCATTTTAAATGTCTTTCTTTCCTTTTTGCAGTGTAGGAGTTAATGTCAGTTTCTGTTGCTGCAATGCTTCCTAGTTCTCTTCCCAGGTGTGGCTACTTTGTTTTTTTTTAATATTTTTTATTTTCAATTTTTTAGACATAAACAACAATATGATACAAAATCAAAAACACACATATTATTAATGACAATAAAGGGGAAAAAAAATAAAGGAGGGAGGGGGAGGATCCTACACTCAAAATTGCACCAACCTGGTGCGATACCATCGTATGTAGAGACATAAAAAAAACTATTTCTACATCAAAATCAAATAAATCGAGTCAATTCAGCTTCATAACAGTACCTTAATCCGTTACCTAAAAAAAGTGGATACTTTGTGATCACTCCCATCTCCTTTATATGGTCACATGGCCCAGCATTCCTTGCTGGTGCTTGAAATCATTCCTGGCATAGCTACCTGAGATGAAGGTACTGTTCGAGAGAAGCTGACCGTTGTCCAAGCCGTCTGCTGCCTAAGAGAGTGGCAGCAGGCGTGAAGTTGTTTTTGCTGTTTTCCTGTCTGTCTCTCCATTCCTTCTTGTTGTTATTCTTGCAGCGGTTGGGGCTGGACATATCCATATTTAAGGTTAACATCAGGATCAGTGAGGGACTAGGATTCTGCTCAGCAACATGGTGGAAGAACCCATATAGGGACCATTGGGAAATCAAGGAAAAGCAACAAGTGAGAGCAGTAGGTCTCCTCTCCCCTGTTCCCTATGAGCAGAGCCCTCTGCTGTATTTGTCCCCCCGGGTGTTTCCCCAGTCTGTTGTTTTGTGTAGTGCGCCGGACACCGTTGGTCTGTGCGCCACTGTCACGCACTGAATCCGGATGCTCCCTAGTTAGTAGCATGACACATGATGGGGATCCATGCAAATTAATAAAATAGTGTACTTATTTGTTACTGGAAGAACACCACTCCACTCATAATTATCTAGTACCTGCTTGACCCTCATTTACTTTGCATTAAACTTTAGTTAATTGTTCCACATCCTATTTTTTTCTCTATTTATGACCAGACACATTTTTTTTATTTTTAACATATACAGTGATATGAAAAAGTGTTGTCCCCTTCTTAATTACTTACTCTTTTGCATGCGTCAGGTCACCAAACAAATTTAAATATTACAAAAAGATAATACAACTAAACACAAAATGCAGTTAATAAATAAAGGTCTTTATTATTATGTGAAAAAGAAATCCAAACCTACAGAGACCTGTGTGAAAAAGTGATTGCCCCTGATTATGGTTTTATACCTTTACAATTGTTCTCATTTGGTTATTTAAATAATTGACTCTTTAGTATAACATTTATGTAGTTTTTGTATCTCTTTTTTTTTTGCCTATACTGGAAAAAAATTAAAAAGTTATGACCCTCGGATGCAATGGGAGCAAAAACAAAAATAACTTGCAGAGACAAGGGGTTAAATTATTTTCATGTTTCCAGAGTATGCCCTAAATGTCTGACAGAGCGCTCTGGACTTCCCCAATCCTGGCAGTGTGAAACAGGGCCCAGTTCTGGAGATAGGGCCCGCATGTACTGTAACACACATTAGTTACCTCCCATTAAAGTGCCATAAATATTTGACTGGTTAGAGATGTCTTAATGGCACAAGGAGGAGGGATAATAAGACTGGTGGCTTTAGCACTTTAAGAGCCAGAGAATTTTTTATTTTTGCACTTCATTGTTTTCCTCACGTACGTCTAAGAGCCAAAACATTTTTTTTCTATTGAAATAGACACTTAAAAGCTTGATTTTTGCAGGATGAGTTGTAGTTTTGCCATCAAATTTACTGTGGAATGGAGAAAAAATAATCAAGAAGGATGAAATGGTAAAAAAACAAAACTACCGTAAATAGAATTCTGCCGTTTTTTGGGGAGTTCTTGTTTTGAAGTAAAAATGACCTGGAAATATCATTGTTCAGGTCAGTGTGATTACAACAATATCAAACTTCCCCATATCAACTTGGTAGGTTCATGTCCCCTGAAACATTAGCAGTATACATGCCTGCATTTCTCTGTCCCCAAAGGGAGGGGTGAGTGTCGAGGAGAAGATATGATTTTATTGATTTATAAGCGATCTATAAATCTTTGTGTCATGCCCTCGGCCGAGGGGCCGGTCTCTGCTAAGCAGGGAGATTGGTGCCTACCAAGCAGCTCCGCTGGTTCTGCTCACCCTGTCCGTGGATCCATGCGGCCATCTGCTTCATTCTCTGCCAGGAACCTGTGCCCTCTTGGCAGGTCTCCTGGGAATGGTCTTAGGATGCGTGTGCCGCTTCCTGCACACATGTAAATGAGCAATACACCTGTTCCTTATTAGGACTCAGACTGAGCGCTGAACTGCTCAACTGATCTGTGCATAAAAGGCATCATCCCCCTAAGGGAGGTGCCTGGGCAACTGTTCATTCTCTCTGTCCAGGTCGCACTCTGTAGTGCATTATACTAATACCTATGTCTCCACAGTATCCTTTACTGGCTGTTCCTTTTCCTGGATCCCTCTGGACACTCCGGATATCACTCTGGGCTGGCCAAGCCTCTCCTCATGGAATCATCCAGATACCTCTACCGGCTGGATCAGCTTTTCCGGGATTTCACAGAGCTCCCAGGGTCCTCTCCACTGACAGAGCCATTGTTCTACAGTCTCTCCATTTCTACTGTCCGGTCTGTACAGGTTGCCCCTATGGTCCAGGATTCGTGGCATTTAGACCTCCTGGTGCTGTACCATGTGAATCCCTGTATAGGGGTTACCTTGTTGGTGCTACGCTACGAGAGTTTGGTGTCTCGATCCAGAAGGTCCTCCCCTCAGACACCTTCTTTTTATGTTAAACCTTCCTTAATAAATATCTTTTATTTTACTAAAGTCATTCTTCTATCTCTTGAGTATCAGATATTCAGCTATCACTGCTCCGCCAGTGATCTGTGAGTCCACTTAACATCTCCACACCCCTCAGGCTTAACACCTCGAACTGATCTGCCCAGCTCTGCTTCATCATGTAGGAGGACAGGGACAGTGCAATTGTTGTAATCTCACTGGAGTTCCCTTTAATTCTAGATTTTGATAAATTGGCCTATCACAGATACAGCGATAACCAATATGTTTTTCCCCCTTCACATTTTAATGGGAGTAATTGTATATTTTTAATTTTTGTGTCTTTATTTTTTGAGACCCGACCCGTAACATTTCTATATTTCTGTTGATAGAGCTAAGCGAGGGCCTATGTTTGTTTTGTGTAATGAGAAGGCTTTTCATTGATATCCATTTTGGGAACATAAATCTTTTTTTCTTCTTTTTTTAGGATGTGAGGTGACAAAAACAAAAAAACCCCACAATTTTAAGGTTTTCAATTTTTTTTTCCTTAGCGATGTTTCCCATGGGGGTCAATTAATTCTATAGTTTGATAAATCAATGTTTTATAGATACAGCAATAAACATGTTATTTTTCTCCTTTTTTTATATATTTTTAAAATATTTTTTCTACATTACGTTTTAAGGTGCCGTTACACCTGCCGACGCAGCCGGAGATGTCGGTGGCGACTGGCGGGAGCGCACGTTTTTGGCGCCCCGCCAGCGTCGCCGTCCCCCATTTACATGGGGCGACACCTCCGGTGGCGCCCTGGCGAGCTGACAGGTGGTATCGCGCCGCAGGGTGTCTGAAAACCCCAGATGCAGGACAATGGGAACCTATGGCTCCCATCGCCTGTCAGTTCGCCGGTGGCCGGTTTCATGGGGCGATGTGTGCACATCGCCCCATATCAGCCACCTGCTTTCAGAGCACTGCTCTGAAACCAGGCGACCAGTAAATGGCGTCGCCATTCACTGATGTGAAACCAGGCGACCTCTCGGAGGCGCCGACATCGCCCTTTACATTAAGGGCGATGTTGCCGCCGATAGGCCACGCCCCTACGTCGTCTATGTAATAGGCGGCGATGTCGCAAGATGTGACCTTTAGTTTCCCCAGGGACTTGAACCTACGATCGATTTGATCACTTATACTAAATACAGTAATACCAAAGTTTAGCAGTATAAAGTGAAAATCATGGCCTCCTATGAAGCTCGGCCTGAGTATCAAGATGCCACTGATGTGCCATAAATGATCCTCTGAGATTGTGTGGAAGAAGGATGGCCGACAGGAGCCGATGCCGCCGTCACGGATTGACATTGGCATCTAAATGGTAAAAGCCATGGCCATAGCTGTTAGTGATAGATGCCAGCTGTAAAATATAACCGGCATTAACCCCTTGTGGAAGAAACTCAGCTCTAGAGCCCCCTCCACACATGCAGACCTCATCCCAGGACGTTATATCACATCCTAATATGGGAAGGGGTTAATGTTCTGTCTGATGTAAGTGTTCATACAATGTTTATGCCCCATTATAACATACGGTTTAGAGTAAACATAAATGCTTATGGTACTAATGTGAAAAGCAGAAAACCTTATTGTGGATTTCTGAGGCACAGCGGGCCACGGGAAATCCTAGCCTCGCTGTATGATGCCATTCGGTCTCCATGGAAACTGTCCTCGGTGAATCCTTACATCTAAATTGTCTGGCCTTTATCTGAAGGGTAATATTAATGTATGCAGGCAAAGCAGGCATTTCATTAACACCAATTTACAGCGCACATGGCGTCGCCATTTGTTTTCGTTTTAACCACATGAATACTTTATGCTGTGTAAAATGAACATCAAAGGACTGTGCTGCAAGTTGTGTTTATGAGGGAAGAAAACTATAAATGCTTCCCTTATGTATGGCATATAGTATTACAGACACTATAAAAAAAATATCAGTATTAGTAATTATATATTTATAATAATCTATACCTAACATTACTACACTTAAAGGGGTTGGTTGCCCACTACTGGACAACCTCTTAATAATTACCCAGGGGCTGAAGTCTTCACATTTATGTGCAATATGGAAAAAACACTATTTTTCCACTTGGATGTAATTGTGAAGCATGCATGGTTGTTTATTTCATGAGACCGGTGAAAGGGCACATGTTGGCAGTGGATTATTCAGGATACTCTCCAAGAGTGTAACAACAGCACTTGGTTTATTCAGCAACAATCAGGAACAAAATAATAAACTTTATATAATAGTTTGTATGTCCATTTGTGGAGCCCACTGGGACGGGGGTACTCGGTACCGGACCGGTCTGCTGCTGGGGAAGTCACGGGTGGTCCTGGTCCGGTCCGTGTCCCGGGCCCACACAATGGATAAGGGAATATTTACAGGGGAAATGTCACGTGTGACGCCACCCACTTGGTGCGGCCAGTGATGGGGGCCGCCGCTGCTGCAGAACCTCCGGGGGTGATGGAGTGGCAGCGGAGATGGTGTAGTTCCAGTGGGAAGAACTGTATCCCCCGGGGCAGTAAGAGTTAAGTCTATGGTGAGGTTGTTTAGGAATTCTGGGATCAACAGGTGTGCTACAGTCCGCGCTGCCCGGTCATCCAAGGAAACACAAGGGAAGCAATGTTCCAAGTAAAACATTTTCCTTTATTCTTCAAACCGACGCGTTTTGGCAACCAATCCTGGCGCCGTCTTCAGGGTATTCCCTGAAGACGGCGCCAGGATTGGGCGCCGAAACGCGTCGGTTTGAAGAATAAAGGTAAATTTTTTACTTGGAACATTGCTTCCCTTGTGTTTCCTTGGATGACCGGGCAGCGCGGACTGTAGCACACCTGTTGATCCCAGAATTCCTGAAGTACCCACTATTGTGAGGAGGTGGAAGTCCAGCAGCAGCCTACAATACTAAACCAATGCCTTTATTCCAGTTGTGGGAATCACAACTGGACCAGGTTAGTGTAAACCTGATTATACCTATAAGACCCTGCTCTATACTCAGTGATAGGGCACTATTGCGCCTCTGTTGTCTCCCCTTATATTTTATATAGTTATGGTGAGGTTGTAGCACACTTACTTGCAGGCTGCAGGGATCTCTCCTCCTGGCTGGTGCTGACAGGCTGGATCTGTATGAGGGAGAATGGGGTGCAGATAGAGGCAGACAAGAGAGGCAATTCAGGGTTTTCCAAAGCTTTACTCTTTGTTGATCCAACAGTTTACAGGTAGCTTGCAGTTCTTACAAGGTTAAGTACAGCTCTCGGTACACAGTTCAAGTACACGGGTTCTTTCTCCCTCTCCGGGTTCCCTTTGCTCCCTGCAGCCAGGCCTCTCTCTCCCTGTGACCCCTCACACAGTCTGTAGTGTCCTTTCCGGGCTGTTTACATTCTCTTTACTCTGTGTTGTGCAAAACTGGACAGTATGGCGGTGACTCGGACCCCTGGTGGGCCCTCCTGGTTGTCACTGAGCTGCCTGTCCTTTGGGTTGGGGATCCTAGTGTGAAGCTGTGATCCCCCGTTGGTGTCTGGGGATGCTGGGTGAACTAAGGTCCCCTTTAGAGCCGACACTCTACTCAGCCCAGCCTCCAGCAGTCCTCAGCACGAGGCTCTACCAGGCTCCTTCTCTCTGTTCCTTTCTGTATATAGGAGGGCTACTTCGCCTGCAGTCAGTTGCTTTAGCTGTGTGTCTAGGGCCCCGGGTTACACCGTCCTGTCACACTCCTGGTGGCATCAGCATCGGATGGGCTTTCTCTCCCCTCTGGCTCGCCTGAGCCAGTGACGGTGGTTCGCCGCCAGCTGTCTGAACCCAGAAGGATGGAACCTATGGCCCCCATCGCCTTCAGTCTCCCGCGGCCACGGTCATGGGCTTTCAGCTACTGGCCCATAATTCAATCACACCTGCTTCAACATGCTCTGAACAGTGCACCATGAATGGGTGCGCACCACTTCACTGATGAACCACACCTCTCGAGGCGCCGACATCGCCCTTTAATCTAAGGGCATTGGAATAGTCACGCCCTCTGACACGTGATGTTGGTGTGGATGTGAGGTGATTGTTTCCCCAACTTGACCTACGTCGTTGGATCATATATCTCCGTTTGAAGTATAAGGAAAACAGGCCTCACTTAATGTCCTGTATATTCAAAGCCACTGATGTGCCATAAAAGACAAATCTGAGATTTGTTGATGGATCCACAGACGATCCCGTCACGTATTGAATTCATTAATAATGGTTGAAAGCCAGGCCATAGCTAGTGATAATGGCCAGCGTACAATTACCTTAACCTTAAAGAGTCTTAAGCTCACTGTTTCCAAATGTATTATACATCTATATGGAAGGAATGTTCTTCATTAAGTGTCATACAATGTCTATGCCCCATTATAAATACTGTTTAAGCTAAACAAAATGAATTGAATTGTAATAACGTGAGAAAGCAAGAAGCCTTATTGGGGTTTCTATAGGCACAGCCTAAAATCCAGCTCGCATGTATGACCATTCGCCCATGGAAACTGTCCTCAGTGAATCTTACTCAAATCTACCTTTAATTAAGGTAATATTATGTATGACAAGCAGCATTCATTCCCATTTAAGCGCACAGGTCGTCGCTATTGCTTTTTTAACCACATGTATATTTTTTGTGAAAATTAAACATCAAGCGACTGTTCTAAGTTGTGTTTTGAGGGATGAAAGCATATGCTTCCTTATGTTGGCTTGTATTCCGACCTATTGCTATACTTTATCCCTGGGGTTGGTGTGTCCCTACTGGGACAATCTTATTTTACCCCGGGGGGTCCACAGTGTTGTGGTGTCAATATGGTAGACATATTTTCCACTTGGATGAATGTGAGCATGCATGATTGTGTGTATTTTGAGGGGTGAAAGGGGTCACATGTGGTGGATTATTGGGATATCTCGGTGTAACACTAACTTGGTTTGTGTCCATCCATGGCAAAGATACTTTTATTTAGTTTGTATGTCCATTTGTCCTGGTTTTTTTCAAGGGTGTGTCCTCTGAGACTTTGTTGATTGTGTCCACGTCAGCTATGTTTTTTATGATAATGGGATTGAAAGTCACCTTAAGTCTATGGCTCGGATACATATGTCATTATAAAGAGTGTCTATTTTTCCTGTTGGCAGGGAGTGTTGTTATTAGGTACATTATATCTATATGTGCTATCTATCTGCTGTGTTAGTCGTTCAATAGGATTTATAGTGTCGATATCCAATGCTTGTGGCTGCACCCTGTGTTTTCTTTGGCATGCCTGATAATTAGTGTATACACTTCCCCGCCGGCGTTTGTACTCAATTCAATGAGTCATGGACCCACCATTGCATTAATTCCTTATATGGCCTGTTTAGTCTTTTGATGTTTGTAATTAATGTTTATTTATTGGAAATTAAACTTACAACTTATCATCTCCATTATGTAGGTATTTGGCCAAATTTGTTTGGGTTGATTGGGCCATGGGGTAGTTGTGTCCCAGTGTAGGCATATGTCCCTTGGGGGTCCTGAGTTGTGTGTCACTTTTGGGCTTAGCTGGCAGCTGTCAATTTTCCTCCACACTTTTCCTTCTACTTTTTCCCCATTATGTAGATAGGGCCAAAATTGTTTGGTGAACTGGAACGCGCAGCGTGTTAAAATTCCCCTCACAACATAGCCTATGACGCTCCTCGGGGTCCAGACGTGTGACTGTGCAAAATTTTGTGGCTGTAGTTGCGACGGTGTAGATGCCAATCCCAGATATACATACACACACACACACATACATACATACACACTTCAGCTTTATATATTAGACTAGCTGTAGTACCCGGCTACGCCCGGGTTAATAAATAACTGATGTTAGCTATAACAAAATAGAATTTGAATATGTCATATTAATGATCTGTAAGAAAATAGAACTGAGCTGTGATTGATTGCTGTAGGCAGCCTAATAAATCTCCAGCCAACAGTAAACCCTCCCTCTGGCTGGGCAGTATATGTTACCTCACACATACACATAATAGACAGCTCATGTGACTGACATCTGCCTTAATTCCCTATATGGCACATGTGTTGCCCATTGGCTGTTTTTAATCAGATGTTTATGTTTGGAAATTAAAGATAGCACACGTATGAGGCGAGTTGTGTGAGGTGATTTGTGCACATCTGTGTCTGTCTGTGTGGTGTTGTGTCCTGGGGTGTGTGTATGTGTGTGTGTCCCTGTGGGGGTGTGTGTGGGATTGGTGTCCCATGGTGTGTGTGTTTGTGGTGTGTGTTCCTGTGGGGGTGAGTCATATGTCCATGGGGTGTGTGTGTGTTCCTTTGTGTGGGGTGTTGTGGTCTCTTTGTGGTGTGTGTGTGTCCCTGTGGGGTGAGTGCATGTGTCCCTATAGGAGTGTATGTGTGTGTGTCCCTGTGGGGGGGTCTGTGTGGGTGTGTGTCTGTGTGTGTCTCTTTGTGTTGTCCCTGTGGGTGAGTGCATGTGTCGATATAGGGTGTGTGTGTGTCCCCTTGGGGGGTGTTTTGTGTGTCTCTGTGTTGTTGTGTCTCTTTGTGGTGTGTGTGTGTTTGTTCGGGTGTGTGGTGAGTATCCAATGTTGGGGCTGCACCTTAGACGACTATACACTTGCTGTTAAACTCTTTGTGTGCGTGTGGTGTGTATACATGTTCCCGTGCGTGTGAATATCTCATGTTGGGGCCCCACCTTAGTGACTATATGCTGGTATGTGCTGTTATCTTTGGCGCTATCATTAAGCCCCTCTCATTCACAACTGTCAACTGGTAACTGTCACTTTTTCCCCATTATGTAGATAGGGCAAAATTGTTTGGTGAATTGGAATGCGTCGGGGTTAAAATTTCACCTCACAACATAGCCTATGACGCTCTCGGGGTCCAGACGTGTGACTGTGCAAATCTTTGTGGCTATAGCTGACAGCTGTCAATTTTCCTCCAACACTTTTCCATTCACTTTTTCCCCATTATGTAGATAGGGGCAAAATTGTTTGGTGAACTGGAATGTGCAGAGTTAAAATTTCGCCTCACAACATAGCCTATGACGCTCTCGGGGTCCAGATGTGTGACTGTGCAAAATTTTGTGGCTGTAGTTGCGACTGTGTAGATGCCAATCCCGGATATACACACACACATTCAGCTTTATATATTAGATATAGCTGAGTGTATAAATGTATGTACAGTTGTGTTCAAAAGTCCTGCATAGGATAAATTGATTTTTCAAGTTTTAAACGTTTTCTGTCGAATATCTTCTGTGCTAATATGACATATTATATATGGTTTTGTTCAGAATACAATTTTGCATTCTCTCCCTGTAATATTTTTAGCTTTTGAAGCAGTTTTGCCTGAAATTATTGCAACAATATGGGAATTGAAAGCACAACTAAATATTGTACAGCTTCAGATCCAAAATTAGCCAATCACAGATGACATTCTTGTGACCAATCATAACCTGGATATGGCAGCCAATCACATTCCATTACATTGCATCACATCTGACTTTTACTGGTGGTTCGCAGGTAAAGATGTCCAGGGCACTGACAGATGACCAGGTTGCACAGTGGGTCCCCACAGCAAGTGGATATAAGGCCTCCTCTGTTCCTCTTTGGTAATTGAAGCCCAGCCTGCCTGCAGCCAGACCGGACTCCTCTCTCTTCCTGTCTCTGATATCTGTCCTCTCCTCCTGTGTGGTCCACGGGCTACAATCTCTAATCACTGCGGTGGAACACTGCTGTGTCTGGCTCCCTCTTTCTGACCCACAGGGGAACCGGGTGGCTGAAGCCTCCACGGTGCGACTGGGTTTTCTGTGGTCCTGGAGTATCCCACAGGTGCGGATCCCCAATGACCGGTACATCTTTGAGTGAACTTCCACTAGTTCCTCACTCCTTTTGGGCTGTCTGCTCCTTGCCTTCTGTCCCCACTTAAGCTTGTGGGATGTCAGAAGGGCCACTCCGAGTCACTGGCTCGGACCTAACCGCGGCACCGACCAGCAGGACGTCTTTGCAGCTCTCCTAGCATCTGCACACTCTGACTAACTCCTCCCCCAGCAGCAGTATTTATAGGGGATCTTGCCTAAGGTCAGCAAGTGGCATGGTGGAGAGAAGACATGGCACATTGAGGAGCAACACACATGAGTAGTAGAATAGTGAGAATTATAACTTTATTAGTGCAATAGACCAAACAATTAAAAACATTTAAAACCATAGCGTGCCACTGCAGAACACACCGCTGAACATATATACAGAATACAATGCTGACAAAATATGAGCAGGATATGACACAATATCGGTGATCACAACAGGTTAGACAAAATACAGGATTGAGTTGTAGGGAGAGACCCGAGGGTGGGGGATGAGAGCAGGTACGAGAAGTACTAGTGCTCCTTCACCACAATATTTCACATAAATACACTTGTTAGCCCAATTTAGGGTGGACAGTGTTATGGGTAACCACATCTATGTCAAGGAACCTATTATGAAGCACAAATCGTAGGGCCACAGAATGATTGGTAGTGCTGGGTGTGTTAAATATGATTAAATACTGGCCTCAGCAGCAGGAATAAACAATGTTTATAAGTGAGACAGATACCAATATCTCACACAAGTGAAGTCTGCAGAGGCACAGACAATTATAGAGAAAATTTCACATATTATAAGTTTACCCAAGATTCCGCAAATCATCCAATGAGTAATGCTATGAGTCGTTTAGTAGTCCCAAACATAGTGGTCCCTAGGGGTGGTCACATATGGATGATAACAAAGGTCTCAACCATCAGCTAACTAACCGTATAATTGATACAAAGACCACCCATGTATATTGGGTACCCCATATTGTTTACATATAGTCAAACAGTGTAGGTCACCGTGTCCACTGACAGTGGAAAATAAAGTGCATATTACCAGTCCGTAAATAGTCCGAAGTGTCAGTCCGAGGTATGTAGCGAGGTGACTGCAGGGCACCCAGGCCATGCCAGGTCTTCTTTCCGCCATGCATATCTGTCCCCTTGGAACGGTGAGCGACCCCTCCTTCCCTTGATATAATTCAGATCATTGCGGTGCACCCTGTTTTCTGTTAAAACTTAAGGTCAGCAAGTGGAGCTCTTCCTACTGTGGTAGGGTGGAAGGTGTTGCATGTAGTAGGTACCTGCTGTGGAAACCCAACTGTGCATTAGAGAAGTCTGTGGCTACCTGCGTGAGCAGGGGGCCACACTATCTCCAAATTCTACATTTTAGACCCTGAAGAACTCTAGAGAGAAGCAAAAGTGCACGAAATAGGCTAGTACCATTTATAAAGAACACCACTGAGGGTGTGGTGCTCACACCTGATGATGTGTGAAGGCATCACACCTGTAGAAATGGAAATATCTGCTGACGCCTTGTGGCTGGAGGAGTTATCTTTTATGGTACCTTTACACGCCGCCACAACAGGATGGATACCAACGGCAACTTCACGTGCACGAGCACGGCCAAACGGTTACAAACGGTAATCGCATCTCCTTTACACGCCGCCACAAGGTGCGCTACGCTACGCTACATTTACAGCTAGCTACATCGCCGGGTGTCGCAAGTAGCCGTCTGTAGCTCAGCGTACCTCATTTACACACCGCAATAACAAGCTAATATGGGCGGACCTGGGGCAGGAGGGACAGCACATAGGCGTGCCACAATTGTGGATTACGAGACGTCCGTACGCTGATAGGACAAAGCAATAATACCATGATTGGCCAGCCAGCGCAGGAGGCTGATAAATACATGACGCACGAGCAATTGTGTAGTGTGACTGGTCAGCTCCTTAAATATGCCGCCCTATGCTGCGACTACCAATCATAAAGCAGGAGCTTCCTCCAATGATCGCTGAAGGGGCGCGGTAACCCGGAGCCTGGGTCACGCCTTAGCTACATTCCAGCTACATCGCCGGGTGTCCAGAGTTCCCTTCTGTTCCTTCTTTACACGCCGATACAGCTCGCTACAATCGGCGATGTAGCCATATGTTTATGGGCAGTGCACGGATACAGAGGTATCTGTAGCCGGCTGTGTCGTCCCGTCTTCAGACGCCGCTACTACGGGCGATATTGGCGCGACAAGCTACATTTGTAGCCTGTAGCGGGTTGTATGCATCCTGTTGTGGCGGCGTGTAAAGGTACCATTAGACATGTAGTCACAAAAATGGAGAGGATCACATTAGGCAAGCTGCACTGTAGGAAATGAGGAGCCTTGGAGCTTCAAACAAGGTTTTATTAGTACCAACGAGTTCCGACGCTGGACCGACACCTTTTTCAGGGTCAGAAACCAAATGATGACTCATTTTGTTTTTTGATCTTGAGAAAAGCAACAAAACACGCTGGTACTAATAAAACACTTATTTAAAGCTCCAAGGTTTCTCGTTTCCCTGCCTAATGTGATCCTCTCCATTCTGGAAAATACATTTTAGATCCTAGCACTTCTGCTCTAACGCATTCATTTCATTCTGAAAAGCTGTAAGCTTCCTCCCACATCCCTGTGTTGGTGATGTGCATTACAGGGTTGGTAGACTGGCTCCTTTCACTAGCTCAGTCAGTTTCCATTTTAGTAACGGCTAAGGCAGGGATCCTCAACCTGCGGCTGGGGAGCTACATGTGGCTCTTGACTATCTCCCAGCAAGTCCAGCAAACAGCAATGAAGAAAAGGTCTCCAGATAGTGAATTTTGTGAGTAGCCCCACATAGAAGAGCAGATCTCAATGGGGACTAGGTAGGAACCCCTGGATCTTGGTATACTGCCTCACTGTGAATTCTGTGGAAAAGCTTTGACTACCATTATACTGGTAATGGGGGCTTTGGGTATCATTTCTGTGAGGGGGCAAGAGCTGGATGTGACTCATGACCCTCTCTCAGTGCTCGATAAGGCTCGTGAACCTTTTCGAGAGCTGGATGTGGCTCGTGACCCTCTCTCAGAGATGGATATGGCTCGTTACCCTCTTCAGAGCTGGATGTGGCTCATGACCCTCTTCAGAGCTGGATGTGGCTCATGACCCTCTTCAGAGCTGGATGTGGCTCATGACCCTCTTCAGAGCTGGATGTCTCTCATGACCCTCTTCAGAGCTGGATGTGGCTCATGACCCTCTTCAGAGCTGGATGTGGCTCATGACCCTCTTCAGAGCTGGATGTGGCTCATGACCCTCTTCAGAGCTGGATGTGGCTCATGACCCTCTTCAGAGCTGGATGTGGCTCATGATCCTCTCTCAGAGCTGGATGTGGCTCATGATTCTCTCTCAGAGCTGGATGTGGCTCATGACCCTCTCTCAGAGCTGGATGTGGCTCATGACCCTCTTCAGAGCTGGATGTGGCTCATGACCCTCTTCAGAGCTGGATGTGGCTCATGACCCTCTTCAGAGCTGGATGTGGCTCATGATCCTCTCTCAGAGCTGGATGTGGCTCATGACCCTCTCTCAGAGCTGGATGTGGCTCATGACCCTCTTCAGAGCTGGATGTGGCTCATGGCCCTCTCTCAGAGCTGGATGTGGCTCATGACCCTCTTCAGAGCTGGATGTTTCTCATGACCCTCTTCAGAGCTGGATGTAACTCATGACCCTCTCTCAGAGCTGGATGTGGCTCATGACCCTCTCTCAGAGCTGGATGTGGCTCATGACCCTCTCTCAGAGCTGGATGTGGCTCATGACCCTCTTCAGAGCTGGATGTGGCTCATGGCCCTCTCTCAGAGCTGGATGTGGCTCATGACCCTCTTCAGAGCTGGATGTTTCTCATGACCCTCTTCAGAGCTGGATGTAGCTCATGACCCTCTCTCAGAGCTGGATGTGGCTCATGGCCCTCTCTCAGAGCTGGATGTGGCTCATGACCCTCTTCAGAGCTGGATGTGGCTCATGACCCTCTTCAGAGCTGGATGTTTCTCATGACCCTCTTCAGAGCTGGATGTTTCTCATGACCCTCTTCAGAGCTGGATGTAGCTCATGACCCTCTTCAGAGCTGGATGTAGCTCATGACCCTCTCTCAGAGCTGGATGTGGCTCATGGCCCTCTCTCAGAGCTGGATGTAGCTCATGACCCTCTTCAGAGCTAGATGTGGCTCATGACCCTCTTCAGAGCTGGATGTGGCTCATGACCCTCTTCAGAGCTGGATGTGGCTCATGACCCTCTTCAGAGCTGGATGTGGCTCATGACCCTCTCCCAGAGCTGTATGTGGCTCATGGCCCTCTCTCAGAGCTGGATGTAGCTCATGACCCTCTTCAGAGCTGGATGTTTCTCATGACCCTCTTCAGAGCTGGATGTGGCTCACGACCCTCTCTCAGAGCTGGATGTGGCTCATGGCCCTCTCTCAGAGCTGGATGTAGCTCATGACCCTCTTCAGAGCTGGATGTTTCTCATGACCCTCTTCAGAGCTGGATGTTTCTCATGACCCTCTCTCAGAGCTGGATGTGGCTCATGGCCCTCTCTTAGAGCTGGATGTAGCTCATGACCCTCTTCAGAGCTGGATGTTTCTCATGACCCTCTCCCAGAGCTGGATGTGGCTCATGGCCCTCTCTCAGAGCTGGATGTGGCTCATGACCCTCTTCAGAGCTGGATGTAGCTCATGACCCTCTCTCAGAGCTGGATGTAGCTCATGACCCTCTCTCAGAACTTCATATTGCTCTCAAGCTCAGAAATGTTAGGAACCCCTGGGCTAATGCATAGAGAAGGGGACTGGTTTAGCTATTGAAATGAGCCAGTCAGCCAGGTAGAAAGAAATGAGCCAGTCAGCCAGCCCCGTTCATACAGGTCACAGACCCAGATGTGTCAACATGAAGCAGGAATTGGAGGTCCCCGGGTAATCCTTGTAATTCATGTAGTAGAAAAAGTTACACAACTTTCTATACTTTATATTTCAATTTATAATTTTCAAGATCTCTATTTGCTTTGAAACAATTTTGCCTACATTTGGAGGATAACAAGAGTAAAATGTTGGTCCTGCCGACGCATTGATAATTACAAAGATACATTATATCAAAACAATCTAAGATATAACAAAATACCTTTTTATGGTTCTCCCAGGAAGGCTATTATGGCTACAGTTTATCAGATACCCGATGCCATTCCCAGCGGTGACTTCTGTCACATCCTATTATGGCCAGAAGTAAAGTGCTTGAAGGCATTCGTATGTATTCATCCACATGTTTTTATATAAGATAAAAGCACAATTCGTCCACATTTCTGTCTCTATTATAATGAGGCTCCTGGTATCTGAATCATTTAAATAATTGCCTATTTAATGATCTCTGAAGCCACCAAAAATTCATTTTTTCATTTTTAAAAACTGTCCATAATGAGAATTAAAAATCAGCACAGAAGAGATTTCTACAATCCAGCTTCTTCAAAAGGATTGTTGGTATGTAGGCAGCATCGGGTATTGATTAATGTCACATCTAAATGATATTATTACATAACTGCACTATGTGGGCTAGACCCACAACAGAGTGCATTCTGGTCTTTTTCATTCATTAGAATGGGAAAGTAGTTTATACTGAAAATAATGAACACAGACAGCACAAAAAGATAGAACAGAGGGGGAGGGCAAGGAATAGCGCTTAACAATACTGCAAATGTATATAGCACTCGATGTCCATTGAAAGCTAGAGAGCATCCCCTATAAGCATTGGAGTGGCTGCATTTAGCCATCAAAGGTCTGCTAGTTTACTCAAATGGTACCTGAGTATCAAATCTGTTCAGTCTTTGCCTCTAGCCTAATATACTTCTATCATACCTCTCAACAGTCCTGGATCCAGAAGGGCAATCAAGAATTTGGGGAGCTGTCCTGAAACGTCGAGGGGTATCTCCCACCCTTAACTGTGTGGTTTGGGACTGTTTTTGCTCATCAGTTTTTGTAGCCAAAACCAGCAGAGGGTAATAAACACAAAAGTGGTGACATGTTTCTAATAGGCCTGTTTCACATCTGTGAGGTCAATGTGCTAGGCTGCTCTGCCTGCCCTGCGCCAGCGCAAATGCAAGCGCAGGGGCATTTAGGGGCTTGGGCAGCCTAGTGCAGGGACGTATAGATGCCCTGCATTTGCGCTCTGAAAAGTGTGAATTGCAAATGAAAGTGGCAGACGCCACGGCGCATGTGCCTGTCACTTAGCACGCCTAATCGGATGTTTTCCGGGTGCGCCTGACCAGGCGCATGCGCCATGGCGTCTACCACTTTGACTTGCGATTCACACTTTCCAGAGCACGCGCTCGGCTGTGCTCGGCCATAGGATATAATGGGGGCACCGAGCACAGCCAAGCGCAAATGCAGGGCATCTATGCGTCTCTGCGCTAGGCTGCCCAAGCCCCTATATGCCCCTGCGCTTGCATTTGCGCTGGCGCAGGGCAGGCAGAGCAGCCTAGCGCATTGAGCGCATTGATGTGAAAACTGAATTAGTCCTTACCGGTAATTCCTTTTCTTGGAGCCTTCCACGACAGCATTGGAGGATGTCGTCCACGCCCTATTGGGGGACAGGAACACAGAGAGGTTAAAAGCCCCTCCCCTTCCTCAGTACTCCAGTGTTTACCAAGATCACCCTTAGCCATGGATTATCTGATACAAACCGGAACCAAACACCAACAAGGGGGGGAACTGATGCTGTCGTGGAAGGCTCCAAGAAAAGGAATTACCGGTAAGGACTAATTCAGTTTTCTCCATTCGCCTTCCACGACAGCATTGGAGGAATACCACCGATACTCCTCAGGGTGGGACTATTGCCTGTAGGACTTTCCTACCAAAGGACAGATCCCGACTGAAGGACAGATCTAACCTATAGAGGCGAGAAAAAGAGAGGAGAGACTACCACGTAGCCGCTCTGCAAATCAGCTCCGATGAAGCTCCAGCCTGCTCCGTCCAGGACGTAGCAGCAGTCCGAGTTGAAGGAGCCTTCAACCCCACCGGAGGAGCAAGGACCGGAGTGACGTAGGCCTCACAGATCACCTTTGTGATCCAGGAAGTGATGGTAGCCTGGGAAGTCTTCTTCCCTGTATTTTTCCCAAAAGCCGAACAAACAGGTTCTGATCTAACCTCCAGGAAGCAGACTCTCGGAGATAGAGGAGGACAGTCCGACGAACATCCAAGGATTGAAACACGGCCTCAGCCGCATTAGCAGGAGATTGACAAAACGAAGGCAGAACCACTTTCTTGGGACCGATGGAAATCCAACAACTTTCGAACGAAAAGATGAATGCAACCGAAGCGTAATGCGAACAACGGACACCACGAGGCACAGAGCCCGGACAGAGAGTGCGGACACCATGAGGCACGGAGCCCGGACAGAGAGTGCGGACACCACGAGGCACGGAGCCCGGACAGAGAGCGCCTGCAGTTCTCCAACTCTGGGAACAGAAGTGATGGCCACCAAAAACGCCACCTTGTGAGAGAGAGACGTAAGGGATGCAGCAGACAAGGGTGCAAAGGGACTTCGAGCAAGCCCTTGGAGAACAAGCATCAAGTCCCAGGGAGGAACAGAAGGCCGAATCTGGGGACGCCACCCCCAAGCAGAAGTAAAAAACTGCTTGAGCCATGGATGGGAAGCAAGATCCTGGGCAAAAACCGCCCCAAGTGCCGACCTCTGGACTTAAAGAGTGCTCGGCCGAAGCCCCAAATCCAAGCTACGCTGCAAAAATCCAAGAGTTGGGCCACATTAGGATGATGCATGGTCGGGATGGAAGGAGCACACCAGGACAGGAAACGATGCCAGCCCTCCCGTAAATAGCATTTGTCACAAGCTTCCTGCTCTGCTGAAGCGTGTGGATCACTGCCTGGGAGAGACCCTTGATCCTCAGGATCCTGGCTGCAACAGCCAGGCCGCCCGAATGAGCCACTGAGGGCCCGGGTGAAACAGAGGACCCTGGGACAGTAGGTTGAGACTGTGGGCTAACATAATCGGTCCCTCCAGGCCCAGGTCTCGGATGGCGTCGTACCACGCCAGTTTGGGCCCCAGGGGAGCCACCAGGATAGTGTCACCCCCTCCGCCCGAATCCGTTGCAACGTTTTTGAGAAGTAGTGGGATTGGAGGAAATGCATACACCAACCGGAAGTCCCAGGGATGGGCAAAAGCGTCCAGCCCCCGAGGATGGTCCGACCGCGTCAGGGAGAAAAAGGTTGGCACCTTTGTATTCGAGCCCGAAGCGAACAGGTCGATCGAAAGGACACCCCACCTGTCCGTAAGAGAGCGAAATACTTCCGGATGGAGGCACCATTCTCCTGGGTGGACCTCCGTGCGGCTCAAGAATCTGCCTGTACATTGACCATTCCCTTCAGATGTACTGCCGAGGAGGAGAGAAGATGGCGTACTGCCCACAAAAAGAACAGTCTTGCCAGCCCCTGCAAGTGTAAGCCACGAGTACCGCCTTGGTACCGCAAGAAAGCAACCGTAGTCACGTTGTCTTGACAGGACCTTGACATGATGACCCCGGAGAACGTCAGCTGCAGCAAGAAGCGCTTCCTCCACTGCCAGAAGTTTGAAGACTGGCGACTGACCGAGCGACTCCAAATCCCCTGAAAGGGTGTGCGAACTACCATCGTACCCCAACCGGAACCGCTGGCATCAGTGGGAACGGGGTTCACAGGAAGGTGTCTGGGATTCATCCCCAGGAAAGCGAGGTTACTACCCGCCCCGGGGTCCGGACCCGCGAGTTTAAGGAATCCTGACGTCTGTCCCAAGAACTCAGTATGTGTTCCTGGAGCAGTCGGGAAGGAGCCTGAGCCCATGTTACTGACTGAATGCAGGCTGACATGGCCCCTAACAGGGACATTGCTTCCCGCAAGGAGGTCGACCCCCTTGCCCGGAAGCGGGTCAGATTCCCGCGGCGCAAAAGCTGATATGCCGCAGGAAGAAACGAGGTCTGTCTGGAGGAGGCCAGCAAGACCCCCAAAATTTGACGCCGGGTTGCAGGCACCCGTTCCGATTTTTGAAGATTGGGTACCCATCCCAGGGACTGAAGAATCTCCAATGTGTTGGAGACCTTTGTGCGCAGAAGCACTGCCGAAAGAGCTACCACCAACATGTCGTCTAAATAGGGAAGCACACATATCCCCTGGGTCTGGATGAATGTGATCGCTTCCCCCATGAGTTTGGTAACCTCTGGGGCCGACGAAATCCCAAAGGGCAGCACATTAAGCCAAGAATGGACCGTCCCGCCTGCCCCGGAGATCGTGAATCGCAGAAAGCGCTTGTGGGTCGGGTGAATGGGGACATGAGAATACGCGTTCTGGAGGTCCACAATAACCTGGAGTAGCGCCCCTGGCCCTCCTCTCCAGGAGGAACTGGGGACCCCACACCCGAATCCAACAGGTGTCGCAGACCCGACAAGAAATACTGTGCGAGAGTCTCCCTGAGGAAGGGAGAGGACTCGAAGACATGGAGGAGCTGGCTCTCTAATTCCAAGCGTAGACCCTCCCAAATGGTCGAGAGGATCCAAGGGCACAAGGAGATTGCTTGCCACTGTGGCAGAAACCGCAGGAGCCGCCCCGCAATGGGGAAGGCGGCCTTGTTTAGGGGCGGCTGGTGATGCCGCTGCTGGGGGAGCAAGATATTACGGGTCTTGTCCCCGTACTGGAATGCCCAGCGACCAGACTTACCCTTCCCTTTAGACTGGGAGGGTTGGCTGCGCTCAGGCCAAAAGGACTGCCTCCGAAAGGGCTCTCCTGTTCCGGGAGACACATTTTCTGGTCTGACACCTTTTCCAGGATGTCATCCAATGCCCTTTACAAGGGGAGGCCACACAGCTGGAGCTTTGACGTGACCTCCCCATTCCACATCGTAAGCCACACTGCCCTGCGAGCTGTGTTAGCCAACACTGCGCACCTGGCGTCAACGCGGAACGACTCAGCAGAGGCATCAGCCCGTAGCACGTCTCAGAAGTGGAATGGAGTCCAAAGCTCCTCCCTGGGAGTACCCTGCAGGAGGAATTCTCCCAGCTCGGTGAGCCACTTAAAGACAGACCTGCTCACATGTATAGGAAATGTTCACATTTAAAGACATAGCTGCCGCCTCCCAGGATTTATTGAGGACACAATCCATTTTACAAACGAGGGGGTCCTTCAACCGGGAGGAATCTTCAAAAGGCAACGTGGTCTTATATGCTAAGCTTCCCAAATGGAATACTGCCATAGACCTTCATGTTAGAAGTCCCATTGACTTTATAGAGACTTCCATAGAGATTTCCATTGGGTCTCTCATTTAACAGAGTGTCAAGGGCATGCACAATGGGTTTACAATGGCAGCTGATTGCTACCCTGGCCACCTGGATGTCCACCTTCGGGACTTCCCAGACAAAGTCATCACCCTCCAATCCACTCGGATGGGGTGAGCCGCTTAGCCTTCAGGCCTCTGAACATTCAGTCCTGCACAGAAGAAGGGGTTTCCACCACCTCTACTCCCATGGTACAATGGACAGTGTCCACCAATGCACCCATGGACTCCGTGGAAAAATAGTAGTGTCCAGATTCTCGTGTCTGGACAGAGGCAACAGCGGCAATATCCTCGCCGTCCTCTAAAGCTGAGCTCTGGCCAGCCTCCATGAGATCCACAGAGTTACAATCCTGGAGCTTCCTCTCTTACGGAGGGGAAGGCCCGGAAGCTGCAGCAAATCCCCGCAGTGCCGAGATACAAGCCTGCACCTCTTCCCTAATGGATTGGAGCTCCTCCAGCAGGGATGGGGGAGTCCATCCTGACAACCCTGTCAGTCATGGCCGACACCTTGTTGTAGGAAGAGGGAATTTTTTGCCGCAGCCCCATTATTGCTCCTTTCCACAGACGGCCCTCGTCTCCCTATAGACAAAAAGGGAAGAGAAGGGGTCCCAGTGTGAGTGCAGGGCCTAATTAACTTGACCCCTTGTGACCACCCCCAGAAACACTTACATGAGCTGGGGGAACGCTGGGCTCTGCAGAAGCAGAGGTGGAAGCCTATCACCCTCCATGTTTCAGGGATCAGCCTTACCTGGGTGTAGCTTCCGGCGGGTACTTATCCAGAAGTACCGTGCCCCCAATGAGGAACTCCTGTTCCCTCCCTCCTCCTGGTCACCGGCCGCGGCAGTAGCGCGCGAAAGTCCTGCTGGGTTCCCTGGAGTCGCGCCCAGCCTGCCACAGCCCTTACAGGAGCCGTCGCCCGAAACCGGAAGTGCCATCCCGGAACCGGAAGTGCCACACCCGAAACCGGAAGTGCCTCCGCGGCACCTCTGATGCATGCCCCAGGGACCGCAGCTGGAGGAGGGAGACGCCGGAGAGCTGAACAGGCCTCCGGCGTTGCAATACACGGCCTGCTTTGCCCGTAGGACGCAGGAAGGCCGGATGGTCCCACCACGGGAGCCCCGAGAAGGAGGAGGAGGCCGCCCCCGACGTCCATCCCTGGCCCGGCTGTAAGTACACCCCAATGCTGCCTCTGCCGGCCTGACAGCACTGGAACCTCTCCATGCCCCAAGGGGGACAGGAAGACACTGGAGTACTGAGGAAGGGGAGGGGCTTTTAACCTCTCTGTGTTCCTGTCCCCCAATAGGGCGTGGACGACATCCTCCAATGCTGTCGTGGAAGGCGAATGGAGAAAACACCCTTATACTTTTCCTCTGATTGTTCCTCTCATGGTTTTGGCTACAAAAACTGACGAGCAAAAACAGACCAAAAATGCACAGTGTGAATGAAGCCTTACAAGAACCTTCAGGTCATGTAGCAATAGAGAGCAGCTCCATCACAGAGGAGTAGGGATGAAGGGCTGAGAAAGGATATATTCAGTGGCGTAACTTGAAGTTCATGGGCACTGATGCTAAAGCTCCAATGGGACCCCCAATTATTGCAAATCTTTGCCAGCAATAGTCTCTTTCTATAGGCCAAAGGGACTTTTGGGGCCCTCTAGGCTCCAGTGCCCGGGTGCGATTGCAACCCCTGCACCTGTTGTAGCTACGCCCTTGGATATATAGGTGTCATCGGCTCACATGATTAGTTTAATTCTCTAACACCATTTATTTGGATGAGCAGCACAGACAATGGTGACAGAGGGTCTGGATGGAGGACACATGGATCAGCAAAAACCAGGACAGCAGGGTATGCAAGTTAGCAGGCAAATGAGCGGAGAAGGTAGCAAAGATGCAGTAGAGCTAATGTACGTACTCAAGGGAGCAGTAACTGTATAGGAAACTGGTATATTCCAGCCTGAAAGCAGTTAATCACAGGAATGCAGTCTGATATCTTTCAGCAAAGCAATGGTTAAACACAGGTTTGACAGAGAAGTAAAAGCACTATGATATTTTCCAGAAAGGCAATGGTTAATAGCAGTGATGTATGCATAATGGGACTAGTAGCAAGGAAATGGTTAACCTCGAGAAAGAAGTGGGGTATAGGCAAACTGAGATTTCCTTGAAGAAACAGATTACCTTGATTGCAGATGCCAGGTGTGAACAGCACCAGGAACAGTTGTGAGCATTTAACAGCCTACATGCCGAGAGGTCGGTGTGGACAACACCAACAAACTGGACTGAGCTTCAAAATAATACAGGCTACAGCCTAGAAAACAGGTGTAGCAGAGCTAAGTAATTAGATATCTGTCTGGAGCTAAGCCAAACAGATGCAAATACCCGATCAACTAAAGACTACTTTGAACAATGCTAATAACAATACATTAATAGCAAAGCACCTGGCCCTGTCTGAGTTGGCCTTTAAAAGCCTAGGGTGATGACATTAGGAAGAGTGCAACTGGTTACTTAAGAAACCTAGTGTAGACTATTGCATAGGGAATTGGCCATAGGAGAAGAAAGCAAGGCCTGGCACTAAAGCCAGGATAGGTAACTAACAACAGGCAAGTGTGATGCTTGTTTGGGGTCCACCAAGTGAAATTCATACTGTGGGGGTATCATACTGTCTAAAGAAAAGGAGGGTGGTGGCATAAAGTCTGGGGGGCATCATACTGTGTGGGCAATATGGGAACATCCTACTGTGTTATTGTTCACTTGGGGCATTGCCTTCCTGTGGATCAATATGTTAGGGTATAGGTTCAACATGACTGACTTTTAGTCTACCTTCAACCTTAAATACTATGAAACTATGAAACACTATAGTCTGTGTGGTGGGCACCAGGAACCATCAAACTGATGGGTAACCACTCCGAGGGCATTATACTTTGTGTAGTGGGCACTGAGGGAGCTATGAAAGGATATAGTATTATGTGAATCAAGAATGGGCCTCACTAGGAGCAATACTTTTGTGTG
Organism: Allobates femoralis; assembly: GCA_033576535.1. Taxonomy (NCBI): domain Eukaryota; kingdom Metazoa; phylum Chordata; class Amphibia; order Anura; family Aromobatidae; genus Allobates; species Allobates femoralis. The sequence continues at coordinate 200,115,601 of JARQOC010000011.1, read as the reverse complement.
GGCACATATAAAGTACTAGGAAAGGGGCGGAAAATGACAGCAAAGACAATAACAAATGCCACTTCGCACATCATAGCATGTATTCCTTTAGTTCAAAGTTTAAGGTTGGAAGATACTGTATGGTTATGTACTTATTGCCCATGGGCTTATTCTATTACTAGACTTTTCCTATTACTTTCCCACTTTCATGTTATCTGCTTTAAGTTGTTCTACATCTGGATCCTGACCTCTACCTACTTCAGACTACTCTCTTTCTAACCCATCAGATACCATGCCTGGAATATATAGTTTTTCTTACTGACTCTGATCCATTTTTCTGGGCCCTGCACACTCCACCTAAGTTCAGCCAGCACCAAACTGCTTGCAGACCCAAGGGTTCCCCCAAGGCAAACACTTTGCAACAATGATAAAGCAGCATTTTGTTATGGTCTATAGCTACCAAAAACCCTAAAAGGTGTAAGTATATGTGGTGCAGTGGAGCAGGTGTCTGAAGTGGCCCATATCAGTGCTATAAAGTGCAATAGATGTTGGTGACTGATTCCTCACCCTACTAAGGCGTTTACATATGCATAGAGCCCAGTGAAGGATGAACTCAATGGTATCTGTATTTTGTCAATCCATTTCCTAAATCTTGAGAAATCCATATTTTAGCAAAAAATTTGGTATTAAGTGCAATGGGCAGGAGAATGCACTTAACATTCTTGATGGCTCGGTCTCTTTTTTGATTGATAGTGGAGGTACATCTGATGTCATTCACCAGGCAGGAAATTGCGCACCTGAGCAGATCAATGGTCTTCTTGCTCCTGTGCACTAGAACGCCCTCCTGAGGATATTGTATGGTGCATGTGCAATAGTACGCTCAGATCTTTTGCTTTTGACATGATAGTTATGTGGAAGTTGTTGTAGACATTATTATAGAGGTCTTTAGTTGTCACTGTCCTATGTAGAGCTGTCACTGGTCTGTAGTTGACTCATACTTCACATTTACTGCTGGCTCTTCTGTATTTAGCACAAGAAGCTTTTTTGTTACCCACAACCAAACCCATTTTACAATCTACACCCTTCTATGCCCATTACCCATCTCCTGAATGCACCATCTGCACACGAGCCTTCTAGATGAGCTAGTCCCAGGGAGGTTTCAGTAGGCTTTGTCGGTGTCTGAGACATTCAGTTAATGAGGTTGCTGGTCTGTGCCTTGATTAAGCCCTCCCAATATATGAAAACTACACATTTTGCACCCCAAGCTACCAGCCCTTCTATGTAACCAAAGCTCAATGTCAAGCTGGGACAAAGGACTCCCAGTGCGTGGCGTGACATAAAAGGTTACAACGGGGATGGTAAGGGAAGAAAAGCCCCAGCCGTAAGGAGAGGGGACACCTATGCCTGTACTCTTATCTCTCTAACGTCCATATACAGGTACCCTTCCTCCCCGACCCATTGCCAGCACGTACCTGGTCCCTGGCTGTTCTTCCACACAGCCGAATAGTTCAAATGCCTGTGAATGCACTAGACTTGACTACTACAGTAATAAGACACTGGGGAAGGAAAACAAACAGGGGGGCATAGACAAAAATGATATACACCAACAATTGCAGCCAAACACCAGGATTGTAAAATACTCAGCTTCAGCAACTTCAAGTGACTTCCTCCCTCCATGACAGCGAGTTCAGAATGAAGATATCCTATAACGGGCATCAGGTGATGGAATGTGTGACTATTCAAAGGGATGAGAAGTGGTCACAAACCGGCTGCACCTGAGATCGAACTAACATCGGACTAATCAGACACTACTTTGCAAGGAAAGAATTCTTAACCAAGTGAAATTGAATATAGGGTGGGCCATTTTTTATGGATACACCTAAATAAAATGGGAATGGTTGCTGATATCAACTTCCTGTTTGTGGCACATTAGTATATAGGAGAGGAAAACTTTTCCAGATGGGTGGTGACCATGGTGGCCATTTTGAAGTCGGTATTTTTGGATCCAACTTTATTTTTTTCAATGGAAAGTGGGCCATGTGACACATCAGAAGTATTGAGAATTTCATAAGAAAAACAATGGTGTGCTTGGTTTTAAGGTTACTTTATTCTTTCATGAGTTATTTACAAGTTTATGATCACTTATAAAATTCTTCATAAATGGAAACCTCATTCCCACTGGATATCTGCAATTGCCACATGTTTCAGATATCCAGTGGCATTGAGGTTTCCATTGATGAAGAATAGCCCCACTATCTTTGTACCCCATATACCACACCATACCATCAATTTTTGTGTTCCAGCAGTCTTGGAGGGATCTATCCACTGTGGGTTAGTGTCAGACCAATAGCCGTGGTTTTGTTTGTTAACTTCACCATTCACAAAAAAAGTTTGCCTCATCCCTCATCTGAAGGCAATTGTCTATGCTGTGAAGATACGAGATGTGCAGCATCTGAAACAACGGATACTGGAAGCCTGTGCAGCATTTCTTCTGCGGTGTTGCTATCAGTGTGTCAAGATTGGGAGAAGAGGGTTGCATTAACAATCCAACACAATGGGCCGCACTTTGAACACATTTTTTAAATGGTCATGAACTGGTAAATAACTCATGAAAGAATAAAGTTATGTTAAAACCAAGCACGCCATTGTTTTTCTTATGAAATTCTCAATAAGTTTGATGTGTCACATGACCCTCTTCCCATTGAAACAAATAAAGTTGGATCTAAAATGGCTGACTTCAAAATGGCCACCATGGTCACCACCCATCTGGAAAAGTTTTCCCCTCCCATATACTAATGTTCCACAAATAGGAAGTTGATATCACCAACCATACCTATTTATTTAGGTGCATCCATAAAAATGGCCCACCCTGTACATATAAAACAAGGCAATGTGAGACCAAGATCCCAGACCTGTCACACGTCCCCCCAAGGACGGGAGACCCACGTGACACTTACATGCGCTATGTGCAGCTTATACTCACAATTCCCCACAATTTAAAAAGGATATCTGGGACCACCCAGAAAAAACAATTGTGCCTAAGCACTAACAGGCAGGTAGTGGTCACCTATCTGCCTGTTGTGCCTGGCACTGTTCACCACTGACAGGAGCGGTCACAGACCCTTCTCAGTGTTTTTGGAGCTTTCGGTGACGTTTCGACTACCTAGAGGAGGATTGCCTCCCCTCGGTAGATGGATGCATATCCGACGTCACGGTAATTGACAACCGGCTCCCCCAATTGGGTAGCAGGGGAGCCCGCTGTGAATCAGTGTGACGTCACTTATGTGCCCACTTCCACAGACTAGAGCGGAAAAGCCGCTCTGCTCTGTGTTTACCCCGTCATACTGTGATCGCTCTGTGGCGGGGGCGAACAGCGGAGACTGGTGCCGGCAACAACAGGCAGGTAAGTGACAGCTATCTGCCTGTTAGTGTTTGGGCACACTTTTTTTTTTAGTAAATATCCTGGATATCTCCAAAAATGTTCTTACACTACCATGTTGCAACTTGCAAACTTCATGTAGTCATACAACCGCTGGAATCTGCACACGTGTCGGTGACAATGTTTCCTAATAAGAATCACAAAGTTTTGTATCAAAACGTTTTCTCATACACAACATGATCATGATTGAAATCGCTGAAATATACTGTAGGGAAAATGGGTAACCGATTTAACATATTTATTTAGCTCCTCAATGCCATAAAACCTGTTATTAGAAATGAATGCTGCAATTACGCACTAGGCTAAATTACACGCTGCTAAAAGTACAGAGGAGGTAAGGAGCTTTTGTTCGTTATGACAGCTCCAAATCTCCCTCCGCAGAAAGACGCAGACAACAGAGAAAAGTGTGAAAACTTTCCTGCAATTTACATATAATGAAATATGGGGGCTCTGAAATATTGGTCACAATGATATATAGTGCAATTATTTAGGATAAAATGATAGACAACAATGACATTCAGTCTGTATACATTATACAGGTTATTTTGGTTTAGCAAATGCTCTAAATATCCTGTAAATGAAGGCCCCCACGTTTTAGACACAGAGGAGAGCAACTACAAAGTACATCTTTCTCTAGAGGACCCAGCAGTCCTATACAAATACACAAACGGCCCACTGATTTCACCTGTGGAGGCACTGTAAGGAAATGGACATTTTCTCTCTCTTTCTATTACCCCCAGATTTTAGCCATTTGTTATCACTGAGGGTCCCTTTCTACCTAAAGAGAATTATCCAAATTGGACAACCCATGTAATGGCTGGTTGTTTTGTAGGGGAATTATGTAATGCCTCATTTTGCCTGTGGAGGCACTGTAGGGAAAATGAACTCTTGCTACGGCATTCCTTTCAAGATTTTACAGCTTATTGTTATAGCTGGGGAGTCTATGTAAAATGGTTTGGTTGGTATGGTGTTTTTGGGGTGATATGCTGTGCCTTCTGGCCTCCAAACATGGTGTGTTTTATGGCAAATTCTTAATGGGAGCTGTGGCCGAACACCCAACACAACTTGGAGAAGGCGGCCGAACTAGGGAGCAGTACCCAGAAGGTGTACAACAGTGCCCCTATGGCTGTAGGTACCTCAGCACTGTGTGTGGAGGCACTGAGAGCCTGGGGGTAGAGCGGTGCCGTGCTCGCCCCAGAAGAGAAACTACCTTATAGCCCTGAGAGAGGGACCACTAGAGATAGAAACACCCAGTAAGAGAGAGAGAGAGAGACAGGAACACCAACATATGCTCGACTGCACTGACCCGGTTATGGAGATAACGCTGAATCGGAAGTTGGCAAGGGAAGTACCCGGTGGTCATGCTGAAACTACTGAGTAAAATTAACAGAACTCCAGCTGTGGTGTGTGAGACTTTCTTTAGCGGCGACCACCAGCAGCAGAGGCCGCATGAGACACCGGGGTGCTGATGACCTAATGAACATCTGCCAAGGTACGAACTGACTCCTCCATCCTGCTGTCCTGGGGACTGCGCTCCACCTGCGGAACCACGCAAGCTGCTAGTCACTGTCCCCAGAGGTTCTGAAGCAGTGGCGGCCGTCCTGGCAGCATACCGCAGGTAGCGTCACAAATACCACTTTTCCCTGTCATCCCTGTCATCTACCCCCATTTATTAAATGACACCGCCAGGGTCACAGGACCAGGTCTCGGCCCCCGTCTGTCCCCATGAAAAGAACCAAGCGTAAAGAACAACTGCTGCCCGGTTCCCGATTACCCCCTGTCGTGGAGTGGGCGTGTCACATACACACACATTTATCTCACACGGGAACAGGAATACAAAATTCCACAATGGTAGAATTTCCTGGTTGTTTTTCCTGTTCCTATTCCCATACTACTCCAGCAGTGGTGTATCTAGGGTTGCCGGCGCCCGGGGCAAGGATCTGTTTTGGCGCCCCCCCCCCCCAAATAGTAGGTGAGGACCGGGGGGGTGCTATCAGTGGAGGTCAGGGGTGCTATCAGACGGGCGGGGGGGGGGAGGGTGAGGTGCAGTCACAGCTTGGTTTTGGACCTGAGCTGTAGACGACCCCTGCAGATCGGGGCCATGAAGCCACTAGAAGTGATCAGCCCTGGTAGGACTACATGTCCCAGCACGTCCACATTACCTGGTCAGCGCCTTGGTGGATACAGGCCGGCTGTGCAGCAGCTGGAGATATGTCCGCAGCAGGGCTGTGTGCAGGGACACGCTGGGCTCAGGGGCCGGTTTGGATGCTAGCGGCATGACTGCACTGATCCCCTGCTCCTGCTGTATAGTAGGACCGCTGACTCCGCCTATGTCACTATGACAGCAGCCTGCACTCTCCCAGGCCAGAGAGCGAGCGCAACATCAGATGGAAACCAAAGTGTCCAGTACGGAGCAGATTTCGGCCCCACCGCTCAAACTGCAGAGGGGAAGGGGGGGTGTGCTGCCGCGCCCCCTGCTGGGCGGCGCCCGGGGCAAAAGGTCCGGCTGCACCCCCCTAGATACGCCCCTGTACTCCAGGAACATACTCCACTTTTGGCTGGAAAAGCACTGCAATAGCTGATTGTGTAAATACCAATACATTATTGAAGCATTTTTTTTCTTTATAATGGAGACTATGGAGAAAACGGAACTGAAAAAACGCCACACAAATTGACATGCTCATCTGTTTTGTGGACCTGTTTTCTACCCCAAAAACAAATCCACAAAAAAACACTGTGTCTGAATAGCAAATCTTGAAAATCTATTCACTTTGCTGTTCAACAAAGAAATTTATATGTTTTCAATGCAAAACAGATCCTCACAAAATGCAACAAAATGTTGTTTGTAAATGTAGACTTAGTTTGGATACCCTCAAAAGAAGTCTGGATTTATGTCCATTATATACCTGTAACTTGAATATGTTTCAGTAAACAGGTAAAAAAAAAAATAGATTTGTGTCACTGTCCAAACATATATGGACCTAACTGTATACTTACAATTGGTCATTTTGCATTTCTACCCAGTTAATTGTTCTCTTTTCTCTGCTTCATGTTGAAACAGGAAGTTACTTTTCCTTGCATAAGTCATTCCCCATTTGAACTCCTGACCCAGCTGCTCCCCCCCCCCCCCCACACACACACCATTGACTCTTGCAGTGATAATTACTGCAGGGATAAAATACTTTGTTTCTACATAGATTTCAGAAGGATTCATCTAGCAAGTTTTAATTGTCTGATGTCATAAACCTAATGAAGAAGAGAGGAATTAACTGGGTAGAAAGGCAAAATGAGCAACTGTAAATACACTATGCTATGTAATATGACTGAACTATATTGGGAGACTAAAATTCTTTAAATATTTTTTATTTTCATTTAATTTTATCTTTTAAATCACCATAGCTTGTTTTTATTTTAAAGGCACAAAATCAATTAAAATTACCAACTACTACATATGAATATTAACTGGATTTTACTACATAGTTGTATTTACAGTATATTTTATCTTAACATTTTTAAAATTCTACATTTGTTCCATGATTGTGCCATATATTTTTTTATATCAGCATTTTTTTTTATAAAGCATATATATTCAAACCACTTTATTCTTCCCAATTTTACATTTTCAAGTTGTTTTGTTGATTAATGAGCAAATTTACAAAAAAACACTTTTTTTTCTTACCATTCTCCCTCCCAGGCCACAACATTTTTTATTTATTTAGTCCCGCTCCTATTGTTTTCTCTGTCATCATCTATAATTTGCCAGTCTCAGAAGCTGTACTTTCCTAATTAAGACACAGTAAAGTTAATCACACTATTTACATTAGCCTTACCATCTACTTGGGGGGAAAAGACTGTTTTTATAATTGTGGTGTTATACACAAGAGAGTGTGAACATCATGAATGACCTACGAACTATAAGCAATTAGCAGCACAACATGCAATACCGTGATGCTCTAAATCTGCAATATTCCAGCAGTGAAAATGAGGTGAACATTAATGAGCTCAGAGCTGCACCTTAGTCACCATTTACCCATTTACTTAGAAGTGCGATTTCAATTTTTTCTTTAAGCGAGTGTGATCACATAAGGTGGTTAACCATTAGTACTGCTTGAATATGCAATTTCATATTGTTTGAGATGAATTCCATTCAGGGTCGGACTGGCCAACGGGTAAGCAGGGCAATCCCCAGGTGGGCCTCTCTGCAGTAGTTGTCACTTACCCCCCAAACATGAGCAGTGGTTGGCACAATATAACTTATTTCACTTTGCAGAGATGAAGGAATCATCTCATCATTCATTTTACAAATTACCCTGTATATTAATTTACAGAAACATTGGTAAATTTGTGAATGGTAAGTGATGGCCAGAGTCCCACCAATATGCAGAATTCAATTACAGTACGCAAGATGAGGTTGTAGAAACAATATGCGAAACTCACTACACCTACAACCTCAGCTAGTCGAGCCGCATGGCTACCGTGCTCTTGCTATAGAAGCTTATATTACACCCTAACATGAGCACACAGTAAAGACTCATGATAATGCTGAGGAAAACAAGTCCAGTCCTGGAGCCTGATGCTGTGATGTTCGTCGGAGCACACTTCTTTCCATGCAGAGCAGGGGAGAAACTCTTTTCCCTTTATGGTCCTGGGGTCCCTACGATCTTCTGGATTACGACTCTGGTGGTTCCTCCGATAGCCGTCCCTGGGTCCTCTGGTACCCATCCCTGGTTCCTCTGGTACTCATCCCTGGATCCTCTGGTACCCATCCCTGGATCCTCTGGTACCCGTCTCTGGATCCTCTAGTATCTGTCACTGGATCCTCTGGTACCCGTCTCTGGATCCTCTGGTACCCGTCCCTGGATCTCCTGGTACCAGTCCCTGGGTCCTCTGGTACCCGTCCCTGGGTCCTCTGGTACCCGTCCCTGGATCCTCTGGTACACGTCCCTGGTTTCCCTGGTACACGACTCTCAGACAGCATATTTCTCCTGCTTCACTTCTCTTATCTGAGCTCATTTTACTTTCACTTTCTGCTTCCTGCACTTTTCAGCCTGGATTAGTCCAACAGCGCACTTCAGAGAGGGGAAACACCAACCAGTCCACAACCTAGCACACAGAGGAAGCACAGTCTCTAAAACTCATGCGTGCCTAAAACGTTTGCAGGGGCGTCACCCCAACAGATGTAATATTTGCATGTAGTTGATCAGTGGGCCCCCAGAGTCAACGTTACTAATGGGCCCTCACCGCCCCAGTCTGACACTGCTTACATTAAGAATAATAAAACACCCTACAAAGAAGGGTTTGTTCAAAGTGAGTAATGCCTTTAAATTAATTTTTATACTGTGCAGAGCTTGTTTGGACGATAGTATTATATGGATGTGTGGTGTCTCAGTAAATGTGGATATCACATTGGCCAACAGGGCTGATCAAATGACACATGGATCAAGTTTCTATCTGTAGAAAAAAATTGTAGAATGCAAACTTGCCTACTCAAGTCTAAACTGTAGGTGCACAAAAACAATATATAGATATCAGATCCCAGACGGATCATCCATATTGCATCCAACTTTTATGGATACACTAGCTGTAGTACCCGGCTACGCCCGGGTTAATAAATAACTTCTGTTAGCTATAACAAAATAGAATTTGAATATGTCATATTAATGACCTGTAGGAAAATAGAAGCTGAGCTGTGATTGATTGCTATAGGCAGCCTAATAAATCTCCAGCCAACAGTAAACCCTCCCCCTGGCCGGGCAGTATATGTTACCTCACACATACACATAATAGACAGCTCATGTGACTGACATCTGCCTTAATTCCCTATATGGCACATGTGTTGCACAGTGGCTGTTTTTAATCAGATGTTTATGTTTGGAAATTAAAGATAGCACACGTATGAGGCGAGTTGTGTGAGGTGATTTGTGCACATCTGTGTCTGTTTGTGTGGTGTGTGTGTCCCTGGGGTGTGTGTATGTGTGTGTCCCTGTGGGGGGGGTATATGTGTGGTGTGTGTCCCTGTGGGGTGAGTGCATGTGTCCCTATAGGGTGTGTATATCCCTGTGGGGGAAGGGGGGGGTCTGTGTTTCTGTTGTGTGTGTGTCTCTTTGTGGTGTGTGTGTCTCCCTGTGGGGTGAGTGCATGTGTCCCTATAGGGTGTGTATGTGTGTATCTGTGGGGGGGGTCTGTGTGGTGTGTGTGTGTATCTGTGTTGTGTGTGTCTCTTTGTGGTGTGTGTGTGTGTGTCCCTGTGGGGTGAGTGCATGTGTCCCTATAGGGTGTGTATGCGCATGTGTCCCTGTGGGGGGGTCTGTGTGGTGTGTGTCTCTTTGTGGTGTGTGTGTCCCTGTGGGGTGAGTGCATGTGTCCCTATAGGATGTGTATGTGTGTGTGTCCCTGCGGGGGGGTCTGTGTGGTGTGTGTGTCTGTGTTGTGTGTGTGTGTGTGTCCCTGTGGGGTGAGTGCATGTGTCGCTATAGGGTGTGTGTGTGTCCCAGTGGGTGTGTGGGGGTGTGTCTCTGTGTTGTGTGTGTCTGTTTGTGGTGTGTGTGTGTTTGTTCGGGTGTGTGGTGAGTATCCAATATTGGGGCTGCACCTTAGCGACTATACACTTGCTGTTACTCTTTGTGTGCATGTGGTGTGTATACATGTCCCCGTGTGTGGTGAATATCTCATGTTGGGGCCCCACCTTAGTGACTATATGCTGGTATGTGCTGTTAGTCTTTGGCGCTATCAATAAGCCCCTCTCATTCACAACTGTCAACTGGTAACTGTCACTTTTTCCCCATTATGTAGATAGGGACAAAATTGTTTGGTGAATTGGAATGCGCGGGGTTAAAATTTCGCCTCACAACATAGCCTATGATGCTCTCGGGGTCCAGACGTGTGACTGTGCAAAATTTTGTGGCTATCGCTGACAGCTGTCGATTTTCCTCCAACACTTTTCTATTCACTTTTTCCCCATTATGTAGATAGGGGCAAAATTGTTTGGTGAACTGGAACGCGCAGGGTTAAAATTTTGCCTCACAACATAGCCTATGACGCTCCCGGGGTCCAGACTTGTGACTGTGCAAAATTTTGTGGCTGTAGTTGCGACGGTGTAGATGCCAATCCCGGATATACATACACACATTCAGCTTTATCTATTAGATTTCCATTATCAGTGCTTTTTAAAATGTTGATGTATAAAAACGGATGCATCAATATCACACGGATGGAAATACGGATGATAAATCAGGTAATTTTTCATATGCTCGCCATAAATCGAGGACATTGAACAGTAATAATTTAAAAGCCACGTGCCCAAGATTTTATTGGACCACCGATGCTGAAAAATAGACATCAGTATGCAACTCCATGGGTCCAATAGGTTGTGAGGTGTGAACTTCATGCAGGGGCAAAATCATATCAATAGCAGCCTTAGCTACAACTTCAGGGCCCACATTCACAGGGTAGTCTGGGATCCCTGCAAAAGGAACAAATGTTAACATATCTCCGCCGGGTCTTCCTGCAGTGCTGCTGCCTCTAACATCCCATCTGCTCATGACCAGAAGACCCTCCAGTAGTGCCAACATGCATACTGGTGACAACACCACAGGAGGGTCTGGAAGTGATGGACAGGGAATGTGGTGTCAGGGAGGGATGCACCGTAAGATGGTATGGGGGCAGGTATTCAAATTTTCCCTATGGTCTGATGTTTCTTGTCTCCATGTATTAGACTCCATAGATTTTCCAGAAAATCCCACAACATTTTGATCCAATTTAGATCAATGGAATCTGGAAGCCATTTGATCTTTGTCCTTGCAAAATGGCAGGGGCATTAGGCATTACCGCTGCCGTAAAGGGTTGTACCTGGTCTGTAGACTCTTTAGGTAGGCAATGTGTCAAAATAACTTCCGAATGAGAGCCAGAAGCCAAGGTTTCCAAAAGGAACATTTCACCATTGTGCGGCCTCTGGATTAGACTTCTTCATGAATTTTCCAGAAGATTGGTCAAATATAGATCACTGGAATCTGGAAGCCATGGTAGTGTATTTCTGGAGGTTTTTGGAAAAATGGCAGGGGTGTTAGGGATTACTGCTGCCATGAAGTGTTGTACTTGGTCTGTTGACTCTTTAGGTAGGTGGCAATGTGTCAAAATAACTTCCAAATGAAAGCCAAGACTCAAGGCTTCTGAGAAGAACGTTTCACCATTGCTTGACCTCTGGAGGTTTCTCCACATAATGAATCTTGGAGCTCTATATTTTTTCCTGGTAAGCGACGTACACGCACATGATGCAAAAGAAAAGGACGATCATCAGACCAGGCGACCTGTAATTGCTTCATGGTCCACTTCTGAATATGTCCTCCCCAGTTTTCCTGCTTCCAGCACATCAATTACCAGAACTGACGGATTACTTGCAGTTTAATGCATTAATCCCGCTCCTTGGCACATGTCATTGACAATCAATAAGACTGAACCTGTCAGAAATTTTAATTATATGGATGAGTGTATACAGATACATAGCGGAGATATACAAAGTGCCGTCTACATCTGACGGACTAGAAAAAAAGTGAAAAATGTTTTTTTTTAAATTCTAGCTTTATGGTCACTTGTGCTTTGGTCACTTTGGATTTTGTGGCTGTAGAGATAAGTACAAGCAGATACAAAGATTCTGGAGGTGAATTTCTCTACCGGATCACACAGCGGCGGACCTTGAGCCTGGAGGGCCCTGGTGCAGCAGCTGCCGGTTGAGGAGCAGGGGGAAAGGTGCTAGTGAATGTCGGCGAGGAGTGGGGGGGGGTACGTGATGCGGCTCCTACCTGCACCGAGCCGCGCATTACAGTCCTGGGAGCCGGGGCGGTAGAGGGGAGGAGGGGCGGGATCAGCCAAGGGAAGCAGGAAGCTCCTCTCCTCTGACACAGGGTCATGGGGGTCGGCTGGGGGCCCCCCTGCAGGCTTGAGGGGCCCCCTAGCCGGTCGGGGCCCTGGTGCAGCTGAACCAGCTGCACCACGGTAGGTCCGCCCCTGGGATCACAATGTAAAAAGTGTAAAAAGTGGATGTTCTCAAAACACATTCTTTAATACGCCACTGATTCTAGTAGTCATGTTACTGGGTATTAAAGAAATTGTCATCTAAATGGTTAAACAAAAAAAAAAAGCTTAACACCTTAGACGCCTCAGTCTATGCCGACCACAGCATCTAACTAGTTACATACAGAATATTTGTAATTTGTTATCCATATTCAGCTATGTAGAAGGCTAGAGGAAGGGGGGGGGATGCAGCTGCAGTTTATTACTCAATTTTTCATTAAACATTATGGACTGAGGAAAACAAGGGGGGAAGCATATGATTGGACTAATTCTTTAACACAAGTTGTCTAATTACTTTATGGCAACTATGCAGTTCTCGCATATTGATGTAAATGTATGGCACAGTGATGAAGTAGGCACAAGGTCCGTATGCTTCATCATGTAGAGCTGACAGCTTTACTATACAGGCTCAAGGTTTACCAGCAGAACATTTCACCATCGCACGGTCTCTACAGTCAGGATCGGAGATAAGTCTAATTTAACCACTTAGATGCTGGAGTTAAGATCAACAGCTGCATCTAAGCAGTTATAGACAAAAAGTCTGCCTTTGTCACTTCATCAGACTTTTCTGACATGTTTGCCAAACTACACAAACTATCATAGGCGCACCCAAGGGGGGGGACCTACGTGTCTGGACCTCCCCCTTTGGACGGCCCTGAGAAGTGGTGCAGTACACAAGGAGCTGGGCCCCTGTGTCAGGAGACAGGAACAATTACACAGCACCCAAGGGCCCACAAAAGAGACTGCTTTTAGGGGGGCTTCGCTCCCCCAAACCACCCCACCGGGGGCTTTGCCGCTCGGAACCCCGCTGGGGGGTGACACCCCCCTTTCAGGGCCGGTGTGTGTTTCATGGACCCCTACCTTGGGTAATTTCTGGGTGCGCCACTGCAAACTATACATATTAAAGAGAAAAAAAATGCTACCAGTAAATCAAATATACCATATTTTTCTGACTATAAGACACATCAGACCATAAGATTCACCCAGGTTGTGAGCAAGAAATTAGGTCATGATGCACTGTTATAGGGGGGATCTGCTGCTGACACTGTTTATAGGGTAATGTCCCCAAATTCCTTACTAATATTCCCATCCTGGGCCTATTACAGGTATATATGTCCCCCATACATGTACATGATCTCTCATCCTCGTATATATGATCCCCTCATCCTGGTATATATGATCTCCTCATCTAGGTATATATGTTCCCCTCGTTCTGGTAATATGATTCCCCCATCCTGGTAATATATGATTCCCCCCCATCCTGGTACATGGGCCCCCATCACTTAAAAAAAATAAACGATCATATGCACCCTTACACCACTCCTTCCAGCAGCTGCGATGCCCTCTTGTGTTATGCCTAGCACTAAGCTGATCATTGTGTGAGCCATGCACACAGCAATGATATCACTGTCCTGTGCCCTTCTCAATATACCACTGATCAGCTGAGCATTTGTCATAACACAAGAGGACATCGCCGCTGCAGGAGGGAGCAATAGAAGGGTGAATATGATTGTGTGAGATATTCACTACTTCCATTGCCAATGATGATGCGTGGGAAGCAGTGAATATGTAAAAACACCTGCGGCAGCTGTGGCCTGTGATGGTCCCAGCCATTTAAGCTGATTTAATATTCAATTCTCCCCTGCCCACCTCTTGGCCCTGTGCTGAGAAGCGGGCGGGGAGAGTGCAGTGAATATCATATTAGCCTAATGAGCGGGCTCATGAGATCATGGGCCACAGCTGCAGCCTGCTCTAGCCTACGGTCATCACTCTAAAGTCGCACCCCCTACAGCACAGCCAAATACATTTGAATTATTATGATTGGTTGCCATTAGCATTGAATCTGTCATCATAGGGGTGCAAAATTAAATAAATAATTTAAACAAAATTGTCGTAGGGCTTCTCCATATTTTTGATTCTCAGTGCCGATAAAGCAGACAGCTATGTGCTGCCACCTCCAGCTGTCTGGCTTTACTTTGGCTGGCAATCAGAAATACAGGGAAGCCCATTTATATTTAATTATTTAAATAAATAATTAAAAAAAAATGCGTGGGATTTTCCCTATTTTTGGATTGCCAGCCAAGGTGAAAACCAGGCAGCTAGGGTCTGGTATTCTCATCGTGGTGAGGCCCATAGTTATTGAACCCCTCCAGGCTACTGAATACCAGTCTGCAGCTGCCCTAGGAGTTGGCTCATTCATTAGAATCATCAATTCTTGTCGATTTACCCAACTCTTCCCGATGCCCTGATGTGGTGGCATGGGGATGATAGAAGGGATTAATGACAGCTGAGTATTGACAGTTGTCATTAAGTCCTAGATTGATAATGTTCAGACTTTTATGAATCCCACCCATTATCAATCCTGTGAGTAAATAGTTAAACACACATGAAGAGAAAAATCCTTTCTTTAAAATAAAATACATAGACAACCCTCATTTTTCCATTTATTAACCCTAAATATACCCTCCGACAGTAATCCACAGCGATATCCAGTGAAGCACATGATCCTGGCTCTGCTACATCCAGAGACTACAGCATTGGAACACGTGCCCTATTGCTGCAGTCTCTGGAATTACACTGACTGCCACGAGGAGCAGTGATGTCACTCACTGAGGGCTCCTCACAGCAGACAATGAACTCAGATGACACCATTGCTGGATTATGGAACATGGCGGCACAGCTGTCCAGCAATCTGGCAGCAGATTTAACCAGTTCATGGGTGGGAAACTAGTGCCGTGAACTAAATTGAACCTGCTGTCGGATTGCTGTGCTTTGCTGGATATTACTGTGGATTACTATTGGAGGGTATGTTTGGGGTTAATAAATAGGAAAATGAGAGTTGTCTATGCGTTTAATTTCAAATAAATACAGTATAGGAGAAACAGAGCTGGGGTTTGGTCCACGTCTAGCGCGACAACCCGGGCTCTTTTTCTCCTCTACTGTATGTATTTGCATCCCGGGATCTGCAGCGCCAAAACTTCTACAGGTGGTTGTGACTCTCACAACCATACCAGGTGAGTGGATTACCTTTGTTAACACGCTGGTGTCCCTATTAGTGGCGCTCCCCTTCTCTCTAAATTTTTGCAGTAATTTCAAATAAAGGATTTTCTTCTGTGTTTTAACTACTTACTCACAGGATTGATAATGTGCAGGTCTCATAGCAGCCTGGACATTATCAATCTGGGATTAATGACAGCGGTCAATATCTCAGCTTACATTAACCCCTTCTATTTCACCGATGCCACCACACCAGGGCATCAGGAAGAGCCAGGTAAAACACCAGAAATGTATGATTCTAATGAATGCACTCATTTCTAGGGTGGCTGTGAAGCCATTATTCTGTAGCCTGGGGGGGGGGACGAATAACTACAGGTCTCACCACGCTGAGAATGCCAGCCCCCAGCTGCATGTTCTTTTACCTTGGCTAGGCAATCAAAAATAGGGCAAAGCCCACACATTTTTTCAAGTTATTTATTTAAATACTTTAAAAAATATACGCTCCCTGTATTTTTGATTGCCAGCCAAGGTAAAGTAAGGCAGCTAGGCGTGGCAGCTTGTAGCTGTCCACTTTATCTGTGCGGAGAATCAAAAATATGATGAGCTCTAATTTTTTTTTTGTTATTTATTTGCACATCCCTATGATGGCAGGTTTGTTGCCAATGGCAACTAATCACAGATGCTGACACAGTAGGTGGGGGCCCAACAGCCAATCATAGACATTATGACAGAGAGTGGGCATCTGTGATTGGCTGTTGGAGGCAGAGTGCAGTGAATAATCATTAAATTAATGTTCAAGCTCATAGTCCTCGTAAGTATAATGTTGCCTTTTAATCACGGTTTTGCTTATTTTTACAGCCCCCTAGCCAAACCCAAACTCAAACAGTAACAGTTACTTCTCAGTGAAGTCCTTGTTAAGGGTCCATGCTCAAACACTAGGTGTTCAGTACGGACCCGAAACTTACTGTAGAGTTCAGGTTTGCCCATCACTACTCTTAACGTTGTTAAAATAGGAAAATTGGGTGGGGAGACATGCTCATCTGATGGAGTTGTGAGAGACACAACTCCTGTAAAGCATCAGATAAGCGTCTGCTGCGGCTCCACGTTGATGCAGAGATGAAAGATAGGAGCAGTAGTTGTGGTCTGCTCTGCTGGCAATTAAAAAACGTTCACACCAAGGAGTGAGGAACATGTGGTTTATTGCAGTCAACGCATTTTTCATCAGCATAAACAGGATATGTTCTGATGAAGAAACCATGGGTTTTGAAACTCGCTGACTGTAATACACTGCATGTTCCTCACTCATTGGTCTGAAAGTCTTTGAATTGCCGGCAGCGCAGACCACATCCACTGTCTCCTATCCTTTGATCTTTGCAAAATGACCTTTGCACATGCTCATTAGGCACATTAATAGAAATGACCATTGTGGCTAATATACATGTGCTATTTCCTGAAACAATGGGAAATTAGAGCCTAAAAAAGCCCGATTGGTGAGTGTAAAACTTGCAACAGTTTTTTTTTTTTGGAATATCTAAAAAAATAGCAACAATTAAAAAAAATACATTAAACACTAAGAAAAAATATTTTTACAAACAATTGCTGCTTCTTTGTAAGTATATGCAAAGTGGTAAACGAACCCATGTTGACCTTCTTTAGCTTAGGTATCAACTAAAGCATCAGTCTTTGAGCAATTGGGGGGTTTTAGTAAGTCGGACCCCACCAATCGGCAAATGCAAAACAAGGGTTATGACATTTAAAAAATTATTTACAATTGTAGTTACCCTTAAACAAGGGCTATAGTACACTGCAGCAGCCATTGTGTATATTCCTTCTCTCCTTTTACAGTTCTCCAACAAGAAGCTCCAGGTCGTATGTGACATGAATTTCCTTAATATCTTCTGAGCTACGATTCCATGGCAGTTTCCAGCTGCATGTAAATCTGAGAGACTCTCGCAACCACCATCTGAACTGGACACATCCCCGAGGATCACAGCTACGAGCCGCTCTGACATAAACACACAGTTTGATCACTCGGAGTTGACATACATATTTTATGACTGCACATCACCTGTGGCTTTCCTTCCAGACCTCGTACAGAAAGGCTCATACTCTTTCCTTATTTAGACCAGTAACAGTTGTCTTATAAAGTCCACGCACATAAATTCAGCTTATATTACGCCTCCAACGCTTTTACCTGACAGCGCTTGTCACCTTGCCGGTCTCCTGAGATGGCCCGCTGGACTCCGTCTCCGCTCTACGGCGAAAAGACTGTCGATTTTGCACTTGTCTTAGGACGCTGCTCTTAATCTCTAGTAGTGTGGACATCTTGGCTGCTCTGTAGAGTAAAAGGAAAGAACTTAATTAGTTCAATGATTAAACTTGATCTCTGCTGGAATTAACAATCAAATCATCATTTACTTAAATATCTTTACAGAAAATCAGTTTATAATGCTCTGCACTGACAAAAATCTCATTACTTTTAATATACGGAACTTTCTAATAGGATTCCCTTGTTATTACAGCATTCACAATCAGCAGACAGCTCTCCATTATCAGTCAACATCATCATTCTTCATCACTATCATCCATCATCCGCCATCATCATTCTTCATCATTATCATCATTCTTCATCATCATCATCATCATACATCATAATTCTTCATCATCATCATCATCATCATCATCATCAATCATCATCATTATCATCATCATCATTCTTCATCATCATCAATAATCATCATTCTTCATCATCATGATCAATCATCATCATCATCATCATACATCATCATCATCATCATTATCATTATCATGATCATTTATCATTCTCCATCATTATCATCATTCTTCATCATCATCAATCATCATTCTTCATCATTATTATCATTCTTCATCATCTTCAATCATCATCATTATCATCATCATCATCATCATTCTCCATCATTATCATCTTCATCATCATCAATCATCATTCTTCATCATTATTATCATTCTTCATCATCATCAATCATCATCATCATCATCATTCATCATTCTGTATCATCATCAATCATCATCATCATCCATTTTCATCATCATCATCTCACACACACATTAGGGCTTGAACTTTAGGACTGAATTATTTTCCCTGGTAGTTAAGCAAGTCAGGCTGCAATGATGACGTCATGCCAGGCCAGCTATTCAATAGAAGAGCCATGGACATAGGCCGGTATAATGCAGTTTTCCACTCCCATGCAGCAACCACACATTATTATCATGGCCAATAGAGTGGCATGTGCAAATTGATTCACACCAACTCTAATAACCGGGCATAGATATCAAGTCCTAGAAACCCATTTAACCACGTTTCAGGCTCTTGCCCCCTCCTCAGTGCAAAGCAAGAGATCTAACATGGATGTATAAGAGACCAACAACTGGGGTCTAAGGGGTATCTTCTTTCCTTGTGATACGTGACAGTCCTGCAATGCCTGTGTAAGGAGGCTTATAGGCCATACAAGTGATTGTCTGGGAAACTAAATATGCAAACTACAGGTACCTCTTCAAAGAGAAGGTGGACATTAAGTCTAGTGTCGCCTATTAGAAGTAACAATCCTAAAAGTTGTTACCACTCAGACCACTGTCAAATCAGATCTCTTGCCTTGCACTGAGGAGGGGCAACACCCCGAAACATCCCTGCCAATATTCTACTTGTACATTCTTTTATCCCAAGTCATATGCCAAGGCTCGTTAAAGGGTCGATATTGAATTTTAGGATTGCTACTTCCAATAGGTGGCACTAGAGTTCTAGTTACCTTCCTCTCTGAGGAGGCAATTTGCATTATTATAACCCAGATAATCATTCCATGGCCTATAAGTCTCCTTGCACCAGCATGTCACTCTCCACAAGTAGAGATGTTAATACTTAGTAGGCAGAACTTGTCATTTAAAACAAGTACACAAGTACAACACTAAAACGAGGACATAACCTATGGTGACAAAATGCCAACTATTACTTTAATTGGAGAACAATTAGCTGCCATAGGCTATCCCTTTGTCCATCATTTTATTATGTGAACAGTAGCACAAGGACGTATGTTACCTGAGATAGTTTCCATTGAGCCTCATGCACATTTGCTAGGCATAAGCAATGAGACACGCTTTCTGTGGGATGATAAAAATACCTGATCTCTGTATATAACCTCATTAGTCAAAAGGCTTCACATTTCCAGTATAACAGTAATTAGCCGTCACTGTGATCTAATTTAATTCATCGAGTTTTCATTAGAAGAGAATTACAAAGGCCAAAATGTTACTCACTGTTAATTGTAAAACTAGGAAAAAAAATACAGTAAATGAGAAAAATATATTGTGTCTGTAATGTAGCCGTGGGCGGTAGTCGTGGGCGTTGTAGTCATCTCTGATGCCCCGGAACGTTATAAGAAAGAGGGGGCCCTGGCTGGGTGTGTGGACTTGTACTACGGGGGCGTTACGCCTCACCAGGCCACATGATGATGATCGCTTCGGCTGGACAGGACAGGACCAGATGTTGTACAATTCATTGAGAGGGAACACCAGATCTTTGCAAATATATATTACTATTGTCACTTGACAACAACATGCACAGTAGATAGCGGGCACGAAACGTTTCATACGGTTCTTCTTCCACACAGAATATTTCTATACATAGACTCTTAGCTTCCCCAACTTCACTTAGTCCTGCTTCTACCAGAACCCAGCTTAGCCCAACAGTCCAGTTACTGAAAGTCATATCTCCAACCCACAGTTCTGCGCCCTATCTTCCACTCAACGGAACTGATTTGCCAGTTTGGCCAAATTTAGCTTCTAGCTTGCTGGTGCTTAAGAAACTCCGTCCGGGTTATTGTTTTCATCTTACGGTCCTGCACTGAACTGGCATTCTGTCTCTATGAGTTGTAAACTCAGGACCGTACTGTTAGTCATCCTGTCCCACGACCTATCTCCAGCCGGTCAACTCTCTCCAGCCAAACACTCTGCATCTTGCTCTCTTCTCAGGATCTTGCTATGCTCTCTCTTGGTCTCCGCACACTATAGGGACACCCAAATCATGCTGCTCTGCTCACTAGTCAGACCCTAGGTCCATCATTACTGAACTCTGGCCCCTATCTTACTCACTACCAGGAAGTCCTCTCTAATCTTTGCTACATAAATCCCCACCCCTTCCTTCCTTCCCTATCTCCGCTACAGATTTTACAAAATATGGGTAGTGAAGATTCAAAGTATTTTCTGGCATGAAACACCTTGAAATATGACAACATTATTGCAAAATTTGAAGTGGCTCAAAAATATAGAGACTTTTGACATTTTTACGTCCATCCTAGCCAGTTCCACCTTGGTAGAGCTCGGGCAGTATGACATTTAGCAAAGCCTGCATGCATTAATCAAAATTTATGCCACTTCGGGGGTGTAAAACTCTCCATAAATATACTCCAGTCCATGACTAGAGTAACATTTCTAAAGCGGCAGCAGGGCCACACACACAGCGCAGGAGCAGGGAGCCAAAGGACCCGGCCCGGGTGGGAGCAACCCGGCCCCGGTACAGACTCCGTGGACAGTACTCAGCTGTATACCATCTGCATCAGACAAGACTTGGAAAACTACAAAGCCGTGAATCTGTGTAATCCTTGCAAATCCTGTACTCCCTCTCAAACTGTCATCATCACTACTGCCCCGGGGACCAGGGTGTGCCCGTGGAGAGCCGTCAGATCACAGGCTGCCATCTATCATCCCCGGAGGTTCTGCCACAGCGGTGGTCACCCTGACCACATACCACGGGTGGCGTCATGACTTTATCCCCTGTAAATACCCCCCATTACTTGTGGGCTTGGGACACGGTCCGGACCAAGACTACCGTGATAACCCCCTTGATACCCCAGTCCGGTACTGAGTACCCCGTCCCAGTGGGCTCCACACATGCAAAGAGATCCTGACACCCCTATTTTATAGCAATTATTTGTGATATTTAAGAAGTTGTACAAAAACTACTAGAAAAAAAGCAGCATCAGAAAACGTACCATCCATGCCAAAGACAGAAAACCAAATGCACTTACAGGACGCAGTCAGAGCCCAATTGTGGAGCAAGCCCAGCTGCTGGCTGATGAGTCGCCTCTACCAGCAAAATGTGGGAGGCGACCTGCCATGCATACACTAGGCCTGCATAGAGCACCATTCACACTGATACATATGATGCAGAGTGTCTGAAAGCTACCCAACCGCTCTGCTGCCTGAGCATTGGGCCGCACAGTACGATGCTTCTGCACCACTGGATGAACGGCGCCCCTATGGGCCCAACTGCGCCCTGGATGGATAAAAAAGTGCAAAAGTTTTTTATATGATAAATAAAAAACCTTTATAGATGGGATTTTGGTTCATGTGTTGGCCCAAGACATTTAAGCTGATGACCCACGATCAAGGGATCCCATGCTCACCAGTCCTAACAAAATTGTACAAAAACTACTAGAAAAAAAGCAGCATCAGAAAACTTACCATCCATGCCAAAGACAGAAAACCAAATGCACTTACAGGACGCAGTCAGAGCCCAATTGTGGAGCAAGCCCAGCTGCTGGCTGATGAGTCGCCTCTACCAGCAAAATGTGGGAGGCGACCTGCCATGCATACACTAGGCCTGCATAGAGCACCATTCACACTGATACATATGATGCAGAGTGTCTGAAAGCTACCCAACCGCTCTGCTGCCTGAGCATTGGGCCGCACAGTACGATGCTTCTGCACCACTGGATGAACGGCGCCCCTATGGGCCCAACTGCGCCCTGGATGGATAAAAAAGTGCAAAAGTTTTTTATATGATAAATAAAAAACCTTTATAGATGGGATTTTGGTTCATGTGTTGGCCCAAGACATTTAAGCTGATGACCCACGATCAAGGGATCCCATGCTCACCAGTCCTAACAAAATTGTACAAAAACTACTAGAAAAAAAGCAGCATCAGAAAACTTACCATCCATGCCAAAGACAGAAAACCAAATGCACTTACAGGACGCAGTCAGAGCCCAATTGTGGAGCAAGCCCAGCTGCTGGCTGATGAGTCGCCTCTACCAGCAAAATGTGGGAGGCGACCTGCCATGCATACACTAGGCCTGCATAGAGCACCATTCACACTGATACATATGATGCAGAGTGTCTGAAAGCTACCCAACCGCTCTGCTGCCTGAGCATTGGGCCGCACAGTACGATGCTTCTGCACCACTGGATGAACGGCGCCCCTATGGGCCCAACTGCGCCCTGGATGGATAAAAAAGTGCAAAAGTTTTTTATATGATAAATAAAAAACCTTTATAGATGGGATTTTGGTTCATGTGTTGGCCCAAGACATTTAAGCTGATGACCCACGATCAAGGGATCCCATGCTCACCAGTCCTAACAAAATTGTACAAAAACTACTAGAAAAAAAGCAGCATCAGAAAACTTACCATCCATGCCAAAGACAGAAAACCAAATGCACTTACAGGACGCAGTCAGAGCCCAATTGTGGAGCAAGCCCAGCTGCTGGCTGATGAGTCGCCTCTACCAGCAAAATGTGGGAGGCGACCTGCCATGCATACACTAGGCCTGCATAGAGCACCATTCACACTGATACATATGATGCAGAGTGTCTGAAAGCTACCCAACCGCTCTGCTGCCTGAGCATTGGGCCGCACAGTACGATGCTTCTGCACCACTGGATGAACGGCGCCCCTATGGGCCCAACTGCGCCCTGGATGGATAAAAAAGTGCAAAAGTTTTTTATATGATAAATAAAAAACCTTTATAGATGGGATTTTGGTTCATGTGTTGGCCCAAGACATTTAAGCTGATGACCCACGATCAAGGGATCCCATGCTCACCAGTCCTAACAAAATTGTACAAAAACTACTAGAAAAAAAGCAGCATCAGAAAACTTACCATCCATGCCAAAGACAGAAAACCAAATGCACTTACAGGACGCAGTCAGAGCCCAATTGTGGAGCAAGCCCAGCTGCTGGCTGATGAGTCGCCTCTACCAGCAAAATGTGGGAGGCGACCTGCCATGCATACACTAGGCCTGCATAGAGCACCATTCACACTGATACATATGATGCAGAGTGTCTGAAAGCTACCCAACCGCTCTGCTGCCTGAGCATTGGGCCGCACAGTACGATGCTTCTGCACCACTGGATGAACGGCGCCCCTATGGGCCCAACTGCGCCCTGGATGGATAAAAAAGTGCAAAAGTTTTTTATATGATAAATAAAAAACCTTTATAGATGGGATTTTGGTTCATGTGTTGGCCCAAGACATTTAAGCTGATGACCCACGATCAAGGGATCCCATGCTCACCAGTCCTAACAAAATTGTACAAAAACTACTAGAAAAAAAGCAGCATCAGAAAACTTACCATCCATGCCAAAGACAGAAAACCAAATGCACTTACAGGACGCAGTCAGAGCCCAATTGTGGAGCAAGCCCAGCTGCTGGCTGATGAGTCGCCTCTACCAGCAAAATGTGGGAGGCGACCTGCCATGCATACACTAGGCCTGCATAGAGCACCATTCACACTGATACATATGATGCAGAGTGTCTGAAAGCTACCCAACCGCTCTGCTGCCTGAGCATTGGGCCGCACAGTACGATGCTTCTGCACCACTGGATGAACGGCGCCCCTATGGGCCCAACTGCGCCCTGGATGGATAAAAAAGTGCAAAAGTTTTTTATATGATAAATAAAAAACCTTTATAGATGGGATTTTGGTTCATGTGTTGGCCCAAGACATTTAAGCTGATGACCCACGATCAAGGGATCCCATGCTCACCAGTCCTAACAAAATTGTACAAAAACTACTAGAAAAAAAGCAGCATCAGAAAACTTACCATCCATGCCAAAGACAGAAAACCAAATGCACTTACAGGACGCAGTCAGAGCCCAATTGTGGAGCAAGCCCAGCTGCTGGCTGATGAGTCGCCTCTACCAGCAAAATGTGGGAGGCGACCTGCCATGCATACACTAGGCCTGCATAGAGCACCATTCACACTGATACATATGATGCAGAGTGTCTGAAAGCTACCCAACCGCTCTGCTGCCTGAGCATTGGGCCGCACAGTACGATGCTTCTGCACCACTGGATGAACGGCGCCCCTATGGGCCCAACTGCGCCTGGATGGATAAAAAAGTGCAAAAGTTTTTTATATGATAAATAAAAACCTTTATAGATGGGATTTTGGTTCATGTGTTGGCCCAAGACATTTAAGCTGATGACCCACGATCAAGGGATCCCATGCTCACCAGTCCTAACAAAATTGTACAAAAACTACTAGAAAAAAAGCAGCATCAGAAAACTTACCATCCATGCCAAAGACAGAAAACCAAATGCACTTACAGGACGCAGTCAGAGCCCAATTGTGGAGCAAGCCCAGCTGCTGGCTGATGAGTCGCCTCTACCAGCAAAATGTGGGAGGCGACCTGCCATGCATACACTAGGCCTGCATAGAGCACCATTCACACTGATACATATGATGCAGAGTGTCTGAAAGCTACCCAACCGCTCTGCTGCCTGAGCATTGGGCCGCACAGTACGATGCTTCTGCACCACTGGATGAACGGCGCCCTATGGGCCCAACTGCGCCCTGGATGGATAAAAAAGTGCAAAAGTTTTTTATATGATAAATAAAAAACCTTTATAGATGGGATTTTGGTTCATGTGTTGGCCCAAGACATTTAAGCTGATGACCCACGATCAAGGGATCCCATGCTCACCAGTCCTAACAAAATTGTACAAAAACTACTAGAAAAAAAGCAGCATCAGAAAACTTACCATCCATGCCAAAGACAGAAAACCAAATGCACTTACAGGACGCAGTCAGAGCCCAATTGTGGAGCAAGCCCAGCTGCTGGCTGATGAGTCGCCTCTACCAGCAAAATGTGGGAGGCGACCTGCCATGCATACACTAGGCCTGCATAGAGCACCATTCACACTGATACATATGATGCAGAGTGTCTGAAAGCTACCCAACCGCTCTGCTGCCTGAGCATTGGGCCGCACAGTACGATGCTTCTGCACCACTGGATGAACGGCGCCCTATGGGCCAACTGCGCCCTGGATGGATAAAAAAGTGCAAAAGTTTTTTATATGATAAATAAAAAACCTTTATAGATGGGATTTTGGTTCATGTGTTGGCCCAAGACATTTAAGCTGATGACCCACGATCAAGGGATCCCATGCTCACCAGTCCTAACAAAATTGTACAAAACTACTAGAAAAAAAGCAGCATCAGAAAACTTACCATCCATGCCAAAGACAGAAAACCAAATGCACTTACAGGACGCAGTCAGAGCCCAATTGTGGAGCAAGCCCAGCTGCTGGCTGATGAGTCGCCTCTACCAGCAAAATGTGGGAGGCGACCTGCCATGCATACACTAGGCCTGCATAGAGCACCATTCACACTGATACATATGATGCAGAGTGTCTGAAAGCTACCCAACCGCTCTGCTGCCTGAGCATTGGGCGCACAGTACGATGCTTCTGCACCACTGGATGAACGGCGCCCCTATGGGCCCAACTGCGCCCTGGATGGATAAAAAAGTGCAAAAGTTTTTTATATGATAAATAAAAAACCTTTATAGATGGGATTTTGGTTCATGTGTTGGCCCAAGACATTTAAGCTGATGACCCACGATCAAGGGATCCCAATGCTCACGCAGTCCTGTACAAATTGTACAAAACTTCATGGAGAAAAAGAGTTTCAGAAACTTACCATCCATGCAATGATTGAAACAATGACTTAAGGACGCAGTCAGAGCAATGTGGAGCAAGCCAGCTGATGGCTGTGGTCGCCTCTACAGCATAAATGTGGGAGGCGACCTGCCATGAACACTAGGCCTGCATAGAGCATCCATTACACTGATACATATAATAAAATTTTGCAGAGTGATCCTAAGCTACCAGGCCGCTCTGTGCCTGAGCATTCTGGGCAGCAGTACGATGCTTCTGCCCAACTGGATGAACAGCGCCCTATGGGACTTCAACTGCGCCGGATGATAAAAAGTGCAAAGTTTGTTTATATGATCAATAAAAAACTTTATAGATGGGATTTTGGTTCATGTGTTGGCCCAAGACATTTAAGCTGATGACCACGTAAGGGATCCATGCTCACAGTCCTAACAACAATTGCTCAAACTACTGAAAAAAGCATGTTTCATCGAAAACTTTGCATGCCATGGTCAAGACAGAAACAAATGCACTTACAGACGCAGTCGAGCCAATTTGTTGGAGGCAAGGCCAGCTGCTGGCGATGAGTCGCCTCTACCAGCTAAAATGTGGGAGGCACTGAACCTAACCCATGCATAACTAGGCTGCTATTAGACAACCATTTCACTATTGATCACATATGTGCAGAGTGTCTGAAGCTACCATAGGCCGCTTGCATGCCTGAGCTGGGTGCACAGTACGATGCTTCTGCACCAACTGGATGAACGGCGCCCTATGGGAGCCTCTGCAGACACTACTGCAATCATAATGTATCAGTTGTGAATGGTGCTCTTATGCAGGCTAGTGTATGCATGGCAGGTGCCTCCCACATTTAGCTGTGAGGCGACTCATCAGCCAGCAGTGGGCTTGCTCACAATTGGGCTCTGACTGCGTCCTGTAAGTGCATTTGGTTTTCTGTTTTGGCATGGATGGTAAGTTTTCTGATGCTGCTTTTTCTAGTAGTTTTTGTACAATTTTGTTAGGAATGGTGAGCATGGGATCCTTGATCGTGGGTCATCAGCTTAAATGTCTTGGGCCAACACATGAACCAAAATCCATCATTAAAGGTTTTTTATTTATCATATAAAAAACTTTTGCACTTTTTATCATCCGGGCGCAGTTGGGCCATAGGGCGCCGTTCATCAGTGGTGCAGAACATCGTCTGTGCGGCCCAATGCTAGGAGCAAGCAGGCGGTGGGAGCCATTGCAGACACTCTGCACATATTATCAGTGTGAATGGTGCTCTATGCAGGCCTAGTGTATGCATGGCAGGTCGCCTCCCAATTTTGCTGGTAGAGGCGACTCATCAGCTCCAGACTGGGCTTGCTCCACAATTGGGCTCTGACTGCGTCCTGTAAGTGCATTTGGTTTTCTGTCTTTGGCATGGATGGAAAAGTTTCTGATGCTGCTTTTGTTCTAGTAGTTTTTGTACAATTTTGTTAGATGGTGAGCATGGGATCCCTGATCGTGGTCATCAGCTAAATGTCTTGGGCCAACACATGAACCAAATCCTCTATAAGGTTTATTACATTAAAAACTTTTGACTTTTACATCAGGGCGCAGTGGCCCATAGGGCGCCGTTCATCAGTGGTGCAGATAGCATGTACGTGCGGCCAATGCTCAGGCAGCAGAGCGTTGGTACTTTCAGACACTCTGCATCATATGTATCAGTGTGAATGGTGCTCTATGCAGGCTAGTGTATGCATGGCAGGTCGCCTCCACATTTTGCTGGTAGAGGCGATCATCAGCCAGCAGCTGGGCTTGCTCCACAATTGGGCTCTGACTGCGTCCTGTAAGTGCATTTGGTTTTCTGTCTTTGGCATGGATGGTAAGTTTTCTGATGCTGCTTTTTTTCTAGTAGTTTTTGTACAATTTTGTTAGGACTGGTGAGCATGGGATCCCTTGATCGTGGGTCATCAGCTTAAATGTCTTGGGCCAACACATGAACCAAAATCCCATCTATAAAGGTTTTTTATTTATCATATAAAAAACTTTTGCACTTTTTTATCCATCCAGGGCGCAGTTGGGCCATAGGGGCGCCGTTCATCCAGTGGTGCAGAAGCATCGTACTGTGCGGCCCAATGCTCAGGCAGCAGAGCGGTTGGGTAGCTTTCAGACACTCTGCATCATATGTATCAGTGTGAATGGTGCTCTATGCAGGCCTAGTGTATGCATGGCAGGTCGCCTCCCACATTTTGCTGGTAGAGGCGACTCATCAGCCAGCAGCTGGGCTTGCTCCACAATTGGGCTCTGACTGCGTCCTGTAAGTGCATTTGGTTTTCTGTCTTTGGCATGGATGGTAAGTTTTCTGATGCTGCTTTTTTTCTAGTAGTTTTTGTACAATTTTGTTAGGACTGGTGAGCATGGGATCCCTTGATCGTGGGTCATCAGCTTAAATGTCTTGGGCCAACACATGAACCAAAATCCCATCTATAAAGGTTTTTTATTTATCATATAAAAAACTTTTGCACTTTTTTATCCATCCAGGGCGCAGTTGGGCCCATAGGGGCGCCGTTCATCCAGTGGTGCAGAAGCATCGTACTGTGCGGCCCAATGCTCAGGCAGCAGAGCGGTTGGGTAGCTTTCAGACACTCTGCATCATATGTATCAGTGTGAATGGTGCTCTATGCAGGCCTAGTGTATGCATGGCAGGTCGCCTCCCACATTTTGCTGGTAGAGGCGACTCATCAGCCAGCAGCTGGGCTTGCTCCACAATTGGGCTCTGACTGCGTCCTGTAAGTGCATTTGGTTTTCTGTCTTTGGCATGGATGGTAAGTTTTCTGATGCTGCTTTTTTTCTAGTAGTTTTTGTACAATTTTGTTAGGACTGGTGAGCATGGGATCCCTTGATCGTGGGTCATCAGCTTAAATGTCTTGGGCCAACACATGAACCAAAATCCCATCTATAAAGGTTTTTTATTTATCATATAAAAAACTTTTGCACTTTTTTATCCATCCAGGGCGCAGTTGGGCCCATAGGGGCGCCGTTCATCCAGTGGTGCAGAAGCATCGTACTGTGCGGCCCAATGCTCAGGCAGCAGAGCGGTTGGGTAGCTTTCAGACACTCTGCATCATATGTATCAGTGTGAATGGTGCTCTATGCAGGCCTAGTGTATGCATGGCAGGTCGCCTCCCACATTTTGCTGGTAGAGGCGACTCATCAGCCAGCAGCTGGGCTTGCTCCACAATTGGGCTCTGACTGCGTCCTGTAAGTGCATTTGGTTTTCTGTCTTTGGCATGGATGGTAAGTTTTCTGATGCTGCTTTTTTTCTAGTAGTTTTTGTACAATTTTGTTAGGACTGGTGAGCATGGGATCCCTTGATCGTGGGTCATCAGCTTAAATGTCTTGGGCCAACACATGAACCAAAATCCCATCTATAAAGGTTTTTTATTTATCATATAAAAAACTTTTGCACTTTTTTATCCATCCAGGGCGCAGTTGGGCCCATAGGGGCGCCGTTCATCCAGTGGTGCAGAAGCATCGTACTGTGCGGCCCAATGCTCAGGCAGCAGAGCGGTTGGGTAGCTTTCAGACACTCTGCATCATATGTATCAGTGTGAATGGTGCTCTATGCAGGCCTAGTGTATGCATGGCAGGTCGCCTCCCACATTTTGCTGGTAGAGGCGACTCATCAGCCAGCAGCTGGGCTTGCTCCACAATTGGGCTCTGACTGCGTCCTGTAAGTGCATTTGGTTTTCTGTCTTTGGCATGGATGGTAAGTTTTCTGATGCTGCTTTTTTTCTAGTAGTTTTTGTACAATTTTGTTAGGACTGGTGAGCATGGGATCCCTTGATCGTGGGTCATCAGCTTAAATGTCTTGGGCCAACACATGAACCAAAATCCCATCTATAAAGGTTTTTTATTTATCATATAAAAAACTTTTGCACTTTTTTATCCATCCAGGGCGCAGTTGGGCCCATAGGGGCGCCGTTCATCCAGTGGTGCAGAAGCATCGTACTGTGCGGCCCAATGCTCAGGCAGCAGAGCGGTTGGGTAGCTTTCAGACACTCTGCATCATATGTATCAGTGTGAATGGTGCTCTATGCAGGCCTAGTGTATGCATGGCAGGTCGCCTCCCACATTTTGCTGGTAGAGGCGACTCATCAGCCAGCAGCTGGGCTTGCTCCACAATTGGGCTCTGACTGCGTCCTGTAAGTGCATTTGGTTTTCTGTCTTTGGCATGGATGGTAAATATTTAAGAAGTTGCCATCCTTTGAGCCGACAGACAATTATTTCTATTTATTAGTCCCCGATTCCAATGCTGAAACCGACGCAAATCAATTACTATTCAAAATGACAAAGGGAAAATCACAAAGTGACAAGAAGTCCACTAATTAGTTATAAATATCCCCTTATTCCTTCCAGGTACCCTTATTAAAATGAGATGGTGATTGACCTTTTCTAAAGGTGATATACACGCAGCGCCATCATCCCAGATAATCACCGACTCTCGGCTCATATTATAATACAGAACATTGGAGCAGAGGCATTCAGATCATATACAATGCATGTAATTTCCACTCTTCTCCAAATAAATGCAATTTGATCCTTGTTCTCGGCGTGTTAATATCACCGGTCCCGGAGGAGGCTGCCGTTTTTCCAGAAATACTTTGAAGACAATGAGAAAAAGACAACATGGTGCCCAGGTGTATAGCACATGGCCGAGCCGTCAGCCAAAAGCTCAGCAGGATCACGTCAGCATTTTAAATCATAGAGATCTGACGGCCAACCTTAATATGTCTTATATTCCAGGTTCCTCGGTAATCAGTAGACTGAGGTTTCACACTGGATTTGAAGCGGAGATTTTTGCTGCCATTTCAGGTTTATGTTCTCAGATACTTTAAAGAACGATTCACAGCATAAAGCATCTTGCATTTTGTAGCAGTCCTTCGTCAGGTTTAAAGGTTTTATCTGCCAGCCTAATATTGATTAGCAGATGGAGAATGAGGATCAAATATATCAAGAGGCATTTTCTCCAGAATAAGTCATGAGTGAAATTGCCGAAATACGAATCTGGCAAATACTCTCAAATTTGGCAAGGAAATTTGATTTGGGTGTGAATTGAAAATTCCTTATTCTCCTTATATTTCAAGGCCCTAAAAGCATAATAAATGTAGGGTGAATACGTAGCTTGCCATTAACCTGTCCGACCGAAGGGCCAACCCACCAAGGTCCTCCTTGCCACTTAGCCCCTTTTTTCTCCAATCCAAGGTGTCTCTTAGGCCGTGTTCACACCGTGATTCTTTCTGGTCCGGTGTCTGGTGTGAAACTGACAGCCCTGAACCCGATTTTGCACTAATGTATGACTATGGTGCTGGATGGGACCGGATGGCAGTGATTTGCCATCTGATTTTGCCCCTGTCCGGCAGCATCAGGCTGCATTCGATTTTTGTCCCGGACACAAATTCTCAGTTTGCAGGATTTTTGTGTCGGGGCAAAAATATGACAAAATCGGATCCTGCCGGATTCTCCCGGATCTGTTGCGATCCGACGCCCCATAATATGGGAGGTTATGGGCGTCAGATCACAACGGATCTGACAGGAAATTGGATCTGACTTCCGGACACTGGGTACTGAAGTTCAGCGTTGGCCGGTGCTGAACTTCAGCACCCGGAGAGCTCCCGGCTGAAATGTAAGGGTCGAGCCCACTGGGACAAGGATACTCGGTACCGAACCGGGTCTGCTACTGGGGAAGCCACGGGTGGTCCTGGTCCGGACTGTGTCCCGGGCTGGCAAATAAAAGGGGGATATTTACAGGGGATCATCAGTCGTGACACCACCCACTATGTGCAGCCAGTGATGGGGCCGCTGCTGCTGCAGAATCTCCGGGGATGATGTAATGGCAGCACAGATGGAATAGTTCCAGTGGGTAGAACTGTGTTCCCCGGGGCAGTGATGATTAAAGTCTATGATGTTGTGTACAGGCTCGGGGCTGAGTGCAATTCACTTACTAGCCAGATGCTGCAGGAATCCTTCCGCGGTGCTGGAGCTGGCAAGCTGTGGCTCTGCAGGTTGCGGCTGCTATAGTCCTGTATGGAGGGAATAGTTTGCAGGCAGAGACACACAAGAGAGTTGGATTCAGGGTTCACCGTGTTTACTTCTTACGTTCTCAAGTTCAAGTTACAGTTCACCACAGTTCTTACAGTCAGTTACAAGTCTCAATATACGGGCACACTTTCCCCTCCGGGTTCCCTTACTCTCTGCAGCCAGGTCTCTCTCTCTGTGACCCCTCACTCTGTCTCTGCGTCCTTTCCGGGCTGTTAACGTTCTCTGTGTTCACTTGGTTGTGTGTGACTCCGGACAGTATGGTGGTGACTCGGGCCCCTGTGGGTCTTCCTGGTCGTCACTGAGCTGCCTGTCCTTTGGGGTAGGGACCCTAACGTGTAGTTGTGGTCCCCCGTCGGTTGTCTGGGGATGCCGGGTAAAAGAGCCAACACTCTACTCAGCCCAGCCTCCAGCAGTCCTCCAGTGTGAGGCTCTACCAGGCTCTCTCTACTGTGTCTTCCAGTGTCATAGGAGGGCTACTCCGCCTGCAGTCGGTCATCTCAGCTGTAAGTCTAGGGCCCGGGTATCACCGTCCCTCTCTTCCCTTCACACTCCTGGGGTGTACTGGCTCCGGATAGGCTTTCCCTCTCCTCTGGCTCACATTGGCTCGGTACAGATTCTGCGCTCCTTACACCCCACTTTGCCAGGACGTGTGATTCCTTCTTCCTGCTAAGCTTGACTCGGCCGGCTGCTGTCTCTCAGCCTGTGCCGTGTTCCTCAGTCTGCTGCTGGTCTGCGTCTTTGCTACTCGGCACCCAGGACCTACTCTTGGTCTTGTCTGGTCGGCTCACTCTGGCCTACTCTTCGTCTTTGCTGCTCGGCACCCAGGGCCTACTGACTCCTTCCTCCTCCCCCTTCACTATTTCTACTGTCAGTCACCTGACTACGTGTATGCCCAACCCACTCCTCTAAATCCACCATCCCTCGCCTGCCTAGAGTCTCCAAGCTCAGGGCTGGATGCTGCCATCTACTGTACATGGGTTGTGTGGGCAGTGAGGGTGTTGATGTTCAACTGTCGTCCTACCTGCCTGGCTGCAGTTCCCTTTGTGGCCTCCTGAACGCAGGGGCGCCACATAAGAACCATGGATAGCTCTCCGCTAGACGCGATTCTGAAATATCAGAACAGCGGCATCAGCTGCGCACTGCCTATTCTGGCAGAAAACAGGACCGGAAGGCATATTAACCCTCCGGTTCTGTTCTGTCCGGAGCTGTCAGGCTGTGTCCGGTGCATTCAGCAAAACACCAGACACAGCCTGACAGCAAAGAACCGTGGTGTGAAGCCGGCCAAAGCGTAAGACATCAGAAAGTGCAAAATGCTGTGCCACAGGTTAGAGTGACCTTCTTCATTCTCATGTGAATACAGTGATTTTTCTTCTGCACAGACCATGTAAAGGATGGACATATCAAAGCAGAAGGTGTAAAGATCATCCTCATTTCTGGCAAACATGTCATTGCAAAAGATTTCAACCAATGCCGAGACAGGCCTCCCATTGTCCATAGTTCAATTGCAAAACGTCTTGCCATCACTGAATAGCACCTGACAGAGAAACAAGACTATCTGAC
Source organism: Allobates femoralis (assembly GCA_033576535.1). Taxonomy (NCBI): domain Eukaryota; kingdom Metazoa; phylum Chordata; class Amphibia; order Anura; family Aromobatidae; genus Allobates; species Allobates femoralis. Next base: position 200,081,777 of record JARQOC010000011.1, on the reverse strand, counting down.
ATTGCTGCGAATGTATTTAGAATTTGCAGAAAGAATATCTTGTAAAAATTACTGAACTCTCCTGATTCTGACACTTTTTTTATTTGAATTAAGCTTCTCCATTGTAATGATATTCACATTTGTTGTTTTTGGAGAGCAATATCTGAAATCTCTGCTTGTAGTTCAACTGGTCGTTTAAGAATTTTCCTAAGGACATATGCTTTTACCTCTCCCAGATGCTGCCAACCATGTCTCGACAACACTTGAGACTGCCAAACGGTAATTAGCATTTGGGAGGGAAGGGTGAAAGTACATTCCCCCCGAGAAGACTCTGAAGAAACCCAAGTGAAGCACAAAGAGAAATTTCACATACTGCACTCCAAGAGAAACAAATGTAAATATCTCTGCAATGGAGCGACCCAGCGTAAAACAGAGAAAAGCATCACAATCGTTGGAGGTCAGGGACTTTACAAGAAATGTAACGTAAGTTCATAAAGCAATCTTAAAAAGCAGGTCAAATAGGTCAAATAGGTTGTCTAGGAGTCAAAAAACATTTTGGCTTTGCTTCTGAAAAAAGTGCCAATCCTGAGGGGTTGTGATTGATATTCAGCTCAGACAAATTCATTGCAAAGAGTGTGAGCTGCAGTACCAGGCACAACCTGTGGACAAGTGTAGCGCTGTTTCTAGATGAATGCAACCAAATTCCTCTGGTCCTATATAACCGCATTACAGAATCAAAGCAATGCTGGTGACATTAGCATTGCTGGCCCCTTTAGGAAGTTTAGAACAAAAAAAGAAAATCCTTTCAATTTAATTAGTTTCCACATTGTGAAAAGAAAATTGAAAATTTGTTTTTGCTTTGAATAATCCTCATCACACAATCTAAAAATACAAAAAAAATTGCAAACAAAGAGGACAAATATATTAATTTTCAGCAATTAATTAGTGGAAGGTGATTTAAAATTCTTTGTGAACATAAACAACATAATGCGAAAGATTCCACTGTTAACTGTTTGTTTTAAATGCAGCAACACTGTATGAAAAGACATATTGCAGATGTATTCCTGACAGATGACACATTGCTTCTAAATTACCTTCCATGTATATAAAGATGTAGTGTAATTCTCCAGGATTTAATATTAGCTTCACAGATTGCATTCTTTTTTGGGAGGAAAAAATTACCATATTTGTAGATATGATAACATATTGCTAAAAGGATTAAGATATTCAGCCGTTTGTTGACTAAGGCTTGAAGCAGACAAAGCTTCTTAAGAAACGTATGTATCTCCATGGTAACAGACTACAAACACTTTCTGTGTAGTCTGATCCTGCAGTCACACTTCCCTCCATCTGTCCTCTAATTTTTGCTAACCTACTGAATATGATTGTTATTAAGAAAAAAAGGGAAAGATGCAAGGGAGTATAACTGCAGGATGAGGGTTTGTTGTAATCCATAACTAGGCACATAACAATAGTTTTCACACCCTCTGCCTATGCTGGAGGGGGTCCCCCAATGCCAGCAGCGACTTTAATTCCAGCTGGATGTGCATCCGAGAACACATTCAGCTAAAATGTAATGCGTCACAGAGACTCGCCGGCATGCCGTCAACCAATCAGGTTACTTAATAAATGTCCGCTGCACACCAACACCAAAAATTCTAACAAGAAAAAAGCATAATGAGTGACATGTCTTAGTGCACAGTGTGAACTGGAGCAAAAGGCACAGTAGAAAACTACTCAAAGCTTATATAAGGAATAACATGAGAACTTAGATGATGTGATGGCCATGACATCCTAGCCCGGTAACCGCGGCAAGGTCTCTCATTCTACCGGGTCCTACTCTAATCGCCTTATGCCTGCAGTGTGAACTTGCGTGTATGGGTATATGCCACTAAATCCAATTAAAACCTGCCTATGAAGGGCGTGTCCGGGACCAAAGCTACAAATAAAATGCAGAGTCTCATTGCGGCTACAGGACGGGGGGAGGGTGCACAGTCCAAAAAATAACTATATGTATATATTAAAGAAGGCTGGCACACCTCTATGATGGGTGCTAGCTGGAAAAATACATAACATGTGTTTTGACCCGGTAAATGAGAGACTTTGCCGCGGTTACCGGGCTAGGGTGTCATGGCCAACACATCAACTAAGTTCTCATGTTATTCCTTATATAAGCTTTGAGTAGTTTTCTACTGTGCCTTTTGCTCCAGTTCACACTGTGCACTAACACATGTCAGCCATTATGCTTTCTTCTTGTTAGAATTTTTGGTGTTGGTGTGCAGGGAATATTTATTAAGTAATGTTATGTATTTTTCCAGCTAGCACCCATCACAGAGGTGTGCCAGCCATCTTTAATATATACGTCAACCAATCAGGGTCCAGCAGCTGACGATGGCACGCTAGTCAAAGCAACGCATGTCACTTGCACGCTGAAGTCACTTTCTGACGCCATGGAGGACGTCTTATGTCATGGGAGCAGGGAAGGTGACAAGAATCATGGGTGTTTGTTTACATTTGTTCGAGAAGAGATGCGAAATAGGGACAATATTATTAGAAGGGGTTCGGGATGGAGGACATTATGCAAAGAAAGGGAGACAGAAGGAAGGGGCCAGAATGGAGGCAATTTTTTCAGGATGGAGCCATTATTGGGGACATTATCACAGGATGGGGTTCATTATTACATGGAGGGAAGGGCAACATGTATGTCTTCATAGGAATCTGAAATGCCACAAGGCCCCGTACATCTGATGAACATGCAGGAGAGGGCCCAGGTACAAGTTTTGCATCAGGGCCCATCAGACACTAGTTACACCTCTGTCCAGACTATGGAAACATATATGAGTTCTACTACTACACATAAAATCTTGATTTAAAATATCCAACTTTTGTAAGTAAACTCACACCTGCCCGTTTACCTTCACCCGAAAACACCAATAATAGCTGCCTTTACGCATTTGTTTTGGTATATCTGATGACCAGGAAATAGCACATTCCATATGGGAGAAGGTATAAGGTGAAGGGAGTGAGGAAATAGTAATCCTGATATCAATCCTAATAATAAATTTCTCAAAGCTAAATCAAATGAGCCTCCATGGTTCTGAAATGGCTTGTCCACTAATATATTGATGACCTAACCTCAGGCGAGGACATCAATATAAGAATGGTGTGGGAATGAAGCTCAACAAACCATTGATCAGCTCCGGTATCAGCCAGCTATACACAGTGTATGGAATGGGAGCACCATTTCTTGGGCGCTCTGTGAACTCCAGATAAAGTTCTATTGAAGAGAGTGGAGCCAAATGGTTAGTTAGGCTTATTTAAAGTGAACCTGTCAGCTGACTCATATGCCAAGCGACGGGCAGCAAGAATCGGAGCCTGACTACACCATTGGAGCAAGGAAATCTTTTTTCTGAAACATTCTGGCATTTCAGAACAGATTATAGTTTGAAAATCTGGCAGGGACACAAGACTAGCCCAGTTACTCCCTTACAATGGGAGAGACCTGTCAATCAACCATAGCAGCAGGGCAAGAGCACCAGAAAAGGTCTCGTCTCTGGCTATGGTCCCTGGCCAGATTTCCAAACTATAATTTCTCTGAAAAAGTGTGAAAAATAAACCTGGCAGTAATTGGCAGTCAGGCTCTTGACTGATTCATGCTGCCCGTCGCTTGGACAGAATGAATCAGCTGACAGATTTCCTTTAACGGTTGAGGGGCTTAGGTAGAGGGATGAAGTCAACCTCGAGCCTACATATTAACTTTAATTAATTTCAGTATGTAACTGGAGATGATCTCAGTTTGTGACGCACCAACAGCCCAGAGGCACGCCAGATTTATTAGGAGGCGTGCACCTTTGCCAGCTTTTCTTGAAGACTGACACATGAAACCCCCATTGTTCCCATTTCAGATCATGTATTGTTAAGGTTATGATTGGCAATCTGAGGCTTCTACTTAAAGATGTCATATACATAAGTACTTGTCAACCGGATGATTTTCTCTTGCAGATTTACATAATTGTGTGAGAAATCTGTGGCTGGGACCTGACGTTCTCTTGCAGTTTGAATATCTTGATCACAAATGGCTCAATGGTTTCTTAAACATTTTGCTTCTTTTCTTCTTTCTAGTAAAGAGAAGGTAATCTTCAGATTAAACTAACATGAACGGCATGGAAAAAAGCCTCTGTCATCTTGACAAATTGTTTCTAGTTTTAACAGTAGGGTCATCAGTCAGTGATCGGACTTGCTTTTTACTTCATTCTCATTTGTGGCACCCCAGGGGTTAATGTGCCACAGTAACAACACCAGGGTTAACTCCCCACATAACACTGAACACTACTCTGGCGCCTCCAGGCCAGAAGGGGGAGCTAAAGCAGCTCCACTATATATTCTAGTGTGGAGAGGAAGTGAGTAGTTCAGTTCCTGGGAGAACTGAGGAAGAAGGATTGTGGTGTAAAGGAGCTGCCTTAGGCCTCCCCACAGTTCGCTACTCAATTTCAGCCTAGCCGGGGTCTGAGTAGAGAAGTCAACAGGAACAGAAGAACACTTCTGGGAGACTGAGTTACCCCATAACTCGCCCCGGAGGAGCGCAAAGACCGGATACTGGATCCAGAACTGTGACTGACACAAGCAGCACAGTAAACACCGGACTAGTGGAGGTTAAAGACCTGCACTGTACCTCAGCGACGCAACACGGCGGTGTCAGAAACACATGGATAAGACTCAAGTTGCCTAGCAAGTGGGCACCTGTGAGGAGAGACAGGGCCGGCAGCCTAGCTAAACAGCAGGGACACACATAGAGCGCAGGAGTGGGAAGCCAAGGACCCGGTCAAGGTGGCAGCAACCCGGCCCCGGTACAGACTCCATGGACAGTACTCTGCTTAACAACAACTGCAGTAAAGACGTGGAAAACTACAAAACTGTGAGTCTGTGTGATCCTTGTGCTCAAACCCTATGCTCCCTCACAAGCAGCTATCATCTCCACGACTACCCCTACTCAGCATCATCCATAAACTCTTATCATCACTGCCCTGGGGAACCAGGCTCTACCCAAGGAGAGCAGTTACATCACCGCAAGACTACAAATATTATTTAATTTTTTCATCAAGATTGTAATATGGAAAATAGTGTTTTTTTTCAAATACATGTAACACAAGCCTTAGTTCATTTTTTGACGAGAACTTGGCTTTAATGCAGCGATGGCACAAGTCAGCCACTTTGCCGGCGCGATGTGCATGTCACTCCCTGGCCCATGCTGTTTTGCCTTAGGCTCCAGGGACAGATACATTTCTGTATTTTAATATTTCCTAACTAAAATGGCAAAATTCATGTAGAGAATAAGACTGCGGTGCTATGAGTAAAAGACAACCTTCATAAGTGAGTAAAATACGAGAGCCGTCTGCTGCTAATCCAACCGTAGTGTTCAACGGAAGCGCAGCAGGTGGTGAAGTGAAGCGGGATTAAGTGGCAGACAATATAAGAGTGGATTACCTATTTTTGCTATGTCCTAATGTCCCTATTGGGAGGATTACACAACATGCAAAGTAATATTTCTTTGGACTATAAAAAAAAAGAATTGACATAAAAAGCCACAATAATTCAGTAACTTTAGTGCAAGCCGCTATCAGGACATATTCTGAGCCTTTCCCTAAAAGAAAGCTGCACTGTGATTGGTTGCTTTACATGGCACCTTCTGTCACTATTGATAGGTCCGTCAATGGACAAGTGAATAAAAGGGATTCCATGGGACATGTACTAAATCTCAGAAATGTGCGCATAGAATGGCCAACATAACATGTCACTTGATTGACCTTGATCACGGTCAATGTAGTAGCAGAACGAAGCTTACATACACGTGATCAAGGTCAATCGACCGAAACATTAAATTGGCCATTCTATGCTCAGACTTCTGAGTGTTATAAAAAAATCTTTATTTTGATCTTATTGATGCACCATAGTATCACTTCTATTGGATTTCCCCTTATACCATTGAGCACCTACTTCCTCACCATTAAGTGCCCACCATATACTATTTGACTTGACACCTCAAGGCCTGGCCAGCTTGAGCATTCATCCCCATCATCTTTAGAAAGGCCACTAGGCAACTTTTTGGCAGTCCTATTAGAACACCATATGATGATGTTATATTTATATGGCCATGGGCAAAAATGCATGTTGTTGGTTACCAGGGCCCAGCACAAGGTGAGGATTGCAAACCTAAACCAGCAATAATGTCCCTCCCCTCGGACGACACCGACCACCGCTGCTGTCTTGCTTATAAGCCCTTACGCAAAACTGGCCAAGAGTAGGAGATAAATGCACACTCCAGCAACCCTGGAGAGCTTTAAAGCAGCGCTTACAAGCTCCACAAAAAGGAGCTTGAATGCACTGCACATAATCTACTGTCTAGAAACGCTGGTTCACTATTAACCAAAAAATGATAACAGAGTCCAGTAGAGCATAAACCGAAAAATAGAAAAAACTCTTTACAATATACCTTTTCATAAATATTTTTAAAAAACTTGAAAAAAACTCACTCTCAATTATAGTGAAGGACCTAGCCATGATGACCACCATATTAAGTGGCCTGTCTGTGGATGGATACCTGGCCTTGGTATTCCCTTGTCATATCTTCAAGCTTGTAAAGAGCTGGATATTGACTCAAAGGGCCACTTAATATGGTGGTTATCATGGCTAGGTCCTTCACTAGAGAAAGATCTGGCTAGTCCTGTGTTGAGACTCCTAAACGAGGCTCCACAGACTCTATTTGCATATTCGCATATTGAAGCCGGCCTGTACCATGTGATCAGCCCCACAATGCACTGGACCCGATATGACGTTCCGGCTGGGCATCACATGATCGGACGAGGCGGGAATTTCAAGCAGGAGGAGGTACAAGACACAGAACGATGATGCCCAGAGGGGCATCCTGAATGCCAGCAAGGAGGGGAGAAGCGTAGGGGCATAGAACGGCCTGACAAGTTCCCTTTAAAGTATTAATATCTGAAGAATAGCTGAAATTTTTAATAATCAGTAAATTGCAAAAATGGTCGTTTTTTACAAGGACTTTCCGACAATATCCATCTTTAGCTGTTATAAGGACCTGTTCGCACTCTGAGTTGGTGGTGCAGATGTTTGACTTCCAAAATCTACAATGTCTGTCAGAAAAAGTACCAAAACCATCCCTGTCTGCACGGTGCGTTTTTGAAGCGGATTTGAAGGTGCTTTGTGTCTATTTCAATAAAGATTGGATACTTTGGTTAAAAAAAAAAAAAAAGAAAAAAAGATGTCATATCCTGCTCCCCCCTTTCAACACTATCACTACCTGTGGATTTTAATGCATATTTGGCTCAAAATAAGTAACACATATGCATAGTGCGAACACTGCTGCATATTTTGAGCTAACATGAGGTCTATGGTGAAATTCCCGATAAATTACGAGGCAAGAATTGACATGCTGCAAATTTTTCAGCAATCAATTACGGAAAAAAAAGCACCATGCTGACGTCACAAATTGCATAGACCTGGCTAGGAAAACATGCTGCTGCTACTTTTACTATTTTACGGTATTTCTCACTTGTTTTTCTTGTTGTTTTTTCCATTATGAGGCCAGTGTGAACGTGCACCACTGCATAATTACACTTTAGTTCCAGCCCTGGTTTTATTTCATTATGTTTTGTTGCAGTCATGCAATCATAGGTGTGGCCTTTATTTGAGCAGGACGTTATTTAATGTGTAGCTTCCCATTGTATAGTGTGCTCTTTTGGGACTCAGGTCCTGCTTGATTCAGTCCTTGTTATTCTAAGTCTCAAACAGATGACAAGGTATTAGTACTTGTTTTTAGGTAGGGACCGTCTGGATGGGGTCACCTTGTCGCTGGTGGGACAGCTTACGCATTTTTTTTATCAATATAGTGTCACTAACAAGTTTATTTTTTTAGCACTTTAGCATTTTGCTTTTATTATTTTAGGGTATTTTCTAACTTGTTTTTCTTGCTTTTTCCATTATGAGGCCAGTGTGAACGTGCACCACTGCATAGTTACATTTTAGTTCCCACCCTGGTTTTATTTCATTATGTTTTGTTGCAGTCATGCAATCATAGGTGTGGCCTGCCTCTGAGCAGGACATTATTTAATGTGTAGCTTCCCATCGTATGGTTGTACTCTGTTGGGACCCAGGTCCTGCTTGATTCAGTCCTTATCATTCTACATCACAAACAGACGACAAGGTATTAGTACTTGTTTTTAGGTAGGGACCGTCCCAATGGGGTCACCTTGTCGTGGTGGGACAGCTTACGCATTTTTTTTTAATCAAAATAGTGTCACCAATAAGTTTATTTTTTTAGCACTTTAGCATTTTACTTTTATTATTTTAGGGTATTTTCTAACTTGTTTTTCTTGCTTTTTCCATTATGAGGCCAGTGTGAACGTGCACCACTGCATAGTTACACTTTAGTTCCAACCCTGGTTTTATTTCATTATGTTTTGTTGCAGTCATGCAATCATAGGTGTGGCCTGCATTTGAGCAGGACATTATTTAATGTGTAGCTTCCCATCGTATGGTGTGCTTTGTTGGGACCAAGGTCCTGCTTGATTCAGTCGTTGTCATTCCACGTCACAAACAGATGACAAGGTATTAGTACTTGTTTTGAGGTAGGGACCGTCTGGATGGGTCACCTTGTCGCTGGTGGGACAGCTTACGCATTTTCTTTTTATCAAAATAGTGTCACCAACAACTGCCCAATTTATTTTCTTCTGCACCTTAGCATTGTAGCTTTATTATTTTAGGGTATTTGCTTACTTGTTTCTCCTGTTGTTGTTGTTTTGTCCATTAGGAGTCAAACTTGTCCAATCAGTTTATTTTCATCAGATTTTAGTAACACATTTTCAGTAAATTTTTTGGCAAATTTTAAATTCCAGCAGAGATGTATTTAGCCCCATATCTAAACTTAAGTCCATCTTTTCTTGTCCTCAAGTCCTCTAATGAATAATTTTCATGTGTGTGAATATGCTGTTGATTAGCAACTCAGGGCTGCAATCAGTGGGTGACCACGCTGGATGTCTTTTCTCCTGCGGAGTCACCCACCAGTGTTCACAAGTTTTGTTGATGATTAATTTCTAGTCTTTCCATCCACATGATTTCTCTTTGGAAAGAAGCTGGAGTGAGAAATGTATTGTTTTGTGTTTTTAAGAAGTTTAGTATTTATGCCAATTTTTTTTTTCCTTGACACAAGCAACATACGGGAAGGAAGACAGACGAGGGGACACCTTGAGCGCACAAGGCACTGCTGACTGAGGACAAGGACGGTAATTGATCCACTGAAACCAAGGTTCATCATGTAAATACATCAATGAAGGTTGCAGAATAAAAATAATAATGCATCATCTCGATATTAGTGACTTCTAGACCTATACTGTATGTTCTTCATCTCGCCAACCCTAGTAAAACAAAATTCACATGATATACAAGGATAACCAAAAAAGGGACGTCCACGACTGACATTGCTGATCCATCTTTATTATTCCAACAACTTATTTTGTTTTATGTTTTCGAGCATTGTGAGTGGTGGACCATACGTTATCTACTGTGCATATATACAGGTGTTATCGCTCTACTCTTAGTCTTAATGACTAGAGGGAAATTTGCTAGATTTCCTTATAAACTACGGTATTTTGCGGAGTATAAGATGCACACCAAATTTAGAGGATGAAAATCGGAAGAAAATACATTTTTAAATGTTAAAAAAAGGGGATCTGTCCTATAATTCTGGAGTGAATTTTATTATCTACATATAGCTTACCAGGAGGCACGGAGGAGCCAGGTACATGAGGCAGGGTTGCCGCTGATAAAGTCATCGGTGGCATGTGTTGGGCAATTGATGTCCCCAGGCCATCAACGAGATGGCAACGAGTTGCGGGCACCATTGATGCCGACTTTAATCAGTGGTGACCCTGCCTTCTGTGACTTCACTCCAACCATCCCCCTGGTAAAATGTATCTGGATTATATGACAAACCCCCATTTTTACCCCAATTTGGTAATAATCCAATAAATATGGTATGGGTTTTTTAAACTATTGCAGACAATTAGATTTATTTAAATTATGAAAGACCTGATGTAAACAATAGGACATTTTCTGAAGACACATTTTCTCTAACCTGCTACAAAGGCTCTGGTTGGTTAATAAAACTTTTGACTCTGAATCCTCAAGTTTCCTGACTCAGACTCCAGACTCCAACTCCACAGCTCAGCAAGTTCCCTGTGCCTTTTTCCTCTGATATGCAGAGAAGGAGTTAACTACTAAGCATACACATAAAGTGCAGCACATATTAATCTCAACTAAAAGTCTAGATCCTTAGATCAGGAATAGAACTGATCTTTATGGGACATTTCACAACTTTCCCAAATTCTTATGAAAAAAATATTTAGCACATACATCTGGTACAGTAGTTCATTGCAGTATTATATAGTTTAGGAATTGGAGTCGGTCCATTCTATAGTATATAGACTCTGACTCCACCAAAATGGACACTGATTCTGACTCACACTCTAGAGCACTGCCTGCTATACGACGTACACATTGCAGTGGGTTCAGTTATGGAACAGGCTCAGATTTTTAGTTCTCACTCTACATGGCAAATTCCTTCTGTGTTACAAAGTTAGGGTCCCGTCACATTTGGCAACATTCCAGTGATTCCAAAAATGATACGACCTGGTAAGGATCGCTGGTGAGATATCAAACAGTCAGATCTACTCAACAATGCAGCAACGATCCGGCGACCCGCATAACGACCTCGGCAGTCGTTGGGACCCTGTTACACAGCAGCTAATCTGACGACTTAGACCTACGTGGCTGAGCTCTGAGTCGCCAATGAGGTCGTTGTTAGGCTTCAAACACACCGATGCATGCTGGCCAGCAGGAGCCTGATGATCAAAAAAGGGTCCAGGCCATTTTGACACGATCGGCGATCTCACAGCAGGGGGCCGCTCGCTGCTACGTGTCAAACATAGCAAGACTGCTGGTGAGGTCGCTGTTGCGTCACAAAACCTGCGACGTATCAGCGCTCTCGCTATCGATCTTGCTGTGTGTCACAGGGGCTTAAGCCTCTGCTATTAACTCCTTAAACACCACTATCAATCTTTGACAGTAAAACTGAAAACATGGGCCAGCATGCCTGTTGGTATAAGTGTAATATATAGAAACATATTCCTATTGTGGCCATTATCAGACAAATATAGCATATATAAAAACAATGAAAAGATAGCCTGCAGTAAGTAAATTTAAAGAAAAGAACTGAGTACTTAGTTGACATTTTCTTTATCAAAAAAGCATAAAAGTCATCCCACCAGGACAAGGTGTATTGAATCAGGATGGTCCCCAATTCTAATATCTCACCTCACTATGTACCAGCAGGCCTCAAATCAGATAGGTACAGACCTACACCCGCCTGTGGAGAGCTAAATAGGCAAGGAGGTGCCATGTAACCAAATGTCCAAAGTACTAAAACAAAACTGAAAACAGACTGGAAAATCTGTTGAGATAAGTGTAATATATAGCTGCACATTCACACCATGGCCATTAGGAGAGTTATAGGATTATAATGCATATTTCTGCATAAATGTGCGACCTTCTTAACTACCCCACACTTAATATTGGCCAGTTTGAGGACCACAGACATGTTGTGTGTCCTACCATCGGAAAGCTAAAATCATAATAAAAAATATGAGAACATTATCTTCCACCTATGGCACTCCCTGACAGAGTTATGGGAAAGGCTACAGTTTTACTGCCAATTCTTAGGTATGGAAAAGCCAGCTCACATGAGGTCACTAGGGGGAGGTTGGTGGGTGAGGAGGAGGGTCTCAAAAGGCTTTTGCCATATTACATCATTGTACTACTTTGAGGAGGACTGCCTATTATAGGGGTCTCAAACTCGGCTGGGTTGGTGGACCGCACATAGAAAAAAATTGATGTTGGGGGCCACATTGCTTGTAGGACTAAGAAATATTTTTAGTAATTCCAGAACTTTTCGCTCAATGTAGTAATGTCCAAATTCTTATCTCATTCTTTTAGTAATGTCCCAATCCTGGTCCCCTCCTTCAATAATGTCTCCATCCTATTCCCCTTCTTGTAGTAATGTCCCCATCCTGATCCTTTTCTTGTAGTAAAGTCCTTATCCTGGTCCCCATCTTGTGGTAATGTCTCAATCCACGTCCCCTTCTTGTAGTAATGTCTCCATTCTAGTCCTCCTCTTGTAGTAATCTCCCCCATCCTGGTCCCCATCTTGTAGTAATGTCCCTATCCTGGTCCACCTCTTGTAGTTATGTCTCCATCCTGGTCTTCCTCTTGTAGTAATGTCCCCATTCGGGTCCCCATCTTGTAGTAATGTCCCATCCTGATCGCCTTCTTGTAGTAATGTCCCCATATTGGTTGCCATCCTATATTAATGTCTCCCATCCTGGTCTTCTCCTTGTAGTAATGTCCTCATCCTGGTCCCCTTCTTGTAGTTAATGTCCCCATTCTGGTACCCTTCTTGTAATAATGTCCTCATACTGGTCCCCATCCTATATTAATGTCCCCCATTATGGTCTTGTGGTAATGTCTCAATCCAGGTCCCCTTCTTGTAGTAATGTCTCCATTCTGGTCCTCCTCTTGTAGTAATCTCCCCCATCCTGGTCCCCATCTTGTAGTAATGTCCCTATCCTGGTCCACCTCTTGTAGTAATGTCTCCATCCTGGTCTTCCTCATGTAGTAATGTCCCCATTCGGGTCCCCATCTTGTAGTAATGTCCCCATCCTGATCGCCTTCTTGTAGTAATGTCCCATATTGGTTGCCATCCTATATTAATGTCTCCCATTCTGGTCTTCTCCTTGTAGTAATGTCCTCATCCTGGTCCCCTTCTTGTAGTTAATGTCCCCATTCTGGTACCCTTCTTGTAATAATGTCCTCATACTGGTCCCCATCCTATATTAATGTCCCCCATTATGGTCCTCATCTTCTTGTAATGTCCCCATCCTGGTCCCCTTCTTGCAGTAATGTCCCCAGCCTGGTCCCATCTTGTAGTAATGTCCCCATCCTGATGCCACTTTGTATTGATGTCCCAACCTGGTCTCTCTTCTTTTTGTGTGCACACACTCACACACACACCACACACACAGTCTCGCATATGCACTCACACTCATACATACACATACACTCTCATACACACACATACACACTATCATGCACACACACATACACACTCCCATACACACACTCTCTCATACACTCTCATACACACTCTCATATACAGTACACACACTCATATACACACTCTCATATACACACACTCATATACCCACACTCTCATACACACTTTCTCCTACACAACACACACTCTCTCATACACACACTCATATACACACACTCATACACACACACACTCATACACACTCTCTCCTACACACACACCACTCTCTCATACACACGCACACTCATATACTCACACACATACATACTCTTTTACACACACACTCACATACACACACATTTTCTCATACACACTCACACACTTATATACACACTCTCATACATACACTCATATGCACACACTCTCATACACATGCACACTCTCATAGACACGCACACTCATAAACACACACTCTTATACACACACTCATACACACACAGTCTCATACACACAGATTCATACACACACTCATATGCACACACTCATATGCACACGCACACTCACACACACTCTTATACACACACTCATACACACACTCTTACACACACTCTTACGCACACACTCTAATACACGCATATTCTCATACACACACACTCGAACACACACATACACATGCTCACACTCTCTCATACACTCTCACATACACACACACTCTCATACACACACACTCTCTCATACACACTCACATACTCTCATACACACTCATATACCCACACTCATATACACACACTCTAATACACACACACACACACACATACTCTCTCATACACACGCACACTCATATACACAATCACACACCACACATACACGCTCTTTTACACACACACTCACATACACACACACTCTCTCATACACTGTCTTACATACTCACATACAAATACACTCTCATACAAATACATACACTCTCATACACACACACTCTCTCATACACACACATTTTCTCATACACACACATTTTCTCATACACACTCACATACTCTTATATACACACACCCATATACACACATTCTCATACACACTCATATACACACACTCTCATACACACACATTTTCTCATATACACCCATATACACACTCTCATACACACACTCATATACACACACTCATACACACTCACTCATATACACACTCTTGAACACACACAATCTCATACACACACAGACTCTCTCATACATACCATCACACTCTCTCATATATACACACTCTCTCTCACACACACACCTTAACGATGACGGGGTCCATTGTGCAGGGGGCTGTGTTGTAGTGTGCTGGGGACTGCGGCTTTATTATGACTTCCTGCGGCTGCTATGTCAAGCTCCTTTGCTCAGCTACATCAATGGAAGCCAGCAGGCCAATCAGTAACCTCAAGTGATGTCATACGCTGACGTCACTTGCGGGTCTCTGATCAAATTGGTCCGCCCGGCTTCCATTGATGTAGCTGAGCGAAGGAGCTTGACATAGCGGCTGCAAGAAGTCATTATAAAGCTGCAGTCCCCAGCACACTTCACCGCGGTGGCCCCCTGCACACTGGACCCCGGTATCCTTATAATGTCCACGGTGCTGCAGGCCGCACTGTGAAGCCCCAGGGGCGCGTGTTTGAGACCCCTGGCCTATTACATCACGTGGCACCCAGAGGAACTGGTGGCTTGACACTGCCTTCGTGTGGCCTCCAGCATCAAGGAATTGGTAATTGATCACATTTGCCTGTAACTCTGTGTGTATTTCTATTTATCTTTTATTTGCATAACTGATTAACATCTGTAATTTCTTTATAATACATGTAAATAATATTCTACTGTGTCCCTATGGCGATTAAATCTATAATTTAATCTTGGGTTTCTCTTTTATCTCAATCACAAAATTCCCACGTCCGTGTGCTCATTTAATGGTATATGGTACCTGGGTTGGTTTCTAATGCAATATAAGTCGGCCTTATATTAACAAGAAACTGGTGACAGGTGGAATTTTGGCCCATTCTTCCATATGAACACTGTTCAAATCCTGAAGATCACGTGGGCTCCTTTTTTGAGCTCTGAGCTTTAGTAGCTTCCATACATTTTCTATTGGATTCAGCTCAGGTAATCGGTTCTGCCATTCTAGCAGATTTATTTTTTCTCTGAAACCATTTGAGAGTTACCTTAGCTGTTTGTTTGGGATCATTGTCTTGCTGAAATGTCTGCCCTCGTTTCATCGTCATCATTCTGGTAGATGGATATGTATTTTATCAAGGATGTTCGGCACATTTGTCCATTCATCCCTGCTTCAGTTATATGAATCTTGCAAGTGAAAAACAGTCCCACACCATGATGTTCCCACCATCAAACTTCACTGTTGGTATGGTGTTTTTGAGATGACATGCAGTGCAGCCTTTTGGGACAAACATAGGGTGTATTATGGCATCCAAAGAGTTAAAATTTAATCTCATCTGACCAGACTATATTCACTGTTGTTGAGCAAACTTTACACACTTTTAAACAAACTAATGGTTCAGCAATGGAGTCTAGCATGGTGAGCGTGCATACTGGAGCATGCGTACAGGCAATGGATGTTGAGTTCATTACTTATTGTTTTCTTTCAAATAATTATACCTGCTGATTCTAAGTCTTTCTGTATCTAACTAGACTGCATTTCCATATATTTATGCACTGAATGTGGGATTGGGTATGAAAGCTTCAGATACCGACTTGTAAGGCTGGATTCAGCTCTTAGACTTTTATTAATAAAATTCCTTATCTGTCTCTGGGAGCTCTCCAGGTGCTGAACTTCAGCGCTGGCTGCTGCTGAACTTCAGCACCTGGTGTCCAGCAGCCGGATCCGATTTTCTGTTGGATCCGGTGCCCATAGACTCCCATATTAATGGGCACCGGATCACACCGGTTTTGATTAACTTTTTGCCCAGGACACAAAAACGCTGCAAGCTCCGGATTTTGTGTCTGGGGCAAAAATCGAATGCAGCCTGATGCTGCTGGACAGGGACAAAACCGGATGGCAAGTCACTGCCATACGGCCCCATCCAGCACCTTAGGGCTACATTATGTCGAAAATTGGGTCTGGGGCTGTCTGGTTCACACTGGACAGCCACGGACCTGAAAAAAAAACATGGTGTGAAGCCAGCCTTAACTGTGACGCCAAGTGTAGGTGTCCAAAAGTACATTTATGAGACAGAATAGGAAATTTATTGTGTGGTCTGTCGGAAGGGGACTCTGCAAATAAACATTTCGCACCCTGCAAACCCATTTTTCCAAAAATAAAGTATTTAAATTGCTATTAGACTACACCAGGCAAATTTGGGATTGCCACAAAGAAACAATCCAACATAAATATTAGACTAGTCAACAATGTCCTAGTAAAAGAAAGTTAAATAATTCATAGTGAATAAAGTATAAGTCGTGCGGCTTGGTTGGAGTTGACAGAAAATGTTAGGAATTGTCTGGAGCCCTGGAGAGAACATTGTGGAAAAACAAAAGAAATACAACTTCAGCGTGAGACAAGGGAACAAAACACGTCTTGTTATCACAAAGCGGGAATTAAACCCTACAGACAGCACAATATTGTACGGTAATTATGCTTTATGAGGCATTCTGCATATAAAAGAAGCTTGCTCCTCTTGTCAAGATCGTCTGCGTAACAAAAACTGTGACATAAATAGTATACAGCTAAAACTTAAAGATGTGAGCAATTATGTGTGATTGAATAGATTAAACGACTTTGTGTGTATACAGATCAGATGAGAATAGTTAAAGAGGTTTTCCACTACTCAGGGGCGGACCTTGAACCCAGGGGGCCCTGGTGATGCCATGGAGCGGCCATCGGAGAGGAGTGGGGGGGAAGGTTGGGTGCTGGCGGCCGTTTATTGGTGGAGTGGGTCTCCTACCTGCTGAGCCGCGCTGTGTGCATTCCTGGGAGCTGGAGCATAGAGGAGAGGAGGGGCAGGATTACGGGGGTCGGCTGGGGGCCCCCCTGCAGGCTTGTGGGGCCCCTTAGCCGGTTGGGGCCCTGGTGCAGCTGAGCCAGCTGCACCACGGTAGGTCCGCCCCTGCCACCACTATTGTGATTCCCTTTCTTTTGTTTTAACTCTTCCTAACTAACTCTTTCCCAATATACTTCTGCTACCTGTAAGCCAATCTCTCTGAAGCTTAAAAATACCTTTATTGTTGTTGTAGCTTTGATTCTTCTGGGCTACAGACTGGATTTGGACCAACTGAGCAGTGCACGTTACTGGTGGGGGTGAGGTTGCCTTTGTGTGACTGACAGTAGTCTGGGCACACAGGCCCAAATCAGACTTCACTCTGATCTCAGCCTCCACCAGTGACGTGCCCTGCTCAGTTGGTCCAAATTTGGTCACCAGACTGGAAGGATCAAAGCAACAATGAAAGGTATTTATGAGCCTCTTTAATAGGTTTACAGGAGCAGAGTAGGTAGTAGAAGTATACTGGGAAGGTGTTAGGGATAGTTAGGATTAAAGAAAAGGGATCACATTAGTAGTGGAAAACCTCCCTCTTCAATATCTGCCATCATAGAGGTGTCAGCACACTACTGTTGTGAAATCATCAGTTTTTGGAGACTGATTTTTGGTTGTTCAATTTGACCATACAAGTTTTGATTGTATATGATTTTAGGCTAAATTACGGTATGCAAAAATAGAAAAAACGTAAATTAAAAAAAAATATATAACATGGAGCTTGACTACCCTGATTTACATGGCAACACACATCTATACAGATTTCTGTATGGACACGATACATAGACTGCTCTATCACGTCTGTTTAAAGCAGCTCTTATAGACCCAATTATGGAAACCAGATTTCTATATGAATGATATTTCCAACAATCTTGCCATGTTTCCAGCATGGCCGTACAGTAGAAAAAGTCATTGCAGTGTGCAATATTTTAGTCATGCCCATTTTCAGATCACACCAACCGGTGACCATTCTAGACCCCCTAAAATGTGCGTCTGGTTACCGCCAAAGCCTCCACTCTGGGAGATTTGGAGTAGGAGGCTCTGGTGGTGTCAGGAAGATATACCAAATCTTCAGGAAGTCCAGGAGGTGTGAAAGGACTAGGAATAGAAGAGATGCTTGCAGTTTTTGTAAAAGCTCTAAAAAGAGATGGACCACAAACTAAAGCTGGCCCTATACACCCGTGCGTGAAACAATGTTAGGCTTGGGTTCCACTTGCGCGAACGATGTGAGAAACATGTGTGTCTGGCATCGCATCACCTGGTACAGCCACCTGCTCTCCAGACAGGAGCTTGTCAGCTGTATTTCTATGTGGCTGCACGCTCCTGTCCGGGGAGCAGGCGGCCATGCCAGGAGATGCGATGTCAGACACGGGTTAGGCTCTCGCGAAGGGAACCCCAGCCTTAGGGAAGAGAATGCAAGACTAAAAAGTGAAAATAAGAATAGATAGAAGAGAAGAAACTGGGTAAATAGAAGCAAGATGAGTGGTGCAAAGTGGGTGGACTGGTCATGTTTGTATTTTGGTAATGTGTAGGTAGTTTGAGATGAGAGGGAGGGAGGTTAGGGGAGCTGTACATCTAATGATATGTAAACTTAATTGACATACTATTGTGATTATGCTTTCAAGCCACTCTGTATAACTTGACATGTCATCTGTGGATCTTGACTTTCAATCTAAATCGCTGTTGTTTGCATACAAGTTTTAATAAAAATGAAGTTTAAAAAAAAAAGTGTAAATAAGTCCCAAGCCTTTTAGGATGGAGCCATAATGGCCATTTCTATAGGGCCCCATATCTTCTCTATACCTGTACTCATACACAGAGTTATATAAGGCTGGAGGCACGCTGTCATGCATCAAAAACAAAGTATTTTTGCATGCACGACATAGTGCAATGGTTAGTGCGACCTCGGTTGCCACAGGGTTCAGCGCTCTGCTGGTACGCTGCTGTTATTGTACGTAGATGCCAGTGAATGTTGGAGAGTGCAGGATTTTGAGTGTGTTGCTGGGTGTGGTTGCGAGTGTAACATAGTGGCTTTCTTCGCGCGCGGTGGTGTAAACACAAAAAAATGCATTCAGGAAACAACGGAAAAAAAAAGTTGAAACTCTCATGGCTTGGGAAAACCCCAACGAAGTATTTTCTGGTATGTCTTACACTTGAAGAATGGACAGCCTGAAAAAAAAGCAATATGGTGAAACACAACGCTTACATTCACCTCCTATGCGACTCATATTGCATTTCCATGTTGGACCATAACGGTAATGGTTTGCCGGCCATTCTCTGGAGATGGCTTCCCAGAAAGAATTAGATTTAATGACCCTGTGAGCAAATATCTCCAAAGTGTGGTCCTTGAGATAAGAGGTGAGGGACCAGCGCAGAGTATATGTCAAAGAAACCCTTAGGATTTAATTAGAGAAGCTAATCTTGTGGGCAGGTATGATAGCACGGAATATTTTACACTAATCTCTATAATAAATTCAGAATTGGGATTAGTATGAAATACACTGTGAAATAACTATTTTTAATAGAAATTCAATTATAGTGAGATATACCATTTTAGTCTTCTCAAAGCCATTGACGGTTGCTATGCAACAGCACCGGAGTCGGCACACACGACGTCCTACAATTCAGGTGGGAAATCCAATGTATGCGGCACTCGAGCAGATTCATTTACTTGTAATATGATAGATTTTTCTTGTCTTTCAGGAACAGACAGTGATTTGTGAGACCGCTTATTAATGATACACATCACATGGACAAAGTACTGGGACATCGCTATATTACACCTATAGAAGCCTATAGGACATCAGATTCTAAACCAAAAGCATTAAAGGGGTTTTACCATTTCCGGAAAGTTCTGTCCCCACGTGCGATATGATATAAAAAAAAAACTGCCAACAAAGGTTTTCATGGAAGAATTGCAGCCCAAACCATATGTCACGCGTGTAGCAGATGAGGAAAGGAAGCAGGATGGTATAATGGGCAAGGAAACACTGGACTGAATTCCTGGCTAGCCATGTACCCAGAGGTAATTCAGATGGTGAGGAGGTCAGGGCCACCCCTCTTGCCCTCTACTCCTCAACCAGCCCTGTGCTACTCCCTCTCACTTCCCTCATGGACAGGGGAAAACAGCAACTTCCAAAAGGAAAAGTGCAAAGAATCTTCAGCAGAGCAGAGACATCTTCAGCTTACTCAGTCAAAGGAACTCTATCAGCAACGTCATCTGGGGAAGGGGAGGCTATTTAAAGGCCAGGGGCAAAGTCACCTGATAAACATATGCTCCTCTCACCTGCAGAGCCGCACACTACACAGACAGCAACAGCAGCTTCAGCATTAACCCCGCTGAACCAGAAGAAATAAACTGTGGTTTACACTGCAGCAAGCAATCATGTGGACTGCAGAGCAGTCAACAAGGGACACCACACTTTTGACATGGAAACAAGGATAAGTGACTCAACTGAGCATGAATACATGAAAACTGGGATGCAATGCAGGCGCTATGGTAAAAATGTGAAATATTTGGCTGTAATAGAAGATAGGTTGTTTGCTGAAGGGCTGGAAACGGCACAATGAAAGAATGTCTGCAGGAACAGTGAATAGCGGTGGAGGACAGTGAATAGCGGTGGAGGGTCATTGTGAGTTTGAGGCTCATTCAGCAAATGGAGATCCAGATTAATGGTGTCATCAATACTGAGAAATACAGGCAGATATGTATCCATTGTGCATTACCATCAGGGAGGTGTCTGATTCAAATTGATTCTGCAGCATAATAAACACCCCCAATATACCGCTAATGTTATTATGAACTTTCTTCAGTGTAAAGAAGAACAAGGAGTCCTGGAAAGTGATGACAGTCATGCATTTGTGGAGCCCCTGTGTCTGTATCGCCTCAAAATGGTTGCTGATGTAGTACTGCATTATGTATTGCCTGCTCTGATGGGAGTTTGACTTTTCTGTTGGGAAAGCTACATCCACACATTTACTCCGACCTCTTACGGGAGCTGTGCACTTTGACTGTGTTTAGGGCCTGTGTACTGCCCCTAAATGGAGAGGAGGTGGTAGGGAGTCAGTAGAGTTGTAGTGGAGCAAGGAGGAGGATGCCTGGATTAGGGATGTGGGCTCTGAGAAGCTGCAAATGGCGGGGTCTCAGTTCCTCAGCCAATCCGACTTTAAGGTCCGGTAGTAAATCTAAACTTCTGTGTGGGTCTCTAAATCACAATCCATCAGCTTGAAGTTCCCAGTGAGCTGACAGCATCATATTAGGATGCAGCTGAGAAGGCAACAGTACAACCCAGCAGAGGAGTCAAACACCCATTGTGCAGGTCAGACTGAAGCCTGGTGGTGAAAGATCTACTGTGTCCTATGGATCTGTCTGAAGTTTGCGGTAAACAGTAAAGTTGACCATCCTCTCTCCTGGTGCTTTATTGTCTACTGCACTGCACTGACTATAACTCCCCTGGGAGCCAACCCTAGTTGTGAAGGGTTCACCATCTGCACTTCTCATTACCATGCATCTCCCAGGGAACCTTAGGGTATGTGCCCACTGGACGGTTCTGCATCATTGCAGACCGTCAGAAAACCGGTGGAAAATTGCAGAAACTGAGTTTTCTGACCTCAGCAGTGTCCATCGTTTTTTTAGCGTTTTTTGAGCGGTTTTATAGCGTTTATACAGCGTTTTGTCGGCGGTTTTCTGGCGTTTTTTCTTAGCGTCTTTAAGACTGTTTTTGGTGCACTTGTAAGCTGGAACCGCTGGAAAAACGCTCAAAAGAAGTCACTTGCTCTATATTTGAAAACCGGTCGAAAACCGGTGAAGAAAGTGGAAAGGAGACAAAAAAAAACGTTCTAATGTACACAGCGTTTTCTAAAATCCATTGACTAGCATGTTAATCCAACCGGTGGCTAGGATTAACATAAATTAACATAAAACTCAGCGGAAAACGCCGACGGAAAACGCTAAAAAACAGCCCACAAAACGTCCAATGGGCACATAGCCTTGCAGTGTTGGCCATATTCCGGCCGAATATCCCAACTGGCATCACTAACTTTCTCCTATGCATCTCCCTTTTTATTTTTGTTATTATAAACTCTGCAAACTCTCAAAAATGATTGGAATAACCTCCCTGTAAGGTTCCTTCAAAACCACGCACAAGAACCTAATAGAATTGATGCCATTAACAAAGGTCGGTCACACCAAATATCGATGTGATTTAAATTTGTCTTTTGTTCATTCACTTCATTCTTTATCAATTAGCAAATTCGAAACTATTAACACCCCTATTTTTTAAAGCATTTTTACAATATAGCATTTTTACACACCTTCCTAAAGGATACACATGGTACTTCTTTCATATGTGTATTTTTATAAATAAATACATCTATAGAGGTGATGTAAAAAAACAAAATGTGCAAGGAAAGCATTATTAAAAGAAAAACAAAGGGCTGCTCACTGGAGGTGGGTGCATGCAGTGCATCACCACACACACACACCACATACATACACACATATACATACATGTACACACATATACACATACATACACACACATACATATATATACACATGCATGTACACACATGCATATACATACATGTACATACACATACATATACATGCATACACACAAACATGCATATGCACACACAGTATAATGTCCCTACACATACATACGCACACAGATGCACACATACATGCATGCGCACGCACATACATGCATGCACATAAACACAAATATTTGCACATGCGCATACATGCACACATGCATACACGTACTTACTGGCACACATATATGCATACATACATGCAGACATACATACATACTTACGCACATGCTTGCACACATACAGACACCATACTCACACATGCATGCACACACACAGTATAATGTCCAAACACATACATATGCACATACACACATGCAAGCACACACATACACACCATGTGCATACCCATGCAGATGCACACATACATGCATGTGAACATACATACACAAACATGCATACACAAATGTACATACACACATGTAAGAACACACCTACACACAATCACGCATACACACATGCACATACATGCACATATATATATGCATATACACACATGCACATTCACAGACCCACATACATCTATACATGTGCATACATTCACACACACATCCAGGCACACACACACGCACATTTGCACATGCGCATACATGCACACATGCATACACACACGTACCTGCGCATACACACACATACAGACATACTTACAGGTACACATGCATGCATACATACAGACACATACTCACACATGAGCACACATTCACACATGGCAGCCATCTTTGGACACTCAGGTATACAAAGATGGTGGCTGTGTGACGCATCACACTGCCCCACTGCAAGATTACAGGATTACATGGGAAGGGAACTTGGTGGGAGCTAATAAAATAGATAACGTGTCTCTGTCCATTTTATATGTAATAAAAGATTTCTCTATGTGTGTATTTTTTTCTCTTTACTGAAAGTATTGCTAATGGCCGGCTGTCATACTGACGGTTGACATTAGCAATACAGCTTGATATCAGCTGCCAAAAAAAAAGCTGACATCAACCCCTTTATTACCCAGTCTGTCACCTCTACACGGCAGCTGGAAGAGTGGGGTAAGCGCCAGTTTTGGCGTCTCTCGTGGAGGCGCCAATTCTGGGGTGGCAGCAGGCTGCAATTTTCAGCTTGGGGGCCCAGAATAATTGGGCCTTACCATGCTGAGAATTCCAGCCCCCAGCTGGGTTACCTTGGCTGGCAATAGAAAATACAGCAAAGCCCACGCCAATTAGTTTTTTAGCTATTTATTTAAATAAGTAAAAAAAATAGGGCTTCCCTGTATTTTTCATTTCCAGCTAAAGTAACATTAGGCAGCAAGGGTTGGCAGCCAATAGCTGCTTGATTTACCTGCGCTGGTAAGAGAAAATACAGCGAAACCCTACACATTTTTACCAGGAAATTTAATACTTTATTATTAAAAAAAACACATAAAAAGGTTTTCAACTAAAAATACAGGGGCGGAACTACCGTGGTGCAACTGGTGCACCTGCACCAGGGCCCCGGCCACCTAGGGGGCCCCTGAAGGCTCCAGCGGCGGGTCTGTTCCGCTGATTACAGCGCCGCCGCGGCCGCCATTCACTCCCCTGTGGGGTGCTGTGCCTGACAGGGCTGACTCCAGTGAGGGGCCCGGGTTGCAGAGGCCAGGAGGGGGGCCCGGAGACACTGACAGCCCGGACTCCTCCTCTGTCACTCTGCTGCTGGCCGAGCCCCAAGGGCAGGGGGCAGAGCCCAGCAGCGTACCTGAAGGGGGCCTGGCGGGGGGCCCGGAGGTGCAGCAGGTGGGCGCCGTCGGCAGTGTGAGTCGGACATCCTCTCTCTGAGCCGCCGTCAAACTGACAGCGGCTCAGAGAAAATGCTGCGCCCGCCGGCTCCCACTGATCAGCTGTACGAGCATCTAACTCGTACAATTGAAGCCCTGACCGGACACTTCCGGGTCAGGGTGACGTCACCAGGGTTCATCACGCTGCCGACGTCACAGCGCTGTAGAGGCGCTGTTTAAGTGCTCCGCTCTAATGGAGCTGAAGACACAGAAGATGGAGTCGGAGTCCTCATGTCAGCGTAAGAGAGGGAGAGGGAGAGGGAGAGGGAGAGGGACATTGGTCAGTAAATGGAGGCAGAGGGAGGAGGGGAGAGGAGAGATGGTTAGCAGAGGGAGGAGAGTGATGGTCAGCAGGGGGGGGAGAGGAGTGTGATGGTCAGCAGGGGGGGGAGAGGAGTGTGATGGTCAGCAGAGGGGGGGGAGAGGAGTGTGATGGTCAGCAGAGGGAGGGAGAGGAGTGTGATGGTCAGCAGGGGGGGGAGAGGAGAAATGGTCAGCAGAGGGAGGAGAGTGATGGTCAGCAGAGGGGGGAGAGGAGTGTGATGGTCAGAGGGGGGGGAGAGGAGTGTGATGGTCAGCAGAGGGGGGGAGAGGAGTGTGATGGTCAGCAGAGGGAGGGAGAGGAGTGTGATGGTCAGCAGGGGGGGGAGAGGAGAAATGGTCAGCAGAGGGAGGAGGGGAGAGGAGAGATGGTCAGCAGAGGGAGGAGGGGGAGAGGAGAGATGGTCAGCAGAGGGAGGAGGGGGAGAGGAGAGATGGTCAGCAGAGGGAGGAGGGGGAGAGGAGAGATGGTCAGCAGAGGGAGGAGGGGGAGAGGAGAGTAATGGTCAGCAGGGGGAGGGAGAGCGATGGTCTGCAAATGGAGGGAGGGGGAGTATATCATGTGTAGCAAATGGAGGACAGGATTTGAGAACAGAGAATGGGGAGCAAGGGGGTGATAGGTGCAGACACAGTATGGGGAGCCATAGGCTAAATCTGAGTGCACAGTATGGGCATGTGTGCAGACAATATGAGTAGTTAGGGGGAATAGGTGCGGAAAAAGTATAGGAAGTGAGGGGAGGTGGGTGCAGACACAATATGGGGAATGAGGAGGAATGGGTATGGTCACAGTATGAGGAGAAAGGAGGGATGGGTGTGGACTCAGTATGGTGGTGAGGGGGTATTTTGTGTGCAGACATAGTATGGGGAGCAAGTGGGTGATGAGTACGGAGGTAGTTTGGAGAGAATACGGGATAAGAAAAATGTGAGGTCAAACATAATAAAGACTGGGTGGCGTGGGGGTGGGATGGATGCAGACACGACTGGGTAGTATGTGTTTGTGTGGGGGGTTGCATGGGGTAGAGGAGGCTGCATGGGGTGACAGTGTGAGGCCACAGCAAGGATGAGAGAGTATGTTGAAGAGTGAGAGTGTGATGAGAAGGTACAGTATAGAGGACACAGTGTGAGAGGACAGTGGGATTATTTGTTCAGGAGTGCAGTGTAGGGCAGATATTTTTATTTAGACAGAATTATAATGGCACTCTTATTTTTAAGGGCACTGTGTCAGGACGTGCTGCAGAAAAGTGGAGAAGATGGAAGTCTGCAAAGACGTGAAAAGTCATCATGGCGTCAGGACAAGATGAAGAAAAGAAAAAGACGATCCCGATCAGACACAAGGTCATCTATAAGGTACCTGGGTGGAAATGATATTTGTGTGGGGGTGAGGCGGGGGGGGGGAGGGGCGGCGGCGTGGGCGGCGGTGAAGGGGGGCCCCCGAAAAATATCTTGCACCGGGGCCCACTACAGTCTGGGTCCGCCCCTGTAAAAATACATTTATTAACATACATTGGGAGAGAGCACGGTGGGTGGGGAAGAGACAAAAAGGCGTGAGACAGTCACCGCCCCAGCGCCACAGAGCTGCCCCCATCGTGATATCACCGCCCTCCCGATGCGAAAGCAAAGGGCCCACATCTAGTGTATAAGATTATCTTAGCAGAGGAGAAGTGGTATGACCAAACACATCCATTACACTGCACACAGCAGGGAAACATATATAACATAATCTCAGAACAGAAACATTATTTTAAACACATCCAATTGTGGAAATTATTATTCCAAGATCTATTGAGTAGAATCCACTTTGAAAATGACATTGGTCATGGGAAAAACCAACGACATGCCAATTGTAAGCATATTTAGCAGTGGATACATTTATTCCAAAATTTGCTAGGAGGTAGAAAAATCGAAATGTTTTCTCAGAAAAAAAATAAATATAAATGACCATATGTGCTCACCTCAGGGGATGATATAGGGCATATAAATTACCGCTGCACCAGATCCATAGGCTCAAAGGGCCGATAGGTAGGAGAGAAGGCCGATTAGCTGCCAGTCAATAATGATGTGGTGCGTTATTCCAAAATAAGTGATAAATTCAACTCATTTTGAAGACACCTCGCTTCATCAGGAAAAAGAAAAAACACAATTTTACAGTATGGTCTGAAGAAGGTGGGCAGCTTTGAAATGCGTTGAATCAATAAACCATGTTTTTTGGAAGAACGCGCAGCATAATTATTGACCGGCAACGCAGAATAGCCACTAATCGTCCTTCTCTCCTATTAAAAATGTTCTCGACCTTATAAAAAACAATGACATCCAAACTGGTGTAAAAAAGTGCATTTTTTTTATTGTACAACCCATTTAAAGTTGTGTGAAATCCCCTACGTACTGTTAGTGTGGTGCCCCTGCAGTCTGGCTGTCACAGATGATAGTTCATGTTCATCGTTGTAATACTATGTCTGGGGAGAATTGAGGCACCCTCTGCTGGAAATCCAAGGCATCCAACACATTCTAAACTTCAGCCAAAATGTTGAGGAGGGAAGAGACCCTAATTGGGCAGACCCCAGCATCTGGTTGGAGGGAGGAGTTAGGATAGGGAGGGTAGAGGTATGTAAAAGGAGAAGTCAGTCTGTGTCGGGCTGGGTGGCTGACAGGAGGACCAGCTGCAGTCAGGGCACCAGGCCCTAGGATGCAAAGTTTCCAGGACCTGGTAACAGAATCTGGAGGTTGCTGGACTTTATTCCCAGTAACTACACACAGTTGGACTTTCCGAGGCACAGTAACATAGAGCGCCAGAGAGTTGTTAGATGTAGAAGCTGCTCACAGGGTCCGCGGTGCCTGCCTGGCTGGAGGTTATCCACTGCACTCAGAGGGTGTATAGGACAGCTTCAAGTCATCTAAAAACTTTAACGCCAATGTCAGCAGGAAGGCCACTATACCTCACTCCAGCAGAGCGGACGTCAGTTCTTTCCAGACTGGCTGGACCATGAGTCTGGTGTTACTTATACCCTGGATCTCTGCAACAGCTACAGTAAAACGTAAAGAACTCATACTGTCTCCTGTGACACTTTCGTCCTGCACACACACTCCACTACAAAACCTGTTGTCACCCCCAACATCCACCTCGTTCCTGAGGAAACAGCCCTGGTTGCAAGAGGGTTAAACATCTCACTTGCTGAAACACCTATCATCTCCCTAGGATAAACCTGCAGTGCTGGCCATCTTACAGGCTGGAAACTCCAACTGGCGTCACAAACACTTGTTTTTTATTTTATTTGTTTTTTTTTTTCATTTTTGTTTTCCTTTACCAATGTGAACCAGGGCCACCGCACTGAGGGCAGCCACTGTGATCCTGACCACTGGCCCACCTGCTAGGTGCCACAGCCCTTTGTGCTCCACATTAGTCCCTTACCTGATTATATCTTTCTCCTCCTGAGTTCCTGAAACTCGCAATGCCACGGCACAGAACAATCTACATATATAAATATTAAAATATTTCTACTGCAAATGTCTCCAAATAGTAAAAGAAACCGGCTGCCTGAAATCCAAATGTAAAGTCTCGGTTAACATAATTCACATGAAATTGCACGTTACTCCAACACAGAAGCAATATTGAACTTGACTGCATTTAAAATAATTGATGTGCCTGGAAATGAAAGAGACTTATTTAATAGAGCTTTTATATTTCTGCAATGCGCTGCAATTGAAATATCACTTTGCTTAATTTCACCCCTCCGTGAATGGCTAAGATCTCCATCCAGATAGAAAATACAACGACCTGCCAAACTCAGGATTTATTCCCCTGGCAACTGCTGCCTGTCAGGATTGTTGACGCGCAAAAGTGCCAGACAAGCCTGCTGACATGTCTGCATGGACGCCAAACTCTGGGCGAGGGTAAAGGGAAGCCTCACCAATTTCAGGTAGATTCACACGGTGCAACAATTAACATGTACCCATCAATTTATTGTGACATATACAAAAGGATGAATTAAGATAATACTATATCTTAAATTGTATTAAAATGCTGCAAAGTCATGGCGGAGAGAGGCATTAGCTTAGACAGGGACTCAACAAAAGGTTACGCCTTGATGTTGGCTGCTGGGCACAAATAAAACTGGACTTTTTTTTATACATGCAGAGTATCTACATTTTTTCATGTATTTCCTTAGCAGTGATGCACGTCCCTATTCCTATCTTCATTGTTTGCATCCCTTAGCATTTCAGAGTGCAGCTGTCTCTTTATTTGCTATTGTATATGTGATGTTCAGTATCCACCCGTTCACACTTGCATGTTAGGGAGTGCCATCAGTCTTCTTATTTAGACTATGGGGTCATGCCTTATTTGTTACTGTGCACTGCACACCATTAGCCTTAGGTGATTTTAATTCTCTATTAGCAGGTTCCTATACGCCCATTCATCAGATTTTTTTTTTTTTACGCAGAGAGAGCCATTAACCTAAGTGGGGACCCAGCAAAGAGATATGCCATGACTTTGGCTACTGGGCTCACATAAAACTGGCATTTTGTATATGCCAGTACCTCAATTATTTCATGTTTTTCCCTATGGTAGCAATGATGCATGTCCATATTCCTCTATTCATAGTTTGTATGCCTTAGCATTTCAGAGTGCAGATACACCATAATGATGGCTAAAGGGCTCACATAAAACTGGCCTTTTTTATATGCTAAATATCTCAATTTTTTCATGTATTTCCTTAGCAGTAATGCATGTTCGTATTCCTATATTCAACGTTTGCTTGCCTTAGCATTTAAGACTGCAACTATTACTATTTGTTATAGAGTTTGGATGCAATACGTACACATTAGACTAATCTTGGTTGAACCTGCCAATATGGATGGATTCAGCTGATAGTCTAATGAGTATGTATCTCGGTCGCTGGACCAGGGTACTCGACCATCCTGGGTCAGTCTGATGGATGTCATGGTGGCAGTCCTGGAGGTCATGGCCCATACTGGACATGTTAAAAGGGGAATTTAAATGAGAATTGTTTGTCGTTATGCCATCTGAGGTTTGTGGTCAGGGATGACCAGCACTGCTTGTAGTAATGCTCAGGGGATAGGTGTTAAGGCAGCTACTTGGAGCACTCCCCTCAGACAGAGTGGGACCCTGGGGTGTAAAGATGGTGAAGTGTTGATGTTGGTGGTTGTAATAGAAGAAGGTTCATAGAGGCGCAGCAAGGAGTAGACAGACACAAGGTTCTTGCAGTTCTTACCGGTCACCTTTACTTGAGTTTGGAGTGCAAACACAACCCAGCCGGGGGCACTGTATTCACAAAGGTTGCAGCCTGGCCAGCTCACAAGCAGTCCGGGTCCACTCTGCTGAGACACAAGGAATGTAGCCTTCCTTGCTGCCCTTTTTCTCTCTCTCTTTCTAATGCTGCTACTCCTTGTACTTTTAGCATCTCTGTGGTTACAAGTGCAAAGGCAGATGACTACTGGCATTCCAAGCGACTGCCTTCCATTCCTCTTGACCCTATACAGTTCCTTAGTCTTGGGAGAGTCCATGATGGTAGTCACTGTATATGAAGCCCAGTGACCTCCTGTTTCTCGGCTGGTCCTGAAGATATCCAGGACGAATTGGGTCTGGTACCACTATGCAGCTAGTTCCTTTGTCTGGCTATCCGGCCAACTGCAGATTCAGGTACTCAGGCCTGGGGGATTCGCAGCTGACCCACGTGTGTCCTGCTCTGTCCCCAGCTTGACTGCAACTCCTAGAACTTACTCCTCCATTTTGCCTTCCACCTCTAAACTAACTCCTCCCTTCAGCCTGTAGACAGGGACTGCTCTATCTGCGAGTCTGTTCTGCCCAGCATCTCCCTGGCCTGGAGTTTGGATAGTGTTGAGTGTGTTTTGTGTGTGTGGTGCTCTCAGCATAGCTTTTCCTTCTTACCTGCGAACATGATGCCACACCTGTTGGATAGATGCAGTACCATAGTGGTGACTGGACTGCAGGGGCGCCACATATGGGTACACCAGTTGACTGATTGATGGGGGAAATATCAATTGAGCATGTCTGATTTTGGACTGCTGATCACATTGCTGGTGGCTTATCTCCTGGAGAACAGAACACAGGAAAGCTTGGCCGAACATGTGTACAGGAGAGATGGCTATATTGGCTGACAGTCGAAGCCTCATTTTGCCGATGTCCATGTAATGTGTGTGGTTGGCTTTATACAGGCTCAGTGAATCCATATCAAGTGGCTTCATGTTGGACTTGTTTTCCGGTTTGTAAAGCTACAATCACTTAACTCTGGAGCAGAGACATAGTGTTCTGTGCAGTGACGGATCACACTTCTACATCTGGTGTCTGATGGATGTGTGGGTCTGGATCTGCTAAGAGAAAGTTACCCGCCAGACCACATTGTGCCAGCTGGGAAGTTTAGTGGAGGAGGTGTAATGCTGTGACTTTTACAGGGGTCAGCAAAGACCTCTCAGCTTCAGTGAAGGAAAATCTTAATACTTCAGTATAACAACATATTTTGACAATTATTTGCTTCCAATGTAGTTGGAACAGTTGGGCGAGGGCCCTTTTCTGCTACTCATGACTGTGTGACTATGTGCAACACATAAGGTCCAAATTGACATGGCTGGGGAGTTTGGTGTGGAAGTACCTGGTGGCCACGCAGAGTCTGGACCTCAACTCCTCAAACACTGTTGTAATGAACTAAGATTGACATCAGGTTCTCTCCTCCAACATCAGAAACGATAGGATTATTTTTGCCCATTCATGCAGAAGAGCATTTATGAGGTTAAACATTTCCAAAATCTTGTAGAAAGTCTTCCCAGAAGACAAGATGCTGATATAGCTACGAAGAAACAGACTCCATATTACTGCCTGTGGAATCTGTATTTTATAATTACATTTCTCGGTCGGTCCACTATATATCATACTTGCTTCCCATTCTAATCTTATTTCGCCAGTATTAAAAGCAGAATTGTTACAAAATAATAAAATGAAAATTATGTTCATCATCCAGTAAAATAAATGGCATCTGATATTCATCTCAATTTACGTACTGCATGATCCCTCCTCACCAGGAGCTTTGAAAAGGAAATGAATGTTCTGAGGGTCAAGTAAAATTAATCAAAATACAGCAGGCGGAAAAATTACCATCTATGTGTCCTTCTTCTGGCTACCAAACATCTCCATGGCAATGCTTGTGTCAACACTGCTGTTCTCATTAGTCCTGCTGGTATTGTGTAAATTGACATTTTAACAACTTGCCCGAGAGGTTACATAAGGAGCATTAACATGACGCTAGTAAAGGTTATTCCAACTATTGTTGGATAGTACAGCACTTTTGCAATTTACTGCTTACCAAAAATTGCAGCCGTTCTCGAGATATTGACACTATTTCTTTGCTTACAGTTCCGTTACCTAGGAGCCAGACCACCGCTGAGGTCCAGCTTGTAAGCACTGCACTGTTCTGCTGTCTAGGACCAATGGTCGGTCTCCAAGGCAACACGTTGTAAACAAAAGTGTTAATATCTAAAGAATAGCTGCAAATTTTACTGAGCAGTAAAAATTGGAAAAATTGCTTGTATTTACAAGCACTATCCAACAATACTTATTTATGAAGAGGAGAATAACCCTTTAACCTCTTTACAATACATGAGGTATCATATGTCTATATTGGCTGAAGAATAAAAAAGTTAAGGCTCTTGGAAGAAGGGGAGTGAAAAACAAAAAATTAAAAATAGCCCGGGTTAAAGAGATTAAAGGAACACTGACCCTAGAAATTTACGGCCTTACTGTTTTTCAGTCTACAACAATTTCTGCTTGATCCAGAGGGTTTATTTAGTTGATCAGTTCTATCTTGCACTGGTGACCAGCTGAGGGTCCAACTACAGCCAGACTAGTGGGGGTGGCTTCTGCTGTAGCTAGACGTCTTACAGCCAGACACACAATTGTAAAGCAGACTAGAATGGTATCTATGTTGGGTCCTGCTCACTCCTTATTTACATTTATGTTACTATTCATATGGTAAGGTTTTGTATGTACAACTCTAAGTATGTGAAGGCTTACACTAAACATGAGTTCTTCTGGAATCCCAGGAACTCTTACACAGGGCAACCATTATCCTTCTGTACAGTAAATGGGTAGGCAGGATCTTCAGACACAGTTATCACACAGTTCAGAAGTGGGGTTGACTTTTGGGGTTTTATTCAACTTCTTTCCAATACATGAAATTACTTTTCTTCATATGATATTTCATCAACATCTATGATAGTCTTCATACAAAGCATTGCTCCTCACAGATCAATCCTCTTTACACTGTATGCACCCAAGAGTCCAGTTGCCACGATGGCAATGCCTCCCACGGGGGTAAGGTCATGCTTGGAAACAAGGTAGGGTATCCACGCTAGGTAATGCACATCACACAACACCTTCCTGACTCCAGACCAGAAGGGGAAGCTCTAATCCAGGTTCAGGGGAGTTTTCCCTATGAATTTTGTCTGGAGGTGGGGTTAGTCAGTTCAGGCCCTAGGAGGACTGTAGAAGACATCCTGTGGACTGGAGCAGTGTCAGGCTCGTTCGAAGATACTCACTAGCCAGCGTGAGGGACCCATGAGCAAGGGTCTGAGGAGAGGAGTAAGCCTGACGACTGGAGCCTGTTAATGGTTCATCCCAGAGCAGAGCGCCAGAATCAGACACCGGAGTCCAAGGTTGCACGGGTGCTCTAGGCCCAGCAGCCAAAACTGGAGGATGGGAGATTCCAAGTCTCCTGGCCACGAGAACTCCTGGAGGCATAGCAGCGTAGAAGAGCCCAGGGACAGTGGTCAGAGAAGTGGTACCTGGGAAGGGCTCGAGCTGCCTGCCATACTGGTGAGAGACTGTCAAGCAGGAGTAAAGGGTCGCAGCTTAGCTACAGGCAGCCAGGACCAGCAGATAGGAGTGCAGCAGGGAGGACTCAGAACAAGCCAGGGGAGGAGAATTACATTGCTTCCAGGCCACCCAGATTCCTAACAACAACTGTGGACTGTACCCTGACATCTGCTACTTCAGTAAAGGTGAAGAAAACAACCCCTCATGTTTGTCGGTTATTCATCGCCTTGAGTCCTGCACTCTAACGGCCTACCTCCGCCATAGACTTTACCACTTGCCCTGGGGAGCTGCTCCACCTGTGGGGAGCGATATCACCACTGCGGCCTAACCATCATTGCTCGAGGGCCCGCACCGCAGCATCGGCCCCAATAGCCGACTACCACGGGTGATGTCACGACACTGATCCCCTAAATCCCTATTCCCCAGAACTTTTTAAAAACTGATACCCAGGGTCACAGAAGCCGGGTCTCGACCCCTATGACTTCCCCAAAAGCATCAAAGCCCGATTCCGAGTGCCCCATGGCCCTGGGGCGGGACATCTAGGGCTATGCAGACTGTACTTGCCTCATACAAGGAGGTGGGTGAGAAGGAATTAGTTGGTGCTGTCCCTCTTACTGCTATCTTGAGGTAATACAAAGACTCTTGTCTGTCCTCAGCTTCCTTGTTTACAGCAATCGTTTCTCAGCAAAAACTGGTCTATACAGCTTGTCTGTTCTCCATGTCTCCCTCACTTACCTTACACCTGGTTGTCATGGACACCACTCCCCTTTCCCAGTACTCCCTGGGGCTCAGCAACTACTTCCTGTGTCCTTTTCACATTAGTAACCCATATAGTTGCTGGCTGATTCTAGATCACAGTACAGCTTCTATGGGTCACAGTTTTAAATATTAGATGATAGGACCGTCCTAATATGGGTCACCTTGACGTGGTGGAATGGCTTGTAAATTTTTTGATCAAAATAATGTACCCCATTTCCATGCATTATTGCTATTTATTTACTTATTTTAGGGTATTTGCTCATTTTTGTTTTTTTCTTGGGTTTTAGGGTGGATATCATAGAGCGTTTGAGACATACCAAGATTCCTTTATATTTTTTCCAGTTTTAATTGCAACATGAAAACAAAATAATATCAAACCAAAGAGAAGATTGTGGAAAAAATATATACCGTATTTTTTCATTTTCTTTATTTAGTATTACTTTAGTGCTAAAAGACCTCTTTAAACCAATGATGGGAGACTGATGGCATATTTTGGGTAAGAATATCACCAATTTTAATTTTATTTTACTTGGTCCATGGGCTCTGGAGACTTAAAATGTGTTTGTAAGGCCCCTTTCACATCAGCGTTTTTTTAAATTGCAGCAGATTCGGCATATTTACCGTACCTGCTACATATGCCATCAAACGGCCGCACTTGCGGCAAGCCCCCATGCATGGTCTATGGGGGTTGTGGTTGGGTGCCGCAAGCATGGTTCTGTCGGATGCGGCAGATCTGGCACTAGCGGTGGTGAAAAAAAATGCTGCTAACTGCGTTTTGTTTCGCGGCCGCAATGCCGGATTTGCCAGATCGCGGCAAAACCACAATTGCCGCACTTGCCACAACCTTTTGTATCCTTTGCAGTTGTTACCGATAGGACGGCAGTACAGCATAGTTACAGAAGTTGCACTAGACTTTATAACCTGTCTCTGGACACTAACTTAACACTGGGATCTCATCGCATTTTACCAAGTCAATGGCTCTGGTGGGACTTCTGTCTGAAACCTTAAAAAATTGAGATTCAGACGTATCATCCACCAATGAGGCCATTGACTATAATGAAGCAGTCATGGTGTGCGGTTTGATTTCATTTTTGGCAGTAATCGCCTTTTTTCAGACATTTGAAGAAGTTATCTTTTTTAGAAAACTTTTTTTAGACTTTGTTAATAGTAGAAATAGGAATTTCGAGAAATATTTCTGTTAATCAGAGCAGACAGTAGTTACACAGAGTGTCGCTCATTCTGGAGGACTCAGCGTGTCCATGCGTTACAAGGCTATCATGTGCATTTTAATGAGCACTGTGTAATGCTACATTTTCCCTGTCGTGGCGCTTTAGAGAAACTGAACGCTCGCTTCCTTAAAGAGGACCTTTCACCCCCCTGGTGCATGGCAAACTAAATGCAGCATGTATGCTGCATTCAAGGAAGGCGTCCCCCATGTCTCTAGCCCCCTGCACTCCGAGAAATATGTGGTGCCTCTACGGACCGGTCACCACCAGATGGCACAGCCGGGATCGGTAAGCACGGTCACCCCAAACACACCAACACACTCTCGATCCCAAGACTAGGGACTCTATGCCCAGCAAGGGGATGGCGGGAGGAAACAAGTGGAGGGTGGGAAAGTTAGAAAAGGCCAGGGTTAAGGGAGGAAACAAAACTAGAAAATACCAAGTTCAGTAAGCCAGTCAGCCAAGTAAAGTCGAGAATTCAAGTTCAATCAGGAGAGGCGAGAACACCATCACACAGGACTGAAAGGACACGGACCCGGCAGCCTGTCCCACCATGAGGCTTTTCCGGGTCCCGGGCTGCAGACCGTAGTGAGAGACAGAAGGAGTCATAGGTGTGCTTGAATTAGTGGGGACGCTGAGGGGCTGGGGCCAAAACCAGGGTGCCGGCTCTGCTGAAGTGGCCAGGACGCTCTACACTCCAACGACGAACACTGGCGGGGCGCGGGGTCTATATGTCCCGCAACCCAACCCACGGTGCAGCGAAAAGAAGGCTGCCGTACTAGGGCTAGGGGACCAGGCAGGTTGCCCACCAAAAGCCTGTGGCAGCTGGATCGTAGCTTGCATGCAGACAGACCGAGAGGCCCATGAAAGGAACACAAAAGGGGGTGATTTGGATGAGCCGTCACGCCTACTATGAACCTACTGGAGGCGCCACTGCTTTGTGTTGTAACCATCTACCGAGAAAGTGAAGTAAACCGGGTTGAAGTTCAGCTCTGTGTGTGAGACTGTGATTTCCGCACCTGAGGGGAGGTAGACTGATTTCCCGAGCCGGCAGCAGCAGCCTGCCTGAGTGTGACTTTGAATCCTGTCAAAAGCACAGCCCTGCTGGCCTACTATTCCCCTAATCACATCCATAAACTTTACGGTTGCCCTGGGGACCTGCTCTTCCCGTGGAGGGCTGCATGATCCTCGCTGCTACTCCCATCATCCCCAGAGTTCCCGACTACAGCAGCAGCTATACCGCCACATTCCACGGATGGCGTCACAACAACACTTTAAATTTTTGCTTTTATTTTTATCCATTTTTCAAATTCCCCCTTTTAACCGTTCACCTGGTGAGGGGATCACGGATCAGGTTGCGTCACCGTGACATCCTGCAGCCCCAGACGACGCATAGAGGGCCTGGTTCTGGGCACCCCATGGTCCTCGCCAGGGGCGAGTCAAATACACTTTAGAAATCTTACAGATAAGAGGTCGAATGGGTGGGATCTGTATAACAGGTCATTGCCGCTGACCCAGTCCTCCAGCCTCCTCCTTCTTTGTTCCCACCCTCTCTATGTCTCTGCCGCTGCCTCCTTTTTGCTCTGTCAATCACGCTGCCGCACAGAGTGGCATTATGTGATGTCAGCAGCAGAGCCTGGACTGCTGTTTGAATAAAGCATAAAGCAGGGCGGGCTCTGCCGCTGACATCATGCAATGCCGCTCTGTCCGGTATCGTGATTGACAGAGCAGGAGAAGAGGGCAGAACAGGGGGAGGTGGCAGGGACATAGAGAGAAGGGGAAGAACAAAGAAGGAGGAGGCTGGAGGAGTGTGCCAGCGGCAACGACCTGTTATACAGATCTCACCCATCCAACCTCTTATCTGTAAGATTTCTAAAGTGCATTTCTGAGGGTACAGGGGGGATAGAGACATGGGGGACCCCATCCCTGAATGCAGCAGACATGCTGCATTCAGTGCTGCATTTAGTTTCCCATGCACCAGGGGGGTGACAGGACCTCTTTAAATTACATATTTTATCCAATCCAACTTTATCAAGCACAGTGATTTTCCCACAATCATTTTTCATTTTGCTTAAAACACGTCCAGATATCTGTCGATGGGGAATCTCCACTTTTACAAAACTCTACCTATCATAAGGGTTTCTTGAGAATAACCTGATACAGCTTCCTCCCACAGATATGTCTAACTAATCTGACACTAATGGCTAATAAAGATGTCAGATTTTTGCATACATGTTCTATTCCCCGCATTTCATAGACAGAACCCGTCCGATATTTTTGTGGACTGAGCGGTCTACATAAAATTGTGGTGACATGTCTGATTTTGATACTACAGGTGGATCAATATCAGCAATGCAAGTCTATGAGTCCATGAAAATAATCAGACAGCACTTGGATGACGTGTGATTGCTGTCCACTTTTTTCAGTCTGTTGGATGGGAGAAGGTAGATAAAACTGAGACCAAACTCGATTGGAAATCTGAAAAAACTATACATGAGACTAGGACCAATTTACTTGAACGTAAAAAAAAAAGACATCCAAATAAGCCTGGAGTGTTTAATCTCTCTATAGCGCCACAACAGGGGAGATAAAGAATTACACAGTGCCCACTCACTCATTCAACAAACCATCTGTGTAATGCAGGACAGGTCTACCTGGGTGACAGGTGCCCTTTGTAACATCTCATCAGGTGAAGATCTTAAACAGAAGGTCCAAACGCTATGAATTCACTATTAAGGGCATATATACATGGGTTCTCTACTCCAGACAATTCCTTTACATCAAATCTGTCTCTCCTGAGCTGGAAAAAATACATTTTAATGATGACGCTGTAACATATGTGCGGATCCTATTGGCATTGCAAGGACTATGTTGGATATTCCAAGAGCAGTTGTACTTCATATATGCACAGTATGATGAGCAGTTTGAGATAATCCATTTCTTTCTATGACATTAACAAGCTTCATCCCAGAATATATTTTCCTGTTACTCTCTGGAGAATTAATATTTCGTTTCTTACACTACATACCGTAATTGTACTTTATCTATATAGGCGCTGGCTAGATGGTACATTTTCTACCTTCACATGCATGCAGATATCGACACCTTAGCTCTGTGTGTCCTGGTGATCCAGTGAATTCAAAATTTGCCATTGTGGACACTAAAGATGGAAGGAAACCCATTCCTTGCTCTTCTATCCATCTTCTGTCAACCTGTTTGATGACGGTTTTTCCAATATGGAGAGCAACATAAACAGTTAGGTATAACATGAATATTATGAAAGCCCCTATAATTCTGACCACCACAAGGACACTGGGCACAAAGACAAACGATCCCCGGCGACAGGACACTTTCCGACCAGATCACATGTGATGTACACTGATGTAAGCACATAGATGGAATTTCCTCTTACCCAAGACTGTTTCTTCAGTTAAAAACTCTATTCTCTATTAATCTTCATGGAACATATACCAAAGAAATGTAAAATCTTTTACGTGTTTCCCATGACACACTTCCGTCCTCATACCCTTATGGGTCATCAATGTTACAAAATGACACAGCAGGTCAGATCCCTGACCACCACTCCTTTCATTCTCTCAGAGCGCAATAGCTCCATGGGAATAAATGGAGTGGCAGGCGAGTGTACATAATGACGGTACTCCAGTCAAAGGAGTATAAAAGCTCCCCCATTCTCCCAATTGGTGCGGGTCCCAGCAGTCTGACCTCCACTGATCAAAAATCAAAATGTCATCACCCTTTCAGAAAGATAGGGGATAACTTGTTTTCACTGGTCAATTCCTTTAATCTGTAATAATCAATATATATATTATTTATATTATAATTTACTTATAAGACTTGGTATTAACTCTTCTTACTCTTGATGACTTTTGAATATAAAATGCCAGTCTTGATCACCTCTAAGTATTCATTATCTAAACCCACCTCTAACAAGCCCAATATTTGGCACAGATTGAACATTTTAGAAATGGAACTAGAAGAAGAACAAGAACAAGAAAAAGAACGTGAACGAGAAGAACAAGAACAAGAAGAAGAAGAACAACAAGAACAACAAGAAGAACAACAAGAACAACAAGAAGAACAGCAAGAAGAACAAGAACAAGAAGAAAAAGAACAAGAACAAGAAGAATAAGAACAAGAAGAAGAAGAACAAGAAAAACAACAAGAAGAACAACAAGAAGAACAAGAAGAAGAACAAAAAGAACAAGAGTAAGAACAAGGATAAGAAGAACAAGAAGAGAAGAACAAGAAGAAGAACAAGAAGAAGAACAAGAACAAGAAGAAAAACAACAAGAAGGAGAACGAGAACAAGAACAAGACGAACAAGAAGAAGAACAAGAAAAAGAACAAGAACAAGAAAAACAAGAAGAAGAACAAGAAAAACAACAAGAAGAACAAGAAGAAGAACAAGAGTAAGAACAAGGATAAGAAGAACAAGAAGAAGAAGACGAAGAAGAAGAAGAACAAAAAGAAAAAGAACACACAATCAATAGCACACACAAATCATTTTTCAGACTGATTATTAAATATCCAACCCCACAGATTTTCGATTATTTTTATGGTTCAGTTTATTGGGGGTTTTAGCTAATATTTGACTCGATTGTAAGATTCCTGTGCACTGACTTCACATCAAAGGAGAAAAAGAATTGCACATTTAAAATTAATATATTTTACAAAGTGTGTGTAACGGAGCTGAATAATATACATCAAATAACTAAAAGGTTCATACTCCACTAAATGTGCCCATCATTTTATGATTTGCCTAATTGGAATAATTGAATGACAAAGGTGGCAATAGCCATGACTTAGATAACTCTATGGGTACTAGCTGGGATTAATTTTGCAAGAAGAAAAAGTGCTATCCCTGGGGTGCTTCATGCCACCTCTTAACATGACTTGTTACACCCCTTCTTTTTACAAGGGTGGATTTCCCAGTGAAGAGCCATTTGCCATGTACTCTACCAATGAAGAAGAACCTGATTTTCAACCCCTTCTTACAATAACGATGATGCCAGACTAAAGATCCCCATACACATTTGTCAGTAGGTGACAAAACCTGCTGATACCAGTGGGATCAACTGACAGTGTAAAGTGTGTGGGGGATCTTCCAACTTTCCCCCCGAAAGGTGATGTTAGACGGTAGAAGGATTCAGCATGTTGGATTTCCAACGGCTCATCCTTTTGTTTTCTGCGGCATAAGCCGCTAACAGAACAGTCTGTCAGTGGCTCTTTCTTAGAGAATACAGGAGCACTCTTTCTTATGAAGGAGCTGGAGGAGATGGCCGTCAGCTGAATTATTCGTACAATTGCTATCTAATATGTATAGATTGACTTAAAAGGGGATCGAAACGCGTCGGATTAAACAGATAACTTCAACCAGACACTCTTGTCTTCTGGTCATCTTGGCAGCAGCACCTTGGCAGGGCACTTCGCCCTGTGTTTGCTTGTTTTGGACCGCGGTGACCCGTGGATATGTGGATCCAGCAGCAGCTGCCTATTGAACACTTAAACTGGTTGTGTGTTTACCCAACCAGATCAGGTGAGCAGATTCCACCACTAAACATATCCACTCTCCATATTTAGGAGATAAGACCCTATTGCGCATTTTGTCTCACATTTTAGGTTAAAAAGGGACCTGTCACATGTCCCCCCCCCCAAAAAAAAAATAGCTTGTTACCCCCATGCTCGCCTGATCCTGCCAATGCTTTCAGTTTGTTATTTTGTCACTGTGTTGCAGAGACATGCCAGGTATGCTTGGGATCCTACAGAGCATTTCACAAAAGCTTTCTCAGAGGGTTTGTAGTCTCCACCCCTATGACACTGCCCAATTACCTCAAGGCACCATCTGAACATGATTGAACAGGTGGGGTGGTAGGACCGGCTGGGACTTGCTAGTGAAAAGCTTCTT
Source organism: Allobates femoralis (assembly GCA_033576535.1). NCBI lineage: Eukaryota > Metazoa > Chordata > Amphibia > Anura > Aromobatidae > Allobates > Allobates femoralis. Next base: position 200,040,148 of record JARQOC010000011.1, on the reverse strand, counting down.
AGTATAAATTGTCCGGCAAGTGAAATGCATCCTCGTCTGACTCTATGACAGTCCGTTCAATGCTCCCCAACCTTACCCTAAATAGTTCCAATGGGCACCAGCATTCTAATCTACTCCATGGCCATTGTGCCCTATTCCCCCAAGTACAACCGATTCTAGAAAGACTTTTAGTATACAATGTAAGTGGCAGACAAGTCCAGATTCCTCCAGGCTCTTTTTAATGTCTTAGAAGATGTAATTTGCTTTGTGCACACTGTAATCACAGATTCTGCATGTGCTGTGAGCCGGTTAACCTCCTCCGATGTAAATGGACTGGAAATAAATACAATCAATCATACTCGGGACAGAGTACAAGTGGCTCTCGCTCAGTAGCGCTTGGATGCGATTGTTTCAAGGTTAGTTACCCAGTATCCAGAACATAGATCTCAGGAACAAAAGCACTTATGTGCGAGCAACTGCATTATAGATGGTAAGGCTTTCGGTATATATTTGGAACATTTTCCAGGACCCCATAGGGTTCAAGTAAGAAAAGAAAAAACAGGGGCGCAATGAAGAAGCGTAGGCTCTTATGGGAGTTAGGGGGCCGGGGGCTACTAACCTAGAGGGGTGGTGCACCCCTGCACAACCCCGGTGAAGACAGTCAATGCTGTTGAAACACATTGTGAAGCTGTAAAGGGAACCATTGACCAATAAAGGTTTGCCAACCATTAATGTTCTATGCCATCAACCCCCTTCCTAAGTGCTTCGACTAGACCGGTGCATTTCTTTTCATTATCCCATAGGGTTCTTCTGGAAATGAGGATGCATTACTACAGTTATTCACTTCCACCTAATACAGGGCTAGAACTGGCCTTTGATATGAAATGATTGATATGACCAGGCGACAAAACTTTTGTCTTGCCAAAATCTGACCATTCTGTGTTCATTAAAATGACCAATATTTCAGCATTGATGCCAATTTATTTTCTTAACCTAAACCACGTTTCGGAGGGTTTCAGCTTTCAAAAGAGTAATTTATACAATGGATGAATTTAACATCAGGTTATAAGCTTTTATTAACATAACATGGAGACGCAACATAACTTCTGTCAGGGACTGTATTCATGTATCTGAGTATATAAAACTAAACACAACATATATTCAACCATTGTTCTACTACATGTGATGCCTAGTGTTATGTGCTCAGCTACATAAGGTGCACATTCTTATATGTTCTACAGCTTAAAACTAGGCAGCTAATGAAGCCGATCATATCATATTAGGCACTTCATATAACTGAGAATATATCAAGAGGCATTTTATGCAGCTGAGCATATAACATTGAGCACGAACTGTAAATAAGCATAAAATAAGGCACTCAATGTAGCTGAACAAAAAAGTGTTGGCACCAAATAGCAAGAGAAATAAGTAATAAACGCGTCACCTATTTTATAAGTGAACATATTTGTACAGATGCTATTGACAAGAATTTTTTTCACTGGATGTCGGTGACAATCCATCCAAGCCAAACAGGCAGAGAAATAAAAAAAAGATGTCCATACATTTTGTGATCTGTAATAATGAGAAATTACACACTTACTAAAATGTATGTAATACTACCTACAAAAGCCTTTTTGTTGGTGATGAAGCTCCAGACACTAGTCTCCTGCATTGCTCAGGTGGATTTTGGCCCATTCTTCCACCAAATCACTCTTCAGATCCTGCAGGTGTGGATCCTTCTATGATCTCTGAGCTTTAGTTCCTTCCATAAATTTCCTATTGGAATCAGCTCGGTGATTGGCTCGGCCAGTCTAGCAGCTTTATTTTCTTTCTCCGAAACCAATTGAGAGTGTCCTTGGCTGTGCGATTGGGATTATTGTTTTGCTGAAATGTCCCCCCTCCGTTTCATCTTTACCATTCTGGTTGTTGGCAGATTTTTATTAAGAATGTCTCGGTACGTTTGTCCTTTCATTCTCATTTCAATCATATGAAGTTTGACAGTGCCATATGCTGAAAAACAGCCCCACACCTTAAAAGTCACACCTCCAAACTTTACTTTTGGTATGGTGTTTGACCTCAACATGGTGTGTATTATGGCATACAAAGAGTTCAATTTTGGTCTCAGCTGACCAAACTATATTCTCCTACTATTTCACAGACTTGTCTAAATGTTGTTGACTAAACTTTAAAGGTGCTTAAACACACTTGTTTGTTCAGCAATGGAGTTCTGCATAGTGATCGTGTATACAGGCCTTGAAAGTTGAGTGCATTACTTATTTTCTTTGAAACAATTGTATTCCTGCTGGGGACGGTGATGAGGGGCAGCGTAGATGGTAAGCCCTCCATTGGTAGGGCTGGGTGTCCCCGGGGCAGGTGTAGTGGGGCTGCGTACTCTGGATGCTGCATCGGCTTTTCTCCTGCAGCTTCTCCAGCCAGCACGCAGGGACAGCAAGGCAGCTCCACAGGTGGAGGCTCTGCTGCAGTCTCAGGCACATTTGAGCTTACCGGGTACTTTTCTTTTCAAGTTCTTTAGCAGCAGGTTACAGTTCTTACAGTCTCATTTCTTACAAGTCAGCATTGCTCCAGGCACCCGGGTTCTACTACGGCTCAGATGGTTCCTCTGCGTTGCCTCCGTCAAGGTACCCGTCAGGCCCTACTTGTCTCTCTTTCTCTGTCCTCGCTCACAGGTTCGGTCTGGCTGTCATGGGCTCTTTAGTGATGATTCCCTCTGCTTTAGGGTCACTAGCCCTAGTAGAATGGCTGTGCTCCTACTCCGTGGCGGTAGGTAGGTCGCGGACCATATAGTCTCCGCACCACACCGGTGTGTCCTGTGATTAGGGTCTTAGAGTCTCCCTGGTCACCTCTGCAGAGCCGGCTCTCTGGCTGTCGTGGCCTAGCCCTCCAGTGACCCAGGTGTGATTTGGGCTCTTTCTGTCTCACTGGCTCTCAGCTTTGGGTTCCTCTGGTCAGCAGGGTGTTCGTGGTTGCTGGGCCCGTTGTCCTCCCATTTCTCTGTCAAGCTTTGGGATATCTTGGCTTGCGGCTGTCTTTCCCCTCACCTCCGGCTATGGAGCGAGCTTTCTCCCTTGGAAATACTTCCTCCAAGGTTCTGCGTCCTCCAGGGAACCTCTCCTCCTGGGACTTCTCCTGTTCTTTCTGACCGCCTCTAACTTGGTGTTCCCATGTTTAATTACAGTTCCTCCACCCACTTGTCCAGTTCCTCCTTCACTCCTCCCGCACTGCTCTTAACCCCTGCTACCCCTTGCCTAACTTAGAGTCCTAGGTGTAGGGTCAGTGTGTGTCGGTGTGTGGGTGTTCCTATGGTCAACTGTCGTCCTTGTCTGGCTGTAGTTTACGCTGTGGCCACCCTGGTCGCTGGGGCGCCACATCCATAGTGACTAAAAACTACACACACTTTACTTATGAAACGGTTCAAACACCGTTTCCCTTTGCTGATGACAGGTTTCACAGTTAGTTTCTCATAAGGCAGTAATATTTTTAGTACAATCTGGCTCTTCTGTTATGGTTGCAGATAAGATCACACCGGGTACCAAGAGGTTTGGGAGGGAGAACCTGGCATTTTGCTGTCCCCAAAGTATTCAACCTCACGAGTCAATGTACATTGCTGTGATTGGACAACCTTACTCAGCAATGCTACTTCTCCAGGATCACTCCTTGAACCTATCCCCAATGTCAGTGATCATCAGTCAACACTGAACCTGCAACTGTCCTCACTGTTCAGTCTGGCCTGCTTGATGGAGGGATGCTCTCTGGTCCCTCAATTCACCTCTTAGGAGCAGTTGCCATCTTTTCCTGGTCACCTTTACTTCCTTCTGTAAATACTTGTGCTTTACGCTCACACCGGCACACCACAACGTGGTTTCTTTTTCCTAATAATATAAACAGCTCTGAACTGTGAACTCTCAAAACCAGAAAATACCCAACATTATATCCTCTTCACTGTGGGCCGGCTTCTTCAGTTAACTCCTTCAGTCCTGTCACTATACCCGGAGACCTACACTTCCTCTTCTGGCTAGGGAACCTAGGACTGGTGACACCCAATGGTGGTTAACAGCACTGTACCCATAAACACACACAGGGGATTTAAACATATTACTCCACTATACATATAAGTACACATAAAACAATGTCTTCAGGGAGTAGGTCACACTCCACTCTCTTACATAAAAATAAATATATTTGATGCTACTATTCTTTCAGATTATATGACTGGAGTATTGACCACCAATGTATAGAAAAGAATCTAAAAAAGAATCTTTACAATTTGAATACTTTCTATTTACAAGATTAGGCTATTCACACACATGTAATCATCAGCTCCTCCGTGGAGCACTGTCTACACTGCTCACCATTCCCACCGCAGTTACCAGCAACAGTGCATGATGAGGTCACAGCGTGATGACCCCATCACAGACTGTTGCATATTGGACCGGCGGGAGATGCAGTCATGCACTGCTTAGTATAAGGGAAGGGAAAGGGGGTATTTTGCACTGCAGTGTGCTTTGTACTAAAATCACTGCTGTTCCTCCGGCATCCCTGAGCAGTCGCTTGGACACAGGCTCAGGAGGCAAATGCATTCCTGCCCCCCCGGTCCAGCCCGCCCCTGCTATCCAACCAGCTAGAGAAGACCGAAAAGGTCAACACCAACAACTGTTTGGTTTTCTCTAAATTGCTCCATTTAGATAAGTGGGCACTTATTTCCCTGGAGTTCTACTTTAATTATGAGAGATTTTCTTCAAAGTAAAATCTATAAAGTCTGAAGAACTTCATAAATTTCATGGAGTGACCTACTTTGTAATATCCCAAAACAACATAATCACCGGATTATTTGTTTCTCCGGCGTGTATGATGCTGTAATAAAGAACTTGTGAAATCCCTCAAAAGGATTAGAAGCCATTAACAAAACAGGATACATGGACTGAGATAAAGAGATGAGTCTGAGACGATCCAGTTGGCTCAGTCTTGGTTCATGAACCGCTCGTAGGATACAGAATAACTTGTAACCTTTGCTTGTTTGCAGTCCATTCATGCTTAAACTAAATGCATTATGAGCAGGTGACTACCAGCTGTTTACTACTGACGCACAAAAAGCAATGATACATTTCATGTCGCTGCATAAAACCAAACAAATCACAAATCCCTGGATTCCTCGTGATCCAAATGTCTCCACTCAGCCGTGGTGAGTTCTCGCTTCCACAATGCACAATTTCAGATTAACAATCAGATTAGATTTTTCTCTTGAATGGGTAAACCAAACATGGAAAAAGAATTGTATCAACCTGTAAACACTTCGGCAGTGCAATAATATAAAAAAAAGGACAAAAGTTCAGCTGCCATATGGGTGCCGGTCTGCAGCGGCTCTACGTATCTCGGTAGCAGGGAACGAGCCACATAGATTTCTGGTTGCTAAGAGGAAACAATTGAACCTAGATTAATGGCAACATCTAGAGAAAAACATAGTAGCGCAAGAGTCATGTTGTTTTCTGGCACGTCTAAAGCCTTTTTAACATCTTCCTTTAAACACTAATTTGTTTATTTTCTCTATATGAATAAATCCAAATTCCTTCAATTATTTCTTACTAGTAAAAAGGCCCGATGCAATTGCATCGGGAGCAGGGTGAAATGAATTGTGTGTATACAGGCGGGTCAGTGGTAGCAGAGTATACAGGGGGCTCTGTGGGTAGCAGAGTATACAGGCGGCTCTGTGGGTAGCAGAGTATACAGGCGTGTGTGGTGTGTTGGCAGAGTATATAGGTGTCTGTGGTGGCATAGTATACAGGCATCTGTGTGTTGGCAGAGTATACAGGTGTCTGTGGTGGTGGCGGCAGAGTATACAGGCGTGTGTGGTGGTGGGGCAGAGTATACAGGCGTGTGTGGTGGTGGGGGCAGAGTATACAGGCATCTGTGGTGGTGGCGGCAGAGTATAGAGGCGTCTGTGCTGGTGGCGGCAGAGTATACAGGCTTCTGTGCTGGTGGCGGCAGAGTATACAGGCGTCTGTGCTGGTGGCGGCAGAGTATACAGGCGTCTGTGCTGGTGGCGGCAGAGTATACAGGCGTCTGTGCTGGTGGCGGCAGAGTATACAGGCGTCTGTGCTGGTGGCGGCAGAGTATACAGGCGTCTGTGCTGGTGGCGGCAGAGTATACAGGCGTCTGTGCTGGTGGCGGCAGAGTATACAGGCGTCTGTGCTGGTGGCGGCAGAGTATACAGGCGTCTGTGCTGGTGGCGGCAGAGTATAGAGGCATCTGTGGTGGTGGCGGCAGAGTGTACAGGCGTGTGTGGTGGCGGCAGAGTGTACAGGCGTGTGTGGTGGCGGCAGAGTATACAGGCGTGTGTGGTGGTGGCAGAGTATACAGGCGTGTGTGGTGGTGGCAGAGTGTACAGGCGTGTGTGGTGGCGGCAGAGTGTACAGGCATGTGTGGTGGCGGCAGAGTATACAGGCGTCTGTGCTGGTGGCGGCAGAGTATAACAGGCGTGTGTGGTGGTGGCAGAGTGTACAGGCGTGTGTGGTGGCGGCAGAGTGTAGAGGCATGTGTGTGGGGCGGCAGAGTATACAGGCGTCTGTGCTGGTGGCGGCAGAGTATACAGGCGTCTGTGCTGGTGGCGGCAGAGTATAGAGGCATCTGTGGTGGTGGCGGCAGAGTGTACAGGTGTGTGTGGTGGCGGCAGAGTGTACAGGCGTGTGTGGTGGCGGCAGAGTGTACAGGCGTGTGTGGTGGCGGCAGAGTGTTACAGGCGTGTGTGGTGGTGGCAGAGTGTACAGCATGTGTGGTGGTGGCAGAGTATACAGGCGTCTGTGCTGGTGGCGGCAGAGTATACAGGCGTCTGTGCTGGTGGCGGCAGAGTATACAGGCGTCTGTGGTGGTGGCGGCAGAGTGTAGAGGCGTGTGTGGTGGCGGCAGAGTGTACAGGCGTGTGTGGTGGCGGCAGAGTGTACAGGCGTGTGTGGTGGTGGCAGAGTGTACAGGCGTGTGTGGTGGTGGGAGAGTATACAGGCGTCTGTGCTGGTGGCGGCAGAGTATACAGGCGTCTGTGCTGGTGGCGGCAGAGTATACAGGCGGGTGTGGTGGTGGCGGCAGAGTATACAGGCGTCTGTGGTGGTGGCAGAGTATAGAGGCGTCTGTGCTGGTGGCGGCAGAGTATACAGGCGGGTGTGGTGGCGGCAGAGTATACAGGCATGTGTGGTGGCGGCAGAGTATACAGGCGTCTGTGCTGGTGGCGGCAGAGTATACAGGCGTCTGTGCTGGTGGCGGCAGAGTATACAGGCAGGTGTGGTGTGTGGCGGCAGATCTGTACAGGCGTGTGTGGTGGTGGCAGAGTGTACAGGCGTGTTGGTGGTGCAGAGTGTAACGGGCGTGTTGGTGCGGCAGAGTATACAGGCGTGTGTGGTGGTGGCGGCAGAGTATACAGGCGTGTGTGGTGGTGGCGGCAGAGTATAGAGTGTCTGGGAGGCGGCAGAGTATACAGGCGTGTGTGTGTTGGCAGAGTATACAGGCGTCTGTGTGGTGGCATAGTATACAGGCGTCTGTGGGTGGCCGGCAGAGTATACAGGCGTGGTGGTGGTGGCGGCAGAGTATACAGTGTGTTTGGTGGCGGCAGAGTATAAGGCTGGTGTTGTGTTGGCAGAGTATACAGGCGTCTTAGTGGTGGCATAGTATACAGGCGTCTGTTGGTGGCATAGTATACAGGTGTCTGTGTGGTGGGATAGTATACAGCATCTGGTGGTGTCAGAATAAGAGTGTCTGTGGTGAGGTCCTGCAAGGCAGGGTTAAAAAAAAAAAAAAAAAGATTATGCTCACCTCTCCCCGAGCCCGGATCTCCCGGCGTACTCCGCTTAGGCTCCGCGTGGCTGTGCAGGCTCCCGGTGCCTGCAGTGGTCTTCTATCTACTGTACTCAAAGGACCTGTGTGATGTCAAGATCACGTGACTCGATTTGCCTGGAGTAAGCTGGTGTCACGTGACTCTGACATCACCACAGGTCCTTGAGTGCAGTAGATAGAAGACCACTGCAGGCACCGGGAGCCTGCAGAGCCACCGGGAGCCTAGCGGAACACGGCGGAAGACGGCGGAACTCCGGGGGGCTCGTGGAGAGGTGAGGATTTTTTTTTTTTAAACTGTAGAGCGCTGCGGCTCGTGATAGACGCTGCGCGTAAATCACTCGCAGTCGCGCAAAGGAGAGTCATGGGATTGGCTACAGTGCCCAACTCTGATTATGTAAGTAGAAATACTTTTACAGTGTTTGGCGCAGTCAGACGGCCGTATATAACACGGATGATGATCGCAACGCAATGCTCAGACTGGCCACCGAGCGTGAACAGCGGTAGAGAGATACATGAAGTCACACTCAGGTCAGGAGAGCCGCGGCCAGTCCAAGCATTGCGATACGATCATTGTCCACATTACCGGCCATCATGACGTGCCCTATAGTGCCACTCAAAAGTTTGGCACACCTATAATGGTTTTCTTTTTGGAATGAGAACATGTAAATTCAGACTGAAGCAGCAAAACCAGAGCACCTTGTTACTTTGCAGTAACTCAGCATCCAACCCAACCCAAACTATCTCAATTAGTTGAGGCCAAGTGACTGTGGAGACATGTTAACTGATGCAGCCTTCATCCCTCTCTTTCTTCATCACATAGCCTTAAATATCCAGGAATTTTCTTGTTGTCTTTGTCCTGTTGCAACACAAATGATTGGTCCCATCAAAACAGATTGGACGGCATGCTGTAGCACAATAATGGGGTGTCCATGATGAGTAAGTGTGCCATAAACTTGGAACAAACAGTATCGCTAGCAAAGCATCGCCTCACCATCACTCCACCTCCTCCAGGCTTTAGGCATCACATATGTAGAAGCCATCCAGTCACATTTCCTGCATCTAAGAAAGACATGGCAGCCAGTGATGGTTAAGTAGCAAGCACAGTGTGCACCTGAGCTGTCCCTCAAGCTGGGGGTCCCTAGTAAAATCCCTATCCCCAATATTACTCCTTAAAGTGGGGATGCCAGGGTCTCGTAATTTGTTAGGTTTCTGGCTACGAGTCTCCTACATGTCCCCAAATGGACTAAAGGTGTAGGAGAGCAAGGAAAAACACAATCAACTTAGTCAAGTCAACAGATATGAAAGGACTTCAAAATCATCTCCATATGGAAGCGGAGCTACAGCTAAAGTAATGAACACCACTTAAAAAGGGGAACAATCTCCTCCAATGAGGTCAGAATAGAAATTCTATATCAAAGAGTGAGGCCAGGGACAGATACATATAATGGAAAGGAGAGATAATCATAAGCTACAGCTGGAATGATGGCTAAGAGAATTTTCAGCCAGCAGGGAAGGGGTCCTTAAACCCTTCAGCATAGAATATAAAATACATCAGCCATCACATTTGTCTCCTGTGCCTTGGAGACTTTTGACAAGTTTGGGACCCAAGTCTCATTCCTTCATTGAGACTTTATATTAAATGTATTTCTTTCTTTTCGCAGTGCAGGAGTTAATGACAATTTTTGTTGTTAGTAAAGTCCTTAGGAGCACTACTCAGGTGAGACTACATTTTGACCACTCCCATCTTCTTTATATGGACACATGATCTAACATTCCTGGCTGGTGATTGAACTTAATTCGTAGCCAAACTTCTGGGTGGAGCAACCTTTTCTGGGGAGCTGACCATTTCCAAGCTGTCTGCTGCCTATGAGAGTGGCAGCAGCCGTGAAGTTGTGTTGGCATTTCCCCTGTCTGTCTTCCTTACCTTCTTGTTGGTTTTAGTGCAGCGGTGGGGACTAGTACTACCGCCGGCCATCTCCATAGTAAGGGTTAACATCAGAGCAAGGGACTAGGTTTCCAGCTCGGTGATTGGTGTGAAAGAACCCGTATAGGGATGGTAGGGAGATCAGGGCACAAGTTCAGCTGAGTGTAGGAAGTCTCTCTTTCCCCCATCCCCAAGGAGCAGGGCACTTCCTATTGTATTTGTCCCCCTATGTGTTCCCCATGTTTTGTAGTTTCATGTTGGGCGCCAGTGTCACGGACTGTATCCAGATGCACCCTACATTAGTAAAACAACAGTTAAGTGAGCTCTATAGAAAGCCTCCGATAGATTAAACGCTGAGACCTCCTGACCCAAGGTCCTCCAGAGGTGACATCAGGATGTGACATACTCGTGACATTAAGACCAAAGATCTCAAATTTTGACTCATCGGCCCACACTACAGATTTTTACTTATCTAAGGTCCAGTTCATTTGTTGCTTGGCCCCAACAAGTCTTATTCTTTGCGGCTCTCAGTAGTGCATTTTTTGCAGCAATTTGACTATAAAGTTATTTGAAGTCTCCTTTGGACAATTAATTTCGAAACATACTGTATCTGCCACTTGTTGTCTGTGCATCATTTATGACTACCGTTTTCTGAGTTGCTATCAATTTGCCGTTTCTGAGGCTGGCAAGTCTGATGAACTTATCCTCTGCAGCAAGGGTTGTTCTTGGTCTTCCTTTCTTTGGCCAATCCTGGAGAGAGACAGTTTCCTCATAGTGATTGTAGATATCCTCAATTGCAATCATTAAAGCCATCCAAGTGCTAGCATTTGTCCAGATTGACTGACTTAATGTTTTTAAGAGTGGAATGATGTTTCTCCTTACTTAGTTGAGTGTTCCTTGCCATGTTATGACTTAAAATATTTGAGGAATAGGGCTGTATTCCAATACTGCTGCTGCGACACACACCTGATGGTCACAAACACTTCTATCAGTGACTGATCAGTACTGGAGCTCAAAGATATCCACATAGACAAATTTAAAAGGAGTTGTCTGAGACTTTTAAATTGATGGCTTTATACTAAGGATAGGTCACCAATAACCTATCGACGGTGGTGCAACACTCAGCACACCCACCAATCAGCTGTTCCCGATGCTGGTTTCCACTGCCCACTAAACAGCTGTTACTGCGGCCGGTTCCCATTGCTTTCCGATTAGGTAGTCTCAGTGCTCACCGATTAGCTGTTCCTGGTGTTGGTTCCCAGTGCTCACCGATTAGCTGTTCCCGGTGCTAGTTCCCAGTGCTCACCGATTAGCTGTTCCCGGTGCTGGTTCCCAGTGCTCACCAATTAGTTGTTCCCGATGCTGGTTCCCAATGCTCACCAATTAGCTGTACCCGAAGCTGGTTCCCAGTGCTCACTGATTAGCTGTTCCCGATGCTGATTCCCAGAGCTCACTGATTAGCTGTTCCCAGTGCTGGTTCCCGGTGCTCACCAATTAGTTGTTCCCGGTGCTAGTCCCCAATGCTCACTGATTAGCTGTTCCTGATGCTGATTCCCAATGCTCACCAATTAGTTGTTCCTGGTGCTGGTTCCTAATGCTCACCGATTAGCTGTTCCCGGTGCTGGTTCATAATGCTCACCAATTAGTTGTTCCCGGTGCTGGTTCCTAATGCTCATCGATTAGCTGTTCCCGATGCTGGTTCCCAATGCTCACCAATTAGTTGTTCCCGGTGCTGGTTCCTAATGCTCATCGATTAGCTGTACCCGATGCTGGTTCACAGTGCTCACCAATTAGCTGTTCCTGGTGCTGGTTCCCAATGCTCACCGATTAGCTATTCCTGGTGCTGGTTCCCAATGCTCACCAATTAGTTGTTCCCGGTGCTGGTTCCTAAAGCTCATCGACTAGCTGTACCCGATGCTGGTTCACAGTGCTCACCAATTAGCTGTTCCTGGTGCTGGTTCCAAGTGCTCACCAATTAGTTGTTCTCGATGCTGGTTCCCAATGCTCACCAATTAGCTGTCCCCGAAGCTGGTTCCCAGTGCTCACTGATTAGCTGTTCTCGGTGCTGATTCCCAGAGCTCACTGATTAGCTGTTCCCGGTGCTGGTTCCCAGTGCTCACCAATTAGTTGTTCCCGGTGCTAGTTCCAAATGCTCACTGATTAGCTGTTCCCGTGCTGGTTCCCAGTGCTCACTGATTAGCTGTTCCCGGTGCTGGTTCCCAGTGCTCACTGATTAGCTGTTCCCGATGCTGGTTCCCAGTGCTCACTGATTAGCTGTTCCCGGTGCTGGTTCCCAGTGCTCACTGATTAGCTGTTCCCGGTGCTGATTCCCAGTGTTCACCAATTAGCTGTTCCTGGTGCTGGTTTCCAATACTCACCAATTAGCTGTTCCGGGTGCTGGTTCCCAGTGCTCACCAATTAGTTGCCCCCGATGCTGGTTCCCAATGCTCACCAATTAGTTGTCCCGGTGCTGGTTCCTAATGCTCACCGATTAGCTGTTCCCGATGCTGGTTCCCAATGCTCACCAATTAGTTGTTCCCGATGCTGGTTCCCAATGCTCACCAATTAGTTGTTCCCGGTGCTGGTTCCCAATGCTCACCAATTAGTTGTTCCCAGTGCTGGTTCCTAAAGATCATTGATTAGCTGTTCCCGATGCTGGTTCACAGTGCTCACCAATTAGCTGTTCCTGGTGCTGGTTCCCAATGCTCACCGATTAGCTGTTCCCGGTGCTGGCTCCCAGTGCTCACTGATTAACTATTCCTTGTGTTTTGGACTATATATGTCACATATATGCAGACACCCACCCACCCATCCAGCTGCCAATTGAGGTGATAACAAATCATCAAGGTGGTTCCAGTGGTCAGATCGGCAATGATCTGATAGTGCGGACTAACACTAAGGAGACCTCATTTAATTTTGAACAATTTTGCAATAGAAACCATAGTGGCAGGCACAAGCCTTTGGAATTAACAAGTGACACTGGTTTCCAGGCACCTCTATAGAGAATTGGAGAAATAGCATCTTAAAATTATTACATAAGGACTTTCCCTTTAAGCCTTGCTATCATTATCATACACATGCAGAACAAGCTCAGTGTTATCTGAGGCTGATTCACCTGTATGATCCTCCGCTCAGTTTCTAACCTCATCTGACCCGAGTCCTGTCATACTGTGTATCTACGCAGCATAAGACGGATGATAAGTACCATCATAGGAGATACCATCCATGGACCGCAGCCTGTCTACTGAAAGCAGCTGAGACAATCAGGGGAAGGAAGAGAAAGAACATGAAATTGTACCCATTATTAGCCTTGTATAAAAGTGACATTTTCTTATATGTCAATATTTACATAAATACAAGAGAGAGATGGAAATGTTTTATTTTTAGGATTATTGCCTCTACGAGATGAAGCGTTTTTAGAAGTAGGAATACTAAATCGAGCATAACACTGATTTACTATTATCACCAAGTCATTAAATGGATTTCCAGGATTAGAATAAAAACTACACACATGGGCAATGGGATGTCCCGTTGCATGGCGCAACACAGAGGTCATAACGGGGATGGATAGGGAGAGGACGGCCCTGATGATAGGGAGACGGGGGATGGGACACCTCCTAACACTAGCGCCCCATACATCCCTATACGGTCCTTCCCTCCATCGCCATCACGTGTCACATGCCCTCCACTCATCCTGTATAGTGCCGAGGCCAGTGACTATACTAGACTTCACCACTACTGTAATAACACATAGGGGAAAGAAGACAGACAGAGGGGACACAGATAAAAGGATATGCAACAAACTTCACAGCTGCAGGCGATTCAGCTCCAATAGCTTCCAAAGACTTCCTCTCTCCAATGGTGGACAGTTCAGAATCATTTCTATCCTATACACGGCATCAGGTGATTCAACATGTGACTATTTAAAAAAGGAAGAGGAGTGGTCACAAAACGGCTACACCTGAGATAGAACTAAAAAACTAAAAGCAAGGAAATACTCTTTAACCGTTGCTGCACTAAAATAATGCAAATGTGTTTAAAAGCAGTCTCACAAGGCAATGTGAGCAGGGCTGGTCCCCTGGCCAGACAGGGGGCCCACTCACACTGTATGACACACAGCACGTGTATTCATTTTCCCTGGCCCTGCATGCTTCTTCTGCTGCTGCCACCTGGCCTCACCCATCATTTCCTTTTTGAGTGCCTTCACTAGTTCCTCCGATTTGTGTTCCATTGTGGAACACATATAGGAGGACGAACAGAGTTCATTCCTATATGCATTCCACAGTGGAATGAATGCCACCCAGCACCGCATCAACTCTCCTCTATGAAGTGTGGAGTGGAGCACGAGCAGAGAATGGACTCACCCTACAGCACAAGGGGAAATAGCGCATAGGGGGAGAAGAGCATACAGGGGGAGAGATACAGCACACGGGGCGAGAGAGACAGCACACAGGGGGAGAGAGCTCATAGCAGAGAGCACATGAAGGTCAGAAGACAGCATGGGGGAGAGAGACTGAGCTCTCTCTCCCCCTGTGCTATCTTCTTCCTTTGTGTGCTCTCTCCTTTGAGCTCTCTCTCCCCCTGTGTGCTAAGTAGAGAGCATACAAGGGGAGAGGACAGCACATGGGGGAGAAAGATTGCACACAGAGGGGGAGCACACAGGGAGGAGACAGCTGAAAGGAGATAGAGCACACAAGGGAAGAAGACTGCACATAGGTGGAGAGAGATCACACAGGGGGAGACAGCTCAAAGGAGATAGACCACATGAGGGGAGAGGTCAGGACAGGGAGGATAGAGACAGCACATGGCAAGAAGAGAGCACAGGGGGAGAGAGCTCAAAGGAGAGAGCACACAGAGGAGAAGACAGCACAGGGGGGAGAGCATATATAGGGGAGATGCTCAAAGGAGAGAGCACATGAGGGGAGAGGTCAGGACAGGGAGGATAGAGACAGCAAACGGCAAGAAGAGAGCACAGGGGGAGAGAGCTCAAAGGAGAGAGCACAAAGAGGGAGAAGACAGCACAGGGGGGAGAGCATATATGGGGGAGATGCTCAAAGGAGACAGCACATGAGTGCATGGGGGAAATATTGCAAAGGGGAGAGATCAGAGGTTTAGCATCATCCACTTGATTGACAGCTGCAATACGTGACTCAGCCCCTGGAGAAAAACACTGCTTTTTGTAAAAATATTCTAGACCATCCCTTCACGGAATATTAAAAGCATGAGTGTCCGAGGTGGTAGTTTAGGAACGCACCCCATCACTTTTCAGTCCCTCTTGAGCTATCGAATGTACATTCATTAACACACCCCTGATTTCTCAACACTATCCCTAAAGCCATTAGTATAAATTGTGTGTTCTTTAAAATGATATTGGATTGGGCATCTTCAAATCAAATATGTCTGATTCTTCTTTCCCCTCTATTTGCCAGGGAAAATCAGAACCCCTTCATACAAGATAGATGGTCCTTTGGTCCTGATGAAATCGCTGGGTACAAAATATGTTGGGTTTTTCATTGCTGGTTGCAAGTCCCATTTATTATTGTGCAGAGATTGTTGGCAGATCTCTGGTTGCAGTGAAATCATGGACACATTGTTCTATTTTATGGCCGTGTACAAATGGAGCAATGTGTCCATGATTTCACTGCAACCAGAGATCTGCGAACAATCTCTGCACAATTATGTGTGTGTGTAACTGAGCCTTAAGAATTACTGTTGTGCTGGTTGGAAATGCCCTTTAAAATCAAATTATTTTGCAAAAACAATTGTCTCTCAAGAATCCGCTTCAAAGTTCACCTAAATCTTATAAAGTCATAAAAGTCACTGCTGGAGGAAAGGAAACAATTAATTCCACTAATGCAAAAAATAGCAATAGTAGTTTTTTAAAGAAATGCAACAAATGGAAAAAAGCTATTAATTAAGACCTATACATATAGTATAGAATAGGGAATGTATGTACGCTTGGTAGTAAATTACACTTTATGAGACATTTTGCAAAACATGTGTCCATCAGAAAGATGAGTAAAGGCAGGGAAAAAAAGGCAATTTAGGATTTGCACAAAATTCATGAGTTACAAGTGTGGCGCCCCTGCGGTCTGGCTGCCACAAATGGTATCTCTTTAACATCAATTGTGATGCCATGTCTGAGGAGAATTGGAGTTCCCTCTGCTGGAAGTCTGAAGCATCCAACACAGCCTGAACTCCAACTAGGAATCTGAGCACTGAAAGGCCGGTTTTGGGCTGTGACTTATCCTCTGGTTGGAGGGACGGGTTAGGTCAGTAAAAGTTAGGAGATATGTTCTAGGGAAGGCAGCATGATCTCCTTCCTAGAGGAACAACCTGCCTAGCGGGGTACCAGTCCCTAGGCTACTCAGGGGTTACAGAACCTGGTGGCAGAAACTGGGGGTTAGTGAGTTCCATGCTCGCCAGCCACTTAAGTGGTACTTTTCAAGGCATCAGTAATATAGAGGGTCAAAGAACTGCTGTAAGGCACAGCTATCTGCAGGACTTGCATTACCAACCTGGCAGAAGTTAATTTATAGCAGCTACAGAAGGAGTACAGCACAAAGGCACCTAGAAACCTACTTATTTACAGAAGTTAGCAGGAAAGCTATATTTCTCACCCAGCTGAGTTGACTACAGTTCTGATCAGAATGGCCAGACCACATGCCTGGTGGAGTTTGTGCTGCTTGAACATCTTCAGTAAAAGCTAAAGCAAAGAGACTGACTGTGTAGCTCTTTTCTATTTGTATCTCATCATTACTACTACCATCCTTATCATTACCATCCCCTGGTTGCCAGCCCTGGTTGGGAGGGGTTTAATATCTACACTGCCACTTCATCTATCTCCCTGTGATTGCTTGCAGTGCCAGCCATATCTGGCTGATTATCCCAACTGGCATCACAAACTATTTAGTTCTTTATTATTTTCAGTTCTCAATTTTTACTCTCCCTTTTCACTGTGAGCCAGGCCACAGCACCAGGCCACAGCACTGAGCACTGCCACCATGATCCTAACTACTGGCCTAGCTGCTGAGTACCATCCCTTAGCGCTCCATACAAGCACAATTTTGATACTTTGGTGCAAGAAAGTCGGCAAAAAGCCACAAGTCAAGAAAGAAAATTGATACAAAAAGGCAAAGGATGAATTGGACCCATAGAATTCAGGGAGAAAGCGGCTGTTAAACGACTGACTGTCAAGGCCAGATAAAGGTAGTGGAATACCTCCTAGTTAGTGATGATGAGCGAGCCCTACCATTCTCGAGTGCAAAGTACCTGAAGTGAGTTGGTAGACACTCGGATAAGCACAACTGGAGTACCTGAGTATAATGGAAGTCAATGGAACTTTTCCATAAAAATGCTTGAGTTTGGCATTGACTTCCATTATTCTCGGTACTTGAGTTGTGCTCTTCTGAGCGCCTGACTGCTCGTTACGAGTATGGAGCACCTGAGTATTGTAGTGCTCGCTCATCACTACTCCTAATTTATTAAACAGATAGATCTTCCATTTGGGTTCCTGGTGTGTAGTCATCTCTACTTTTCATATTCAAAGAGGCTGTTTGATATTAGAAAAACTATTTTTTCCTAAAAACAGCACCACTGGTCTACAGCATGTTTCTGGTATTGTAGCTTTATTAAATGGAACCTATTGTACATATACAGCTCCTAAATTGCAATAGCATTATACAGTATTATAAAGATGTCGCTCTCTCACAAAGATCCATTGAAGCATAAAGGGATGAGTAAAGGTATTAGCACACTCTTCCTGTGAAGATTCAGGTAGTCTTGCTCAATCTCCCAAGGAGTCATGTAGTTCCATGCGCTCCCACTACGTACATCATTAGAATGCAGCTACTCTAGAAACCAGCGCTTGCGCGGTGAGGCAATAAGTAATGGAGCCACCATCATCTGCGCATGCGCTGGATGCAACAACGCGCCCCAACCAGTGACATCAATCAAGCCAGGAGAAATATCCATTTCACGGGTTGCACATTACTATAATTTCTTATTTCTGCTACAAGAGACTTTTCAGAAAGTGACATCATGATTGAACTACTATACTATAGGGAGCAATATAGGGGCTGAATATGTGATGAGCCCCTTTAATTCACATGTGATTTCTGTTGTGGTCAGTGAGATCCGAGCTGAAGTTTTGCATTTTCAGTGACACAATGGGTTGAGGAGCATGTAAGAGGTGACGACCTGAATACCATACACACAGGTCACACTATATAGAGCTTTCTTCAAGGTTGTAATAGACAGTAACATGTTGTATATAACGCAACACAATAATACATTGAAAACGAAGGATAATCCAGGAAGAAGCCACCTAATCCTGGGTCTAAGGATGACTTTTCCCATGACATTTGCACATTCTCCTTTCAATTTATTAACCATTTACTACGAGAGGGCTACGCCATCTGCAATTCCTACTGAGCTATGAATGGACTGCACAGTATCTAAATATTGCACCACCGCTTCATCCTAGCATGAGGAAAGGTTTGCAAATTGACAGAATTATGGTATTTTGGTGGCATCCATAGAATTAGAATGTCCTACCCCCCAAGAAGATGTGAAGGGAGAAGTACCCGAGCAGCATGCACCATCCTTATTGTCTGCCAGAGGTTGGCAGCATGCTGCAGGGGTTAAAAAACAAAAAGCAACTGTGCCTCTCATCAGGCTCTGTGTTATTGTTTGCTTAAACTAAAGGATTTACTACCATAATGCTGTGATTGACACCTCACACTCAATGTACAGTCTCTATAGAGAGCCTGGTGTGGGCGGGGGTAGCTCTTCCAGCTCTCTACTTGGCTAAAACTAAATACTTAGAGTCAGAATGGCTGCACCTACCGTAGTGATCTATGCGATACGTCGTTGGAGTTAGGATTTGTTTGCCTTCCTCATTTTGCTGTCAGATGAGGTAGAAAAAACTGCAGACAGATTCCCTTTAAAGCTGTGTAGATCAAGCCGCCATTAGGATTAATTGCAATGACCTCTGAATTTAAGGTTGATCCCATTTGATTGATAATGTGATAACTAGAAAATCTGCTATTCACTTTATTTAAAATTATGTGTCATGCCCCACAAAATCATGTGTGTTACAAAGCAGCTCTATAATGGTAATCACCAGGTGATAAAACCTTTAGTTTACTAAACAATAGCACACACTCTGATAAGAGAGGCACAGTTGACTTTTATTTTTTAACCCTTACAGCACGACATAGCAAAATCCTGCTGACAGATTGCCATTAAATGGGATGTCCCTGATTTGGAGGAGGTGGGAGGGGAGAGTCAAAAAAACCCCGAAAGCCTGGGTGAGGACTCCCAACTACCCATAGCTACCCTTGCGCTATCACAGCTCTGGTCATTCTATACATTTTTAGTAACAATTTTATTGGTATGGTGGCAATTCCAAAAAATAAGCAAAATTCCTATCTCTGCAACATTTTTGGAATAAAGAGAAACCTCTTATTAGATTTGATCATTCTGATATATCCATAATATTGCCAATTATCATTATAATCCGTACCCCACAATATTCTAATGAATAGAATAGCCACTAGCCCTCACATACCTCCACCACTTTCCTTATCACCACCTGTTAGAATCATTTTTCCTTATTCAAGAAGATTCCTTCAGCCAATTGTCTTCAGTATTGTAATAAATGAATCCTCTTCGCATTCCTCAAGGCACATCCAGATGCATAAATCACCTGAATAGACGGATGCACTTTTCCGAAACAATGAGCCTTAAATGAATGCATTAGTATAAATGTTTTCTCCCTACGTGCTGCATGTGCCGGGCGACCACCTGTTTGAGGAGCAGGAATTCAATAGTAGATTTCTCTATTTTTGGTTGTAGCAGAAGATCACAAAATTCTCCAAGAGTGTGATGAAAACTCCTATCATATGTATATATATAATGGCTGACACTTGATCATGCACACATCTTCCTTACAGACTTCACGACATTGTGAAAATGTCAAGCAAGACCGGTTGTTATCTTTCGAAGAGATTTACATTTTCTACAGCTCTCTTGTTGTCTTGGTTTCCATTTGCGCATGGAAGAGTTAATTATCGAGAGAGTAAAATATGTATATATGTATAGCAATGCCTTGTGAAAGTATTGGGACCCCTTGAACTTTTCAACCTTTTCCACATTTCAGGCTTCAAACATAAAGATATAAATTATAATTTTTTGTGAGGAATCAAAAAGTGGGACACAATCGTGAAGTGGAACGAAATTTATTGGATATTTGTAAACTTTTTTTAAAAATTAAAACTGAAAACGTGGGGTGCAATATTATTCAGCCCCTTTACTTTCAGTGCAGTAAACTCACTCCAGACGTTCAGTGAGGTTCTCTGAATGATCCAATGTTGTCCTAAATGACTGGTAATGATAAAGGAATCCACCTGTGTGTAATCAAGTCTCCTTATAAATGCACCTGCTCTGTGATAGTCTCAGGGTTCTGTTTCAAGTGCAGAGAGCATCATTAAGACCAAGGAACACACCAGGCAGGTCCGAGATACTGTTGTGGTGAAGTTTAAAGCGGATTTGGATACAAAAAGATTTCCCAAGTTTTAAACATCTCAAGGAGCACTGTGCAAGCTGATCATATGAAATGGAAGGAGTATCAGACCACTGCAAATCTACCAAGACTACCATCCCTCTAAACTTTCATCGCGAACAAGGAGAAGACTGATAGAGATGAGGCCAAAAGGCCCATGATCATCTGGATGAACTGCAGAGACCTACAGCTGAGGTGGGAGAGTCTGTCCATAAGACAACAATCAGTCGTACACTGCACAAATCTGGCCTTTATGGAAGAGTGGCAAGAAGAAAGCCATGTCTCAAAGATATCCATAAAAAGTCTCGTTTGAGTTTTGCCACAAGCCACCTGGGAGACACCAAACATGTGGAATAAGGTGCTCTGGTCAGATGAAACCAAAATCGAACTTTTTGGCCACAATGCAAAACGATATGTTTGGGTAAAAGCAACACAGCTCATCACCCTCAAAACACCATCCCCACTGTCAAACATGGTGGTGGCAGCATCATGGTTTGGGCCTGCTTTTCTTCAGCAGGGACAGGGAAGATGGTTAAAATTGATGGGAAGATGGACGGAGCCAAATACAGGACCATTCTGGAAGAAAACCTGTTGGAGTCTGCAAAAGACCTGAGACTGGGACAGAGAGTTATCTTCCTACAAGACAATGATCCCAAACATAAAGCAAAATCTACAATGGAATGGTTCAAAAATAAACTATCCAGGTGTTAGAATGGCCAAGTCACAGTCCAGACCTGGAATCCAATCGAGAATCTGTGGAAAGAGCTGAAACTGCTGTTCACAAACGCTCTCCATCCAACCTCACTGAGCTCCAGCTGTTTGCAATGAAGAATGGGCAAAGAATTTCAGCCTCTCGATGTGCAAAACTGATAGAGACATACCCCAAGAACTGCAGCTGTAATCGCAGCAAAAGGTAGCGTTACAAGAACTATTTAACTCAAGGGGCCAAATAACATTGCACGCCCCCTTTTCAGTTTTTTATTTGTTAAAAAAGTTTAAAATATCCAATAAATTTCATTCCACTTCACGATTGTGTCCCACTTGTTGTTGATTCTTCACAAAAAATTAGAATTTATATCTTTATGTTTGAAGCCTGAAATGTGGCAAAGGGTTGAAAAGTTCAAGGAGGCCAAATACTTTCACAAGGCACTGTATATATATATATATATATATATATATATATATATATATATATACACCGTATATACTCGTGTATAAGCCGACCCGTGTATAATCCGACCCCCCTACTTTTGCCCCCAAATACCTGGGAAAACCTATTGACTCGTGTATAAGCCGAGGGTGGACCCAGCACAGGTATACAGCCCCCAGCAGTGTGGTATACAGCAGCCCCAGAGGTATATACAGCAGCCCCAGTGGTAGTATACAGCAGCAGCCCCAGTGGTATATACAGCAGCAGCTCCAGTAGTTAGTATACAGCAGCCCCACAGGTATATACAGCAGCCCCAGTGGTAGTATACAGCATCCCCAGAGGTAGTATACAGCAGCCCCAGAGGTAGTATACAGCAGCCCCAGAGGTAGTATACAGCCCCAGTGGTAGTATACAGCAGCCCCAGAGGTAGTATACAGCAGCCCCAGAGGTAGTATACAGCCCCAGTGGTAGTATACAGCAGCCCCAGAGGTATATACAGCCCCAGTGGTAGTATTCCGCAGCCCCAGAGGTATATACAGCCCCAGTGATAGTATCCAGCAGCCCCAGAGGTATATACAGCCCCAGTGGTAGTATCCAGCAGCCCCAGAGGTATATACAGCCCCAGTGGTAGTATCCAGCAGCCCCAGAGGTATATACAACCCAGTGGTAGTATACAGCAGCTCCAGAGGTATATACAGCCCCAGTGGTAGTATACAGCAGCCACAGTGGTATATACAGCCCCAGTGGTAGTATACAGCAGCCCAGAGGTATATACAGCCCCAGTGGTAGTATCCAGCAGCCCCAGTGGTATATACAGCCCCAGTGGTAGTATACAGCAGCCCCAGTGGTATATACAGCCCCAGTGGTAGTATCCAGCAGCCCCAGAGGTATATACAGCCCAGTGGTAGTATACAGCAGCCCCAGAGGTATATACAGCCCCAGTGGTATAATCCAGCAGCCCCAGAGGTATATACAGCCCCAGTGGTAGTATACAGCAGCCCCAGAGGTATATACAGCCCAGTGGTAGTATACAGCAGCCCCAGTGGTATATACAGCCCCAGTGGTAGTATACAGCAGCCCCAGAGGTATATACAGCCCCAGTGGTAGTATCCAGCAGCCCCAGTGGTATATACAGCCCCAGTGGTAGTATACAGCAGCCCCAGTGGTATATACAGCCCCAGTGGTAGTATACAGCAGCCCCAGAGGTATATACAGCCCCAGTGGTAGTAAACAGGCCCCCCAGTGGTGGTATACTGGCCCCCACCAGTAACACACAGCCCCCCCCTTAGTATGTCCCCCCCAGGCTGCGGCAGCTGTCAAAATAACAAACACTTTATACATCACCTTCCGGCGCAGCTCCTCGGTCCCGTCTTCTTCTTCCTTCTTGTGCCGGCTTCTGTGACCGCGCGCAGGAAATGACGTCATCTCCTGCGCCCGGTCACATGACACCGGCACAAGCAGGAAGAAGAAGACGGGACCGGAGGAGCTGCGCCGGAAGGTGATGTATAAAGTGTTTGTTATTTTGACAGCTGCCGCAGCCTGGGGGAGACATGATGAGGAGGGGGGCTGTTTATTACTGCTGGGGGACCCATAATAAGGAGGGGGGGATGTGTAGTGCAATATGCACGGCATCCCCCCGCCGCTGAAGGACGGGGGGATGCCGTGCATATTCATTGCACTAATGAGGCGGCCCCACGTGACCGCCTGCGGTCACCGCGGCCCCCTCCTGCCTCCTCCAGCCACAGGTGCAGCCCCCCCCCCACAGCATACCGTATGACCCGTGTATAAGCCGAGGGGGGGACTTTTCAGCCCAATTTTTGGGCTGAAAAACTCGGCTTATACACGAGTATATACGGTATATATAACAAGAAAAAAACTGCACAGCACTCAAAGACAAATGTGAACTGGTGCTAACAAAGCTGCAGGGTTATATAATATGAAAAAGATCCTTGCAGCACACAGCTACTACCAATGATGTACATAAGCTACTAGCTATATATATTTGAGGAAAAAGTTTAAAAACTTACGTTTTTTTCAAAAAACTCAAAAATCTCCAATTTTTTTTTGAATTCTGAAGTTCTTGGTACATACATTGGCCAATGTCTGTTTGCTCATCAACTGCGACAAAGGGACTTCAGGTCTGATGAGTCCTATCTGACATCCCTGCCCTCCTTGTCCACCCCCCACTTTTCAGTGGGCAGACACCATCTAGACCCTCCATCACCTGTAGGTAATGAGGGTGCAAATTGTAGCATGGAACCTGCAACTCCATATGAAAAATAACATCAGTTTTTTTCTTGTTACCGTATTTATCATATGGAGTTGCAGGTTCCATGCTGCAATTTGCACCCTCATTACCTACAGGTGATGGAGGGTCTAGATGGTGTCTGCCCACTGAAAAGTGGGGGGGTGGATAAGGAGGACAGGGATGTCAGATAGGACTCATCAGACCTGAAGTCACTTTGTCGCAGTTGATGAGCAAACAGACATTGGCCAATGTATGTACCAAGAACTTCAGAATTAAATAAAAAATTGGAGATTTTTGAGTCTTTTGAAAAAAACGTAAGTTTTTAAACTTTTTCCTCAAATATATATAGCTAGTAGCTTATGTACATCATTGGTAGTAGCTGTGTGCTGCAAGGATCTTTTTCATATTATATATATATACCGTCTTTCCCCGAAAATAAGGCCCCCCGATAATAAGACCGGGGGGGGGGGGAAGGAGGGCCTGCTAATATAAGTCCCCCCCCCCGAAAATAAGACTGGGGGGGAAGGCGCTCCACAATATAAGTCCACCTGGCAAGGGGGGGGCGCAGGGGGTGCTGCGCAATGTATACTACCTTGTCCGGTGGTGTCCCCGCTCCTTTCCTGGTCTTCGGTGCGGTGTCCCGGTCCAGTTTCATGGTGATCGCTGCGGTGCCCGGCCGACTTCCTGGTTCCTCCGTCAATCCCTGCCCAGGTTAGGCCCTGCGCCAATGAGAGCGCAGGACCTGGGACGTTTGAAGTTTCACAAGCCACCTGGAGACAGCCAATACATGTGGTGGTGCTCTGTTAGATGCCACGACGGCCACCAATGCAGACGATTGATGAGTTGCAATCAAGCTCATCACCCAAACGTCCATCCTGCCGCAACATGGTCGGTGGAGCCCAGGTCTGGCTGCTTTTTCATTCAGCAGGGACCTGGGAGGGTTAATTGATGGAGATGGAAGCCAAATACAGGCCCGGAGCAAGCAACCTGATTGAGTCATGAAAACTGGACGGAAAACGTACTTCCTACAGCATGCCCAAACATAAAGCAAACCTACAATGGACAGGCAAACGTATAGGGAGTGGCCAAGTACAGCCACCGGGAATCAAGTAAGAAGCTGTGAAAGATGTGAAACTGTGTTAAAGTTTCTCCTATGGTGTGTTTGAGTGAAGATGGGCGATGTTAGTCTGATGTGTGTGAGTCAGAGCTGGTGTATGTGAAGTAGCGTTACAGTATTATATTAGTATAGCTGGGGCCAATATAAACATGCCCCCCCCCCCCTCCATTGTAAAAATTAAACATAACGTTCCACTTAGTTGGCCCCACCACAAAATATAGACATCTTATTTTACGGGGAAAACATCAAGGGTCAAATATTTATCATATATATATATAGATAGAAGAAGATGATGATGAGAGAGAGAGTGGGCCATTTATATGGATGCACCTAAATAAAATGGGAACGGTTGGTGATATCAACTTCCTGTTTGTGCACATTAGTATATGGGAGGGGAAAACTTTCCAGATGGGTGGTGACCACGGCGGCCATTTTGAAGTTGGCATTTTGGATAAACTTTATTTTTTTAATTAGGAAAGGATCGATGTGACACATTAAACTTATTGAGAATTTCATAAGAAAAACAATGGTGTTACTTTATTCTTTCATGAGTTATTTACAAGTTTATGACGACTTATAAAATGTGTTCAAAGTGCTGCCCATTGTGTTAGATTGTCAATGCAACCCTCTTCTCCCACTCTTGTCACACTGATAGCAACTGATGGAAACCTCAATGCCACTAGATATCTGAATCATGTGGCAATTTCAGATATCCAGTGTCATTGAGGTTTCCATTGATGAAGAATGGCCCACTATCTTTGTACCCCATATACCACACCATACCATCAATTTTTGTGTTCCTACAGTCTTGGAGGGATCTATCCACTGTGGGTTAGTATCAGAACAATAGCGCTGGTTTTGTTTGTTAACTCAATTCACAAAAAGTTTTCCTCATCACTCATCTGAAGGCAATTGTCTTGCTGTGAAGATACGAGATGTGCACATCTGAAACAACGGATACTGGAAGCCTGTGCAGCATTTCTTCTGTGGTGTTGCTATCAGTGTGTCAAGAGGGGAGAGGAGGGTTGCATGACAATCCAACACAATGGACAGCACTTTGAACACATTTTATAAGTCGTCATAAACATGTAAATAACTCATGAAAGAATAATGTTATTAAAACCAAGCACACCATTGTTTTTCTTATGAAATTCTCAATACATTTGATGGTCACATGACCCTCTTCCCATTAAAAAAAATAAAGTGGATCCAAAATGGCTGACTTCAAAATGGTCGCCATGGTCACCACCCATCTGGAAAAGTTTTCCACCTCTCATATACTAATGTGCCACAAACAGATAGTTGACATCAACAACCTTCCCATTTTATTTAGGTGCATCCATATAAATGTCCCACTCTGTGTATATATTATATACTTCTCGATAATTAACTTTTCCCATGCTCAAATGGAAACCAAGTCAACGAGAGAGCTGTATAACATGTAAATCTCTTTGAATGATAACCGGTCTTGCTTGACATTTTCACAACGTCGTGAAGTCTGTAAGTAAGATGTGCGCATAATCAAGTGTCAGCCATTAATACCATTTTACTGCAGGTTATCGTGTGAGGATCTACATACGGTAGCTGTATCCATCTCAGACAATATCGCTGACATTTCCCCAATGTAGACGACCAAGGAATTAATCAGAAAAGATGACATTTTTGTAATTTTTGCTCCGTGTTGGGTGCTGCTCCTACAGCTCGGAAGTGCCAAATCTCTAAGGTTCCCCAGATCATAATTTTTCAGGATTCCAAGCTTGACCATATAGAGGACTCAGTCCCAGGTGAAAAGTGCCGAGGTGCAAACAAGCCATCATGCTCTGGTAAAGGTTATTTAGATACAGAGAAATTGGACATCTGATACAGGTGAAGTAAAGCCGAGCCATGATTAGCACCCATAGCTAAAGATCCAATGTCCCCAAGGCAGGGAGACGGCATCAGCGGCATACTCACCCCACCGGTGGACCCACGGCAGCTGTCCTGACCTCATCTGTTGCTTCTGCTCCCAGGGCATGGGTCTCCTGGGAGTGCGTAGGTGGTGCGTGCCACACTCTTACGATTCTTAAAGGAACAGTACACACTAACTCAGAAATGCTTCTCAGCCATGGCTGAGAAGCACAGTGTATTAAGGCACCTTCCCCCATTGGGGAAATCTGCACGATATGATCATGATAGTAACTTTAAAGGGAATTGTCAGCAGGTTTTCGCTATGTAATCATAGAATGGCTGTAAGGGTTGAAATACAAAACTCAACTATGCATCTATTATCATACTGTATGCTGTTTATTTAAACTAAAGGATTTATCTCCTGGTAATTATCAGTGCTAGACTACATAATCCCATTCACAGCAGTCCCTCCTCTGATTGTACATTAACAGCTTTGTGCCAATCTAATGAGAGCCTGGTGTGGGGCGGTGCAGCTCTCCCAGCTATGCTGCATTGCTAAATCTAAAAGCTTTGATTGTGTCAGAACTGCTGCACCCAGTAATCTAAATGATACATCATTGGATTCAGGGTCTCTTTGCCCACATCAAGCTGATCTCAGATGATGTAAAAAAAAAAAAAAAAAACTATTGCAGATCCCTTTAAATGTATAATTGCCCGTTTAAACAGACCAAACTAAATGAGAACAGAGTAATTTATATGACATTGCCCTGGGTGCTGAGTGCTATTTACATAGGACAATGTGATGCCGAGAACGATCATCTTTGGTGCTGCACAGAAGATCATTTCACTCGATGAAGGAGGTTGTTATTCAGGTGATCTGCAGCCTGTTTACATGGTAAGATAATCATGAAATGAACCTTTTAACATTGTTTACTCACGATTATCTTGCAGTGTTTATTCCCCTTTTACACTGCTCCATTTTGTGGTGGGTGGCTCGCAGTATTTAGCTATAGCATTGCAATATCCTTGCCCTTGTCCAAGCCATTGTCATGATGGTCTCTATTACCTGGGAGACTTGTGACTGGTTTGGGACCTCTGTCTCATGTCTGTATTGAGACTTCATATTAAATGTGTTTCTTTCTGTTGACAGTTGAGGAGTTAATGTTAGTCTCTGCCGCTAGCTAGCTAGTTAGTTCTTGTGCAGGTGTTGCCACTTTGTGATTACTCCCATCCCCTTTATATGAAAGTGTACATTCTTAGCCAAACTTCCTGAGGAGAAGAAGATTTTCTGGAGACCGACTACTGGCGAGCCGTCTGCTGCCAAGGAACTATGCTGCAGATGTCAAGCTGCCTTGTTGTTCTCATATCTGTGTCCCCTTTCCTCTTGTTGTATTATTGCAGTGGTTGGGGCTACTGCTCCCGCCGCCCATTGCCTAGTGAGGGCTGACATCAGGGCCAGCAAGAGTCTAGGTATTCTGTCCAGCAAGAGTTGAAAGAACCCTTATAGGGACGGTAGGGAGATCAGAGTACAGCCACAAGTGAGTGCAGGAGGTCACCTTTTCCTCATTCCCTATGAAGAGGGCCCTCCACTGTATTTGTCCCCCCAGTGTCTCCCCGTCCATTGTTTTGTGTTGTGCGCCAGACCTCGTTGGTCCATGTGTCACTGTCTCACACTGTAGCCAATCATTGTCCTTAGACCAAGCGTGATTTATAACTGCACAATAAAACGGAGGCAAAAACTAGGCTAACCTTTTCCCTCTGCTACCGGTGTACATGTTGGGGTGCACTGTGGATCTTCCAACAAGATTTGAGGGCAAAAAATCCAGTGTTTTATGTTAGCAGCAAAGAAGAGATGTCAATATGAATGTGAATTTATTTTTGCAGTAGACTACACCTTTTACATTGCATAGAGTGAAATCTGCATCAAATTCTGCTTCCAAAAAATCCACATGAAAACAAGACCAGATTTTGTTGCGGATTTGCTCTGGTAAAATGCGGAACAGAGTATTTGTACGAGATCCAATTTGAGGATCCAGTTGGACAGCATCGTTGCTCAGTGGTTAGCACTATACTATATACAGAGTCAGCACTGTGGCTCAATGGTTAGCACTATACTATATATAGAGCAGCAGTGGTTAGCAATGCACTACATGAAGAGCAGAATGATGGCTCAGCGGTTAGCACTATATACAGTGGTTTAGTGGTTTGCACTGTATGATAGCTCAGTGGTTAGCTCTGCAGTCTTGCAGCACTGGGGTCCGGGGTACAATTCCCACCAAGGATGACATCTGAAAGGAGTTTGTATGTTCTCCCTATTTTTGTGTGGGTTTCCTCCAGATTCTCCGATTTCCTCCTAGACTACAAAGATGTACTTATAGGGAATTTAGACTGTGAGCCCCAGTGGGGACAGAGATGATGATGTTTGTAAAGCCCTGTGAAATATGATGGTTCTATATAAGCAATAAAATTATAAATCAAACAACTGGGTATGGTCAGATCAGATGTTTGATTTAAAGAGAGGTTTTCCACTACTAATGTGGTCCCCTTTCATTTGACATACCTCTTCCCAACTAACACTTTCCCAACATACTTCTGCTACCTATCCTGCTCCTGCAGGATGATCTCTAAAGGTATCCTCACACGCAGCGATATGGCTTGCATATCGCTGGCAATTTGACGTGAGCGTGCACGTTGCGGGCACTTTTTTTCACATCGCCATGGACCTGTCACACTAGCGATTTCGCGTGCCATCTCCCGCGATCCTGCATTCCGGAAATTGCCTGGAGCAGACTGGAAGCAAGGTCCCTTTCCCACATCGCCGCATCACGCGCCACCACCTCATCAGCGATGTGGCGGGAGAGTGTGAATACACCGAGGAGACAGGCGTGCCAGTGTTTCTCATCGTGCCCCTACCACTCCGATTGGCCACCACAACTGCGTTACCATTGGTCAGCCAATGGGAACGCAAGAGCTGCCACCAATCGCAGCACATGGGGTGCGCCAAACAGAACGCTCAGGCACGCCTCTGGAATTGCTTCCAGATGGTCTGAGCTCGCTTTCTACATCGCTATCACCCTGTCACACGCCATGATGCGCAGAAATCACCTGGTGGATATCGCTGATTTCACTGCAAAGCAGGGTGATCAGGCGACGCTCCAGTGGCGATCTCTCGCCGTACAATTGCCGTGTCTCACGCCACTGCGCACAGGCGATGTGGTTTACACATTGCCGAATTCTGCAATTGCCAACGAAATGGCCGGCGATATCGTGACGGTAGCTTTAGAGGCTTGTAAATACCTTTCTTGTTATTGTAGGTTTGATCTTCTGATCAGGAGACCGTATTTGGAAAACTGAGCAGGGAACGTCACTGATGGGGGTTGATAGGAGAGAAGTGTAATCTGGGCATGCTTGCCCAGGCTGCTGTTACTCGCAGAGAGGCACCATCGCCCCCATCAGTGAAGTTCCCTGCTCAGATGGTCTGATTCCAGTCCGCAGACTGCAATCAGACTAATTGAACAGGGCATGTCACTTGATGGGGGCTGAGAGGAGAGTGAAGTGTGATCTGGGCATGCGTACACAGACTGCTGTCACTCACAGAGAGGCAGCCCTGCCCCCACCAGTCATGTGCCCTGTTCAGTTGGTCCGAATTCCAGTCTGCAGACCAGAAGGATCAAAGCTAAAACAATATATGTATTTATGAGTCTCAGGGAGATGAGCTTACATAAGGTACAAGACATATATTGGGAAAGAGTTAGGGACAAAGAAAGAGGTCACATTATTAATGGAAAACCTCTTTAAAATAATATGTGATATTCTGCCCCTTCATCAGGTATTATGAATGAACGGGATACCTGGCAATCATAAAGTCATCGGTACTGGTCATCTCCGACGAACAAGTTACCGGCACTGGATAATCCCTTTAAGACCTTGATCTTGAGTCTGGAGACAATAGTTTATTGCATTACTTTCACACATAGGAGGGGGGAGCTCAATACATTCATTATTCTCCACAAAAGGTTCTCCAGCTTTATAATAACCAACCTGACAGCTTTTCTTCTCTCTGGTGTCACCAGGGTCATACACTAAAGATGCAGCAGAGCTGAATATGTCATGTAGAACCACACACAACACCCAAGCAATATAACCCCAAGACTTCATAATAATCAGAATAAAGAAAGCCAAGGCTACCATTCTCATTTCATGGATACACGGAAAGGAAATGATGAATTATACACAAATCCTCTGAACAGAACTATAAGAACAAGAATCAACAGACATGAATCACTAGAAAGAGAAAAGTTTGGCAGAGACCCATTCACGCTTATGTCAATGGGGGACGTCAATGTACGACGATGATTCCGACATCAGTCCAGAGATTGTGATTAATTCTCCCCAATTAAAAATTGAGAACCCTTGGCATGAAAGCTTCCGTCCTGCGTGCCAACACATTGGATCAGACCATGGAACAGATTCTGTTTGTTTTAGCCGCCTTTGAATAGCAAGAAATACACAGATTTTAGCAGGGCTGATATTTTTGTAGGTACATCTTGCATTACCTCTATTCACGATGCAGGGAGGAAAGAGTTAATCGATCCCCTCTAACCCCTTTTTATAGCAACCACTATAAAAAAAATACCAAAGCAATCTCAGCTGTCAGGGACATTTCCATCCTCTGACAGGCAGCATCAGCAGCACTTAACCCTTTGCCTGCTGCAACTTTGGAAGAATGAATAGGACTTGAATGAACTGACATTTCCCAGCTCACTTTAATCCTTTTGCAACAAATGATCCATTGGCTCCTAGCTGCAGATCAATAGCATTCACTCACTTCAGATTAACTGCTTGTTTGCTGCAGTATAATAACTTTTCAGAAATCTATGGAAGTTGGTAGCAAATCCCTGAGCTATGATATAGTGTAATTGACTCATGAGATACAATGTTGCAAGCAGTAGGAAGTATCAATGTTGATGAAAGTTGGGAAACATAAAGAGTCTATGGATAGATGAGCAGATTTGAGGGTGTATCAGGATAGGGGGGCTTGGGTTGGGGGTGCAGCACATGCAGGGGAGCTGGTTACCTGTTGCAGGCTGGATGCTGGAGGAGACTGGAGCAGTGTGGAGGAGCACTGGATGGAGTTGATGCTGCAATGAGGGAGAATCTGAGCTCAGCCCCATCCTCTACCTCCACAATACAAGCCTCTCTCTGTGCCATATTTGGGCATAGGAAGGGCTTCATCCTGCCAGGGGCTCCTGGATCTGCATAGGTGAGAGCTGCCATGCTTCATCTATGTGGCTGGCTCCTTCTTGCATTGCAAAAATAAGTTGCATGTATGATGATGATATATCATTTATGTGCAGGTGAATGTAAGGCAGTAAAATACTGCTCAAAGGCTTATGTGGAAATGTTTGCATCTCTTCAACATTATGGCATATGTTCATTTTAAGGGATCTGCAAACAATCTGATGTATGTAGTGTAACAGTTCACACTAATGGGTCACTCGCTCACTTGCTGGTCTTCAAGGTAGCGACTAGAACCATTCTCATTTAAAAAAGTTCATTAGGTTTATTCAAGGCTTCATAAACTGCACAGTAACATAACATATGGTACAGTCCGTTAACGTATGGATGAACTGATTCGGCTACATTTGCTCTCCTCTCCTATCTCAGCCTCCCTTCACTGTCAATCACTAACCCTGGTCAGTGCATACATGGTTTACCGGGCCATTCCTTCTTCAGAAGGTGCTCAGAATAGACACGGTGTGTGTGGCACCCCTGGGACAAATGCCACAGTGTCATCACTGCCCCCGGGTGGTGGTGTCACAAGAGAGCAACAAAGGGTATTCTCATCAAACAACACACACGCAACACCAACACCTCCAGGCCAGAAGGGGGAGACCAAGCCCAGGTTCAGGGTGAGCTCCCCTATATATTCTGTCTGGGGAGGAGGAAGTTGTTCAGTTCCTGGGAGGACTGTGAACAGGACTGAGTGTGAAAGAGCAGTGCTAAGCTCATCTCAGAGTCCACTGACAGTTCCAGGCCTAAGGCTAGGGTCCGAGGAAAGGCGGAAGAACACACTTGGGAGGCTGAGCAACTCTGTGCTCTCCCCAGAGGAACAATGTCAGAACGGACACCAAAGTCGAGACTGTGCAGGGTCACACATCCCGGCAGCAACACCAGATGGTGGGGGTTCCAGATTCCAGCTACACTGTACCAGAGACACAGCAACGGATAGATTCAGCAACACTGTAACCCGGGAACAGGGTATAAGTAAAGGACTCAAGTTGCCTGTCATACCGGTACCTCACAGGACAAGACACGGGGCCCGGCAGCCAAGCTTAAGCAGCAGGACCCAAATTGCAAGTGCAGTAAAAGGAGCCAAAGACACAGTCGTGTGAGAATTATCTTAAGTTGCTCTCAAGACTCCGTGGACAGCTTTTACCATCTGCTCCAGTAAAGGACTAGAAAACTACAAACAGTGAGTCTGCCTATTCCTTATGCCCATCGCCCTGCACCTCACACATAGACTATTTACAGCTACCCTGGGGACACTCAGCCCTACTCAAGGAGGGCTTACCATCCACACTGCCGTAAGTCACTGTCCCCAGCAGGAATACGGCAGCGGTGGTCCCCACTGACCACATACCTCGGGTGGCGTCACGATAAAATCCCCTGTAAATAACCCAGTCCTTTTTGGACGACTACCATTATATCCCAGAGAGACAGCACCAGCCCGACCCGAGTACCCCACGGCCTGGGGGCACCTCATCTGTCACACACAGAGGTCCCACCGAAAGTATACCAACCTGCTCACACCAAGCACTTATCAAACAAACAGACTCCATCTTAACATCTGAGATAAACCCATGGGAGGGGGCATGTGAATAGTCAGACAGACCCATATCAGCACTCATAGCCTGGTTGTAAATACCTTAAAAACTTGTGGCACTACAGGTTCCAGAGGAACCTCCAGATTTACACCACAGAGGACCAAACTCTTTGTGATATATACTGGCAATTCACAATATTGTCGGTCACCATACTACGGTAGGGAAACCCTAAACAAGGTGTGCACAATTCAAGTCCTCAAGGGCCATCAACAGTGCATGTTTTCAAGATTTCCTTAGTATTGTGTGGTGGTTAATATTTTATACCTTGGTTTAAAGATCATTTAAGCAATTCCCATACATACATAAAAATATAATATTCATTCAGCCAAGACTGGATATGGCCAATGTCATCCGATGGATATCTTTAACCCATTGTGAATTCTTGGTTGGCAAGTTTTGCAAATTGCAACTCTATGGCTTAATTTATACAACGTGTTTTTGTAAAAAAAAAAATCTATTTAGATTGTATGCCGCTGGTTTTGTTTTTGTCAGCCAGGGGTGTAGTGTCTTAAAGGTAACCTATCAGGTCGCCCTCCGCCCCCCCAAAAAACAACTTTTTAGAACAAGCCCAAGATTAGACACATTGGCTGAGCTCTATGTATGGTGGTATATATCCAATTAGTGCAGTCACCAAATTATTCAAGTGATTCACAGAGGATGTCTTGTCTAATTTCAGCCCTTTATTTCCCTTTTCTCCTCTTTGCAGCCCAGACCGCTATGATGAAGTCTTCCAGCCAAGACATTATATCTGCTGACAGACTCCCCATCTTGCTGCCTACTCCAATGACCCTCTCCACATCTTCCAATACATATTGCTCTATGGGACACAATGTAGGCCACTAATACTAACTCTTCCACTGTACCCCCACAAAATTTATGCCTCAACAGTAATTGCCATTTTTTGCCCCCACATAGTAACATTACCTCTTACAATTATAATCCCCATAGTAATAATCCCCTCTTTTCTGTTTTTGTCTACAGAATAATAATTTCTCCCCCTACAATGTAGTTTACACCCCAAAAAGTTATGCCCCCATATATGCCCCTAAAGTAATAATCCCTACTTTACTCCACAAAATCTAATAATAAGAAAAGCAGCTGAGAATCTAGCACAACTATGCGAATCGTGTACTTGCTGTCACATGACAACCACAATAACCGGCAAGCAGAGCCCAATCCTTACAGTGTGTACATTACGCACTGTTAGGATTCAGCATGGTGTATAAGAAATTCATATGCAGTGAGCTCCTCTTAGTGGTAAAAGAGAAAACTGCAACCTGTTTAGTTCTTTTTTCCCCTGACCTGCCCAGAAGCCGACATAACGAAAACCCCTTGCAATTTCACCTTTATGGACACACAGTTGCCTACATTTGCTAATGAAAAAAAACAAAAACGTATTCAAGGTAGACAACTGTCTGTGTGATTGATAGGGGTTTTACTGCAGCACAGGGACTGGGCAGATCGACAGGGGCTTCTCCAGGTGCATTGTACTACAGCGCAGGGACTGGGCAGATCGACAGGGGCTTCTCCAGGTATATTGTACTACAGCGCAGGGACTAGGCAGATCGACAGGGGCTTCTCCAGGAGCATTGTACTACAGCGCAGGGATTGGGCAGATCGACAGGGGCTTCTCCAGGTATATTGTACTACAGCGCAGGGACTGGGCAGATCGACAGGGGCTTCTCCAGGTATATTGTACTACAGCGCAGGGACTGGGCAGATCGACAGGGGCTTCTCCAGGTATATTGTACTACAGCGCAGGGACTGGGCAGATCGACAGGGGCTTCTCCAGGTATATTGTACTACAGCGCAGGGACTGGGCAGATCGACAGGGGCTTCTCCAGGTATATTGTACTACAGCGCAGGGACTGGGCAGATCGACAGGGGCTTCTCCAGGTATATTGTACTACAGCGCAGGGACTGGGCAGATCGACAGGGGCTTCTCCAGGTATATTGTACTACAGCGCAGGGACTGGGCAGATCAACAGGGGCTTCTCCAGGAGCATTGTACTACAGCGCAGTGACTGGGCAGATCGACAGGGGCTTCTCCAGGTGCATTGTACTACAGCACAGGGACTGGGCAGATTGATAGGGGTTTCTCCAGGTGCATTGAACTACAGCACAGGGACTGGGCAGATCGACAGGGGCTTCTCCAGGTTAATTGTACTACAGCACAGGGACTGGGCAGATCGATAGGGGTTTCTCCAGGTGCATTGTACTACAGCACAGGGACTGGGCAGATCGATAGGGGTTTCTCCAGGTGCATTGTACTACAGCACAGGGACTGGGCAGATCGACAGGGGCTTCTCCAGGTGCATTGTACTACAGCACAGGGACTGGGCAGATCGACAGGGGTTTCTCCAGGTGCATTGTACTACAGCACAGGGACTGGGCAGATCGACAGGGGCTTCTCCAGGTGCATTGTACTACAGCACAGGGACTGGGCAGATCGACAAGGTTTTCTCCAGGTGCATTGTACTACAGCTTAGGGACTGGGCCGATCGACAGGGGCTTCTCCAGGTGCATTGTACTACAGCTCAGGGACTGGGCAGATCGACAGGGGCTTCTCCAGGTTAATTGTACTACAGCACAGGGACTGGGCAGATCGACAGGGGCTTCTCCAGGTGCATTGTACTACAGCACAGGGACTGGGCAGATCGACAGGGGCTTCTCCAGGTGCATTGTACTACAGCACAGGGACTGGGCAGATCGACAGGGGCTTCTCCAGGTGCATTGTACTACAGCACAGGGACTGGGCAGATCGACAGGGGCTTCTCCAGGTGCATTGTACTACAGCGCAGGGACTGGGCAGATTGATAAGGGCTTCTCCAGGTGCATTGTACTACAGCACAGGGACTGGGCAGATCGACAGGGGCTTCTCCAGGTGCATTGTACTACAGCGCAGGGACTGGGCAGATTGATAAGGGCTTCTCCAGGTGCATTGTACTACAGCACAGGGACTGGGCAGATCGACAGGGGCTTCTCCAGGTTAATTGTACTACAGCACAGGGGCTGGGCAGATCGACAGGGGCTTCTCCAGGTGCATTGTACTTCAGCACAGGGACTGGGCAGATCGACAGGGGCTTCTTCAGGTGCATTGTACTACAGCACAGGGACTGGGCAGATCAACAGGGGCTTCTCCAGGTTAATTGTACTACAGCACAGGGACTGGGCAGATCGACAGGGGCTTCTCCAGGTGCATTGTACTTCAGCACAGGGACTGGGCAGATCAACAGGGGCTTCTTCAGGAGCATTGTACTACAGCACAGGGACTGGGCAGATCGATAGGGGTTTCTCCAGGTGCATTGTACTACAGCACAGGGACTGGGCAGATCGACAGGGGCTTCTCCAGGTGCATTGTACTACAGCACAGGGACTGGGCAGATCGACAGGGGTTTCTCCAGGTGCATTGTACTACAGCACAGGGACTGGGCAGATCGACAGGGGCTTCTCCAGGTGCATTGTACTACAGCACAGGGACTGGGCAGATCGACAGGGGCTTCTCCAGGTTAATTGTACTACAGCACAGGGACTTGGCAGATCGACAGGGGCTTCTCCAGGTGCATTGTACTACAGCGCAGGGACTGGGCAGATTGATAAGGGCTTCTCCAGGTGCATTGTACTACAGCACAGGGACTGGGCAGATCGACAGGGGTTTCTCCAGGTGCATTGTACTACAGCGCAGGGACTGGGCAGATTGATAAGGGCTTCTCCAGGTGCATTGTACTACAGCACAGGGACTGGGCAGATCGACAGGGGCTTCTCCAGGTTAATTGTACTACAGCACAGGGATTGGGCAGATCGACAGAGGCTTCTCCAGGTGCATTGTACTTCAGCACAGGGACTGGGCAGATCGACAGGGGCTTCTTCAGGTGCATTGTACTACAGCACAGGGACTGGGCAGATCAACAGGGGCTTCTTCAGGTGAATTGTACTACAGCGCAGGGACTGGACAGATCAACAGGGGCTTCTCCAGGTGCATTGTACTACAGCACAGGGACTGGGCAGATCAACAGGGGCTTCTCCATGTGCATTGTACTACAGCACAGGGACTGGGCAGATTGATAGGGGTTTTCTCCAGGTGCATTGTACTACAGCACAGGGACTGGGCAGATCGACAGGGGCTTCTCCAGGTGCATTGTACTACAGCGCAGGGACTGGGCAGATCGACAGGGGCTTCTCCAGGTATATTGTACTACAGCACAGGGACTGGGCAGATCGACAGGGGCTTCTCCAGGTGCATTGTACTACAGCACAGGGACTGGGCAGATCGACAGGGCTTCTCCAGGTGCATTGTACTACAGCGCAGAGACTGGGCAGATTGATAGGGGCTTCTCCAGGTGCATTGTACTACAGCTCAGGGACTGGGCAGATTGATAGGGGCTTCTCCAGGTGCATTGTACTACAGCGCAGGGACTGGGCAGATTGATAAGGGCTTCTCCAGGTGCATTGTACTACAGCACAGGGACTGGGCAGATCGACAGGGGCTTCTCCAGGTGCATTGTACTACAGCGCAGGGACTGGGCAGATCAACAGGGGCTTCTCCAGGTGCATTGTACTACAGCTCAGGGACTGGGCAGATTGATAAGGGCTTCTCCAGGTGCATTGTACTACAGCGCAGGGACTGGGCAGATTGATAAGGGCTTCTCCAGGTGCATTGTACTACAGCGCAGGGACTGGGCAGATTGATAAGGGCTTCTCCAGGTGCATTGTACTACAGCACAGGGACTGGGCGGTGAATCTCCCAGCCTATAGGGAGGGGTCAAAGCATGAGATCAGGCGGTTGTCTTCACCCCCGTAGTATGGAGATGGGTATCTTTACAGTGAGCTTTACTCTGTTACTTGGCTGCATAGCGGCTCATAAGAAGAAAACACCTAGTTTTTCTAAAATTATTTTATTATGAGTAATTAAAATACTTCTTATCAATAAAGGGTGAAATAAATTGATATCTTCTGACAAACATGAAGGTAGAAAAGTGTCACTACAAGGACGTCTCCATAAGTAAATGGACCGTTCTCCTCTGATAGGGAAGGTACAATGATGACTATGGATAATGTAAGCAGGTGGTGAAAAAGTGAATAGGTCCGAACTCCAAATTTTGCCAAGAGCCCCATAGTTACTTTTTATAACACTTTTGTAAGCATCATATACTAGTACATCTCAATGAATTAGAATATCATCAAAAAGATAATTTATTTCAATAATTCAATACATAAAGTGAAACGCATATTATATAGAGCCATTACAGAGTAATCTATTTCAAGTGTTTATTTCTGTTAATTTTGATGATTATGGCTTACAGCCAATGAAAACCCAAAGGTCATTATCTCAGAAAATTAGAATATTATATAAGACTAGCTGAAAAAATGATTTTTAAGTCATAAATGTTTTCCAAATGAAAAGTATGTACAGTAAATGCCCTCAATACTTAGTCGGGCTCCTTTTGCATGAATTACTGCATCAATGTGGCGTATAATGGAGGCGATCAGCCTGTGTCTGCTGAGGTATTATGGAAGCCCAGGTTGCTTTGATAGCAGCCTTCAGCTCATCTGCATTGTTGGGTCTTGTGTCTCTCATCTTCTTCTTGACAATGCCCCATAGATTCTCTATGGGGTTTAGGTCATGCGAGTTTGCTGGCCAATCAAGCACAGTGATAATGTGCTTAGTAAACCGGGTATTGGTACTTTTGGCAGTGTAGAAAGGTTCCAAGTCCTGCTAGAAAATTAAATCTCCATCTCCAAAAAGCTTGTTGGCAGAGGGAAGCATGAAGTGCTGTAAAATGTCCTGGTAGATGGCAGCGCTGACTTTGGTTTTGATTAACATAGTGGACCTACACCAGCAGATGACATGGCACCCCAAATCATCACTTATTGTGGAAACATCACTCTATACCTCAAGCAGCTTGGATTGTGTCCTCTCCACTCTTCCTCCAGACTCTTGGATTGTGGCCTCTCCACTCTTCCTCCAGACTCTTGGATTGTGGCCTCTCCACTCTATCCCTCCAGACTCTCGGATTGTGTCCTCTCCACTCTTCCTCCAGACTCTCGGATTGTGTCCTCTCCACTCTTCCTCCAGACTCTTGGATTGTGGCCTCTCCACTCTTCCTCCAGACTCTCGGATTGTGTCCTCTCCACTCTTCCTCCAGATTCTCGGATTGTGTCCTCTCCACTTGTCGTGCCACAGGCTTTGGGGCACTCGGGTATCAGGTCCACGGAAGCGTTGCTGTGTCACGGGGAGTGGTGGCCGCACCTGATCCCGTGTCCTGGGGACGTCTTTGAAAAAAGGTATATATAAATACAGGGATTATACTGTATTTACAAGTTGTCGTGACGCCACCTGTAGTTTCTGGTGAGGAGTCGTCAGCGCCGCCACAGTCCGCCGGAGGTAGATGGTATCGCGAATAGTTGACAAAGTCCTCTACAGTAGGGCTGGACCTCCGGGGCAGCGTTCCTGTATGGGGAACAAGTTAGTGAAAAGGAAACACAGGCAGAGGCAAAGTCACTTTTCCTCCGGGTATTTTACTGTTAGTTGTAGCAGTTGCAGTTACAGTTCACAGTATAGCATTTAGATATTACAAGAACAGGTAACTAACGGGTGGCTGCAAGTGGATCCCAGGTGGTATGGTGGAACCCTTGGTGTGCCTTCTTTAACTAACCTGTGTTCGTTCTTTCCTGCTTTCCAGTTTGGTGTGAAGCCTGGTTGATTTAGAATCCAGCCTGACCTCCTGTCCTCACTCACCTTCGCTGTTGTCGGGTAACCCTCTACTGGCTGGCTGCTCGTTCCCGTGGCGGTGCCTGGTGCCCTTCTTGTAGACTTCTCTGGTGTCCGGGAGACTTGAAGACTCCACGGGAATCCGGATTCTCACATAACTGCTTACCTGCGCAAGCCCCATTCATTACCTATGGGACTTGTAGTCAGGTGCGGCAAGTGCGGTTTTGTTGGATTCGGTACTTACAGCAAGTCAAAAAAACACTGTTAGTGGATCTGGCAAAACCACATTGCTGCACCTGACGGCAAGTCGCATAGGCAAAGAATGGGCTTGCCACAAGTGAGCCGTTAAGCGGCAGATGCGGCAAACCTGCCGAATCTGCTGCGGACAGGCAAAATCGCTGATGTGAAAGATGTCTGATCCAGTCCCCGGATACATTTCAGGTAGTGGTGCACGTAAATTAGCAGCAAGCACCACTTAATAAATTGGTCGGATTAACTGCTGCGAGCTGCCCCTTCAGATTGTCACACATAATACCAGTCTTAATGAATCAGCCCCTTCATGTTTTACAGTGTTAATCATCATTTGATTTAAATGAGACAGAGATAAATTGCTAAAAATGATAATAAAAAAATAATTAAAGCACAAGACATTAAAAGCATTTTACAATAGAGACACACATGCTATAATACCGCTTTTTTGCTTGGACTACGTCTTGTATGTTATCTTTCTAAGCATTTTGCTCGGCATTGTGCGACTGCTAGATTCCAATTTATCGGGAGCAGATGAAAGACTTATATCATCTGAATTCAAACAATAAGATATCAGGATGACAATGGATTCCTTGCAGCATTTTGTCTCAAGCTTTTGGATGACACATTGTTATTCACTCTGTCCTCACAATTTTAATTGTCTCATCCCTGTTATTCTCAATGCTTTTCTCTATTTCTTTCGCAAACTATTTCCTTCCCCAACAACAGTAATAATAATTGCTAGTTGGGTGTAAGAATGTAATGTGTATTCTATCTAGCATTAAAGGGGATATCCACTACTCGGGACAACCTCTTCTTAAATACCATATTATCATTATTATTTCTTTACCCGTCTTCAGCTTGATCTCAGGCCATGGTGAACACTCTGAAGCAAGGTTGATCTTGTGTAGTCTAGATAGCCCCACCAGGGTCTACTCCAAGCCAAGACAGGTCAACCAGGATCTTTTCCAAGCCTAGATAGGTCCGCCAGGGTTTTCCCCAAGGCTAGATAGCTCCACCAGGGTCCAGTCCAAGCCTAGACAGGTCAACCAGGATCTTATCAAAGCCTAGTTAGGTCCAGTAGGGTCTTCTCCAAGCCTAGATAGGTCTACCAGGGTCTTCTCAAAGCCTAAATAGGTCCACCAGGGTCTTCTCTAAGCCTATATAGTTCCAACAGGATGTACTCCAAGCCTAGACAGGTCAATTAGGATCTTTTCAAAACCTAGATAGGTCCACCAGGGTCTTCTACAAGCCTATATAGCTCCACCAGGGTCTACTCCAAGCCTAGACAGGTCAATTAGGATCTTCTCAAAGCCTAGATAGGTCCACTAATGTCTTCTTCAAGCCTAGATAGGTCCACCAGGGTCTTCTCCAAGCCTAGATTGGTCCACCAGGGTCTTCTCCACCGTTATCTTGATTGTATCAAGCAAACGGGTTGCTGGTCTTCCTCTTCACCTTGTTCCTTCTATTCTTCTGACGATGATGTCCTTCTCCAGTCATTTCTCTCTTCGTATGATTGTTCCAAAGTAGACAAGTCATAGCTTGGTGATCCTTGCTTCCAGTGACAAGTCTAGCTTGACTTGTTTATTCTTGTTGCCATCCATGGTATTGACAACATCCTTCTTCAGCTCCACATTTTGAAGGCGTTGATTGTTCTTTTGTTTTGATCCTTTATCATCTAGTTTTCACATCCATATATTACCACAGATTATTCTAAATATAATATTACCCCGAAGTAAAATAATAACAGACACTCGCCTCCCACAGCTGCACTGTTGCAGTGATCCATGTGGGTTCTGCATCTACTCAGCAGCCAGTAATGTTCTACTTCCCTCAAAATGCTTTTGGACGAATCCCGGACATCTAAAGGAATCCCTGGAAAATGTGGCATTGACATCTCCGGAATAGTGTCTGCCTGGGAAGTGACACCCTTGCTCATTCTATAAGTGTTAAAGAGGCATGCCCCAGTGCAACTGTTGCGGTGTCGGACACAGACAGAAGACGGCCCCCATGCCAGACCAGTACATGTCCCCTTTGCAGCCCAATAGCTTGTCATATTAATGTACAATCACAACTGCTCTGGAGATAGAAATGGGCCCCTTACCTCTTGTACCTCTGTGCGGCCTTGTAAGTTGCACCAATGATATGTCCACCCTTACAGACGCATCTGAAGCTGTCCTCTTTGTTAGGACACTTCTTTGGGACCTTCCCTATGTCTGTGGCTGAGCTCTTTTCTCCCTTCTGTAAAAGAGAACCTCTATGTACCATGAAGCTTCAGCCACATGACTCACTTCTTGAAGGATCTGATCAACACTTTATCTCCAAGAGTCTTCTTTGATGCGAGTCAGTCTGGCAGCGCGGACCGCTATACACCTTTTCCCAAGTACCTTGATGCTTTTCCACGGGTGAGTGGTTCGGTGGAGGTCCAGCAGCAGCCATCAGGATATTATTCCTAACAAGTCTTCAAACCAGTTGTGGGTGACACAACTGGATCAGGTGAGTGCACCGCTTTGCTCACCGGGTTGTCAAATTAGTGTCTAGTGATAAGGGCACTATTGCGCCTCTTGTTCCCCATCCCCCTTTTGTATTAATTACAGAGGTGGGCGTGCCTGACTTGGGCTCATGCCCTGTTGTGTCCGAGCAATGATAAGCTACTGGTGCTAAAACAAACATTGCAGGTAAACATAAGAGATGCATGGCTGAAATTTCTGTTAACCCTTAAAGAATGCTGACTTCAGATCAAGTAGCAAAAACCTACTGACAGATTCCCTTTAATTTGCAAGATATTACAAAAATCAGGATGAAAACAATCTGTAAAGAAACAGCTCAGTAAATGGAGCATATATAGTATAATAATGTCATTATTAATTACTGATTGTATTATCTAATTTTAGAACAAAGGGGGCAAAAAAAAACATCTACCTCCTTTAAGACTTGGCCATTTTTTATTTTAGATTCTTTTGTGTTATCCTTCTTGCTTCCAAGAGCGCTTTTAGTTTATACAGCAATAGAAGGAATTGATATTTTGCAGGTCAGATTAGAAGTTTTGAATGACTGCGTTCATGTAATCGTATAATGTCCTGAAAAATGGGGGATGAAATCCAGGTAGAGCGGAACTGA
This sequence comes from Allobates femoralis, assembly GCA_033576535.1. NCBI lineage: Eukaryota > Metazoa > Chordata > Amphibia > Anura > Aromobatidae > Allobates > Allobates femoralis. The sequence continues at coordinate 199,996,472 of JARQOC010000011.1, read as the reverse complement.
AAACAAAAAAAACAAAAAAAAGAGCAATTCCTCTGTTGATTTTATAGCTATGGCTTTTGATGAAAGGCGTGCAGATGCAGCGTTTAACCGCATAGTTTTGTGCATTCTCTTTCACTGCAAAAGTGCATGCGCAAAAAAAATTGACATGACAATTCTTTGCGCTTTTTTGGTGCGCTTTTCTCATAGGCTACATATTAAAATGGCCTCGGGAAAAGCGCGGTGTCTGCATGCAGTCACGCTTTTTTGCGCATAAACACATGCAATAAAGCACAACTGCAAAATATACCACGTGTGAACGCAGCCATGGAGTGTGATTGAAAATGGGTAGGGAAAAGAGGAATGTGCTCAACGCTGGAATTGCCTGAAGCCGTAGGTGCACAGACTTTGATAACTGCAATCGAACAAGTAGTAGAGATATTGGAAAACTCCAGCGGTTCTTCATTTCTCAATGCTTTACTTGTGCTTCATCATCATAAACTCACAGTGTAGAGGGAATGCAGTCCCATACCAGTGGACGTGTTTCGGATAGCATCCTTTTTCTACAGCATGTACTCTCAAGTCCCCCCTCCTTCATTATATACAAGTTAAAAACACGCCTCCCGAGCACACATGCATGAAATAATTAACATGCAATCATGAATGTATTGCAAGACGAAGACAACCTCAAAAAAATACATATATGTTATGAGCTGCTCAACTAGTTGTTCAATAGAGTAACACAATATTTCCATAATTCACAAATAGTTGTCAACGATGATATACATTATTTATCAAATCACATACAAATTTGCCATACACCAGATGACTATAGACAACAGTTTAGTGCTTAATAAAAATAAGAAAGATCTGTCCGGAAATTGAAGCCCTCCGGTGATCTAACATTAAGAGCAAGTATCCAGTGTAATTCACGGTGTAAGACTGCTCTCTCCCAGTCCCCACCACGATTAGATCTAAAAACTCTTGCTATGCCTTTAACCAACAAAATACGCATATCCCCTCTTTGTTCCTCTCTAAAATGTCGAGACAAACCCGACAACGTCTATGGAGTACATTAGAGATAGGATTTGCTGCGGAAATGTGCTCACTTAACTGCTCATCCCTCATAATCATTTTGGCACTCCACATACAATGCCAAATACACTACGTGTGGTATTACAGTTAATGTATGCACGAATGTCATATGTGCGAATTGTTATTCTGTTGGTAAAGGTTTTAGTTACATCAATAAATCAACAAAGTTTACACCGGTTACCACCACATATAAAACTACCCTTAGTGGATAACCATGTTGGAACTGTTTTTATTTATTTTTATAAGCTGGGATGGTGATAACAAATTGCCCAAATTTACAGCCCTCCTAGGTACACATCTATATCCCACATCCAAGATTGTAGATAATGTTTGGGCCCGATGTAGGATTGGTATAAATTTGTGGACCAATCCTACTATGTTGTTGTAGTCGTGACTGTACCTGGTGGAAAAAGTTGAAATTTTATGTCCGCGTCAATAAGTCTATTCAATGCATGATCAGGTGACCTCTGCCACTGCTAACAAACCCTGGCTTTGTAGTTCTCTAGGGCATTTCATTAGCAATGAATCACGAGTCCTGGAATCAACCCGATGCAGAGCTCTGTTTAGACAATGTGATTTATAGCCACAGATTTTCAAGTGGCTATTAATCAGGACCACTTCTTCATCAAATGATTCCCCCCCATGAACCTACCACACCCTCTCCAGGGCTTCTATCGTGCTACCCCAGACAATCCAAGCACTGGTGTAACTTGAAGCTCATTGACCCCAATGCAAAAGCTCCAACGGGGCCCCCAATAATTGCAAATCTTTAATATCAATAGTGTTTTCTATGGGCCAAATTAACTTTTAGGGCCTCCTAGGCTCCAGCGCCCCGATGCAATTGCAACCCCTGCACCTGTTGTAGTTACGCCCTTGAATCTGTTGAGGAGAGCCATAAGATCAAATATAACCTTAAGACATAAGGGCATGAGAGAAACGATCCATAGAGTGTAATACTTTACATTGCATAAGCTTAATTGTGACTTAAACATGGCTGCCATTTCCTGTTTCATCACACCATGCCATGGTATGTAAGATGGAGTTTGGACCTATGACTACATCCTGTATACAATAAGGAGTTCTTGGAGGAAGCTGAATTCCATAGAAGGACTCACCAATCACAGAACGGACACATCATCTGGACATACTCGATCAAGACCACACCCCCTGATGACCTTATGGATCCGCCCATGGACTAACCCACTGACTAATGAATACATATGAGTAGGGCTGGCCGAGCCCCTTACTGAGCAAAACCTCATGTCTCTTAAAATAAACCACACTTGGGATTGCACTTTGGAGTGACCAAGGAGAGTGTACATCTGATTCTGTGCATCTGGTGTCATACTTTAATCTCCGGCACTTGGTCTATATAAATTAGGACAGGAGCAGCAACTTGTTAATATTATAAAATACTAATCCATAGCAAATCCAAGTAATTCTCAGTAGCTACAGTTTAACATTGCTCCAAAACACATTTCATCAAACTGGCTTATTGTCTCACCTCAATGATCTAACTATTCCCTGTTCTCTCTGTCATGCACTCGGTAGCTCTTTGTTCCTAGAATACTGGCTGCAGACTGTTTCATGCAGTGTTATTTGAATGCTCCTATTTACTATACTGATGTCTAGACCCTACATGTGTACATGTTTAAGGCAGAAGGAACAGCAGCAGACACACTTTCTAAGATGTTACAGTCTCTGTAGAAGAACATCTTCAGCCGGTCAAAAGGAAAACCAGGCATTTCCTCAAGGGAAGGGATTTTAAGGGATGCTGGGTCATGTGATAGCTGTGGCGTAGCTACTTAGTATAAAAGCCTGCATGTTATGGAAATGCAGGAGTTGGCGCCAAGTCATAAGAAATAGACGAATGAGCAGTAGATTGGGCCTATAGTCGTTGTATAGTCTTTGTTGGAGAAGTACCCATGACTGATCACATCTCCTTGAAAGCCTGAGTTATACTTGACTCTGGAAGAAACCCAAAGATCAGGTACTGAACATTGACTCTTGTAAGAATGAATGTTGACTCCAGATGCAACCTGAAGACGGATTACCGAACATTGACTTTAGAAGGAGCCCGAAGACCGATCCATTGGTTCTTGTACCGACATATGATATTTAGGCCGAGAACGTTATCCTCTAGCATTGGATTTGCGGTTTAGAGGGTTGCACTATAATTCTGTTAGAGTCAGTGTGTTGATAGATTGAATTATTAGAGAAGTGGAATAGTGACTGAAGCTGGGGTGACTGACAGAAAGGCACCAAGTTTAACATAGTAGTATCCGTTACTAGTGTTTTAAGAAACCAAGTGTACGAATATTGCATTTAGAACTTGTGTAGCTCTTATTGTGTATTAATCTGTCTTTTTGTAATCACTTCTACTGGTTCCTGATCCATCTCATCATCCCTACCCTTTTATTTGTGTGAAATAAATTTCTGATGTGAGTCACCACTGAGTTGTCTTTTTTTGTGTCGATGCTTCTTTGAGACCTGTTTTCACATGACAAGCTCTTTATTTTTACCTTTTATGTTACCCCTATTTCATCATAGATTGCAGCTTGTGAACAGGACCCAAATACTTTTTAGTACTGTCCCTACCCTCCTACATGATAAAGCAGAGCTGTCCACTGCAGTTCGAGGGTCTCTAGATTGCTTATAAATCAATAAAATCATATTTGCTCCCAGCTCTCACCCTCCCTCAGGTGACAGAGAAATTCAGTCATACATAGTGCTAAAGAATCAGGGGGTAGGGAGCTACCAAAGTTGATATGTGGGAGGGGAGACCATGCCAGTGCTGAATCAATCAATCCAGTGCTCTGCCTCTGCTCCTAGCCTGATACATGACTGTACACATTATTGACTATCATACCATTGTACAGCAGAAGATTACAGCATGTATGTATATCTGCTTGGTGACAAGATTGCTATTTAAAAGGAGAACACCCCTGTTCATATATTACATAGGATGGTATATCAGTGGCACGATTGTACTGTGACCATGGGGTCGGCAGCCGACATACAGAAGTATGGAGGGGCAGGAATATAAGATGATCCTGGAGCCCCCAGGTTCCATTCCCTGGCACACCTCCTGTCACTGCTGCTGCATAAGACTGAATTTCTCTGTCCCCTGGGGGAGGGGTGAGAGCTGAGGGGCAGATATGATTTTTATTGATTTATAAGTGATCTATAGATCCTAGAACTGCTGTGCCCAGCACATCATGTAGGAGGCAAGGACAGAACAAAAATGGTTTATCCCCCTGGAGTCCCCCTTTTAAAAGCAAGGTAGGCGTTTTCATGTGGACCACTCCCAGTTGGCAAAAATAAAGCCAGAAGAAAGATGTGCATTTAGGAGAATACTGACATTTACATCAGTTACTCAAACAATATGGCAATTCACAGGTCTTCTTTAATGTATTTGAATAATCTAGGCATTTTAGTTGCAGAAAACTGTTATAACAATTGTGAGAACTTTATATTTTATTCACAGTATAAAAAAATGGTCACAAACATGGACCATTCTTTAAAATCGACTCAATCCTCACATTTTACAGCATTGTTACATGATTTGAAGTCTGCTTATCTGAAAAAAAAATCTTTGAGAACCCTTGCAGATGATGAGGATCTTCTGTAAAACAGCTTTTAGGAAATTAATGACATAGAAGCCTTGTATGCTAGTATTCGAGTGTAGGAGATGGTACCCCGCACTGGACTTCCATGGTTTTCAGGTTTCTCATTCAGTTATCAAGCTGAACACAAAGCCATATTAATAAGCCATTAAATCGCACATAAAAGAGACAACATGAACAAAAACAGAAAAATAAGTGCGCTGGTCTTCCTGACCTGTTATTTGTGTTCTTCTTGGTGCCGTTTTATGGATTTGCAGGCAGACTCTTGTAATTGATATCCCAAATGACCATTGTGGCTCATAACACAAAAGGGATTGTTCATGCCAGGAGGCTTATTAAAGGGATTGTCCGTTCTCTCTTTATTTTAACAAACGTGTTGATGACATGATTTAAGGCTTTACTAATACATAAGCGTTCTTCTCTACCTTATGTTTTCAATGGAGGAGTATATGACCAAACCTGCCATCAGCTTCCTTCAGTTAAAGCAAACACATCTCCTGGGAAAGCTGATTGTTAAAGGGACTCTGTCAGGTCATTTTTCAGTATGATACTAATATTACCCTTAAATAGGGCCTGGGTTTTAAAAACATGTAAAATCATTATTATACCATTTGTAGTTTCCATGCTGTAAGCATTTTCAGACCCTGCAGGGAGCTGCTGCATTAGTCCTCTCCATTATATTACCAACCGAATAGTCCAGGTGCTGTATAAGTGTTATTTAACCCCTTCATGACCCAGGAATTTTTCGTTCTTCATTTTCGTTTTTTGCTCCCCTGCTTTCAAGAGCCATAACTTTTTTATTTTTCCATCAATATAGACTTATGATGGATTGTTTTTTGCGGGACAAGTTGTACTTTCAGATGCAATCATTTATTTTACCATATAGTGTACAAGGAAATTCAAAAAAAGTGCAATCACACATTTGTTTTTTGTGTTTTTTAGCCACCTGTGTTCACTATATGGTAAAACCGACATGACGGGGTGAAGCCTCGGATCGGTATGAGTTCTAGATACCAAACATGTATACCTTTACTGGTATCTAAGTGGTGAAAACAAAATTCAGAAGTTTGGAAAAACAAAACGCACTTTTTGCGCCATGTTTTGTGACCCATGGCGTCCTCATTTTTTGGGATCTAGGGATGTGTGACGGATTATGTTTTAAGTGTTGAGCTGACCTTTCTAATGATACCATTTTTGGATGGATGCGCCGTTTTGATCGCCCATTATCGCATTTTATAGCAATGTTGTGGCGACTAAAAAACTATAATTTTGGCGTTTGGACCATTTTTTCCGTTACGCAGTTTAGGGCTCTCATTAACGGATTTAATATGATGATAGATCGGGCGATTCTGAACACAGAGATACCAAACATGTAATTTGTTTTATTTTTTTTATACTTTTATTGTAAATGGGGGAAAATGTGGGTGATTTGAACTTTTATGCTTTTGTTTTTTTACAGGTTTTTAAAACTTAATTTTTTTATTAATTCTTATTTTTACACTGTCCCTTTAAGAGGCACCTTGCTGCACAGTCCGATCGCTTCTGGGAAATACAGCTGCAGCTCATCTGTATCTCCCAGAATCGTGGACCTGTTGTGGTTGGCAGTGGTAGCCAACCACAACCCGGAAGTGCTCAGTGACAGCATCCGGGGTCTAGCCAGGACGCCGGCCTATCACGTGAGCGCCGGAGATCCCACGATACTATCGTGGGATCTCCGGCGCAGGCGGGGAAGAGCGCATTCCCCGCTGCTGCCACCTTGGATCTTGCTGTCAGTGATTGACAGCGGGATCCAAGGGTTAACAGCACCAATCGGTGCTGTTACCCTGACATCTCATCTGATGAGATCAGCTGAGATGTCGGGGCTTTGATGTGAGCTCCGCGCCTGAGCTCACATCAAACACCCCTTACCGGCCCATGTCGTTGTACAACGTCATGGGTCAGGAAGGGGTTAAATATTCATACCTACCAAGCTGGTGTTCACTCCCTCTCCTCTGTGCTCTGTGCTGGGAGGGGGGAGGTGTTTTGTGCTGCAACCTGTAAGATTTCTATGTGTATATATGAACTTTGGTTTTTCTGCATACATGTAATGTGTGTATCTGCTGAGCAAATGATCAAATGTTCTTATAATCACATAGAAATATCTCAAATTGCACACACTGCACACATGTCTCATACACACTATGACACAAAGAGCTCAAAGCTGCAGCTAAGGACACACACCTACTCCCCCCTCCCTTCTCTGTCTGCAGTGAATGAAATCTATTAGAATCTGAGAGTCCTCAGTGGTTGATACCTTTTAATGGCTAACTGAAAAGATGGTAAGCTAAGCAAGCTTTCGAGACTCTATGGTCTCTTCATCAGGCTAATAATTACACAAATTCTGAAGACACACACATATGCAGTGAATGAGTCACGCAACATACACATGAGAGAAAGGCAGGACAGTGTAATGATGCATGAATATTCATTCATTGGGGAGTGGACAGCAGAGAGCTCTCTGTGATTGATAGATGGAATTAATATTTTATTTTGAAATTTACAGAGGATAGGAGGGAAGTATAAATAATAGAAATACATGAATAGAGAGAGCCTAGAGAAAGTAATTAAAGATAGCAGTTACATATGGATATTTGGGCCTGACAGTTTCCCTTTAATTGGAGGGTACTGATGGAGACAGCTCTGGTCTCATGTTTCTTCATTAGCAGGAAGACTGCACTATTGTTAGTGCAGGAGGAGAACCTGGGATACTTACACATTAGTAAGGGACACAGTGGACAACCCCTTTAAAGGGAAACTTTCAGCAGGTTTTTGCCATGTAATCTGAGGACAACATATTGTAAGAGTTAAAAAAACTAAACACAACTGTGCCTCTCTTATTAGTGTGTGTGCTATTGTTTACATCAGGGGTGGGGAACTCCAGTCCTCGAGGGCCGCAAACAGTGCAGGTTTTCAGGATTTCCTTAGTATTGCACAGGTGATAACATAATCACTTGCACTGGGGATGATTCCAATCCCTGTGCTATACTAAAGAAATCGTGAAAACCTGAACTGTTTGCGGCCCTCGAGGACTGGAGTTCCCCACCCCTGGTTTACATGAACTAAAGGCTTTATTACCTTTGGATTACCATTACAGGACTACTTTGTCACAGGCACCAGGCTGTCCGAGATGCACTCTGCTGTAATTGACACCTTATTGTTAATGCACAATCTCTTTAGAGAGCCTGTGTGGGTGCTGGCAGATATCTCAGCTCTGTGGTGTTCCTCAAACTAAAATTCTTTGATTATGTCAGAACAGTTGCAGACAGTCATCTGTCATACACCGTTGGATTCAGAATCTCCTCATCTACATTATGTTGCTGTCCAATGAGATAGCAAAAACCTGCTGACAGATTCCCTTTAAGCCTCAGTAATATGGGTGTAGCTATAAGGGGTGCAAAAATTCTAGTTGCACTTAGGTCCCGATATCTAAAGGGGCTCAAAAACTTCAATGCCACTGTGATGAACCGCACTTTGCAGTCCCACTATGATGTCTCCAGTATGTTGAGGTCACGCAGATACAGTTTCATCACTTCCGCCAACACGTGATGTTCAGCACCACCTGGAGAAGTCAGTTTGGCACAGTTTTACACAGACACCCCTGTCCTCACAGGAACAGGGATGGAGAGGGGGTGATCCATGCAACATCTAGTGTGGCACCACACCTGCTCACAACCAACAGGCTGATACACCTGGACCTAGTGAAAGGGGTGTAACACTTAGGGAATATTTAGGAAAATAATGGCGTAGGCTAGCCAAAATAGAGACAAAGTTAGAGTTCTAATTTGTATTTAACAAGTGAAGCAAACAAATCCAGGTGGGGGTGCAACAAACAAAGGAGAAGGGTCAAACAGTAAAGGAACAGTTCACACAGCCTGGTCAGCAATAGAGTTAGTCTTTAGTTATGCACAGTTCACATACAGCATGGCCGGCAGTGGTAACAGTCTTTAGTAAGAAACAGTCCTGAACACAGTGAAGTTTAATAACACAAGTCCAGAATTGTCCTGAAAACCACAATGCAATATTATCACAAGGCAAACAAGATATCAGCAGTAAGAGCTTACATGTAGCAGAGCGAACCAAAAGGTAACTGGTAAGGCATAGTAGTACTTTTTGGAACACAGCTTGTTGCTGGAAAGAAACCAGAGTACAGATGAGGTAAAGCATGGAAGATCACTGAAAGCAGATGGTAGAAGAGCAGAACCGAAGTAACTGGAATAGGAGCAGGTTAACAGTAATGCACTGAATTAGCCAGAGTAGAACTCAGTTTACTCAAGCATGGCCTGAATGTCAGACTGGAGCTTAAATAAAACAGGACAGACAGGGAACACATAAAAACCATCTTGAAAAAGGGCAAGGAGACACAGAAGGTAAACTGGAAAACACGTAATCTTGACATCCAGTGAAACAGAGCCCTGCCAGTCCGTAGAACTGCCACCAGTTCCTCATTAGATATAGTTCTGTTAACGGACCAGGTTTATATCGGGCCCGTTGCCAGCCCAGATAGCATGTAATGTTAAACCAAGAACACAGAAGTGTGAATTCGTGGATCGAGATAAAAGACCAACTCAGGAATAAGTTATATATTTAATCATCTTAAGGACACACTAGCAAAACACTATTTACACAATGGATTTACAGATATGATGGTCAGATATGCAAATACAGATAGGAGTACAACAAGTAGAAACAGACATACACAAGTCAGTTACCAGTTTTGATGTTAGGCCTGGTTGATGGCAGCCACATGGTTGGTGATGTGGAGCCAGGGGCTTCCAGCTACTCTCAGCACGATACTCTGCATGACCTCCCCACAGAAGAATAACTAAAAAAAAATAGTGGGTACCTTCTAGTCCCTCATTTGACCAAACCGTTGACCTCATGTTGGGGCTGTCTGTGTCATGGGCTCAGAACTACAGAGAATTATTAAATCCTAGCTTTCAGCATATCTTCGCACCTGGGTGTCTCAGGCAAGAGATATTACTGTCATCTTTCCTATTATGAACAGGTAAAGTCATGATTGGAAAGAAGATGTGTGTGCAGTCTTTCAGCTGCTAGTTATTAATTTTTGGCTGATAGGCACATCACACAGTTAAGGGAAATATGTATTATATCAGTCCTAAAATATGGCTGCCATCTTTGTATGAGCTATGCACACCCCAGTATTTATAATTTTCCACTGGAACCTACCTGTCTGATGAGCGGATTTGAACTAATCCGTGGAATATGTACTTGCCTGCCCCTACGTACACAACATTCCAGCCTGCCTTCCTCACAGCAAACTATTACTGTTGTAATTGCCTAGCCCTGCAGGGAGTCTTTAGCTACTATAAAACGTGTCCTATGACTTCCTCAGTTAGAATTACTTTTCCTCACTTCATTTATAATTGAAGGATGGAGACTCCCTGTCTTTGATTCCCACTTTGAATAAGAAGACTGACTTACAGTTGATTGGCAGATCATGATTTCTCCCATATTCTTCAAAGACACAAATTAATACCAGCAAAATGAAACATGACACATCTTAGGTGACCCAGGAGACTTAAAATACACTTCTGATCTAGGGGTAGTGTTTCAGACCATTGGTGTAGCGTAGTTTACCAGTGCCCGGAACAAGGCAAATATTTTGCACTCCCTAACTCAGGGTCCATTAAACACCCCTGACTTGTTTCCACCAGTTCAGTATTGAAGCTTTTTTCTACTAGCACATTAATTAATTTAGGATATGCTGTAATTACAGGTTGCCCTTAGAAGTTTATTTTTTACATTTTTTTTTATTAAACAATTTTATTACCCTAAACCACGCTCTATTCCTAGTCTTAACCACAACCCTGATCCTAGCCTTAACTCTAGGCCTAAGGGAAAAATTCCTCCCCCTCCATAGAATTTGGCTCCTGGCATTACCCTCTTTCCCCAAAAATAAGGCTGTCTTATATTAATTCTTGCTCCCATAAAAGCACTAGGTCTTATTTTCAGGGGAAGTCTTATTTTTCCATAATCCCCATCACCCTTATCCAGCACTCAATACCGTATTCCCATCATCCCCTTGCAGCCCCCAATGTCCCCTTGTAGCCCCTATCCTCCCCATGCAGCCCTCAATACCATATCACCATCATCCCCTTGCAGCCCCCAATACCATATCCCCATCATCCCCATGCAGCCCCCAATATCCCCATTACACTACCTGCAAACAAAAAACAAACAGACACACATATAAAGTACACACACCCCCCTTTTCTCACCAGTCCACTGCTGCATGTATTATGTGGCCGCTCTGAGCTCTCTGCCTCAGCTTCGTAGATGTACAGGAAGCCGCCGGCAATTCAGAGCCCAGCAGCTGCATTCCAATCAGGGCATGTAACGTCATGCGCCGACGTTATCTGCTGGCATCTGATTGGCCGACGTCTTTCTGTACATTTACACAGCTAAGGCAGAAAGCTCAGAGTGGTGCCGTAATATATGCAGCAGCGGTCACCTGGACAAGGCGGGCTTCCATAATACATAGGACACAGCTGCATGCCCTGATCTTCTGTTCGATGGGCATGCTTAAAAAAAAAAAAAGTTTGCTAGGTCTTATTTTCGGGTGAGGGCTTATATTTAGCAGTTCTGCAAAAAAACCCCACTAGGTCTTATTTTTGTGGAAACACAGTATCGACCATAAGACCCCCCTCCCACTCCCACTATGCCATTGTTTTAGGCTCCTATTTCCAGCTATGTGTAGCAGTATGATGTGGAAGTCTTCAGTCAGGTCAATATGTTGTCACCTTAATAACAGATCACAGTTCTCACTGTGATGAGTGACAAAAAAAAGGTAAAAAAGGTTGTTGAGTAACTTAATAATATGCTCAGAATAGGGCAGGAAGAAGCAATATGTACCTCATTGATGTTGGTATATGCAACAGTTGTGGACTTCGTTTGGTGAAGGAGGATTTATGCTAATCTGTCAATAGATGGCGATATTATGTAAAGTTTTCCTTGCTTACTGTATTGTAAAAGAAAACGTCTCTCTTGAACTTTCAGTTTTGTTACTTCTTCCGTTGTGCAGTACTGAGTGACTGTGCATTTTTCCTTTTAACTCATGTTCTGAAAAGTAAAAGCTTGTTATCCCATATAATCTGCTCTGTGAAGTTTCTACTGCAACGGTGTATATCAGAAGCTGTGCAGCAATTGATTCCCCACTATCCTTGGTGCTGCCCAGGCCACCATTCCATTCTCTATTTCCACTCCATCACCAGCGTCTTGATGTGTCACGTGACCACTGAAACAGTGATTGCCTGCAGCACTCACACATTTATGCTTCAAGCGGTCACTGCAGCATAAGAATGCAGAGAGCAGTGGGGGATAGGGTAGAATCCAACTGGATTGGTGGAAGATCAGCGAGGTGGACATGATCATTTTATCCTTGTAGAAATATTTACTGTCACACCAGGTGAATGGATGCCCCATGTGTGCCGCAACATAAAGGACATCAAGAATGGAATAGAGGGGAGGACCTGGAAATTGTAGAGGGTCCCCTCCTAAACCTCACCTGAGGCTGCTCCCTGCGCTCCCTAACGTCCCTCTATGGGTCCTTCCCCTCTGTTGCCATCATATGCCTAGGCTTTTGCTTGCCCTGAACTAACACTGGCTAGTGTTTATGACAGTGAGTACACTAGTCTCACCATGGTAATAACACAATGGGGGGGGCAGAGAGGGAAAATAAACACAAAAAAGAAAAACACTCCAAATTCCTCCAATGCAGCAAAACTCCAGATCTGCAATTGTCGACTCCTCGGCTTCTTCCAGTGAAAGGCTCCTTCCAAACTGGTCAGCATCAGAAAGAGAATCTATAACTGGCATCAAATTTTAAGACAAGTTCTATTTATAGCGGAGAGGTGTGGTCACAAAAACTGCACCTGAGATTACAGGCCACAAGTAAACAGCAAGCAAGAAAGACTCATTAACCCCTGCAGTGCTAAAAGAAAGAGATTTGTTTAAACACAAGATCCAAGCCTCACCAGAGATCTCCCCGGGTGGGACACACGAAGACCTTTGTTTTATAATAATATTCATATCTCTATTTTCCCTTTATTCTAAAGATTTGCTTTACATTGTGTAAGTCATGCGCTCTCTTTTTTTTGGATATGCAATACATTTTAGGCAATTAGAAAAATCTTCCTTAGATCAGGTATAGATGTTCCAGCCGGGTACCTGGCGGTAATGAGCATGAGCGCGGTATCTTGTTTTTAGAAGAAAGAGATGTTGGCGGTTGAAGCAAACAGTGCACATTAAATCCCCAAATTTCAAAAGTATCTTTGAACCTGTGCACTGATTTGGGGAAAACTGACTTCGCTCTAGCTAGGCTACGACTCAAAGTAAATGTCCTTATTCCTGCAAAGACGAGAGGGAAAGTGTGATTGTAGCTCCGGAGGATTGCTGTGTGTGGGCGTAGGTGCATGGCACTGGTTAAATAGGAGACGCACACCACACAGGGCACACGCTGGTACAACATATTTAAAATTAAATTGGACATTATGTGTATTTCCTATTTGTTAGTACATTTGTGAATTCTCAGCCTGCGAGAACCTTCAGCTTTCAGAATTGATTTCCTGATTGTCTTGTGCTCTGAGAGTATTTCAGAAATGCAGCTGATATTAGAATATCAACTAAATTAAAAGCTCTGAATAGGAGGAAAAAAATCTACGGCCTCTTCATTACCTGTCAGATCAGATTCTTGCACAGCGTTAATCTTAAGATACTCCTCAGAGACCAAGAGCTTTGATTTACCGCCATTTTATGTCAAGAGCCAGCACAGTCTATGAAATAGAAACCTCTGAGATAAGACTATCATTAAGGAGTTGAAAGAAAAAAATGAAAACATGTTTACATCTTTATTATAAGTGCTATTTTTTTTATTTATTTAGATATAAAAATGTTTAAAAGTCTCTCCTTTTTTATGTCATTGACTGGATATTACATTTTTTGCCTTTAAAATGATAATACAAGACAGACTTAGGCCCTGAGCTGTCGGTATTCATCTAATAATAAATAAAATAAATCTTTATTTATATAGCGCCAACATATTCCGCAGCGCTTTACAATACAGTGGTTCAGGGGCGGACCTACCATGGTGCAGCTGGTTCAGCTGCACCAGGGCCCCGACCGGCTAGGGGGCCCCTCAAGCCTGCAGGGGGGCCGCCAGCCGACCCCCACGACCCTGTGTCAGAGGAGAGGAGGTTAACTGAGGGAAGCTTGGCTGATCCCGCCCCTCCTCTCCTCTGCCGCCCCGGCTCCCAGGACTGTACCCAGCACCCCTCCCCTCCTCGCTGACATCCGCTAGCACCCCCCTTCCCTCGCGCTCCCCCGACCGGCAGCTGCTGTGCACCAGGGCCCACCAGGCCCAAGGCCCGCCACTGCAGTGGTTCATAAACGAAAATACACAATATAATACAGTAATTCCAGTAGGTAAAGGATACAGTACAACAATAGGAGACTATATAATAAGCATAGAATCAATGTAAAAAATACAATACAATAGATAAAGCAAAAATAAAGGTGACCCTGCTCAAAAGAGCTTACAATCTACAACGAGATAGGGGTTACACAAAGTACAGGGGCTTATTACACTGATGGTCCAGGCATCTTGAGGAAATGGTGGATAGAAATAAAGTTACATGAATGGTCACCAGACAATCTGTGTAGAGCTTTTGGGTTTGGTGGAGTTTGAAGAATAGTTATGTTGAGAGAGATAGTGAATGGGCTATATACTGTACAAAGGAATTTTGTTATGGAGCATGATAAACCGCCTTAAAATTATGTGTTTTTAGGGAGCGTCTGAAGCCATGCAAATTGTGGATAGTCCTGATTTCTTGGGGTAGAGCATTCCAGAGAATTGGTGCAGCTCAGGAGAAGTCTTGGAGCCGGGAGTGGGAGGATCGGATTAGTGCACGTTAGTCGAAGGTCATTTGTAGAACGTAGAGAATGGGTGGGGTGATAGACAGAGATGAGAGGAGATGTAGGGGGGTGCTGCATTGTGAAGAGCTTTGTAGGCGAGAACAAGCAATTTGAACTTGATCCTGTAGTGTATAGGCAGCCAACGCAATGACTGGCACAGAGCGGAGGCATCTGAGTAATAATTGGCCACATGGGTGATCCTGGCTGCTGCATTAAGGATGGACTGTAGAGCGGAAAGTTTAGAGAGGGGGAGGCAAATTAATAGAGAATTGCAATAATCAAGGAGGAAGTGGAGTAGGGCCACAGTAAGGGTTTTTAGTTGTTTTCATGGTGAGAAAGGGGCGGACTCTAGAGATATTCTTCAGGTGTAAGTGACAAGAGCAGACGAGAGATTGTATATAGGAGGTGAAGGAGAGATCGGTGTCAAATGTGATACCCAAACAGCGAGCCTGCTGCCTAGGCGTTCTCATGGTACCGCACACTGAAAGAAAGATGTCAGATATAGGGAGGTTAGTGGAGGGCGGGAGCAAAATAAGTTCAGTTTTGGAAAAGTTGAGTTTTAAATAGAAAGCAGACATGATGTTGGATACAGCAGCTAGACAGTCATTGGTGTTCTTTAAAACTGCAGGAGTAAGGTCAGGGGATGAAGTGTATAACTGTGTGTCATCAGCATAGAGATGGTACTGGAAGCCAAATCTGCTGATCGTGTGTCCAATCGGGGCCGTGTAGAGAGAGAGGAGAAGAGGTCCAAGGACTGAACCTGAGGGACCCCTGACAATCCCTTCGATTGTAATGTCAGTGTCACTCATTTGTCCTAGCTCTGGCGCTGGGCTTTTCATCCTCACTTTGCTCGCGTGTCCTGCTCTCTCTGATTCAGCATGTAAGGTCACTATTGACACCTGGTTTTTACCTCTGTGGTTATGCTAAGGCTTTATAGGCCAACTAAGGCAATGGTATGGGTATGCCGCAAGGGCTCAGATTCTCAGCGACTGGGGGCCGGTCAGCCTGGATCACGGTAGCTGACCCAGTGCTGTAGCTCTGGCGATTATTGAAAAGGAGGAAGACAAATATTGGGAAAAATGAAGAAAAAGAGAAAATAATAAAAGAGTTGGTGATGCCAACTGAGGTTGTTATGGTCACTTGGTGGCCAGCACTGTATATTTAACTTCCAGTGTGTTAGCAGTGTGTTGGAATACCTCCCTCAGCAGAGGCAGGCCCTGGAGGTGTAGAAGATGGATGATGATGGTAGTAGTTCAGTGGAGCAGAGGAGGTGCAGAGTGAAATAAGGCATAGCAGTCAGTCACTTTGGTTCTTTACCTTTTACTGTGGATTAGTCAATACAGACAAGACACATATGCAGAACCAGGTAGAAGGCTCGGCCAGTCCGGAGAGAGCTGAAGTCCACCCTGCTGGGACTGACCTCCTGACTTGACCTTGCTGACATCTGTTCCAAGGCCACTAGTTCCTCTATGGGTCCTCTAGATTCCTCTGGTCTGTGTCTAACCTCCTGCTTGGCAGGTGAAGCGAGCCCTGCCAGCGGATGCTCCAGTCCTCGGGCTCTCTATGCCACTGTGCCTCGGGTGGGCCCACATGCTGGATGTATGTGGATTTCTCAGCAGAGGGATTTTCACTTTTCTCCAGATGTGACATTACAAGGATATTACATACAATACCACTTGGGCAGCCAGACTGCAGGGGCGCCATGCATGCCATCTGAGTTTTCAAATAGTTGGCTGTTATGAACATAAACAATTTCACACACAGGTGAAAAAAGGAAAGAGCTATTACAGGGAAACACTACACCTGCATCTAACTGGTCATTGTACAGACTAGAGATAACCTAGCTGCACAATTCAAAACACCACCTCAAACCTGACTTCCTAAAAGGCCAGCGAGGGAGATTTCATACCTCCTGAAGGACCAGAGAAGAAGTCATAACATACTGCCTAGAAGGGGAATAGAAGGTGTGCATGGTGATACAAAAACCCAGAGTCAGAAAACTTATACACATTCATATAACGTAGAGAGAGAAAGCTAAAGAGTTACAAATAATCAGATCAAGTAACACCTCCCAGAAACCTAAAAGAAATAGTGAAAAGAAAAGGTGCTGGGAAAGAAAACAAACTGACTCACTGCAGTAATAAACTGGTGTTTACCCAATTAATATAAACCCTTAAGCTGAAAGTCTGGAACTCCTAAACACTAGTCCACCTAGAGGTATAGTCAGCAAGGAAGTACAATGAAAAGGTGAACATATAAAACCCAACCCAGAATGTAGATTGACCAAAACAGCAACATGAGAAACACCTGGAGAGGAAAGAATTAGGATGGGAGAACAAAGATATAATAATAATATTTATTCATTTATATAGCACTATTAATTCCATAGCACTTTATATACATCAGTAATGCTGTCTCTCTTGGAGCTCACAATCTAAATATCCTATCAGTATGTCTTTACAATGTGGGAGGAAACCAGAGTGCCCGGAGGAAACCCACGCAAACATGGGGAGAACATACAAACTCCTTGCAGATGTTGTCCTTGGTGTCCTTGGTGGGAATTGAACCCAGGACCTCAGGATGCCAATGCTGCAAAGGCTGCAGTGCTAACCACTTGGAGCCATCAACATTTGGAAAGAGAAATAAAAGGTAATAGCCCAACAGACAGAGGAACTATGCAACTACAATTCACCAGATCACATTGATTTTTCGGTAACCGGCCTCCACGGGTTTCTTCTCGGCTCTGGTATAGCTCAGGCCTTTTACAGGAGCTGACCGCTCTTGGACCCTTCTTTGGGGCTATCAACCCACTTTTCTGCTACACAACCTTCCTGGAACAAGTTGTGATGTTACCCCTTCCCTACTCGGCCTTGTATATTTTGCAACTGTGTCTCATTGTTGAGATGGTTTTTGGGTTTCTGGCACCCCAGATTCCGTATGCAACAATGTCATTATCTCCCTCGGGGTGTAGTGTCATACCTGAGAGCAACAGATGGTATTCACACCAGGCAAAACCAAAGCACACAACACCTTTCTGCCTCCAGACCTGAAGGGGGAGATCTAAAACCTGGGTTCAGGGCAGCTCCCCTATAAATTCTGGTCTGGGGCAGAGTTAGTTCAGTTCCTAAGAGGACTGAGGAAGACATCTTGTGGACTGAGCAGTGTTAAGCTCGTCCCAGGAAAGCTAAAGCCTAGCTTGAGGGACCCGTAGGCAAGGGTCTGCGGAAGTGGAGTGGAGCCTGGGGAGCAGAGCAGTGTCGATCTCACCCTAGAGGAGAAAGCACCAAGAACTGGACACCGGAGCCTGAGGCTGTACAGGGCTGAACGTCCCAGCAGCCAATACCGTAGGCTGGGGAATTTCAAGTACCCCAGCCACACAAGTGCACACAGCAAAGCAGCATTAACAGCCCAGGAGAAAGCACCCGAGAAGTGGGGCTGGAAAAGGACTCGAGCTGCCTTCCATACTGACACATGCAGGAGAGAGTGGGCCACAGCTCAGCTTTAAGCAGCCGCAGGGACCTGCAGAGAAAGCGCAGCAGGAAGGCCTCAGAACTTTCCAGGTGAAGAGAACCCCGAGTTGCTCCCAGGTTACATGCCACTGGTGAACCGGTATTGCCAATAAAGGACCTGAGGAACCAACAAACCGTGAGTCTGTTGCTTCACGCCCTCCATCCTGCACACTACACCCTTTCAATATCCACTGCTCCGGGGATCCGCTCCACCTGGGGGAGGCAACCTATCCCAGCGGTGGCTACTCAAAGCTACAAACCACAGGTGGCGTCACGAATAATCTTTCCTATAACTCCCCCAAAACTATTTTAACACTTAACCCAGGGTCACGGAGCCGGGTCTCGACCCCTGTGACTCCCTGAAAGCATCAAGCCCGGTTCCGAGTACCCCACGGCCTGGGGCACATCAGGTCAGTGACATATTTTATTCTCTGGTTATAGAGTTTTTTCTAGCGCTTTTAACATTGGCTTTTCTACAGAAATTGAAACGTTGCCAAAAAAGCTTGAAGAAATATTATAAGAAATATTTAAATTCTTGGATGAAAAAACTGTGTGAAGGAGGCATTGAGGGGAATGTTCTTTTAATTGAAGAAAAACACTTTACTATGTAGCTTAGTTACAAAAATGTTTAAGAATTTACAATATATGGAGATTAGCAGCTGCCTCATAAGATAGGACACTTTCAAGCCTTGCCAGTTTCTCCATCTCTTGCAAATTCCCTCGACATGTGCTGAACAAGATGGAATATTTGAGTTTATCGGCACAAAGAAAACAGAGCAATGTTCCTTATCTCTTGTCGGTTTCCAGGAATAAAAATCCCCCAGAATCGATAAGGATGCTTGTCATCTCTCGTCCACTAAAAGTTTTATTCTTTCTTTTAAGCCTCTGGTTACTGATATTGCTTTGACTCTCTTGAGCTTGTGTTGTCTGTGTCAGTAGCTTAGACCTAACTTTGCACTGAACAACACTTGATGTAATTGGCTAATTAAAAATTGCAAAGTGGGATAAGAGGACAATTGTGTTAGTGGGCATAACAGGGGAAAGGCTTCCAATTATGTTGCTGCTGACAACGGAGATGGGGAAATTCTCCTCCTCCCTCTTCCACCTCCGGATCCCTGCAGGTCTAGAGTGGCTTAGCAGATAATACCGTGTATCTCTATGGTGGACTAATATCCCTTGAGGTCTAGGGTAGTTATGTGGTTAGTATGTAACGTAGTGTTTGAGTAGTTATTGAATTTATTTTAAAGAAAGGATTGCAAACTCCATGTCATTGGGGTAGATTGCATGGTGGCCTAGCAGCTCTAAATGAGCTTCTATGGACAGGCATAGCTCTAGCCTATCCATCTGCAAGATTCCAGGATTGCCCTGTAAAAAGGACCAGGATACCCTGATTTGGGTCAACAGAGTAGCTGCTGGCCGGTAGAGCTGGTAAGAAAGCCACATCAATACTAGAAGGTCAGGGACAGGAACAGAATTAAGCCCAAGGCCACGTGCATATAGTAACATAGTTTTTAAGGTTGATGGAAGACTAAGTCCATCTAGTTCAACCCATAGCCTAACATGTTGATTCAGAGGAAGGCAAAACCATGTGGCAGACTAAGGGCCCCTTTACACACGGCTACATTTCTAGGGTGGCTACAGGTAACTTACTGGTTGCAGTGAAATCATGGAGACAAGGTTCTATCTTGTTGCTGTGTACAAATGGAATAATCTCTCCATGATTTCACTGCAACCAGTAAGTTACCTGTAGCCACCCTAGAAATGTAGCCGCATGTAAAGGTTCCCTAAGGGTACTTTAACACGCTGCGTATTTGCTGCATTTTTTTACGCGCTAGGTCATCACAAACTAGAGTAAAAGTATAATAGAAACAAGTGCTCCACTTCTGGATTTAATCACCCACTGCTGGTTTGTGATGAGCTCGCGCGTAAACAAAAATGCGGCAAATACGCAGCGTGTGAATACACCCTAAGCTCCACATAGGAAGGAATTTTTTCCCCCAGACTCCACATTTGGCAATCAAACTAGTTCTCTGGATCAACACCTTATCATGTTGAGTATTTGGCGAGTTGTTTTACTTCGCCATTTGTAGCCAAAACTAGGAGTGAAACAGAGGAAAAGTATAATAAAGACTCGGCACCACTTCTGCATTTTTTGCCCACTCCTGGTTTTAGCTTAGAATTGAGATTAAAAAAAACCCTCACCAAATACTAGGGATGGGCGAGTCCCGTACTATTCGAATCGCTATACCCGCAACGAGTAGGTCTCGGTACTCGCTACTCGTTGCAAGTATAGCGATTCCGAGTACTTTTGCAGTGTATTAATAGATACACTGCAAAAGTCCTGTAAGAGAGAGGAAAAGTGGTTAAAAAATAAAAAAAATCGGATACTCACCTTAACCGACAGCTGTACCGGGACCGGCAGATGCACATCTATTCATGTAAAAGGACCTTTCACTCTCTCAGCCTATCAGATGGCTGGGAGAGATCTGGCCAATCAGATGCTACCACGTCACAATGACGTGATCACTAGCGGCCACCTGATTGGCCAGATGGAAAGGTCCTCGGTGTACCTGAGAGGACCTTTCCATCTGGCCAATCAGGTGGCTGCTAGCGATCACGTGATTGTGACGTGGCGGCATCTGATTGGCTGAGAGAGTGAAAGGTCCTTTTACATGCATAGATGTCCATCGGCCGGTCCCGGTACAGCCGACGGTTAAGGTGAGTATCCGATTTTTTTATTTTTTTAACCACTTTTCCTTTCTTTTACAGGACTTTTGCAGTGCATCTATTGATACACTGCAAAAGTACTCGGTACTTGCTACTCCCGAGTAATCCTGCGAGTAGCGAGTACACGAATACCGCTACTATTCGGCGAGTTCCGAATAGTAGCGGGTATACTCGCCCATCCCTACCAAATACCCAATGTGTGCACATAGCCTGTGTTTAGACTATCCTAAGGTCAAAGTCAGAACTGGCAATAACACAGGCTGAACAAGAGCATGTATAACCTATAACTGGCAGCTCCTAGCAGTATGCTGAGAGTTTAAGTAGAGTGTGGTGTTGTCCCATTGGCCACAGCAAGGAGCTGATTACTCCTGCTGGATAACACACATCCAAACTACTAGAACAAGGATCTCAGACTCCAGGCCTCAATGTGGGCAAACAGTGCATGTTTTTAAGATTTCCTTAGCATTGCACAGGTTATAATTGAATCACCTGCACAGCTGATGATTACAACCCCTGTGCAATGCTAAGGAAATCCTTAAAACATGCACTGTTTGTGACCCTTGAGGCCAGGAGTTTGAGATCCCTGTTAATGTACCTTTACACGCCGCAACTACGGTGTAGCATCTGAGAGGCAATTGTGATTTCCGTCACGGTTGCCTTGAAATTGCTATAAAGTTGCGGCGTGTAATTGGGGAAAGTGATGGTGATTTTCGAAGTTGCTCCCAGTTGCGGTTTCAGAGCATTGTTCAAAAACCAGAGGCAACCGTGAAGGTGAATTGCCCTGGTTTTGGTGTGTGAACGGGCGATAGGGATGGAATCTGCGTCACCTAGTGATTTCCCAGAGGTGTGCCACAGCGTGCTGGATACCGCGCCCCATCAGCGATGATTGGTGGGGGCTACTGTTTTACCATTGGCTGTCTCTTCACAGGGCGCCATATTTGAAGAGCTGTCCATTCACACTACACAATTGCAATGGCGTCATGTATTAGCCAGCCTTCCTGTGCAGGGTGGCCAATCATGACGCTATTGCGTTAACCAATGATTGTATTTTGGGCGTGGTGTAGCGGAGTTTGGCACGCCTATGTGTTCGAGCCGCTTCACAGGTACGCCCACATTCCCTTAGTGATTGCGGCGTGTGAAGCGGCGTCGGGACTCAACCGGATGTTTCCCGCAGGGTCTGTGTCAACTTCCGGGGAGCCACGTTCCCTTAGGTTGAAGACGCAATTGTGGCGTCTAAATGCGGCATCGGCGATCGGTATCAACCGTCAAAAACGTGCACATGCACATTCGGTTGCCACCAATCCTCGGTGATAGTTGCAGCGTGTAAAGGTACCTTTATAGAGCTTCTGGTCCTGACATTTCCTCCGTCACCTGTGCTGCACAAAGAACGGTGACTGAAGAAGATGTTGCAGAAGCACTTGATGGATGACACAACAAGAATGATGGACACAGTTGTGCACTGATCATTCAGTGCCCATCTGATGCGAGGTCGTACTGTGTAGATAATTGTCGAATGGCGATTGTCCTTCCTAAATTGATCTACCTGTTTAGGTGTCTTCCCCTTAGGTTTCCTCGTAGGTACATTCAGGGCTTTCAGAGAGCTATATCATGCTTCATATGGAATAATAAATCCCCTAGGGTGTCTCACAAAATTCTTACTCTACCATACGCCGGGGAGGTTTGGGGATCCCTGATCTGCAGCTCTACCACACTGCAGCTATCCTTGAACCCACCCTCCTATGGTGGAACTGTAACTTGGCCTCACATGGAAGCTTATTACGCTCCAAGAGGCTCCACAAGGACCCTTTTGGAATTGTCCCTAATTCAACCTCCCCCCACTAAACCCCCCCCTGTCTACTATGGCCTCACTAGTGTACATATGGTCGTCTCTTGGCAGAAAGCACCTTCCATTTCTCTATAATCTGATCTCCACTGCAGCTTTGAAACTCCTCATAGAAAATCTCTCACTTGTGCACTGGCGGAGTAGGGGAATCACAATGCTCCAACAGTCATATACTGAAGGTGCCTTGTCCTCATTTGGTATGTTGACAGATACATTTGGGATCTCTCGCTCTACTTTCTTTCAGTATCTCCAGGTTCGCCACCTGCTCTCCCGGTCTCCCATGCCGCCTCCAGATTCTGCCTATGATGAATCTCTGCAGAGATTTTTCAAATCTACTTCCACGACTTGTCATGGCATATCAATAATTTACAGAAGCCTGCTTCAATTTGACGTTCCTGCTAGGCTTCCCGTCATGCGGCCTGGGAGAGCAGGTTAAATTTCACGGCATCCCTCGAGGACTGGAACCATGCATTTACTCATACTTCTAGATTCTCCTCGTGTATCTCACACTTAGAAAAGGTGAAACAAATTCACCTTAATTGGTATATCTCCCCTTCTAGACTGGCCAAGTTCACCCCGGGAGGCTCACCCTTGTGTTGGAAGCAGTGCCAACAATTTGGCACGACACAACATATGTGGTGGGAGTGCCCCCAGGTGCGTTGGTTCTGGAGGGAGGTGGAAGCTGTCATCAATTCTGTCACCCACATACCTTTCTCTTTGGAAGCACCTGTGGCTCTTCTGGGCATTGGACTGGAGGGGGTGCCCTTCCCGGTCAGACCTATCCTGACCCACATTCTTATTGCGGCTAGGATTTGTCTCGCTAGGATGTGGAAATCGCACTCAGTTCCGACTAGGGCTGACCTTCTGACCCAACTGTGACTCCATCACCAACATGAAACGATTCTGGTACATGACCTCACTAAACACAACAAAACCACTACGTGATGGGACCCTTGGGTCTCCTCTCCGCTTTCTGTGTCTTAATTTGAGATACCTGGGCCCATTTACTGTATTGTTTGATACTTGATTTGATGCTTGATGTCGTTGGAATGCAGTCCTCTCTTTCCCTTTTTCCCCTTCCCAGTCTCCCTGCCTCTCATATCCCTTGTCCGACCATGTTCGTCTCCTTCCCCCTCCTCTCTTCCCCTCGACCTCTTCCCTTATCCCAACAGGTTAAGTTAAAATTTGGCTTTGTTAGCCGACGCCATGTTAAGTCGGCATTTGCATACTATGTCATTCTGCATGTTTTCCTTAATAAAAACACAATGGTTTAAAAAAAAATGAGTGTCGAATGGCATTATTCAATGTGAATGCACATTAACTTTTTGGTAAAAAAAAAAAAACTTAAGAAACACTTAAGACAAAATGTTAGTTTAAAGTCTATAGCAAATAATGTAAAATTCTACACAGGACCGACGTCAGCACCCAGTGCACTAGTCAAGTGCAGAGGCTCTTGAGTGCCTGGGGGTTCCCCATGTCTTCTGCTGCAGGACAGTGTCCCCTGTTCTGCGCTTGCACTGCTCCCTCCCCTTGATGGCTGGGGGCCCCTTGCTCCTGTGTGTCCTAACCTGTGTATTTGCAGATGCTGATGCAGTGCTCAACTTTACTGAGCTGGCAGCAGATCTCTATCTCTTGCACCTCCTGCAGGAGATATAGATCTGCTGCCGCTTCTCTACAGCTGGGCACTGCATCAACGTCTGCAAATAGAATGGAGTGAGAGCGTGGGGGGGCAACACACAGGGGGCCCCTGTAAGGGGGTGAATACACAATGCCCAGGGGCCCAGGGCAAAAGGTAGGAAATGTTCACTAGTGCTCTGCAGGTTTTGTGCCAGTGCTCTGTAGATCATGTAATTTGCCCAGTGCTCTGCAGATCATGTACAGTGCCCTGCAGATTATGTATGTGGCACCCCTATGGTTCAGTTGCCACAGGAACACCTGGTGCAGGGAGGGATTTCCACATCTGGTAAACTTACATGCAACACCTTCCATCCCAGACCTGAAGAGGGAGCTCTACTTGCTGACTTCAGGCAAGATTCCCTATAAATTCAGGCCCGGGGGAGGAGTTAGGCAGTTTAGTATGGAACAGTACTGAGGAAGACATCCTGGTGAACGGAGCCGCACTAGGCCCGTGCCAGTGAGGAAGCCTAGCCAGTGTAAGGGACCCAAGAGTGAGGGTCAGAGGCAAGGCATACCAGAGACAGATTTGGGACAGAGGAACCATACCGGTTCACCCCAGGAAAGCAACCGAATCAACCCGGACACTGGAGTCCGAGTCTGCACTGGACCAGTTAGCCCAGCAGAAAACATCAGAGGACCAGGGAGACTTCAGTTTCCTTGTAGCACTTACAGCACAGCTACTAACAGAGCCAGGGACTGCAGAGGAGTAGCAGTGCCCATTGGAAGGTTCTCCCAGCCTGCTATACAAGTGAGGGACACAGGAGAGGTCAGGGCCAGGTTTCAGACAGGACAGGACTTAAGTACGCACACATAGAAACATGGAGGCCTCACAACTCATTGGGTGTGGAAATCCTGAACTGCCACTCGACCTCCTGGACAGTACCCTGGATGTTACCTGAACATCATCATCAGTAAAAGGTACGGAAACACCTTCCAACATGTGTGCATCTGTTATTACGGCCCCTAATCCTGCCCTTAACATAGACTGTCTGCTAGAATCTCCATCTGATGAGCCACCTTTCCCTGTAGCACCAGAGACAAGGCTGTGTGGAGAGCTCCCTCCCTGTGCAATTCCCTATTCATCCCATCACTTCCCTGGTGACCCTGCTCCACCTACGGGGAGCGTTACCAACTAGCTGCCTCACCTTCATCCCAAGAGGTCTGCAGCAGCGCCAGTATCATTACCGGATACCGTGGGTGGTGTCACAAACTCTTATTTTTAAAACCCCTTTTCAGTGACTGCCAGGGACACAAGACCGGGCAAAAGCCGCCCGTGACATTCTCCAATAAATCAACACACGGAACTGGGTACCCCACGGCCATGGGGTGGGTCATGTACAGTGTCCAGTGGTCTGCAGAAAATGTAATGTGCTCAGTGTTTGGCTATTCTGCTGCACTTGTGTGCATTTGATGGGCAGGGGTTGCAGAGCATTGCACTCCTTCCCACCAGCACTGCTCTGTGCACTGGCTGCAGTATTGTGCTGAGCACAGGTATAGACTGGGGGACTCTGCTGCTGCCGGTGGGCTCTGCTGTCTGTGCTTTGCCATCTGGTGTGCTCTGCTGTCAGTATGTTCTACTGTGCTTTGCTGTCACTGGGCTCTGCCGTCTCGTGTGCTCTGCAGTCAGTGGGATCTGCAGTCAGTGGGCTTTGCGGTCACTGCAGCATAAAAATGGCTGTGACAACAGTTTTTTTTGCTGCGGATAAGGTGTGTTTTTTGTTTTAATTTCTGTTCCATACTATACCAAACTAATGTTTCTGGGAGAGACAGAGAGGGAGAGAGAAAGAGAAAAAAAAGAAAAATAGAGCGAGCACACAGGAAGAAAGGAGATGAGGGGGAGATGGTGTACAAGGGGGAGACAGACACAGAGAGGTAAGACAGCACAGGGGGACAGACACCATACAGGGGAGAGACAGACGCAGGGAAGAGACACAGTGCACAGGGGGAAGACAGGCACAGAGAGGGAAGACAAGCACACAGGGGGAAAAGGCACAGAGGGGGAGAGACATCATACAGGGGAGAGACAGATGCAGGGGAGAGACAAAGCACATGGGGGGACAGGCACAGAGGGGAGTCAAGCACACGGGGAGATGACGCACAAGAAGGATTATATTCATGGGGAATAATATATAGAACACACTTCTCAGCCTTTATATATATATATATATATATATATATATATATATATATATATATATATATATATATATATATATATATATATCTATTATATAAAGCCCGAAGCCACTTCCAGCCAAACCCGAAGCCACTTCCGTAGTGTTGTGGTCGGATATCTGGCCAGCTCCACCGCACAGGGTGGACCAAGATGGCCGCCCTATGCGGGAGGATTGCGGCGAGCCAGCCGGGAGACGACCGGCGTTAGCCGGTCGTCTCCCGGGTGGCGAGTCGTTGCAGCCGCGGTAACTCCGGCACGTAGGTCCATTGCGAGTCTCCCGCCCCCCGTGGCCGAAAATAGAACCAAGGGCCCGGCCATGCACAGCTCTAAAGACCGCTGTGTATCTCAATGGGAAGTGAGGCGCTATGCTCATTGGTCGGCGCCAGCACACAGCGACCAATGAGAATAGCGCCTCACTTCCCATTGAGATATAATGGACGACTTTGAGTTTCAAATTTACCGCTGGAAGTGAGGCGCTATTCTCATTGGTCGGCGCCAGCACACAGCGACCAATGAGAATAGCGCCTCACTTCCCATTGAGATACATGGAGGACTTTGAGTTTCAAATTTACTCAAAGTCAAACTCAAAGTCCTCCATGTATCTCAATGGCCAGTGAGGCGCTTCTCTCATTGTACTCATGACAGTAGCAACATTAACCCCTTACATTCCGTTTTATCTGTAATTTCTATAACACAGTGTGTAGTTGTACTGCCACTGCGAAGTTAACCCCTTATATACCATTTTTGCCTTAACTCCATACTTTGTAGTCTCTATTATTACTGCCAGTAGGAACATTAACCCCTTATATTCCATTATTGTTGTTATTTCTCTTACACAGTGTATAGTTGTAATGACACTGCGAAATTAACCCATTATATAACAGTTCAGCATTAACTGCATATTTGGTAGTGTTTATAATTACTGCCACTGGTACATTAACCCCTTGAACACCATTTTGGATATAATTTACAGCGCTGAGTCTGTTGTGGGAGTGCCTGGGGGACATTAACTCCTTCAATAACATTTTTGATATCATTATAAGTTCCTACTCTGTTATAGTCCTGTTAGTCGGACATTAACTCTTTCTACACCTCCACTATATTGCTAACCTCACAGTTCTGCCTACATCGCCTACTTAGTCATATATCTGGTGTTTAAGTCTATTATTTAAAACTCTTAAAAAAATTATATACAGATTCTAGACTCCCAATTCTTTAGAATCGGGCTCACAGCTAGTATATATATATATATATATATATATATATATATATATATATATATATATATATATATATCCAGTATGTGTTAGAGGGGCCCACTGAGACTCTTTTGCCCGGGGACCACAAAAACCTGGAGCCGGCCCTGTCTACATACTACAGATTTTTTGTGGCATTATTTCAGCTTGTGGTATATTGTAAGTATGGTATTTTTCTTCTGGCACTTCTCCCATAGGCTTGTTCACAGCAATTGAAAAACAAACAAAAAAAAAACAAAACAAAGTGAGCTATTAAAAGGGAATCTATCATGTAAAACAATGCTGTTAACCCGCAGATCCTTAGCAGCAACAGAGGAGCTCCACACACCAGGATGGTCTTGCATTTAAAGAACTCTATTAACGACATCAGGTGATGGGTTATGAGACTATTTAAAGGCTGGAGGAGTGAATCAACCTCATCACCTGATCAAGACAGCAGTAACTTACCAGCAAGAAAAAAGAACATTAACCCTTGTCAGTATGAAATAAACATGTTTAAATACAACAGTCCTTAGCAATCAACTCGTGACAAAGGTTGATAGCATTCTGATGTCATGTATCCACAGCACTGGAAGTTCCGCTGCTGGGAGGATATGATCTTTATTCCTCCTGACAGCTTCCAGCTTTCAGTCAAATGGGTGTGGCCTTAGCAGTTTCAATCCCTGACCGATGCACACTGTGCAGCAGCTATAATCACGCCCCAACACTGACAGACAGACAACTATGTACTGATGCAATGCCTAGTCGGCTGTCAAGTCAGTGTCAGGGATGCGGTTGCTGCACACTGTATTCTGAGTAGTGCTTGCAACAGTTCCTCCCGTATCTCTATAACTGAAAGCCGGAGGCTGCTATCGAGCCCCAGGCCCTGGGGTTTTCGGGTATCAGGCTCGGAGGGGTTCGCGGGGATGTCACGGGTGGCGGCACCTGAGCCTGTGGCCAGGGTGACACTTCGATAAGGGTTATGTACAGGGGATAAGAATTATTGTCATGTGATGCCACCTGTAGTACCTGGTGATGGGTCACCAGCGCCGCCACAGTCCTCCGGAGGACGATGGTATCACGGGAGGGATGGCAAAGCTCCCTACAGGTAGAGCCAGTCCTCCAGGACAGCGTTGCTGAAAGCAAAGAGGTTGATGATCAATGGCACAAAGACACGGAGGCAAAGTCACTCTCCCGGGTACTTTACTGTAAACAGTCATCAGCATACAAGTCCACAGTTCAGCAAAAGTTGTTAAAGAAACAGGTAGCTCTACGGGTGGCTGCAAGTGGATGCCAGGTGGTATGGTGGTACCTGTGGTATGCCTTAGTTGACGAACCCATGTCCTTTCTTCCCCGCCTAGGATGAGTCTATACCCAATTACTCCTTGAAGTTAGTCTTGGGGCTCCCCTCCCTCGAAGTGAAGAAGCAGGCAGACCGCTCCGTCTGGCAGGGTGCCGCAGCCGGTGAACAGACCGCAGGAGCCATTTGACGACTTCAGAGGTGGACTCTGGCCTTTTCCTCGGGTCCGGCGTTCCCGTGGTGGACCGAGGAAATCCCTGGGAGTATGGTCGCTCCATGCTGGGGTCACCCCCTTTCTCTCTCGGGCCCAGACTCACGCCTCAGGCACCCTCTCTCATGATCCCCTCAGGATCCCCTATGATCTTCCCTCAGGATCAGCCTGGAGCTGTCCTGTTAGACCTTCCGCCTCGTCTAGTCTAGACGGTCTAGTGTGGGAGTGCAGAAATAGGTCCCACCCACCAGCGCAGCATCCACTTGCAGTTGGGGAAGATTACACCACTTTTACGAGTGCAATACCCCGGTGTGATGCCTGACCATGTGGGGTGCCACACTGCCATATAGAATAAAGTTCATTGCCTCCCAGCAATGGGGCTCACAGAGCGCGGCGGCTGCACGGCATCAGAATGCTATTAACCTGCAGATATGGAGTTAATATGTAGACTAATAGCGGGGTTTTTTTTTTTTTTTATATGATAGGTTCCCTTTAAGCTGCGGGAATAAGAATGTCTTAAAGGGGTTGTCCATTTTAAGAAGAACATGGCTCTGCTGTCTTAAAAATAAGTGTCACATCTGCACACAATTCGCTGCCACGAAGACAATCTACAATACCAGAAACAATCCATAGACAAAGAGCGAAGAAAATAGATGTTTTCTATTCCTTGACAACTCCTTCATTGAATCAGCAATGCCTTGTGGGAACGTGACATAGAGTAGCATTGGGTATAAATCTTTATCTTACCTTTTCCCAACTCAATAAAAGAATAAATATCAATAACCATTATAAATGGAATACACAAAGAAAAAAAAAGGAGATAAATTTGTCATTTCCTTCCGGTAAATATTTTATTTTCTTCTAAATCGCTCGTCAAGAATCTGCTTGATGTAAGGACAACCTTAATGGTAATCATCCTATTGAGATCCGGGCTCCATAGGGATAAAGCAAATTGCAGTATTCCAAAAACAATTTTCTGTGCCGTTCTAAATGTTAATTGTTTTCTTATAGCCGGAGAATTGTGACATTTCAGATCTAACAAATGCAATTCTAGCAGCTCATAAATCTAAGAAATTCACTTTTCCCTGTGACTGGATGTGTGAAAGAAGAAGACGACGACTCGTCTGTAGACTTCTATTTCCGATTTTCCTCCCATGGAAATTAAACATTGAAAAATGACCGGTTTAGACAAATAAAACAGAATATTGAGAGTACAGAAATAGAGAAGCCTTAATTATTGTGTCTGAGTTTATTTTTAGATAGCTGATAAAATAAGATACAATTATAAAAAAAAACCTGAAATAACCCTAGTCATATGAGCAGCAATATTAATATCGTTCTATGATCTAAGACGCGAAGCCGAGAAAAACTAAGTGGATATTTTTGGACACCAGCAATGGTTTAAATGCAAATTATAGCATAACTGGAGCTAAATTTATTTTTGGATCCAAAACATAAAAGTTTACAATTTCTAAAAACAGAACAAACTTTAGGGTGGAAACACACTGGCGTTTTAAGAATCAGTCTGTTTCTCATCCAGGAGAGTCGGACGAGTGTCATCTGTTTTTTGATCCGTGTGCCATGCAACAGCTATGCGAGTGTCCGACATTTTCTGAGATCACATCCGAGTGCTGTCCGAGTGTAATCCGTGTGTGGCCCGTGTGCAATCCGCTGAGCTCATGACATTTTTCTGATTCATTTGTCTGGAAATTGGCTGCAATGTGTGGCAATTGTGAATTAAAGGCTTCGTGCCAATCAGGGCTCTTTGGAGGCTATATCCCATGGACATGTGTGTTCAGTGAGCTGACCATCTATCCCATGAGTAACCAGTGTTTTGTACGTGTCCAGCTGCTTAGATAATGGAGAATAACCTGACCCTAAACACCACTGAGCGGGTGTTATTCCATTGGGTCATTTCCAGATGATATGGGGCACCGTACCCCATTGTTTGTGATCCGAGGAGGCGTCGATGAATGTGGGTCCATCCGCTCCTCCTTCCTCGTAGCTCTCGTGGCCATTTTCAGAGGCTGTATGATCAGTTACACTGTCATCCGGATAGATTCTACGCATGTACCAGGATGACCATACTCTCATTTGACCGACTATTGGAGACTCTGCGGCCTGGCATCACATATCAAAATACCCAAATGCAACTAAGTATTACAGCAGAAGAACGGCTTCTGTTGACACTGAGGTTAGTATATATTGATTTAGTTTTTTTATGTGGTGTCATTTGAGTAGGATTCTGACATATGCCTGCATACACGTGCCATAGACCTTAAAGGGAACCAACCACCTCAGATCACCCTAATACACAGTTAGTACATGTCCCTGCACCCTAAGGATACCTTTCCAGCACTGTTTTTGTGTAAAATCTTGCATTAGTATAACTCATATAAAGAGTTTGTAAACTTACTAGCCTGGTGACTTCTGGGCGTATCCCTCCTTCTGTTATACTTCAGGGCTGTGCATTGCATGTCTGTGTCCCCCTCCCTCCGTGCCTGCTGCCCTGCCCTGATGGGTGTGATCGTTATCTCCTCTGCACAGAGGGAGGGGGAGCACAGCCATGCAATGAATGCACAGCCCTGAAGTATAACAGAAGGAGGGATACGCCCAGAAGTCACCAGGCTAGTAAGTTTATAAACTCTTTATATGAGTTATACTAATGCAAGATTTTACACAAAAACAGTGCTGGAAAGGTATCCTTAGGGTGCAGGGACATGTACTAACTGTGTATTAGGGTGATCTGAGGTGGTTGGTTCCCTTTAATCATGTCCTGCTTTAGTGACTGTGTCCCTTATGTGGGCCAGTATGGTTTTTTGTTTTTTCTTTTTTGGTTTGGCCTTTTGTGTTGGTTTTATGTTTAATTCCTATATGTATGTTTTCAGGTTCCTGTCAACTGGTGTTTCCTTTGCGGTCTTACATGTAGAGTTCCTACTAGGCAAGTCCACGATTGGACAAATAGTGCACAAAACCTGTGAGGAGATGTGGAGTCGTTTGCAGCTAATTGTCCTTCCTGAACCTACAACAGTCAATTGGTACCAGATTGCGAATGAATTCCATCAAACCTGTAATATCCCTAACTGCATTGGTGCGCTTGATGGAAAACATATCCGGATCAAGAAGCCACCCAATTCAGGGACCCTTTTTTTAATTGTAAACATTATTTTTCTATTGTTCTTCTGGCTTTAGTTGACAGCACCTCTCAGTTTATTGCAGAGGATGTTGGTTCGTATGGGCGAACAGGTGATGCCAACATCTTCAGGAACTCCATCTTGGGTAGATGCCTCATTAATAAAGATCTGAATGTCCCCCCATCCACACAGCTCCCAGGCTCCTAGGGAGATCCTCTCCCATTCGTGCTTGTAGGTGATAAGGTGTTTCAATTGAGGCAGGAAGTTATGCGCCCATACCCCAGACGTGCTTTAGACTACCGGCGCCACTGCTTTAACTTTAGGTTAACACGTGCTAGACGAATGGTGGAGTGCACATTTGGGATTCTAACTGCTAAATAGCACATACTGTTATCACCCATTCAACTGAATGAGACACATGTGGATTCGGTCATTAAAGCCTGTGTCATCTTACATAATTTCAGTCACTTGCATGACCAGCCTAATGACAAATCCTCATGTGTCCCTCAGCCAAGCAATCCATACCCTCTGGTAGTATCGGTTGGTAGGTCGAGGCATGAGCCATCTGCACTCCGCATGCGTGAAAAAGTTTCAGATTTTTTTTGGTTCCCCAGAAGGCTCACTCCCGTGGAAAGATGAATACGTCACTGGCCCGTAAATTGTTTGGTTGGTGACGCATCATCAATATACCTTGAATGATGTGGCCTGTGTAAATGGTACAGAATGCATTCTGACAGTCATTTAATTTCATTATTACCCTTGACTAGGGATGAGCAAGTAGTGAAATATTGGGACTTCCTAAACTCGTAACGAGTAGGTCCTAATACTCGGGTACTCTTTACGAGTAGAGAGTCCAAAGTAAATGGGAAATGCGAGTACTTTCGCAGTTTATCTATATATACGCTGCGAAAGTGAAATAAAAGTTAATAAAAGGGGTTAAAAATAAAAAAAATAACATACTCACCTATCCAACACCTGTCCGGGACCCAAAAAGAACACATCCAATTGGCCATCAGATTTAAGGTCCTGGCAGCCCATCAGTTGTGATCTTTATTTAATCCCGGAACAGGCGTCAGATAGGTGAGTATGTTGTTATTTTTTTATTTTTAACACCTTTTATTAAAGGGAACCTGTCACCCCAAATAAGCTTTCTAAACCATTAATACCTGTCCCTGCAGCCTTAGAATACAGTCTAACACATCCCTGCTTTATCTTTTGTAGTAAACTACAAGTACTACAGTGTTGGCCAAAAGTATTGACACCCCTGCAATTCTGTCAGATAATACTCAGTTTCTTCCTGAAAATGATTGCAATAACAAATTCTTTGGTATTACCGTGTTTCCCCGAAAATAAGACCGTGTCTTATATTTTTTTGGGCGCCAAAAGTGGCACCCTGTCTTATTTTCGGGGGGGTGGTCTTATATTGGCAGCCCCAGCCACTGCAGCCTCCCATCCACACACAGCCACCCACCCATACACATACAAACACACATACACACACACATACATACACATATACACACATACACACACACACACACACATACACACCACTTCTTACCGGCTCCCCTGGCCTTAGGTGTGGCTCCCCGCTGTCCTCCGGTGTGTCCAGGCTCCTCCACTGTGTCCAGGCTCCTCCACTGTGTCCTGCAGGTGCAGCCGCGCTGGAGCAGATGGGGTTAATCACAGCCTATCTTGCTGTGTCCCTGTGGCACCCTGGCACCTGTTGGGCACCACAGAACCCTTGGGGCACAAATGGAGTAAGTAACAGCAAAGCAAAACTCACAAAACACCAAACAACACAACAACACCTTAGAACACCTGGTTTCACCTCGAGCCTCTAGGGGGAGCTCCACTGGTCACTTTGAGCCAGTTGGCCCTATAAATAGAGTCTTGGAGGGAGAAACTTCAGAGTGTGCAGACGCTACAAGAGCTGCAGGTTGTGCATGATCTCAAGCTCATGAGACACACCAGGCCTAGTCAGCCTAGCTACCAGTGAGGAAATCCCTGCAATTGGGATAATAGGAAAGGAGAAGCACCTCTCAAGGAATACCAGAGTTACACCAACTCTTCCCTCATCCTCCTGTTACTGGAACCGAAGCTGTGAGAGCTACCCAGCCATCACAGAGAACCAGCACCATCAACAGGAGGTTTAGCCACCTGTTCCCACCTGATGCACCTACCCACGAGAGCCCAGGGAAGAGTACTGATCCTGCTCAGACCCTTGTACAGTGCCCTCAGTGCTGTTAACCAGGTGAAGCAAGTTCCATTGAACACACCGCCCGGTCCGGCTGGATTCCACATCCACCCGACCATAATCAGAGAACTAGAGAAAGGAAGCCTAACACTACTTGCTGTGAACCTCCAGAAGTGCCGACTTCACTATCCCGGTCCGAGTGTACCTGATTACCACCCAGTAAAGGTACCTAAAAGAGACTTTGTGTGGTTGTGCGTTACTCCTGGATTTGGCGCACAGCATCCCGCAGCTGCCTCACAACATCTTGCGCAGCTCCCGGCTCCGGGGACTCCCGCTCATCCTGTGGGGAGCGTTCCATCTCGCTGTATAACATCCCCCGGAGACCCGAACAGCGCTGGTAAAGTTACCAGAACACCCGCAGGTGGCGTCACGAAGACAAATCACCCCTACTGTTCCGCCATTTCCCCTATTGATCTGGACCACCGGGCCTACACCACCGCAGGCGCGGTTCCATGACTGGAGGAGAAACAACGCCCGCTCCGTGTACCCCCTGCTACGGTGAGTCATCCCCCTGCTCATCTCCGCCCAGCCTGACGTCACTGCAGCCCGGCTCGAGCTCTGATTGGCTCCCAGGAAGCAGCGGGCGCGGCCAGATGACGTTATGAGCTCTGATTGGCTCGTCATCTGGCCTCGCCCGCTGGTTCCTGGGAGCCAATCAGAGCTCGAGCCGGGCTGCAGTGACGTCAGGCTGGGCGGAGATGAGCAGGGGGACACAGCAAGTTAAGCTGTGATTAACCCCATCTGCTCCAGCGCGGCTGCACCTGCAGGACACAGTGGAGGAGCCTGGACACAGTGGAGGAGCCTGGACACAGTGGAGGAGCCTGGACACAGTGGAGGAGCCAGGACACACCGGGGGACAGGTACCAGGAGGCGGCGGCGGCGGCCTTATATTCCCCAGCGCCCCCCCCTAGGCGGTCTTACTTTCGGACCCCCCCGTTCCCCCTACCCTGTCTTACTTTCGGGGGGGGTCTTAATATCGGGGAAAGACGGTATTATCTTCATTTAATTTGTCTTCAATGAAAAAACACAAAAAGAATTGTCCTAAAGCCAAATTGGATATAGTTCCACACCAAACATAAAAAGGGGGTGGACAAAAGTATTGGCACTGTTAGAAAAATCATATGATGCTTCTTTAATTTGTGTAATTAATAGCACCTGTAACTTACCTGTGGCACCTAACAGGTATTGGCAATAACTAAATCACTCTTGCAGCCAGTTGACTTGGATTAAAGTTGACTCAACCTCTGTCCTGTGTCTTTGTGTGTACCACATTGAGCATGGAGAAAAGAAATAAGACCAAAGAACTGTCTGAGGACTTGAGAAACTAAATTGTGAGGGAGCATGAGCAATCTCAAGGCTACAAGTCCATCTCCAAAGACCTGAATGTCCCGGTGTCTACCGTGCGCAGTGTCATCAAGACGTTTAAAGCCCATGGCACTGTGGCTAACCTCCCTAGATGTGGACGGAAAAGAAAAATTGACAAGAGATTTCAACGCAAGATTGTGCGGATGGTGGATAAAGAACCTCGACTAACATCCAAACAAGTTCAAGGTGCCCTGCAGTCCGAGGGTACAACAGTGTCAACCCGTACTATCCGTCGACGTCTGAATAAAAAGGGACTATATGGTAGGAGACCCAGAAAGACTCCACTTCTTACCCCGAGACATAAAAAAGCAAGGCTGGAGTTTGCCAAAACTTACCTGAGAAAGCCTAAAACGTTTTGGAAGAATGTTCTCTCTTTTTGGGCAAAGGCATCAACATAGAGTTTACAGGAGAAAAAAAAGAGGCATTCAAAGAAAAGAACACAGTCCCTACAGTCAAACATGGCGGAGGTTTGCTGCCTCTGGCACTGGACTGCTTGACCGTGTGCATGGCATTATGAAGTCTGAAGACTACCAACAAATTTTGCAGCATAATGTAGAGTCCAGTGTGAGAAAGCTGGGTCTCCCTCAGAGGTTATGGGTCTTCCAGCAGGACAATGACCCAAAACACACTTCAAAAAGCACTAGAAAATGGTTTGAGAGAAAGCACTGGAGACTTTTAAGGTGGCCAGCAATGAGTCCAGACCTGAATCCCATAGAACACCTGTGGAGAGATCTAAAAATGGCAGTTTGGAGAAGGCACCCTTCAAATATCAGGGACCTGCAGCAGTTTGCCAAAGAAGAATGGTCTAAAATTCCAGCAGAGCATTGTAAGAAACTCATTGATGGTTACCGGAAGCGGTTGATCGCAGTTATTTTGGCTAAAGGTTGTGCAACCAAGTATTAGGCTGAGGGTGCCAATACTTTTGTCCGGCCCATTTTTGGAGTTTTGTGTGAACTGATCAATGTTTTGCTTTTTGCTTCATTCTCTTTTGTGTATTTTCATTGAAGACAAATTAAATGAAGATAATAATACCAAAGAATTTGTGATTGCAATCATTTTCAGGAAGAAACTGAGTATTATCTGCCAGAATTGCAGGGGTGTCAATACTTTTGGTCAACACTGTATAATGTACATTGCAAACTTACAAAATGCTTGTCACAGGGGCGTTCCTGAAGGCATTTTGACCGGTAGGCGGGTGCCCTTGTGCCGCGCTACCCCTGCCTCGTTGCTGTAATACGCCCTAATGGGCATCATTATAGAAAAGCAGAGCGCGGGCACAATTTCAATATCGTGACCGCCACATCACCGCTGCGACGTGGTCATGTGACGCCGGGTTCACGCATCACTTCCGGTCGTACACAGGCAGACTTCAGCATGCTATCTGCGCATGCGCGAAGTCTGCCTGTGAACCCTGCGACCGGAAGAGACGCGTCCCGTCGTCACATGACCGCATCGCAGCGGTGACGTGGCGGGCGCGATATTGAAATCGTGCCCACGCTCTGCTTTTCTATAATGACGCCCATTAGGGCGTATTACAGCAACGAGGCAGGGGTATCGCGGCACAAGGGGACCCGCCTACCGGTCAAAATGCCTTCAGGAACGCCCCTGTGACAAGGATTTTGTAAGTTTGCAAAGTACATTATAGTACTTGTAGTTTACTACAAAAGATGAGGCAGGGATGTGTTAGACTGTATTCTAAGGCTGCAGGGACAGGTATTAATGGTTTACAAAGCTTATTTAAGGTGACAGGTTCCCTTTAACTTTTAATTCACTTTTGCAGTGTTTATAGATACACTGCGAAAGTGAATGTACTACTCGCTACTCCTAATGAGTAATCCAGCACTATTTGGATAGCAGCCCTTGCATGTAGCCTCAGTGGGCGCGGTATCTCCTGCATATAACTGCTGAGGCTGCATCCAAAGGCTTCCTCACCATCATCACTGATAGTCCCTGCGATGTAGGTTGGAGGATGATAGTTGCCTACGACGCCCTGCCCTACGTGTCACAGGTCAGGAAAGGGGTAACCTTGGCCTAGGCAAAATGGGTCTGACAGTTTGTACTTGCTCTCTTGGTGGCTGGGGTTGGCCAGAGTGGGCCCTTGTGAAGGCCCTTGGTCTCTAGGGTTCCACAACTCTGGCCTCTCCTGGACCAGGACGATCATCATCTCCACATTAATATGGTAGGACATGGTGTGAGGGATCCGTGGAGGCTTGCTTCCAGGAGTTGTGCAACTTCTGAAGCCTGTTACTTCCTGATTAGTCATGTGACGCCTCATCAGCGCTTATTACAAGCTTCTGAGGGTTTCAGTTGTGAAAATAACGCTTCTGACTCGGATGCTCCCTGTGCGGTCCATGACTTGCATTGGCGAATCTCACAGATGAATCACATTCTGTCGCAGCATACGCCAGTGTGCTCTCAGACATTAACATTGGTCCAAGTGCAATATGAGAAAATCACGCATTGCACTCATCCGAGTTTTACTCCAGTGTGTCCAAAGAGTAAATCTCATCCACCAATGAGCACCATTATTCTGCAAACCAGTGGTTAGAACGGTGTGTTAACGACCGAGACGCCAGTCGTTTGTGTGTGAGCGATACGGTGCTGTTATGAATGACACGGACTCCAAAAATAGTGCTAAATTAAGTCTTTTTAACGGTTTCAAAAAGATAACAAATTCAAACTTTGCAAAAATGATATGGACCCAACAGCCCAATCACAGAGTACAATTTATGCAGCCTGAGGGAACTCACGTACCTGTTTTGCAGAGAGGAAGCACAACTATCCCAGACTAAACCAACCCCACCCTTACTCCGTACAGGGCCTACCCAGGCTCTTACTGCAGCCGCGGCACGTGTTGTCCTCAATATATAATCTTACACCCCCCCCCTCCCACGCTATGTACAAAATATTTCGGGATCCCTGATTCCCTTATATAAATCTATCCCACAACCTATTTACAGCAAATGCAGTTTTGCCTCCTGCATGAGGTGAAAACTCTTTAAATTGGAAATGTACAAACAGTTTACAGGGTGTATGTCATTTCACCCTAACAATCAGCCACTGAGGTATATAAGATCTTCCTCACACTGGGCACAACCCAGTATAACAGGGATGGTGATAATTATCTCAGTTCTACAGTGTCATCCACATTGGGCTTCTCTTTGCATCTCACACTCGTGCAAGTCTCAATATTTAATATCTTGTATAGACCAAGCCTGGTCGATCTCTCCTCATGAGTACACACAGAATAGTCCTTTGCAGTTTCTGGCTAACTCACCCTGTTTGGCTATCCCTATATATTGACCGGTCAATCTTATGTACTCACAGAACACAGCTTATCTTTCAGTCCACGGTGTAGATCAAGACCTTGAATAATTCTAACACTGTTCAAGCCAGGCGCATCCTTCCATAGATCCACGAGCCCCTCAGAACAGCCGACACGTCTTCTTTTCTGTGTAGCATCTCCACAGGCATCTGTCTCTGTCAATTTACCTCAGGAGACTCACTAAAAATTACTTCCTGGTTCCAGATCCTTCTACTTGTGTCCACTGATGACCTCCAGTGGCTGAACTGAGTTACTGCAGATCATTTATATTAACAGTGTTGAACTTAACATTAGAAATACATATCGTCATCCTTACGGGTGCACCAAACCTTCTGGCTACAACAGAGGGGCTGTAATGTGCTGTTCCACTCTGCGCTCATTTGGTGTTTTGCCATCTTCTGACTCTGTTCACACTATGGTGTCTGATTAGCAACCTTGTGCGTCCTTTTTGCTCAGCCTGGGTTTTGGCATCGACTGTTTTGTGCTCACTGGCCATCAGTCTTGCAGGAGTTAATTTCCTGATAGCTGGTGAGGTGCTGCTGGAGTTTTAGGTTGCTTCTGTCCTATAGCCATTTCTACCCTTTAAATATGGTGGATCCCTGTCTCCTATGCCGATTATAGCTTCAGCTTTGCTCCAGTGATACCGGTCTGTGGTATTCCATTTACTGGGAAACAGTTGTAAATTGTTTGCTGTATGGTGGAAACTTCCTTGTTGTATTTTTATCTCCTGCTTCTATTTGTTTTCTCCAAAATTCACATATTGTATTCTCCGTATGTGTGAGTGCTGAAAGCTCGTATTTTGGCTTGACCAGTCTGTCATTATCTGTGTATTTCATTACTTACCTGCTTCGGGGATAGGGGGTGTGGGAATCAGCTCAGGGCAGAGCAGGAGCAGGGCTAGAGTGGAGACTCAGGCCTCTCCACCATCAGGAGTACCCCTAACATAGGGTAGGTTCAGACGCCCTGGTTTCCCTTTTATCCTACGTCATCCTGACAAGGCAACTGAACCTTCTGACCACAACAAGGAGACACCAAGCACCCCAATTTGTGATCAAACTCCAGTTTATGCAGTTCGGTGGTATTGATCAGAACACCAAGCTCCCAATTCACCAATACCAGTGATTTTGTCAACAGTCTTGATAAAAGGGCAAGTCAGATGCTCCTGTTTCATGAAGAGGTCCACACCGAATTATGAATCAAGAGCGGCTGAACCATATGCACCACCAGAAATCTTACACCAGTCCCTTTTTTGCAATGTCCTGAATTTAAGTCTAAAGGTGCGTTTTTTTTTTTTATAGGAGCTGCTTCCCCTAAAAGGCTATGTTCTTAGTTTATACTGCCAGTTTGGCTGACCAATTCCATTTAATCGATATAGGTAGAAACTGATGTATTTATTAAAGTGGTTAACTCATGAAAGCAATGAAAGAAGTTATGAATCCAGCTTGACAAACTTCTTTTATTAGTTAAAAGTTAAATGCGTCAAGGCATTATAGGGGATTAACTTTTATCCAATAAAGGAAGAGGAAGGTTGTCAAGCTGGATTCATAACTTTCATTTCTACATGTCTTGGCAGAGCGGATCCACGCTCCTTACGCTAAGGATTTCAACTGTGTGGTAAGGTGGACTTTCTCTCATATCATGGCTGACTTTCCCCAAACAGATGATATCAGGGGGAGAGAAGGATCTGGCATATCCAATTTCAGACTTGCAGTTCTTTGGTGCTCGGCAAGGTAAACTGTTGGCAGGTCTCTACCAAGCACTCATGTGTTTTCTACAAGAGAGCTGCTGCCAGAGCGAGCCCTCCTATGTATGGATAACTTGAAGATGTGACTGCTGCTCAACCACAGTTCAGGAGACAATTCGCTATTTTTGATGGAGCCCCTTACTCCAGACTTACGTTTTGTCCTCACCACAGTGTCCCAAGGGTCAACATTTCAAGACATTCGTTACGTGATAGATTAGCCAAGACCAATTGGCAAAACATTTGGCGAGGTCTCCTACTCTACTTTTGGGACCTGGATTCACCTGACTCTGTATTGCCACAATGTATAGGCGTGTTGGCAAGACGTGGGCAAAGCATGGATCGTGGGCCACATCTTGCCCTTTGGCTGTTCCTGTTTCAGTCCACAGACTGTGCCAGCCAAAAGGCTGGAAAAAGTGGCTTATTGCACCACGAGGAAGCCTCCCATCCCAATCTCAATTCCACTGGTATTCTTAGGATGCAGATACAATTGAATACAATGATACTGATGAATACAATGCATTCATCCTGTGCATCTTGAGTCCAAGTGCAGCAGGCATCATCACTATATATCATATCTGCTGTGCGAGGCCTCAGTCTGTAAATGGCACATTGAAGAGTTAGGTATGTAGTTCGATTTTTTGCTGTCAGTAGTTTAGGGAAATGTGAGGCCATCATACTGTGAGGAGGACAATGTGGACATCATACAGTGTATAGGGAGATGTGGGGGCAACCTTAGTCCTGTGGGGGACTGCTAAAACAATCATACTGCATATGGCGACAACATACTGTTTGGGGAGGGTTGTTGGGTCCATCATACTGTGTGTGGGGAGTTGTGGAGGCCATCATATTGTGTGGGAGACTGGTTGGTGGTCATACTGCATATGGTGATATCATACTGTTTGGGTGGCTGTGTGGGCATCATACTGTGTGTAGGGCCCTTTGGAGTGGATAATACTGCTACTACTGGTATGAATATGTGTTACAATAAACCCTACAGTAACTAAGTGTAGACTTAAATCTGCTCACTCTTAAGTGATATGAGATAATATTGAGCAGAATTAAGTTTTGCCCATGGTATGACCCTTCACAAGAGTCACATTTTTTTCATGTGGCCCCTTGGGGAAACTAATTGCCTACCCCTGCTATAGACCTAGGTCTATAGGAGTTATGGATCCGAAGACTTTAAGAGAGAAAGCCACATGCATTTGGGATTATTTTCTCTCATCTGGACAGGCTCTCTGGTGATTGTGGTCCCCATGACATGAACCCTCTCTTCAATCCAGCCCTGAGTACACTTGTTATTTTTGCCAGATTTATCTGAAAAGGTCAATTCCCAAGCTTAAGGAAAAAAAAAAAAAAAAAAAAAAAAAAACAGTGAATGAATCCATTGTTATACCAGAAACAAATAATTAACTGAACTGAACTGAAGAGCATTTTTTCATTCATTGTATTATTAGATTAGTGGGGACAGAAAAACCCACAATTCTCATTTCAACTGAATGGAGAACAAGATGTGGATGTATAGGAGCCACTGTGAGTCAATGTCAGTCAAGTGCAAAGTAATGATCACAGATGTTTTGTTAACTTGTTTTTTGGATGTCATCCAAAGAATGGGAGGAAACTATCACAGGTGAGCAAATCTAAAAATAAAATGAGCAATTACATCAATTGCCAATACACCAAAAATATACTTTATATCATCTGCAGTAAAGAAATCAGATAAAAAAAAACTAATTAAATATTAACTAGTGATGGGCGAATCCTAAATTACTCGGAATCGCTTGACTCTAGCGAGTCCGAGCCCAGGACTCGCTACTCGTTGCGAGTCTAGCGAGTCCAATGTTATTGAATGGGGAAGCGAGAAATAGCGAGTAGTGTGAGATTTACAAATCGCAGATGTGTCTCGGAAGCTTCAGCCTGAAGCAATCCTAGTTTTGTCATTTATTTGCATTGGACTCGTTTACCTTGTAAGTAATCGCTGGGAAACTCGCACAGATAAGAGTCCTGTCTGCTCAGTGTGCTGGCTGCCGCAGCTCCAGGGTCCTAGAGCCTTCCTGCTGCCTGATGTAGTAGTGCTGAGATTGTTCTCAGTCTGCTCATTCCCTGTGCATAGACATCTATATCTATACACAGGGGATGTAGCCGAGAGGACATCGCGTTTTGGACTGCGTCGGACGGAAGAGGATTTTTTTAATTAAAGATGGAGTCCCTAATGGCTTTTTTTTTTATTTCTAATAAAAAAATTTCTCTGTGTTGTGTTTTTTTTAAAACAATTTAATAGAAATTCATGGCGGTCATGTCTAATATTGGCGTGACCGCCATAAATTTCGGGCTTAGGGCCAGCTGATAATACAAAGCTGGCCCTAACCTCTATTACCCAGCATGCCACCGCCACCAGGGCCGCTGGAAGAGCGGGGTTCAGCGCCAGAGGATGGCGCTTCAATGAACGCGCCATCTTCTGGGGCGGCTGCGGGCTGCAATTTGCAGCGGGGGGTGCCCAGAAAGCTTGGGCATCCCTGCGCTGCGGATTCCAGCCCCCAGCTGCTTAGCTGTACCTGGCTAGACATTGAAATTGCGTGGAGCCCCACGCATTTTTTTGACTCCGACTCCGAGACGACTCCGACTCCGAGACGACTCCGACTCCGAGACGACTCCGACTCCGACTCCGAGACGACTCCGACTCCGAGACGACTCCGACTCCGAGACGACTCCGACTCCGAGACGACTCCGACTCCGAGACGACTCCGACTCCGAGACGACTCCGACTCCGAGACGACTCCGACTCCGACTCCGAGACGACTCCGACTCCGAGACGACTCCGACTCCGAGACGACTCCGACTCGAC
The DNA here is from genome assembly GCA_033576535.1 of Allobates femoralis. NCBI lineage: Eukaryota > Metazoa > Chordata > Amphibia > Anura > Aromobatidae > Allobates > Allobates femoralis. Next base: position 199,952,458 of record JARQOC010000011.1, on the reverse strand, counting down.
TCCGAGATGACTCCGACTCCGAGACGACTCTGACTCCAAGACGACTCCGACTCCGAGACGACTCCGACTCCGACTCCGAGACGACTCCGACTCTGAGACGACTCCGACTCCGAGACGACTCCGACTCCGAGACGACTCCGACTCCGAGACGACTCCGACTCCGAGACGACTCCGACTCCGAGACGACTCTGACTCCGAGACGACTCTGACTCCGAGACGACTCCGACTCCGAGACGACTCCGACTCCGAGACGACTCCGACTCCGAGACGACTCCGACTCCGAGACGACTCCGACTCCGACTCCGAGACGACTCCAAGACGACTCCGACTCCGAGACGACTCCGACTCCGAGACGACTCCGAGACGACTCCGAGACGACTCCGACTCCGACTCGACTCCGAGACGACTCCGACTCCGAGACGACTCCGACTCCGAGACGACTCCGACTCTGAGACGACTCCGACTCCGAGACGACTCCGACTCCGAGACGACTCCTACTCCGAGACGACTCCGACTCCGACATGACTCCGACTCCGAGACGACTCCGACTCCGACTCCGAGACGACTCCGACTCCGACTCGACTCCGAGACGACTCCGACTCCGAGACGACTCCGACTCCGAGACGACTCCGACTCGACTCCGAGACGACTCCGACTCCGAGACGACTCCGACTCCGAGACGACTCCGACTCCGACTCCGAGACGACTCCGACTCGACTCCGAGACGACTCCGACTCCGAGACGACTCCGAGACGTCTCCGACTCCGACTCCGAGACGACTCCGACTCCGAGACGACTCCGACTCCGAGACGACTCCGACTCGACTCCGACTCCGAGACGACTCCGACTCCGACTTGACTCCGAGACGACTCCGACTCCGAGACGACTCCGACTCCGAGACGACTCCGACTCGACTCCGAGACGACTCCGACTCCGAGACGACTCCGACTCCGAGACGACTCCGACTCCGACTCCGAGACGACTCCGACTCGACTCCGAGACGACTCCGACTCCGAGACGACTCCGAGACGTCTCCGACTCCGAGACGACTCCGACTCCGAGACGACTCCGACTCTGAGACGACTCCGACTCGACTCCGACTCCGAGACGACTCCGACTCCGACTCCGAGACGACTCCGAGACGACTCCGAGACGACTCCGACTCCGAGACGACTCCGACTCCGAGACGACTCCCACTCTGAGGCGACTCCGACTCTGAGACTCCGACTCTGAGACTCCGACTCTGAGGAGACTCCGACTCCGAGACTCTGAGCCTCTGACTCTGAAATTCATTAAATAATACAAAAAAAAATGCGTGGGGCTCCGCGCAATTTCTATGTCTAGCCAGGTACAGCTAAGCAGCTGGGGGCTGGAATCCGCAGCGCAGGGATGCCCAAGCTTTCTGGGCACCCCCCGCTGCAAATTGCAGCCCGCAGCCGCCCCAGAAGATGGCGCGTTCATTGAAGCCCCATCCTCTGGCGCTGAACCCCGCTCTTCCAGCGGCCCTGGTGGCGGTGGCACGCTGGGTAATAAAGGGGTTAATACCAGCTTTGTTATACAAGCTGGTATTAAGCCCGAGATTCTTAATGTCAGGCCACGTTTGACCCAGCCACTAAGAATCTCCAATAAAGGGTTAAATAAACACAACACAGAGAAAAAATTTTATTTGAAATAAAAAAAAAAGCCATTAGGGACTCCATCTTTAATTAAAAAAATCCTCTTCCGTCCGACGCAGTCCAAAACGCGATGTCCTCTCTGCTACATCCCCTGTGCATAAATATAGATGTCTAAGATGTCTATGCACAGGGAATGAGCAGACTGAGAACAATCTCAGCACTGCTACATCAGGCAGCAGGCGGGCTCTAGGACCCTGGAGCTGCACAGAGAAGACAGCTGGACTCGGCTCGCAAAGAAACAGCAGTTACTTTGCGAGTTTCCCTGCTATCACTGGCACAGTAGCCGAGTCTAATGCAAACAATGGCAATCCGAGTTTTGTCAGCGTTTCTGACAAAACTAGGATTGATATTGATTTGCATTGGACTCGTGCGAGTAATCACTGGGAAACTCGCAGAGTACCGAGTCCTGCGAGTCCCTTACTACTCGCCGAGTAACGAGTCCTAGCGAGTAGATTCGCCCATCCCTAATATTAACATACATAGTACAAATGCTCTGTGGATCCTATAGCTGGTGGAGCCACTACTGTGACGGGGTTTGCAAAAGAGCAGGAAGGGACACCAGGCCGATGATCAATCCAACAGAACTTTAGTTAGAGGGAGCATAGGACATCAAATAGGAATATGGTCCCTTAAAGTCCATAACAAAGGGAACAGATCTGGGGGCGCCACCCGGTATTCTGACGCCAGAGAAAAGGGAGAAATCGTCCCGAAATGAGTTCACTGAATCAGCAAATCAGGAACACAACGCAATCCCACATGGCGGCTTCTATCAGTGCACACAGGCAACAGGACTTGGTCCTATATCTTCAAAAGTCACAACACAACTAACAACTTGAGTATAATGTTCTCTCTCCTTGGGGCAGCCCCTGGATGGGGAAGGGCTTACACACCTTTGAACATTAGTCTCCATGGAGTAGTTTCCAGATGCAGCAGGCCCCACCCTGTCTACAGGTTACATTATACAGAGAACATGAACACAGGCTGGGGGAGGGACACAGTCACTACCAATTTCACTGCAGTGGCCCTATAGGAGAGACTAATGTGGCACCCCAGAGTCTGGCTACTCCAATGGCATTGCCTTTTCCCCCCAGGGGACCATGTGTCGAGCCCACTGGGACGGGGTACTCGGTACCGGACCGCGTTGCTACGGGAAATGTCACGGAGGTCCTGATCCGGACCGTGTCCCGGGCCCTGGCAAGTAAAAGGGTAATATGTACAGGGGATAGAGCTTATCGTGACGCCACCCACGGTGTGTGGTCAGTATGGGGGACCACCGCTGCTGCAGAACCTCCGGGGTGATGTTAGGCAGCTTAGATGGTACTGCTTTACATAGGTAGAAGCAAGGTCCCTTGGGCAGTGGTTATTATAGTCTATTGTGGATGTAATAGTAGGGGATGATAGTGGAGACGGGTTAAGGAACACACACTCACGTTTCTGTAGTTTCCAAAGCTTTAATGCGATGTTGTTGCAGATTATAGTCCACGGAGTCTGTACTGGGACCGGGTTTCTCCCACCCTTTCCGGGTCCTCAGTTTCCTCGTGCTGCGCTGTGTGTGTGTGTCCCTGCTGCTTCTAGCTAAACTGCTGGACACGGTCTCACTCGCTCTTTCCCTCGGCTGGTACCACTTAGCTAGGCAACTTGAGTCTTCTGTGTTGTACTGACCCCGCCGTGTTGCTTTGCTCTGGTACTGTGGTGGTCTAGAGACTCCACTACTCCTGGATTCACTGTGCTGTGTTAGTCACAGTGTCGGATCTGGTGTCTGTTCTGTGCGCTCCTTTAGGGCGAGTGGTGATGGCACTCAAGCTCCCAGATGTGTTACTCTGTCCTTTGATTCTCCTCTCCTCAGACCCTGGCTAGGCCTGGAATCGTGAGCAGACTGTAGAGAAGCTTGGCACAGCTTCTTTGACACTACAGCCTCTCTCAGTTCTCCCAGGAACTGAACTCCTCTAGAGCTCTCCTCTAGACTAGATTAACTACTTCCTGTGACCTGGAGTAGTTAAGGGAGCTGGTTGAGCTACCCCTCCTGGCCCAGTGGTGCTAGTGTAAGTCAGTGTGTTGTGGGGAGGGAACCCGTGTGACGTTACTGTGGCACATTAACCCCTGGGGTGCCACACATGCCATGTCTGAAAGCAAGGGAAAGATCTCCACACCAGGTAAGTCACTGCACACAACACCTTCCCAATTCCGGACCAGAAGGGGGAGCTCTGAAAAACACAAGTTGAAGGGGTGGTCCTCTGTTATAAATTCTGGTCAGGGGGCGGAGTTAGGGAGTTCAGTTTCTAGGAGCACTGTGAAGAGGTCTCATGGACTGAAGCAGAGTAAGGCTTGTCCCGGGACAGAGACTAGCCAGCATGAGGGATCCGTAGGAGAGGGTCTGAGGAACTGGACAAGCAGGTCTGGGGAGTGGAGCCAGTTTCCAGGCTCACCCCTGTACAGAGCACCAGAGGGGACACCGGAATCTGAGGCTGTGAGGGACTCTAGGCCCAGCAGCCAACACCGGAGGGTGGGAGATTCCAAGTCTCTCGTCCACCATGAAGCCTGGGAGCCACAGCAGCACTAGAGAGCTGAGGGAGAGCAGCCTGAGAGTGCAACCCAGAGAGGGGCTCGAGCTGCCTGTCTTACAGGCAAGAGACTGAACAAGGAGGAGAGGGTCGCAGCTTCAGCTACAGGCACCCATGACCCCCAAGAGTAGCACAACAGGGAGGCCTCAAAACTCACCGGGTGAGGAGAATCCCAACTTGCTTTCTAGGTCAACCAGACTCCTAACATCTCTTGTGGACGGTACCCTGGACGAACCTGCTACTTGTACCAGTAAAGGTAACGGAGACTTCAACCCTTGTGTCTGTTGGTCATTCCGCACCCTCAGTCCTGCACCCCCCAATTGCCTACCACCACCATAGACTCTACCAGTTGCCCTGGGGACCCGTCCCACCTGTGGGGAGCGAAACCATCACAGCTGCCATCGCATCATCCCCAGACATTCCGTACAGAAGCTGCGGCCACTAACAGCCGCATACCGCGGGTGGCATCATGACAACCATTCCCAAGCCACAAACCTCACAAACTCTTTAGCCAACCCCCAGGGTCATGGAGCTGAGCCTTGACCCCATGACTCCTCGGACGCACCTCAAAGCCCCGGATCTGAGTGCCCCACGGCCACAGGGCACGTCACTATGTATTACACAGACCCCATTGATCTTTATTGATATGTCATATCCATGTCTAAACATACTGCTGCAACCCCTGCACTGGTCGCTAGATGTAGATCATTTCCAATTGTTAATCACATCTGTTTTGCTGCAGGGAGCTGGTAGCTTTCTGCAGGGAGCCATGGGCAGGGCTCCCTTCTATATTATTTATTATTTTAGCGCCATTTATTCCATAGCACTTTACATGTGAAGAGGTGCATACATAGACAAGTACAATACAAGGCACACACTGATACAGGAGGAGAGATAGGACTCTGCCCACGAGGGCGCACAGTCTACAAGGGATGGGCGAGCATACGCTAAGAGAGGGAAGAGTTGGTTGTGCGGTGGTTTGGTGGACTGAGGGTCACTGGAGGTTGTAGGCTTATCAGAAGAGGTGGGTCTTCAGGTTTCTTTTGAAGTTTTCCACGGTAGACGAGAGTCTGATATGTTGGGGAAGGAAGTTGAAGAGTATGGTGGATGCACAAGAGATATCTTATATTCGGTTGTGGGAAGAAGAGAGGAGATCTTGAGAGGATCACAGGTTACTTGTAGGTAAGTACTTGGAGATCATGCCACATCACAGATGTACTGAGGAGACAAGTCGTGGATGGCTTTGTATGTCGTGGTTAAGGTTCTGAACTGGGGCCTCTGAGAAATGGGGAGCTTGGCAAAGAGAAGAGCCTGGGGAATAGCGGGGGAACAGCGGGGGAACAGTTGGATTAGTCAGGCAGCAGAGTTTAGAATAGATTGAAGGGGTGCAAGAGTGCTAGGGGAGAGGCCAGGGACCAAGAGGTTGCAGTAGTCGAGGCAGGAGATGATGAGGACATGCACAAGTATTTTTGCAGTTGCTTGGTCAAAGAATGTACTGATCCAGGAAATATTTTTGAGTTGGAGTCAACAGGAGGTGGAAAGGACTTAGATATGTAGCTTGAAGGAGAGGGCAAAGATGAGGATCATCCTGAGGTACCGAGTATGTGGAGAGGTAGAGTGAGATGGTGGAAAGATGTTGAATTCTGTTTTATCCATGTTCAGTTTTAAAAAGCGAGCAGAAGGATGAAATAGCGGACAGGCATTGTGGTATTTTGGTTAGTAAGGAGGTGATGTCAGGTCCGGAGTGGTATATCTGTGTATCATAAGCGTATAGATTAAACTGAAAGCCATGAGACTCTGTGAGCTGTCCTGGCCGAAGGTGTAAATAGAGGAGAGTAGGGGGTCCTAGAACTGAACCTTGCAGACCTACAGCAAGCAGACTGACATCAGCTGACAGTTATTAGTATGCTTAACCAGGACCGGACTGGGACCAAAAAGCAGCCCTGGAAAAAAGACCCCACGAGCCCACATACTGTATCACCCATCAGCCCTGATCAGTGAATGTAGCCCTGATCAGTGAATGTTGCTTTTACGTTGTCATGGCCTCATCACTTTCTTAAAAGAGTTATCTGAAGAGCCACATTTGAATGGTGCAGCATAGGGAATAATCAACCGCAGCTCCATTCACATGTTACTCTTCAAAGCTACGGTACATTTCTCAGGATTCTGAGGTCCCAGCGGTCAGATACACAGCGAAGGGAAAGTCATCACCTATTCAAAAGAGAAGCGATGACTCCCATATTCGGGATAATCAATCTAAACAACATTTAAATGGTAAAAATCCCAAAGTCCAATACCACCTCTCTGACAACAGGACAGGAGAAGTGGTACTGTGCAGTGTATATATACAGAATAATACAGATACTGAGGATTACACCCAGTATACAGGACTGGAGAAGTGATACTGTGCAGTGTATATATACAGAATAATACAGATACTGAGGATTACACCCAGTATACAAGACAGGAGAAGTGGCACTGTGCAGTGTATATATACACAGAATAATACAGATACTGAGGATTACACCCAGTATACAGGACTGGAGAAGTGGTACTGTGCAGAGTATATATAACAGAATAATACAGATACTGAGAATTACACCCAGTATACAGGACAGGACCTCCTAAGTGGTTCTGTGCAGTGTATGTGTACAGAAGAATACAGATACTGAGGATTACACCCAGTATACAGGACAGGACCTCCTAAGTGGTTCTGTGCAGTGTATGTGTACAGAAGAATACAGATACTGAGGATTGCACCTGGTATACAGGACAGGAGAAGTGGTACTGTGCAGTGTACAGTATACACTACCATTCAGAAGTTTGGGGATATTTAGAAATGTCCTCATTTTTGAAAGAAAAGCACATTTTTTTTCAATGAAGCTAACGTTAAATGAATCAGAAATACACTCTATACATTGTTAATGTGATAAATAAACTATTCTAGCTGCAAAGGCCTGGTTTTTAACGCAATATCTACATACAGTGGTGGGACAAAATAATGGAAACACCTGGAAAAATCAACAAAAGTTAGTTTAATATGGTGTAGGTCCAACTTTTGCAGCGATCACAGCCTCAATTCTCCGAGGTATGGATTCATACAAGGTGATATCATTGGCCCCGGCGGATCTCCATGAAATAGCACCCCAGATCATCACAGACCCTCCGCCATGTGTTACGGTTGGGAGAAGGCAGTCTGGATGGAATGCTTCTTTCGGCTGTCTCCAAACGTACACTCGGCCGGAGGTCGGAAAATGGGGTAAACGATGATTGGTCTGAGAATATCACATGTTTCCACTGCTCGAGGGACCAATTCTGGAGGTTTCTACACCACTCTAAACGTTTGGAAACATTTGTCATTGAGAGCAGCGGTTTCTAATTGCAGCTCTTCTGTGGAATCCAGATTTGTGCAGCTCCCGATGACACTGGGTTCTGTAGGTGATCATTGAGCTCAGCAGTGATTTTCGGAGCCGTGGTCTTGCGATCCTCTCACAATTCGCTTTAGAGTCCGATGGTCTCTCAGTCAACTTCGACTGTCGGCCGGACCTGTGCTTTGCTGCGGACGTTTTTCCTTCTCTTTCATACGCAGTCATTACTTTGGAGACAGAACCTCTTGACACCCGAGCATTCGGGCACTTTCTGTTACACTAGCGCCTGCCATAAATTTGGTCTTTTTGAAAATTTGAAAGGTCCGACATTGGTATCAGTTTCTCATCAATGTTCTTACAATGCGGTAAAACAACAGTTAATTTACATACACATATCACTGAACACAAATAATCAACTACAAAACATTAACATATGTCACAGTTTGCATGTTTATAACATGTTCGAAGATTATGATGCCAAAACGTTAGGCGTTTCCAGTATTTTGTCCAACCCCTGTAGGTGTATAGAGGCGCATTTCCAACAGTCACCACTCCAGTGTTTTAATTGTACATTGTGTTTGCCTACTGTGTAAGAAGGCTAATGGATGTGTCGGAAACCCTAGAAAACCCTTGCACAAGTATGTTAGCACAGCTGAAAATGGTTTGGTTGATTAGAGAAGCTATAAAATTGACCTTCCTTTGAGAAGGAGGTTGAGAATCTGGGCATTACATTTGTTTATATAAAGATGATGATACTCTGATGCCGTAGTGTGGTTAATATCTTTATTTCTTTGATTAAAAGCATTACAGATGCCCCAGATGGATAGCTCCTTACTAGTTAGTACATCTGTAGTTACAGACTTTGACAATATATACAATAAAATCAAGGAAGTAAAACCCCTAGACACCTGAACACATATCATTAATGAATAATAAGACTCTTTAACTCCTTCACCACCTGGCACATAAGCACATACGATAAAAATCTCAAGTAGATTCTGCATAACCTGACATTTAATAGCATGCTTGACCCTGCAAACAATAACCTCTATATATTTATTTCCATGCAAATGTTTATATTTCTGCAGGTCCGCTGCACAACTGAGCAACAAGGCAAGTACATCAGAGTCTCTACAGTAGTTTGAGAAATCGACGCCTCACAGCTCCTCAACTGGCAGCTTCATTAAATAGTACCCGCAAAACGTCAGTGTCAACGTCTACAGTGAAGAGGTGACTCCGGGATGCTGGCCTTCAGGGCAGAGTGGCAAAGAAAAAGCCATATCTGAGACTGGCTAATAAAAGGAAAAGATTAATATTGGCAAAAGAACACAGACATTGGCCAGAGGAAGATTGGAAAAAAGTTTTAAGATCAAACAAATCAAAGTTTGAGGGATTTGGATCACACAGAAGAACATTTGTGAGACGCAGAACAGCTGAAAAGATGCTGGAAGAGACCTGACGCTATCAGTCAAGCATGGTGGAGGTAATGTGATGGTCTGGGGTTGCTTTGGTGCTGGTAAAGTGGGAGAATTGTACAAGGTAAATGGGATTTTGAATAAGGAAGGCTATCACTCCATTTTGCATCGTCATGCCATACCCTGTGGACAGTGCTTGATTGGAGCCAATTTCATCCTACAACAGGACAATGACCCAATTTGGAGGCACACCTCCAAATTATGCATGAACTATTTGGGGAAGAAGCAGGCAGCTGGTATTCTATCTGTAATGGAGTGGCCAGCGCAGTCACCAGAGCTCAACCCCATTGAGCTGTTGTGGGAGTAGCTTGACCGTATGGTACGCAAAAAGTGCCCATCAAACCAATCCAACTTGTGGGAGTGGCTTCAGGAAGCATGGGGGGAAAATTTCTCAAGATTACCTCAGCAAATTAACAGCTAGAATGCCAAAGGTCTGCAATGCTGTAAATGATGCAAGGGGAGCATTCTTTAACGAAACCAAAAATTGAAGGAAAAAATTATTATTTCAAATATAATGTTGCAAAATGAATAGAAAATAATTAAAAGTATGAAACGTAGAGAAGGAAAAGCAGCACTCACCAGCAAATTCACTTGCAAAAAGGACTTTATTCCAGGTGGCAAAAGGTTTCATTGTGCAGGGATGGATCGGCAGGGTGGGGCAACGGTCACCATTTTGTGCGGTTGCACTTGACAGGTCCTATATAAAAATATGCAAAACGCCGTGTCTGCACGCCTTCCAACAAAAGCCAAAAGTGTCCAGCTTTCTTTTTCACAGCTTTTACGCGAGCACTCAAAAGCGCTGCATAAAAGCAGTAATATGCAGCCATTACGCCGCGTCTGAACGTAGCCTTAAGGTACCTTTACACGCCGCCACAACAGGATGCATACAACCCGCTACAGGCTACAAATGTAGCTTGTCGCGCCAATATCGCCCGTAGTAGCGGCGTCTGAAGACGGGACGACACAGCCGGCTACAGATACATCTGTATCCGTGCACTGCCCATAAACAGATGGCAACATCGCCGATTGTAGCGAGCTGTATCGGCGTGTAAAGAACCCACAGAAGGGAACTGTGGACACCCGGCGATGTAGCTGCAATGTAGCCAAGGCGTCACCCAGGCTCCGTGTTACCGCGCCCCATCTGCGATCATTGGAGGAAGCTCCTGCGTTGCGATTGGTTGTCGCCGCACAGGGCGGCATATTTAAGGAGCTGACGAGTCACACTACACAATTGCTCGAGCGTCAAGTATTAATCAGCCTCCTGCGATGCGTGGCCAATCATGGTATTATTGCTTTGTCCTATTAGCGTACGGACGTCTCGTAATCCACAATTGTAGCACGCCTATGTGCTGTCCCTGCTGCACCAGGTACGCCCATAGTAGCTGTTTGTAGCGGTGTGTAAATGAGCTACAGATGGCTACTTGAGACACCCGGCGATGTATCTAGCTGTAGATGTAGCGTAGCGTAGCGCACCTTGTGGCGGCGTGTAAAGAGGGTGCGTTTCCCGTTGGTAACCGTTCGGCCGTGCTCGTGCACGTGAAGTTGCCGTTGGTATCCATCCTGTTGTGGCGGCGTGTAAAGGTACCTTTAGGGCCCTTTCACATCAGCGTTTTTTTTTAAATCGCGGCAGATGCGGTGAAAAAACCGCATCTGCCGCGATTACCGCATACCGGCTGCACTTGCGGCGCGGTTGCGGTTTTTGCCATGCAAAGTATAGGCGGACTTGCGGCAGGTGCGGCAAGTGCGGTTTTGCACTTGCGGCAGGTGCGGCCGCGAAAAAAAACGCGGCTGACCGCGGTTTTTTTTCGCGGCCGCACCTGCCGCAAGTGCAAAACCGCACTTGCCGCACCTGCCGCAAGTCCGTCTATACTTTGCATGGCAAAAAACCGCAACCGCGCCGCAAGTGCAGCCGGTATGCGGTAATCGCGGCAGATGCGGTTTTTTCACCGCATCTGCCGCGATTTCAAAAAAACGCTGATGTGAAAGGGCCCTTAGACTGGTCTATGAAGCAGAATTATTCCTGCATCCATGAAAGATTTCACCTAGGTCTAAGAACAATGATCAAACAGAGTTAATAGAGCCCAGGGTGTATATACTGCCGTCTGGGCATGTATCTGCAGGGATCATATTTATACTGAGGTCTGGCTGCAGTTATGTGCATTAATAATGAATCACATACAGGTAGAAGGCTATCAAATGTGTATGGGGGAGTGATCACTGCAGGCTGTGCAGGAGTGGGGACGGAGAGCCTGCCATTCCTCACTGGGGGGAAAATTAGCCTTCCTGGCCTCCACCCCCATCTTCAGGTCTATGAGTTGTGTACTCACCTGCTCCTCCTCCTGTGTCCTCCTCCTGGCCCCCATGTCATCCTCCTCACTCTGCAGTGACATCCTGCACCTGCAGTGTGCCGAGATGATGTCACCGCACTGTCCTCTCTGACACATGTAGCTGATTAGAGCTCCTCTGACCCCGGAAATGCAATCGCTGGTATTTTCAGGGTCATTCAGCTCCCTGTGTCTACATATATGGAGGTGCGACCCCAACCCCTCACACCCCTCTTGCCTCTCAAAAGACAAATTAAATAGTCTAATAGAGGGGAGGAGAGGGTGCGGAGCGCGTGGCCCGGCAGTGACAGGGCTGTGGACTCTGGGCCTGCATCTGTGCCTGGTGGCCGCCCCATAATGACTTACAGCCGGCCTACGGCTGGAGGAGCGGGAGCACTGGCCATATGTCATAAGCTGGGAGGAACGTAAAACCCCAAATGGACTATTATTCCCCAAATTGTGCCCCCATCACCCCATTGCCACAATCACCAATCCCATCCCCTGTCACCTTTATTTTTCATGCTTTGGCAACACTAAATGTATTTTGGTCCTGCCAATAAAGCCTAGTTGAGTTGAGTTGAGTTGAGTTGAAACAAACTATGATCAATGCCCAGGCTGATGCGATTCCTTCACACTGGCTTTAATTCCACACCCTTACATAAAAGTTGTTTAAAACTCCTTTAATTAAACTAACTTAAACTTACCAGATAAACACACCTTCTCATTCTTCCTCCAGAATTAGTCTCATGTTCATAAAAAAAAGCTCGTGCAGACAAGGAGGCTTGAAGACGTTGAGCCCCTTGACCCTGACATGGAGGACAACTGGAAGATATTTCCCTTGATGAATTAAACAGCAGGTGAAATCAATCTCTGCAGGTCGATGATATAATGGGGGATTTATCTGAGCCAGACACCTCTTGATCTTGTAAAGGATTACTCCATTCTAGAGAGAGCTCACATATATTATCCCTCCTCATTATTGCCTTCGGGTAGAGGGCCGTTATGCTGCACTTTTTTTTATTGATTTTGCTTTTAAATAAATTGGGTTTTTAATATGTTACTGAGAATAGATGCTGGTGTTCTGTGACTATAGGGTTATACTTTTGATCACTCACTGTAGTACCTTCTTTAGGGCATGTGCACACAGCATCTCTACAGCTACCGTTACACAGCACGATGTTGCATGCAACATCATTGTAATTTTGCTGAATCAGCGAAGTTGCAGCAACATTGCTGGAGCATTGTGCTGTGTAAGGGTACCGTTACACTCGCAACATTGCATGCAATTTCACTTGCAACTAACTGGTTGCAGTGAAATCATGGACACATTGTTCCATTTTGTTGCCATGTACAAATGTATCAATGTGTCCATGATTTCACTGCAACCAGTTAGTTGCAAGTGAAATTGCATGCAATGTTGCGACGTGTAATGGTACCCTAAGGGTACCTTTACACGCGGCTACATTTCTAGGGTGGCTACAGGTAACTTACTGGTTGCAGTGAAATCATGGAGAGATAATTCCATTTGTACACAGCAACAACATAGAACCTTGTCTCCATGATTTCACTGCAACCATAAGTTACCTGTAGCCACCCTAAAATGTAGCCGCGTGTAAAGGTACCCTAACAGTACGATGCAACTGCGATACATCGTGTTGCATGCAGTTTTGAACAGTTCAAAACCGGCACTGCCCACGATTTGGCTGTATCACCGTAGCCGGGAGGGAAAAGTGAAGTGCAGGAGTAGAGTAGAGTGGAGAAGGAGAGTGGGAGAAGTGGAGGAGTAGAGGTCGGGTAGTGGTGTTGACTCCCATGGGCTGAAGCACAACCACGCTCAGCCCGGGAGGGAAAGACTGACAGGTGTGAAAGAGGAATGGAGCCCTTGGGGTACAGAACGAGATGTAGTTCCCCGTACACCCATATCTGGCGAGAGTACAGAGGGGCTGGTGGATGAAAAGGCCACCGGCACTGAACACGGCACGGATGCTGTAGGTCTGAACCGTTGAATCGGAGGCCCAGAGTTCCTAAGAGGAGCTGCGGCCGAACACTCGACACAACTTGGAGAAGGCGGCCGAACTAGGGAGCAGGACTCGGAAGGAGCACAACTGGGCACCCTTTGCTGTCAGGTACCTGAGCTCTGTGTGTGGAGGTGCTGTGAGGAGAGGCGAGACAACTTAGAGCGCTGAGGACCACAAGAGAAAGAAACACTTAGTAAGACAGAGAGAGACAGGAACACCAAAGAGACTCGACTGCACTCTCCCAGTTCTGGAGACAACGCTGAACCGGAGGTTGGCAAGGGAAGCACCCGGCGGCCATGCTGAAACAACTGAGTAAAAGTAACAGAACTCCAGCTGTGGTGAGAGACTTTTCTTAGCAGCGACCACCAGCTGCAGACGCCGCATGAGTCACAGGGGTGCCAATGACCTAATGAACATCTGCCAAGGTACAAACTAATTCCTCCATCCCGCTGCTCTGGGGACCGTGCTCCACCCGCGGTGAGCGAAACCATCCAAGCTGCTGGTCACTATACCCAGAGGTCTGAAGCAGCGGTGGCCGCTCATGGCTGCATACCACAGGTGGCATCACGAATACCCCTTTTCCCTATCTTCCCCATCAACCCCTGTTTATTAAATGACACCGCCAGGGCCACAGGACCGGGTCTCGGCCCCCATCTGTCCCCATGAAAAGATCCAAGAGTGAAGAACAACTGATGCCCAGTCCTAGAGTACCCCTGGCCCTGGAGTGGCATGTCAGCCAGCATCTGCCAGCATTGTGTGTATATTGCTACAGCTTCTGAGAGCAGGCTGATAGTGTGCTGTGTGGAGAGCCAGCAGACAAGGGGTTAGCAGAGATTGTGACTGAGCTGTGTGGAGCCAGATGACAGATCTTTCCTTGGCACAAGCTTCTGAGGAGCTTGCAGTGATCCTGACATTTTGACATTGTTTAGCACTGAGCTGTTGGCTGAGACAATCTGATACATTGTTTCCTCATGAGCTGTAGTCAGCAGTGTAGGTCATGCCCCCTTTCCCTTATATGGTTACATGTCCGTATTCAGTGTGAAGATGTAACTGACTGATAATGAACATTTGTCTGCTTCTCGCAGAGTGTAGTGGGGATACCTTGTGGAAGGTTTTGAATGGTTTTCAACCAGAATTTCCTAATAAAATATATTTGAAATTTATTAAAATCACTTGCTCTACATTATTATTAAATAAAAATTTCAACAGTGGGTACATTTTAAGCGTTTCTGAATCTTGAAGCAGTTGCAAGTTGTGACATAAGACAGAACATTTTTTATATTGCTAGTGCAATACATTCATTGCTTGCTGTTGTTTTTTGGCACTTTTCCAGACAGATCTGCCTGAAAAAGATCTGTATGTGCATATTCTTTAGCTTTAAGGGTACCGTTACACAACGCAATATTGCATGCAATTTCACTGCAATTTGCTGGTTGTAGTGAAATCATGGACACATTGTTCTATTTTGTTGCTGTGTACAAATGTAACAATGTGTCCATGATTTCACTGCAACCAGCAAATTGCCAGTAAAATTGCAAGCAATATTGCGTTCGTGTAACGGTACCCTAAGATATTTGAATTTAAAAGGATTTGTCTGGCCTTAGGCCACAAATCTGCAGTCACTCTGTGTGACTGCAGACTTGTGAATCCTCACCACGCACACACTCATGATTTGCAAACATTTTGGTTACATGCCAACTAAATATGTGCAGCCTCACTTAATGCAAGTGTATGGAGCGACACTTGATTCAGTCTTGTTGAGATGTGGCCTCAAGTATGCAAATTGCATACTTATGGTCACATGACAGCCTGTTCCAGTCTAGCACCCTCTTATAAAAACAAATGACAGACTGGTGCCATCTGTCATACGTGCTTCATACTGTGCTATTTCTAGGTAGTATTGTGCATCTCAGTTGCATCTGCAATGTCTGTTTTAATGTTTAATGTTTATTGCTGCTATATACCTTACATGTACGTGCTGTGTCGGAGTTGCAATAGACGTGAATCAAATGGTTTATAATGTACAAGAGACATGCACAGTAAGGCTGGTTTCCCACTAGCGTTTGGGTCGATCTGTTGGCATGCGTCCCAGTCAGACAGCCTACAGATCGGCCCTGCGTCCCTATGTTTAACATGAGGATGTAGGGTGGATGCGTAGGCATCAGTATGCATGCGTTTGCATTGAGCTGGGTCCATGAAAAGAACGGATGCATACGGATACGCTCAAAACTCTCTCTCTCTCATTCCCGGCCATTGTGTTGTATGGGATATTTGTACCAAGCGGATTCGCAGAAAATGCGCACCGCTGACATCCGTCGACATGTGTTCTGGATCCTTAGATAATGCCTAGGCAGTATGACATCAGACCGTACAAAAGGAAGAAAGAGAGGTACTTTAGCTTACCAACGGACAGCCACAGATTGCAAAAAAATCGCAATGTGAAACCAGCCTGAGATGAGGATAGTATACCCACACTCGCAATGAGGAAATTCAAAATATTAAAACAACACGTTTATTGAAAAGTTAAAAGGTGGATATGAAAATACAAATGTAGAACCGGTCTATGTGTTTCAAACTCTTTATCATGACCAATGATGATTAAGAGCTCGAAATGCGTGGACCGGGTCTACATTTGTCTTTTGTTATTCAACTTTTAACTTTCTTCAATAAACGTGATGTTTTAATATTTTGGACTTTCTTCATTTTGAGAGCTGGATATACTTACCTCATCTCTTATGTGGGATGTTAGACCACCTCACTGCTCCCAAAGTGCCACTCATAAAAAGGGAATCTGTCAGGCAATTCATGTCCAAACTGCGGATAGCATGACACATGACATGGCTGTCACGCTATGACTATAAGGGTTCCTACAGCAACCAGGTAACCCCCAACAAGCGCCACCACAAACAAGAGCACACCGGGGACACAGCAATAACGGTAAGTCCTGACAATAGGGAGATGCAATGACCTGAGGCTGTATGCTAATGTCCCTATATGGGTTCTTTCACCCCATCGCCGAGCAGGATACCTAGTCGCTTGTTGATCCTGAACTTACCCCACACTAGGGAGATAGCCAGCGAGAGCACTAGTCCCACCACTCCATTATTAAACACGCACTGCTCCAAAATAAAACGGTAAACAAAAAGGGAAATACACCGAAGGATATACACCAACTAATCCCAGCAGAACTTCACCAACAATAAGGACTTCCAGCAGCAGCCAGGCTCTAGAGCAGGGATGGGGAACTCCAGACCTCAAGGGCCACCAATGGTGCAAGTTTTCAGGATTTCCTTAGTATTGATGATTTAATCACCTGTACTGATGATGATTCCAACCCCTGTGCAAGGAAATCCTGAAACCCTGCACTTTTGTCCCTCGAGGCCTGTAGTTCCCCATCCCTGCTCTGGTGACTGCTGGAGCAACCTTCCTCTTCCATGGCTAGTATAGGAATGGATATTCGTGAACTGGCACCCTCTGAAAGAACATGGGACTAGTTAAAGGTGATGGGTGTGATCATCAAATTGCTGCACATGAGGAAAAGTAATCAGAAGCTGCTAGCAAGGAAAACGGAAATGAACTCTTGATTCAGCAAAAGAAAGGAAAACACATTTAATATCCAGAACCTTACAAGGGAAAGACTCTGGACCAAAAGCCTGACATTAGTCGCCTAAGCATGGGAGACATTCGTGACAATGGCATCATACATTGCAGCCAGGTATATTTTTCTCTGAAATGCTTTGGCTCTTCCCACCACTGTTGCAGGTGGAAAGAGCCAAATTTACAGATTTCTGCCCTGTGTATTCATATTGATAGACTTGTCAATTGTCTCTTGCAGTGCTGGGAAGAGTCGGCCATAGAGATGACCCGAACTAGCCTCATGCAGCTTAGCTCTGATTCTTGCTGCCAGTGGTTTGGGAAGCATGAATCACCAGGCATGTTCTATCATGGGTGAATCAGGAGACATGGACAAGGCTGTTGGGGACACTCGCAGAAGGTTGCAGCATCTGGCCAAACAGTCAAAATCCTGAATTGTGGTTCTATCCTGTTAGGGCTCGGACACACTCTGCTACTTACATCCGAGTTTGACGGACGAGACTCGGAACAGGCTGGGGCAGTGACCCTGAACTCTCTCTCTCTCGGGACGGGGAATGACAGCTTGCTTGTGTTTCTGTGCTGCATCGCATTCCCTGGAGGGAGAGGTCATTCAGGGTCACTGCTCTAGCCTGTTCTGAGTCTTGACAGTCAAACTCGGATGAGTGTGTCCGAGCCCTTAGGAGGTATTTCCCTGCTTGGTGATAGCTGGAGGTCACTTGGACCCAGCGCGTCTCCTACCTGCCTATCTGTCAGCTGTCTCTATTTATACCCCTTGCCTAACATGATGCATTGCTGGTGATAGAGTGTTTGGAGTTGGTGTTGCTTGCTGGCTCAGCAGTACATTGTGGAATTCCTGTGTAGTTTGCTGTCTGGCTCTCTTTTCAGCTAAGTGTTTTCCCCTCTCCCCTTTGTTTCCTTTAGGTGTTAGCTGGGTTTGACCAGTGTCCACCCTGTTTGACCACTAAGTAGTCTGAGTTGAGGGGAAGACAGGGAAGAGGTATCCTGCTCGGCATCAGTTGCAAAGACTGTATAGGATTGTTAGGGGAATCAGGTGTCAGCGGTATGTTTCTAGGGGTCACAATCTCCTCTCTGCCCTTACAGTCAGGGACTCCTTTCCCCCCGCCCCGTCGTCCTGCACTGGGTGTCTCCCTACGCTCAGCTTGACAGGTTCCCTTCAAAAGCAATGATTGCACTATGTCAGAGGCTGGCAACATGTCATTAACATAAAAGCATCCGCAGACCCCCTGGAGGTAGAGTACTGTTTCCCACTAGTAGCGATCAGACACGCGAAGATGACACAGACAGGCAGATGGAGAGTTTCATTAGACTACTTATTATTCACACTCATATGGCAGACACTCATTTTCTGTTCCATAATTTATTTCCTTTTTATTCTTGTGTGTGATAGACTTTAGTGACAATTTTAGGAATTGCCCAATGCTTACAATGTTGTGCATGATTTGCAAGATTTGCAGTTGCAGAAATCTCTGAGCAGTTTTACAGGGAATCTATCACCAGGTTTTTGTCTCCTAATCTTTGAGCAGCATAATGTAGCGTCAGGGACACTGATTCCAGTGAGGAGTCACTTACTGGGCTGCTTGCTGTAGTTTTGATAAGAATAACTATTTAACCATTTACTATCAGAGGACTACTTGTTCTGCTGCAAGTTGTCAAGCATATTTAGGCGCTCTATAAAACTCCACCCCACCATTGATTGGTAGCTTGTGTACACTGTATATGAGCAGAAACCTGCCAATCAGTGGTGTGGGCGGGGTGACACATCGCTGGAATCAGGGTCTCTGTCTCTTCATTCTGCTGCTCTCAAATGGATACAAAAAACTGGGTGACAGCTTTCCTTTAAAGGGGTTTGAATGACTTTGTAATCCTTTCATTCAGATCTGTATTGGTCGAGGTCACAGATTTTGCCAAATGTATCGTCTGCATATCAGAAAGCAATTTTCACTGAATTCTCCCATACCAGAAATAATCCACTACATAGGAACAGCTCCGGTTGAGTTTGTGCCATCTGGGTAACTTCCCTTCTCTCATCAGGCATAACCCTATTTTTGCCATTATATGACATGTTAAAGTAAAGATTTGGCAATGTAGCTCACCCCTATCCAATGTGCTTCATCACCTGTTACAATCTCTGCCTATAGACATTCACACCTCCGATGCACGAATCACATTTTCAGGTTTCAAGCAAATCTGTAATATTTTATTAGAAAAAGCCAGATGAATAAATCATCAAAAACTTCTTTATTGTAACTTCATTAAAAGGTGATGCAATTCATTCTGAGAGCCGATGCGTTAAATGTAATAATGCACATGGAAGAATTAAAACAGAGATAATAGAACAAAACACTTCTCTCACACATGGAGTCACTGCTTGGAGTTTAAATAGGTTTTCTACTACTACTGTGACCTCCTTTCTTTTGTCCTAACTATCATTTTCCCAATATGCTTCTGCTATCTACTCTGCTCCTGTAATCTTATCTCTAAGTCACTCATAAATAGTGCTAAGGTTGTTCTAGCTTTGATCTTCCCGGCTGCAGACCGAAAATCGGACCAAATAAGCAGGGCACACTTATTGATAAGGGGCGAGAGGAGCGAGCAGTGTGATCTGGGCATTCCTGCCCTGACTGCTGTCACTCACAGAGGTAACACCGCCCCCTCTACTGATGTGCCCAGCTCAGTTTGTCCCATTCAGGTCTGCAGCCCGGAAGATCAAAGCAAAAACAATAATAAAGGTATTGATGAGCGTCTTAGATATAAAATTACAGAAGCAGAGTAGATAGAGGAAGGGGAAGATCACTTTCCCAATATACTTCTGCTTTCTTATCTTATACTTTTCTTTCCTCTATGTCTTTGTTCACGCAAGCTGAGCTTTTTCCATAGTTTCTATTTCATTTTCACATTATAAATGTATCTGTAAAGGCCACGTTACACAATCTGTGACCAACTTCTGAACAGATCTCTGGTTGCAGTGAAATCATGGACACATTGGAGCAATGTGTCCATGATTTCACTTCAACCAGAGATCTGTTCAGAAGTTGGTCACAGATATCTGTGTGTGTAACGTGGCCTTAAGATGTAATCTGTACATTATGCTTGAAAATTCTGTGCATTATAGATGTCTTGGTGACAGACAGACACTGGATTCTGTTTCAAACTGGTCTTTGTTAGCAGCGTTTACCTGTTTACCTAAAGTTATAGAACTATAACTACCTCTGATGATACGGAAAGACATTCCATTATATGACTTGTCTCTGATCTAGCGGGTGGAGATAAACCTTTTATGATGTATTCTGTTATATCGCACTCAGAGAACCTGCTCTTCTGTCTCTTTGTAGAAACAGCTGCAAATCAGTAACTGTAAATCCAGTTCTAGGGCAGATGGAAAACTTAACTAGAAGCTGCAGCAGTACTGTCTCTCTATGGGTACCGTCACACGTGGCGACGGCACTGCCGATTTCTTAGGCAATGCAGGAGCGTGGCCTATTGGCACCGATATCGCCCCTGCATCGCCTAATGTAAATAGGCAATGGCGACGCCTTTTAGTGGTCACCTGGTTTCAGAGCAGTGCTCTGAAACCAGGCGGCCGATCTGGGGCGATGTGCACACATCGCCCCATGTAAACGGCCGTCGGCGATCCGACAGGCAATGGGAGCCATAGGCTCCAATTGTACTGCATCGCCGCTGGGGTTTTGAGACACCCCGGCGGCAATGCCGCCTGTCAGATAGCCGGTGCGTCACTGGAGGTATCACCCCATGTAAATGGGGGACGGCGATGCTGGCGGGGCGCCAAAAACGTGCGCGCTCCCGCCCGCCGCCGATATCTCCGACGGCGTCGCACCGTGTAGCGTACCCTATGTCTTTATAGATTTCTATTAGAAGCCCATGTAATCTATATTGCAATAAATGTCATGATAGATTTGCAGTAATATAAATGTCTAAAGGAGATTAACTAATTTTATAGGTCCCTTTCATTCAGGAATTCAGTATTGGTCCAAGATCACTCATTTTGCTACATGCATCATGGGAACATCAGAAATATGTTTTCACTGAATTCTTCCATACCTCAAAACCAAAACAGACTCTTCTAGGCGCAAAGCAAAATAACAGCAAATATACAGTTCATTCAGCAAGCACATACATGTGAAGGCCCCGTTACACGCTGCGATGTGGCAGCGATCCGACCAACGATGTGGATCGCTGCCACATCGTGAACTGATCGCTGGTGAGCTGTCACACAGGCAGACTCACCAGCGACCAGTGACATCGTGGAAAAGAATAAAATATTCTTTCCACGATGTCTAACTCCCGCTGCCAGAGGCAGCAGGCTGGTAACCATGGTAAACAGCGCATATCTAGGCAGCACCCAGCGCTGTCCCTAGTTACCAGCTGTGTACCTTGAATACCAGCCTGTAAGCGGAAAAGGCTAGTAACCAGGGTATACATTGGGTAACTAGGCGCTGCGTGCTGCCTAGATACCCGCTGTTTACCATGGTTACCAGCTCCCAGCGCTTGCTGTGCAACGCTGGGAGCTTGTCCATCGTTAGTCTCCCACTGTCACACGCACCAATGCTGGGCGCCCAGCGGGAGACCAACAACAGATTTATGGACAGGACCATGAATCTTCGATCAACGCTCAACGACTTATCGTTGATACATGTCACATACAACAATGTCGTTTCGATATCGCTGCATCGTTACCAAACCAGTGACGTTGCAACAATATCATTCACAATATCGTTGTGTGTAACGGGGCCTTGAGTGTGGGCTCACCTGGACAGATTATAGTCCTCTCTGTCAGCTCCTGGCTGAGACTCCCAACACCAGAGGTAATTTCTTCCTCCCAAGCACAGTAAAGTAACTTTACACAAGGAAGAGGTACAGTCATATCAGTCCCGATATCCTCCATGGCCTGAGCTCCTCAGCTTCCACACATTACTCTGCACCTCCAACACAATCCACTCTGCTCAACCTCCCCAGAAAACTGAGAGACCCAGGTGAATACATGCCCTGGTTCTTAGTCAAAGCTAGCCAGGTGCATCTAATCAAGACCTGCATTGTTAGGCTTAACTCTGTCCTCCCTGGCTTTGCTACAATGGGAACAGCTCAAGTTGCGCTTCGCTATCAAGTGGAAAGTAGCTTTTATGATGATTCCTATACACAACATGGAGAGAACAGGAGAATCTGCTCGCCTATCTCTTTGTAAAGATATAAATTTGCTGTAAATCAGTAAAAGTCAATCCAGCACTGGGGTCACATAGAAAACAAACTAGAAGCTCCAGCAGCACTGTCTCTCTGTATTTCCATAGACTTCTGTTAAAAGCAGATGTCATCTGTATTGTAAATATCAGATTTCAGCAGAATCATCAGTTCTCAGACTTTGTGGGAGAAATAACTGTTTTATCAGAAAACATAGCAACCAATAACCTCATTACATGCAAACCTAAGAGATCACACAGTACAGTATTAGCAGACTTTAAACGGAATCAGTGGATAAGCTTGTGCTATGAATCTGAAAGCAGCATAGTGTATGTGAAGAGACCCTGATTCCAGCAATGTATCCACTTAGTTTACTGGGTGCAGCAGCGATAGAATCATAGTTTTATCTGATGCAGATGTAGCAGAGATTGGAAAGCTGAACTTCACCCACACCACTTGATTGCTTACAATGTACATTGGCAAAAAGCTGCTCTAGAGTGATAATCTCCTTCTGATAAAACACTGAATTAATTGAAACAGCAAAACACAGCCTAGTAAGTAACATATTGCTGGAATCAGGGTCTCTGTCTCTAGATCATGCTGCTGTCACATTACAGAGCAAAATTTGCAGTTAACACAGCGTGCGCTATCTGCTGTTTGCTCAATGGAATTTCCCACAGCATAAGCCTGCAGCTTTTGTATAGTCCAACAATGTGGCCCCTCAGTACAAGGACTCGTGCGCACAGATTTTATCAGGCAGGGAAAGGGGAAATGTCCTTTACGTATATAAAGAGGCATTTTACTCATCTGCACTATTGATTTATCAGGAGAAACCAAAAGGTACCGTCACACGGGGAGATATCGCCGGCGATGTTGCCGGCAACCGAGGGGCGTGGCCAGGTTGCGGCGACATCGCCGGCGAATTGCCGCGTGTGACAGGGCGATAATCAGGCGATGAATCGCCTGAGTCACATCGCCAGGTTTCCCAACAATGTTGGGAAACCTGGCGATGTTGGTCAGGCGATCATGCCTGATCGCCCTGTGTAACGCGGCAACCCGCAATGTTACGGGCGATTCCGCCTATCTACAACATTGCGGGTTATCGCTTGCTGGGTTGCTGGGCAACCCAGCGAGCGATAGCCGCGGCAACTAGCTCGGCGACATCGCCGGTAAGTTGCTCAGTGTGACAGCTCACCGGCGATGTTGTCAGGGATGCGCGCTCCCGCGATCCCCGGCAATATCGCCGGCGATATGTCCCTGTGTGACGGTACCTTTACAGTTTCTCTTTAGGCATTCCAACTTCAAAAAAGGTTTGATATCAATGGATTTTTCCTATATAGACAAACTTTTCATTCATCTTTAGTTCAGACGAGCCCCGGAAACATTGTCATCATTATCTGTAAATATTATCATTATCCATTGTCTGCACCACATCCAGCATTATCCAATATGACTCCATTTGTGGCCAATTTTCGAGCATTTACCGCCCCTCCTTGACGTTATGTAATGAAGTATATTGATTTCCAGACAAGAGATCAAACAGGCAAGGCCGTCATTATTGGCGTCTGTTACTATGTGTGACAGCCGCCATCAGAGATCTCTACGTGTGACCTCGCTAACTAATGAAATCAGAGCGGATATATAGTGTTCTACGTTGTTCCGTTCTTGTTGTTTCCATGGCACTAAGAACTTACCAAAACAAGTGTATCTCAGACTGTTCTATCATATAGATGTAGTATGATGAAACAAGTCATGCCTTCAATCACTTAATACACCCACTCCTTGGAGATCTGCTTGCTGGGGAGGACCCTTTATGGCAGTACTGGTAGGAAAGAATGGAAAGAACATTTTGTGTAGATGGTTTTTGCGCTGAAGATTAAGTTTCATAGATAAAGGAACAACGTGAACCGCATTACCTGGAATTTATAAGAATTCTTTTGTTTGCCCTTTAAATGGAACAGATAGACCTTTAAAGAAGCGCTAACCCCAGTGCACAAAGCGTACATCCAGCCTGCCGACAACCTAAAAGGACTGACAATAGGTAACATTATATTGGATGTGTTCTGTGTGTGATATGAACAAAGCAGGGCAATTTATGTGGATCTTCCAGGACTCCTATCTGGAAGGGGATGAGGGAGGATGAGCTTCATCATTCTTTTAATATAAAAAGTTTTCGCTCTCGAGAAAGCCTTTAACCCCTTAGTGACCGCGGTTAATAGAGCCGCAGCAAGGGAAACCCGAGATGATGCAGCATATGCGTCCAATGGTCGGGATACGAAGGGGTTAAGGGCAGAGGCACACTGTCCATAGACATCCGAGTCTCTCAGACGAGACTCGGATGAGGCTGAAGCAGTGACCCGGAACAACCTCTCCCTGTCAGGACGGGGAGTGGGCAGCTGCACAAAAACACAAGCAGCTGACAGCCCCGTCCACAGAGGGAGAGGCCGTTCCGGGTCACTGCTTCAGCCTAATCCGAGCCTCGTCTGAGAGACTCGGATGTCTATCGGACAGTGTGCCCCTGCCCTAAAGCAGATTTTTGCTACCTGATATGTAGGCAAAGAAACCCTGAATCCAAGATGTATCATATAGATCACTGGCTGCATTTAGGTTTAGGAACACAGCAGAGCTGGGAAAGCTGCCCCTGTCCACACCAGGCTCTCTATGGAGATTGTGCATTGACAGTGAGGTGCCAATCACAGCAGGGGGAGTGTCAGACCGCCTGCATGTAAAAAGAAGAAAGCAGAAAAGGCGCAATTGAGAAGATCCGCGGATATTATTTAAAATCACAAGGGATGGCCTCTCACCTGTTTAGGTTGTGCTCGCCTAGCACAACCTCGGTTACTGCCGCCTCTGTTTCACTTGTTTAACCCCCACCTGATGAAGATGGCATGCCGCCATTGAAACGCGTTGTGGTTTTAATAAAATTAATTCAAGACTATTCCCTTGGGTCCTGTGTCCGGAGCGCTCCTTAACACAAAACATTTCTGAATCCATAGACTGCCTGCATGTGACACTGTAGTCCTGTAATGGTAATCGCCAGGTGATAACATCTTTAGTTTATGTAACTAATAGCACGAAACATGATAAGAGAGGCACAGGTGATTTTTTGTTTTTTTTATCCCTTACAGCATGCTGTCCTCACCTTACATAGCAAAAACCTGCTGACAGATTCCCTTTAAGCCCTGCTCACAGCATGGCTCACAGGTTCTCTTCTGTCACCTTTTTACATAAAATACAGAATCATAAAAAAACTATATTCCTTATCTCAGTGTTTTGCATATGTCTCGATTCCAGGGTCGGGCTTTGCTCCCTTTCCCTTTTGCCACCATCCAATACTCAGCTGTAATCATCTCTGTGAACTCCTGTAGTTTCTCTTCGATTTTCCATGTGCCATCCGGCAAGTCATGTCCACTGTATTAGTGCTTTGGGCTGTGTGTTCACCAAGACATGATTCTCTTCTGTGACAGTAAGATGTAAAACGCACCATCAGGGGGGCACACCCTTCCATTGACATGCTTGTGATGTGATTGCGAGGCGCTGATAGGTTGTCTTGACAGCCAAGTTTCCAGCTAATGAGCCCTGTGTCTGTCATTATGATCCTTCAGTGAACTGCAGCTGCGAGATGCCATTCATAAGAGATTGTGAATTCTGCTGTACAGAGCAGTGCTGATGCACTGCTATGTACAAAGCAAGCGATCAGATGATCACAGCTTCAAGTCCCCTGAGAGGACTAGTAAATACAGAAAAAATGGGGAAAAAAGGTTTAAAAAAAATATGAAAAATAAAAAAACACAAGTTTAATTCACCCCCTTTTGTCACATTAAAAAATAAAAGAGTAATTAAAAATACACATATGATCACTGCATTTGTAAAAGTCCAATCTATAAAAATATAAAATAAATTAATCCGATCAGTAAATGGCATAACAAGAAAAAAAAATACACCAGAATTACACTTTTTTTGGAGACCGCAACAATACAAAAACATGCAATAAGAGGCAGTCAAAAAATGTCATGTACCAGTGGCGTAACTTGAAGCTCATGGACCCCGATGCAAAAGCTGCAATGGGCCCCCAATTATTGCAAATCTTTAATAACATTAGTCTTTTTCTATAGACCAAAGGGACTTTTGGGGCCCCGTAGGCTTCGGGTGTGATTGCAACCCCTGCACCTGTTGTAGTTACGCCCCTGTCATGTACCCTATAACGATATCAATAAAAACATCAGCTGTGTACTTGTACTGACCTGAAGAATCATATTGCCGGGTCAGTTTTACCATATAGTGAATGTCTAGCCCACAAGGGTCGGGGTACTCAGATCTCGGGCAGAATGGTACGGGGATGTCACGGGTGGTCGTTACCCGAGTCCGTGCCCTTGGGGAGACAGTGAAAAGGGGAAGGAAATAATAAAGTTGCCAGTCGTGACGCCACCTGTAGGTCCGGTGATGGCACGGGCGCTGCTGGAACCTCCGGGATGATGGACGGCAGCAAGGTGTTGTGCTCTCTACAGGTAGAGCAGGGTGCCTGGGGCTGAAAGGGCGGATTCACACCACGGTAAGGTCCGGTCCGGGGCTGCTTGCAACGTTTTTGTGTCCAGGGAGAAAAATCTCCCCAAATTGCCGTATCCCGGATTCCCCCGGATCCGGTGCAATGCGGCCCCATAGGCTCCCAAATTAGATGGATCCGGGAACCGGACACCTGCGGCTGTACGCCGCTGTTGTTTCAGGACTGCGGCTAGCTCCATGCGAGCTGCGGTCCTGATTCATTAGCAGCTGCAGCTGCGTCAGGCTGCACACTGGACCGGAGGGCATTTTTGCCCTCCGGTTCTGTGTGCTGATCCAGTCTGGGGCTGTCAGGTTCATCCCTGATAGCCCCAGACCTTACCGTGGTGTGAAGCCGCCCTAAGGAGTTTGAAGGTGGAGTAGGGCAGCGCAGTCGTTGCGGTGCGGGACTGGAAGGGGGGTAGTCTCTGTGGCATTATGCAGGTAAATCACAGTTCATCAGTAAGGAACACAAACACGTTGCTCACTCTGCACGGTTACTTTACTCCGGTAATCTCCAGTCTTACAGGGTATGCAGTTGTTTCAGCTAGGGTATTGGACTGGGTGGTCCTGGCAGTGAGTAATGTCCCTCTGAAGCTCCAGTGATGTTCCTTCTCTATACTTGCTCTGTCCTACCTCTGCGCTTTCCTTCTTCCTTGCACTGCCGCGCACGAATCCTGCTTGTTGAACCAGGCCTGTCGGGTGAGATTGGACACCGGACATCAAGAAGCCCAACCCGGTTTGATGCTTCTGGTGGGGACTGTGCATAGGTCGGGTTGTTGGATCATGCTCCTATAAAGACATCAACCACGCCGGTAATTTGCGGTTCACGGATGGACCTCTGATCCACATCAGAGCCGGTACCCCGCTTCGGACTGGTCTAGGGCATTTGGTCACCCTCTTCTTTGCCCCTCTCTGTCTGGTTGAGTTGCCCTCCCCGTTACTTCTCTTCTCAACTCTCCAACTACTACTCTTTTCAACTCTGCTCACTGTTCTACTCTCCCCACTCACTTTATAACCTAGCTTCTCCTCCCACCGGGACCAGTTACCCTGGTAACGGGTTGTCTGATTGGTCCCCTATCACTAGGTGTATGTGTGTGGTGATGGAGCTTCAGGCTTCTATTACCCCCTACCAGGACTAAGCATACTGCACCTTCTGTTAGGGGTGCAGTACCCTTTTGTAGCGCGCCGACTAGCAGGGCACTACATAAACATGATAAACTACTAAAAAATAATGGTGCAATTGCTCTTTTTTTGCAATTTCAACAAATTTTTTAGTTTACATATTTCCATTTTTAGTGCATCACATGATAAAATGACTGATGTCATTCAAAATTACAACTTGTCCTGCAAAAAACAAGCCCTCATACGGCTATGGGGATGGAAAAATACAATAGTTATGGCTCTTGGAAGAAGGGGAGGAAAAAATGAAAGAGCAAAAAACGGAAAATCGCAAGGTTGTGAAGGGGTTAAAGAATTTGATAACAGATTTACCAAAAATGAAATGATGAAATAAATGTCTGGTGGTCAATTATAGTGTCAAGGTAGAAAATACGCTTTTCCACTATATTTATATTTTCTTTATATACTTTTATATTATATATTTTTACTAATGCTCTAGATGAGAAACAATAAGTTTTTCCCTTAATCTAGTATCCAATAGATATATTTGTCTGCTGAAAAGAAGATACTGTTGTGTTAAGATGGTTGAGAACTAAGAAGATAAGCTGTCCTTGGATGCCTGTGTCAAGGAGTATCAGGAGAAACCTGAGATGTCCTACATGCCAGGAGCCCAGAGATGGCACCATGTCAAGAAGAAGGATGGACTCAGCAGAGAAGACAAAAGACTAATTATTACTAACAGAGATAGATATATTAGCCTAACCCCACCTAACCCCCATCTAATCCCACCTTGTCCTGGCCAATTCACGCCTAGTCTCTAGAGTATAAAATGTAGTGTACCCGGAAATAAAGTTAGTTGCTGTGACCGTGGCTGAGCATGCACTGAGATTGAACCAGATACCTTTGTCTGACTCATTCTTACTTGGGTACCCCATGCTCTTAGTTTAATTTGGAGTGACTGGTGAAGGAGTGCATTGACGCAACGACCCCGACAATAGTAATTCATTCTTCTTCTTTTACTGATTGACCTGTATTCTCTATTCATTCTAAACCGCATCTGTTATGATTTGCCTCGTATGAATGGGGGAACATATCATTGGTGCAACCCCAGGGGCCCCCGAGAGGTTTGGGGGTCCATTACAAACTCCAAAGCAGGTAGAATTGTATATTTTGATGAGCTTTTTGGGCTGCAAAGGGCCAACATATAGTCCTTGCCCGGGGGCCCTTTTCTGGTTGTATCCGTCAGTGCTGGAATGGTAGCACACAGGGAAGCCGAAGTGCAGGAGTTATAAGGAGACACAAGACATAAATGATAAACACAAAACAACTTAACTTGATTTTATTTTTTACTCTTCATTCCAGCATTGGAAAAACTCTTTCCCACGTGCATGGAGGCGATGTCAGGTAACTGCCAGCTCTCAGTCCCACACTCGTGGAATTAATGATCCCATAATAATCAGCAAAATAAATATTAATAGCTTCAAAAATGTTAGAGTTGTAGTTTAAATGTAGATTAAATGATCTAAAAAAAGTTCCCAAACTCTTATTGGGGTTCAGGGTGGAGCTTGATCTAAATACAGACCTAAACGTATACTTAAATTATGTTAATTTGGACAAATTATGGTAAAGTATATGAATAGAAAGTAACAGCTGGAAATATGTAGCAGTCCCAGACTCACCATCAGGATTCGACCACATGAGCGTATAATCGGACACGTCCTCTCCAACGTTTTATCAGATATCACTCGGACCGGTGTTGTTCTATAGGACACTATGCGGCACTGCTCAGAATGTTTTTTTTACTCATGCTGATGCATCCTGAAAGGAGATGACCACAAATTAAAGGGGTTGCTTGGGCTTTTTATAAAATCTGTGTGTATATCTAGTCTGAAGAATGCTGGCATTTTGCAGGGTTACCTAGATATCGCTATTCTGCATGTGGAGGAGAATGACAAGAGGCGTGTTTGTTTTGGAGCTTAGGTGAAAATGTCACTACTATGTCGTTTCCCCTACTACAAGCACTCCCCAGACTGCAACAAGCCCTCCTCAGTCCCAAGCATGCCCACCCCCCTCCCCCAGTCTCATCATGCCCGCCCCCCTACAGTCTCCAGCATGCCTACCCAGAGGAGGTGAGCACACACACCGCAGCACTCAGGGCTGCGGATTTGGCACATTGTCTCAGAAGGAGATGACTGCTCGCAGTACATGCCCACCCCCTTCCAGTCTCCAGCAAGCCTGCCCCCCCAGTCTCAAGCATGCCCATCCCCCTCCTGTCTCCAGCATACCCACCCCCCAGTAACAAGAATGCCCGCCCTCCTCCATTCTCCATCTTGCCTGCCCCCTCCACATTCCATTCCCTTAGACACACTGTGATAGAACCGCCACATTTCACTGCGAGCAATCATCTCCTTCTGAGACACTGTGCCAAATCCACAGCTTTAAGAAGGAGACCATTGCTCTCAGTGCTGCGGTGTGGGTGCTCACCTCCTCCGGGCAGGCATGCTGGAGACTGGATGGGGGTAGGCATGCTTGGGACTGGGGAGGGCTTGTTGCAGTCTGAGGAGTGCTTGTAGAAAAATGGATGGAAATGACAAGTAGTGACATTTTTCACCCAAGCTCCAATACAAACACGCCTCTTGTCGGTCACCTCTACACACAGAATAGTGATATCCAGGTAACGCTGCAAAATTCTGACAGGGTGTAAATTACAAATTGTCAGCATTCTGCAGCCTAGATATACACACAGATTTTATTTTAAAAAAACCTGGACAACCCATTTAAAGACTATTGGACCAATGGGTGTAGAGCAAACGTTATATAGCACGTAGCACTGGTTACTTATTGTCAGGTTTAGAGGGACGGCTGGGTCTTGGTAGATTTGTAGTGGTCTGATACTCCTTCCATTTCAATATGATCGCTTGCACAGTGATCCTTGAGATGTTTAAAACTTAGGAAATCTTTTTGGATCCAAATCTGGCTTTAAACTTCGCCACAGCAGTATCTCGGACCTGCCTGGTGTGTTCCTTGGTCTTCATGATGCTCTCTGCTCTTGAAACAGAACCCTGAGACTATCACAGAGCAGGTGCATTTATACAGAGACTTGATTACACGCAGGTGGATTCTATTTATCATTACCAGTCATTTAGGACAACATTGGATCATTCAGAGATCCTCACTGAACTTCTGGAGTGAGTTTGCTGCACTGAAAGTAAAGGGGCTGAATAATATTGCACGCCCCACTTTTCAGTTTTTTATCTGTTAAAAAAGTTCAAAATATCCAATAAATTTCATTCCACTTCAAGATTGTGTCCACCTTGTTGATTCTTCACAAAAAAAAAATGGCATTTATACCTTTATGTTTGAAGCCTGAAATGCGGCAAAAGGATGAAAAGTTCAAGGGGGCCAAACACTTTCATAACGCAACGCACTGTATACAAAGAGAATGTATTTACATTTTACTCTGGAATTGCACTTTAATCCCTGTAAGGTGCTGGGATCTGACCCTGTGTAGTATGTTGTGACCTTCTTACTACAGGGGTTTCTACTGACCTGTCTGGAGTGTACTGAGCACTATGCTGTGTGTAGTTCTGAGTCTGAATGGGTTCTTACTATGGGACTGACAAGCTCTTTGTTAGCAGGGGGTTGGTCTTCCTGCTCTTCTACAGGTGCTGCTGATACCTCTGCTTGCGGTTCTTCTTGTCTTGCTGGTACAGGTACCAAAACTTGGGGAAAAGCTAACATGGGAACTACGACTGCTCCATTGTACTGTGTCCACATCTTAGGAAAGTCTCCTAGCGCTGTATGGATTATGTCTTCTTCTTTTGATTTTACAGGCAAAGGTATTTCTGACTTTTTTTCTTGGTACTTCAATGTGTCAGGACATACCTTCAAATGGTCTATGGAAACTGCTGCGGATGTTTTTCCATTGTCTTTACTAACAAGGAACACTTTAGTATTGTCAAAGTTTGATGGTAACACGATATATGGTACTGCTTCCCATTGGTCATCAAGTTTATTAGTACATCTCTTCCTCTTGAGTACTTGTTCACCTAATTGAAAGTGAGTTGCAGGAGCATGGTTGTTATAAGATTTCTCTTGTCTTTGTCTGGCTTGGGACAAACGTTTCTCTACACATTCTTGTACTTTACAATATTGTTGCTGGCGTTCTGCATCCCAATCAGAATATGATGAATCTGCATCTGGTTTTGCTATTCCCATATCCATGTCAATGCCAGGTCTTGCTCTCATAAGATATACAGGAGTACAATTGGTGGAACTCACAGGGACATGGTTGTATAAGTACACTAGATCTGGCAACCTTTCTGGCCACATGCTTCTTTCTTCCAATGGCAATGTTTTTTGCAGGTCAATGACTACCTGGTTCATGTTTTCACACATTCCACTTGTTTGTGGGTGATACGGAGTGGTTCTTATCTTTTTACACCCATACATGTTACAGAACCCTTGAAATATCTCTGCTTCAAAAGCTGGTCCTTGGTCTGTCAATACCTGTTCAGGATAACCATGTGGTCTGCAAAAGTGGGCTTGAAAAGCTCTGGCCGCTGTTTTGGCTGTTAAGTCCTTTACAGGTACTACCACTAGAAAACAAGAATAGTGGTATACTATGGTGAGGGCATAGCGATGGCCTTTTTTTACTTGGACTCAGTTTCACGTGATCTAAAGCCACAAGTTCTAATGGTTGTTTGGTAACAATTGGCTTTAGTGGGACTCTCTGACTATCTCGATCTTTCCTTCTTAGGTTACATGGACAATAGCTTCTGCACCAGTTTTCAATGGCTTTTCTCATGCCAACCCAGTAGAATCTTTCTCTGAGGAGAACCTCCAACTTCTTCCATCCGAAATGCCCTGCACCATCGTGATATGCCTCAAGTACCATCTGTTTTTGGAACAACTATTTGCCAGATAAGCTCATAGGTTCTGGGGTTCGAGTGGCGTTTGCACAGCTTACCTCCATAAATGAACAGTCTGCTCTTCTTTTTCCACAGCTGCTGTGCTTCTTGTGGAGCATCTGGACCAGGATGGGAGCATTCTTGGGTCAACAGCTCCTTGACTAGATGAACAGCTGGATCACTATCTTGAGTTTCTGCCCATCCATGGTGAGGTAATGGATTTAGTGTAGCCTCTTGACGTTTATCCTTCACACAAATAGAAGAGTGAAACACATTAGGGCGATGAAAAGCTGGTAGCTCTATCTCTTCCTGCTCCTCCGGATCCTCTTCCACATCTTGTAAATGGAGATATATGACCCCGAGGCTACATGGTCTAGGAGAGGGGAAAAGACAAGAAACACGGGAGCAGATCTATGTGCAGATTACTTAGTTCAACTTATTTTCAGAGGCTAAGTTCCTCACCTTTGATGGGGCTTTTGTAAATGGGGCATCCTAGACAATGCATCAGCATTGGCATTCTTGTGGCCTGCCCGATATTTGATGGTAAAATTGTAGTTTGACTGCCGGGCCATCCCCCTCTGTTCCAGTGCACATACTTCGATGTCTGCAGGTGGGTCAATGGATTGTTGTCCGTGAAAATAGTAAATTTTGCTGCAGCCAGGTAATGCTTGAAATGCTCTGTAACTGCCCCGACTACGGCTAGAAACTCGAACTTGAATGTGCTATAGTTCTCTGGGTTCCTTTCTGCAGGACGGACCTTCCTGCTGGCGTAGGCTATCACCCTCTCTCTGACTCTTTGTACCTGTGACAACACTGCTCCCAATCCCACATTGATGGCATCAGTATATAACACAAATGGCTGGCTGTAATCAGGATAGGCTAGGATCTCATCCCCTGTCAGGGCCCACTTCAACTGATTGAAGGAGTCTTCTTCCTTACTGCCCCACTTGAATGGAGGACATGGGTTCTTAGCCTACTTGGACTGGCCTATCAGGAGGTCTTGCAGGGGAACTGCCATCTTTGTAAACCCCTTGATGAATCTCCTGTAGTATCCTACCAGCCCCAGGAACTGCCTCACCTCTTTGACACTGGTGGGTCTTGGCCAGTCCCTAATGATAGTGACTTTTTCAGGATCTGAAGCTACACCTTCAGCATTGACAACATGACCGCGGTACTGTACCTTAGGCTTCAACAGGTGACACTTGGAAAGCTGCACTTTCATACCATAGTCGGACAAGTCTTCAAGCATTTCTGCCAAGTGCTCCAGATGGTCTTGGAGTAGACTATGACATCATCCAGGTACAGCAAGACAGTTTTAAAGTTCTTGTGCCCCAGGCAGCACTCTATTAACCTCTGAAATGTTCCTGGTGCGTTACAGAGTCCGAATGGCATATAGTTGAACTCACAGAGGCCCATTGGCATGGCAAATGCTGTCTTCTGTCGGTCCGCCTCTGCTACAGGAACCTGTCAATACCCACTGGTAAGATCTAAGGTGGAAAAGTAGTTAGCAGTTCTTAATGCAGCTAATGATTTCTCAATTCTGGGTAGTGGGTATGTGTCCTTATGTGTAATGTGGTTAATATGCCTGTAATCTTCACACATTCTCATTGTACCATCCTTCTTTTTAACTAGGACTAGAGGAGCTGCCCAGGGGCTACAACTATCACCCCAGCCTCCTTCATCTCCTTTAACATTAGGCGTACAGGCCTGTATCTCTCTTTAATGGGCGGATGATCACCTGTGGGTATGTGATGTTGAACCCCTTTTACCTGCCCAAAGTCTAAAGGATGTTTACTAAAGACTTGTTCATATTCCCGCACTACCCTGCAAACCCTATGATTTTGGTGTGAAGGAGTGGAGTCAGTACCTACGTGTAATTTCTGGCACCAATCCTCCAGCTTTCCCTCATAGCCATTGTCCTCCGCCTGGTCAGACGGGTTCAAGGGTTCTACTGCCTGGATTGAGTTGATGTTGACAGTATACAATTTAGCAATGGTAGCATACTTAGGCAGTTTGACTTCTTCACCACAGTTTAGGATACATAATGGTACCCTCCCCTTGCGTACATCAACTACCACTTGGGATGTCAGGACATTGGGCCTACTGTTTGAATACATGGGCTCCACCAGTGCTTTGTAAACTTGCCCTCTAAGGCCTATTGCTGCCCTACACCAAATTATCATTTCACTTCTTGGGGATATTACAATGGGTACCGGATCACTTACTATTACACTGCCGACTTCTCCTCCGGACAGCTCCACCTGCTGCATCTGCATCAGGGCTTTTTTCTCTTTCTGCAGGCCTCGTTGCTGCACGAGGTTGGCAGTTTCGTCAATCTACTGTAACAACAAAATAACCTCTCTAGGACAATTTTCAAGGACATTAGTGCATAAGGCTATCATTGGGTTACATTCGCGTTGATCAACATCAACAATTATCAATCCCTTGGGCCTTAAATTCCCCCGTCCCACCTGTATAGTTACTTCTTTAAACCAATCTGCGGCACAGGTTTACCATTACTAGCAAAGATAACAAAGTCATCATCTGGGCCACGTGTAATGTCAGTCTGCCCAGTATCTTTTGTAAAGGATATATGGTATTGAGGTCACCTGTGAGCCGGTGTCCAACAAAGTGTTCATGGGAATGCCATCTAGTACAATAGGCAGGACTGGACGTCCTCCCACGTACCTGTTGTGCTACTTCCATGGGTCAGGTTGTCCTATTCCTGAGGGGTGGCCCGCTGCCCCAGGGTGCTCTCGTTTAAAGTACAAAACCTTGCGACGTGGCCTGGCTTGTCACAGCGGTGGCAGATGGGCTTTCCTTCAGGGTCATAGCGGTCACTGGGTCGTCCTTTGGTCGGTGGGTTCCTCCTGTCGCATCCACAGGACGTCATCTCTGCTGGAAGCCAACTCAATCTTCCCCGCTGGTTGGGATCCCTGCATTGCTTGCATTGTTTGGACCATCTCTGCCACGCTCTTAGTCAGTGCCTCAACTTTTAGGTTCAGGGCCTCAGTTGTGATAGGCTCAAGAGTTTGTGCATTGGTCTCTGCCATGACCTGTGGGATTTGTGCCCTCTCTTGGGGGTATGTCATGGCCAGGCATTGTGCAGGTTCTGGGCCACTGGCTGTTGCTTCTTCTTGCAGTATTCTAATGGGCCGGTCTTTAAACCGTGCAAAGTCTAGATCAAGGTTCTGTATCGCCATCATACGCAGTTGGACTCTGTGGGCAGGGGCCAAAAGCCCCTCAATAAACTGTTTAATTAGCAATCAGTTCTCTTCTGGTACACCATTAGGGTCTGTCTGTTTCATTGCCCTCAGCGCTTTCTGGAGATTCAATGCAAAGTCTCTTATGCTGTCCTGCAGCCTCTGTTTACACCCGAAGATTTTTCAGCTTTGCAGCAGTACAGGTATCAAAGGTGACTTTCAGTCTGGCCATTAAATGTTCAACAGTCTTTGTCAGTGTCCGGCCAGGACTTTACTTCCTGCTGGGCTGCACCAGTCAATTGTCCAATATATATACTAACTATTTCGTCTTCCATCAGGGAAAACACTTTACATAAACTGTCCAATCTCTCTCTCTGAAGTCTGTCAGGGTACTTGGTTCTCCTGAGTATTGCAGCAACCACATCGCCTCTGGTATGTACTGGCATCAGAAACGGCATTACTGGGGCTATGGCTGGCATTGCGGGGCTGGGGCTCCAGTATGACAGGCAGCTTGAGTCCTTTATTAGCCCCACTTCATGGGTGCTACTCCTGGGCTCTTAATGCTGCTTTGCCTCCGGGGACTTGGTGTGGATGGGGAATTTTGAATTCCCCACCCTCCGGTATTAGCTGCCGGGTCCTTAGGCCCTGCACAGCCTTAGACTCCGGTGTCCATTTCTTGGCGCTTTTCCTTTGGGGTGAGCTTGACATCGCTCTGCTCCCCAGGCTCTCCTCAACTTCCTTAGACCCTTTGCTTAGGTCCCTCAGTTAGCCTTAGGTTTCCTGGGGCGAGCTTAACACTGCTCTAGCCCACAGGATGTCTTCCTCAGTACTGCTCTGTACTGAACTGACTAACTCCGCCTCAGGTCAGAATTTATAGGGGAGCTGCCCTGAACCCGGGTTTAGATCTCCCCCTTCAGGCCTGGAGGCAAAGAGGCAGGGGCAGACCTACCGTGGTGCAGCTGGTGTAGCTGCACCAGGACCCCGACCGGCTAGGGGTCCCCTGAAGCCTGCAGGGGGGGGGCCCCAGCTGACCCCCATGACCCTGTGCCAGTGTGCCAGAGGAGAGGGGGTTAACGAGGAAGCTTCCTGCTTCCCCTGGCTGAGCCCGCCCTCCTTTCCTCTGCTGCCCCGGAACCCAGGACCGTGCGGCTCGCTCGATGCAGGTAGGAGCAGCAGCATACATGGGCCCCCCCCCCCGGTCCTCGCTGACGGCCAATAGCACAAGCCCCCCACCCCACCGGTCCTCGCCGACGGCCAATAGCACAAACCCCCGCACCACGCCCCCCAGACCTCGCCGACGGCCAATAGCACAAACCCCCCCCCCCCAGTCCTCACCATCGGGTGCTGCATCAGGGCCCCCCGGTCGCAAGGTCCGCCACTGCAAAGAGGTGTTGTGTGCTTTGGTTTTGCTGGTGTTAATACCCTCTGTTGCTCTCAGGTATGAATGACACCTCCCCCCGAGGGAGATAATGACATAGTGGCATCCGAACTCTGGGGTGCTACAAAGCCATATTCAAAATTAAATTTAGATTGGTGCAATAATTACATAGGCATGTAGTGAATAACTGTGTTATTTCCCTTTCTATCTCCCCATTCCTCTTGTCTTCTTTATTACAGTGGTTGGGACTAGCGCTCCTGCTACCCATTCCCTATTGAGGGCTAACTTCATGACCAGCAAGAGCTTAAGATATTCTGTTCGACGATGAGTTGAAAGAACTCATATAGGGACGGTAGGGAGACCAGAGTACAGCCACAGATGAGTGCAGGAGGTCACCTGTCCACCGTTCCCTATGAGCAGAGCCCTACGCTGTATTTGTTCCCCCTGGTTGTTTTGTGTTGTGTGCCGGACATCGTTGGTCCATGCATCACTGTCACACACGGTAGTTGGACATCCCCTTTGTCCAAGCATGACAGTATTATGATGCTAGGCTGAGTGGTAGTAAACAGACTTAAAACAACTGTTGAGAAGAAGGAAGAGTACTTATGCCCAATAGTGTCCTATACTAAAAGACTGGAACTACTGACGACAGACGTGAGGGCTAGAAACAGAGGAATGGTCCCAAATCTAGAGACAGTGTGTCTGGACATACCAAAAGCTGGGACCCCTGACCCTCTCTGGCAGGGGTAAGCACCAATTCCAATGGGGCAGGGATCCACCTTTGTGTCTGGAACCTCCTGCAGCCACTGTGAACATTGGGCTCTTCACTAGAACTTTGACATTCCCCTGGCCCTTGTCTCTTCTGGAGATGAAAAGCTGTCTTCTCAGAAAGTTTGCGAGCATACAGCTCATTCCCCGTTATAACTAACAGAGAAAAACGTAAACAAAATTAGTCTGACAGGTAGGGAGCAAAACTTGTAGAACTTTATTGTTATATATCTGAAGATACACAATTAAAACGTTATGCTAAAGTTATGTGCCCGATGTCACACTTGTAAAGTTAATTGTGCTGAACTAAAAGAAACATTGAAAAAGAACTTTCAACCTCAATCTCTGGCTTTACTTTGGGAAGTCACCCGTGACAAGCAGCTAAGGCCAGCTTCACACCACGTTTTTGGTGTATCAGGTTATATCCGGTGTTTTGCAGGAAACACCAGACAGAACCTGATAGCCCCGGATACAACAGAACCGGAGGGCAAATATGCCCTCTGGTCCTGTTTTCTGCCGCAACGGCAGATCACAGGGTTCAGGAGCTGTCGCTGCTGAAATTTCAAAATCACGGCTAGCGGGAGCTAGCCGCGGTCCTGAAATCTCAACGGGAAGCTCTCCATGGTGCTGAAATTCAGCGCTGGCTGGTGCTGAGCCTCAGCACCCGGCATCCGGGAGCCGGATCAGATTTTATGTCGGATCCGGCGTGATTTGGCGCCATAGACTCCCATGTTAGGGGGTGCTGAATCCGTGAGGATCCCGGAGGATCTGATTTGTGCAGATTTTTGCCCCGGACACAAAAATGCTGCAAGCTGCCTCTTTTTGTGTCCGGGAGAAAAATCTGAATTCTCCTGGATCCTCCCAGACAGATGAAAACCAGATGGCAAATAGCTGCCATCCGGCTCCATCCAGCCCCATAGGAATACTATGGGGCGAAATCTGATCTGGGACATCCCCGGATCAGCAAAACTGTGGTGTGAAGCCGCTCTAAGAGGCAAGACCTGCACAACACAGACCCTCGCACCCAACCAGGTCCACACCACCACCAAGCACAATATCCCCCAACCTGTGTGTCAAGTCCCAATCATGGCTACCATCCCGGGCCACCTTCACAATTTTGGTTCTAAATGAAGACTCTTGATGCAAGGAGTAATTAGAGATCCCCAACCCCTTCTCTGATCGGTACAGACTGTTCAGCAGGGCTAACATTTTAAATCACACCTCATTCATGAGCGTTTTACAGAAAATTTTATTTTAACAAAATCTTAATATATTTTTTGGCCTAAGAAAAAATGCAATTAAATATTGTGATTTCCTGTCTGTTAAAATCTACACGGTAGCTCAATTTTCTATTTTCATCAGTTTTTTTTTTCCAATTATTCTGTCGATTTTGCTTGTCTTCTGAAATCTTCAGTCTGAGAAAGTAAGCTCCAAGTGATTTCTCCATTATAGAAATGTCCGGTACTTTCAGGAAAATTACATTTGACATATAAAGTCCATGGTACAGTATAATAAAAGCCTCTAAAGAACTTAAAAATGTACCGGAAAAAGTAAGAGAAAGGAAAAATAATTATCTGACCAGGACAGTAGAATTGTAACATTTGGGGAAATGTCATGAATTAAGCAGGTCACTTATTAAATAAGTCGTTTCAAAACTTTTTCAAAGTCGTTCTAAGCCTT
This sequence comes from Allobates femoralis, assembly GCA_033576535.1. Classification (NCBI taxonomy): domain Eukaryota; kingdom Metazoa; phylum Chordata; class Amphibia; order Anura; family Aromobatidae; genus Allobates; species Allobates femoralis. The sequence goes on along the minus strand of JARQOC010000011.1, from coordinate 199,912,628 downwards.
AAAATAGCATTAAATTAAATAACTTTTCTTTTTATGTTTTATAGGACGAAATATATTACAAAAAGCTCCTAAAAAGTTTGGAGCAAAGGTGATCAGTGATAATAATATTGTGTATCAGACAGAAATAAAAGATCTGGGATGATGATCAACAATAATGAAAAAACGTATAACAGTATAGGGGAGAGATTATCACTGAAGGTGATCAAGGAGGATAGTAGTACAGAACTTTATGGGCCAGACAGTAGCATGTAAATGTCTGACTTTTTGGTAATTTTCTTCCGTATTTAAAAAAAAAATAAAATAAAATTATTCCCCAGTCCACAAAAATGATTGCACAAGAAATGCACAACTCCGTAGTCAGCAGTGACACTGATTTCAGATTTTGTTTCTTTCCTATAAAAAAAGTATTGTGCTGGCTGCTGCTTTCTAGTGCATTAAGAATAAAGGGAAAAGATGTCATTCAAATTGCAGAAGGACAGATTTCCTACAGCAGTGGTCCCCAACCTTTTTTGCATCGGGGACCGACGTCATGCAAGACCATTTTTCCGAGGCCCAACGGGGGAGGGTGGGAAGGTGGTATAGGGGCGGGGCTTTGGTCGCAGGGCTATGGAGACGGATTGGAGTTTAGTAACCTGTTTCCCCGAGAGATGCGTTATGTTCTATTTTAAGGGGATATCTTATTTTCCCAACCCCTTGCAGCCCCCATTATGGTATCCCCATCAACCCCTTGCAGTCCCCATCATCCCCTTTCAGAGCACAATATCCACATCATCCCCTTGCAGCCCCCAATACCATATCCCCATCATAATCCCCTTGCAGCCCCCACCATCCTCCTCCTCTTGCAGCCTTCATCATACTCCTCCTCTTGCGGCCCCCATCGTCCTCCTCCTCTTGCAGCCCCCACTGTCCTCCTCTTCTTGCAGCCCCCACCATCCTCCTCCTCTTGCAGCCCCCACCGTCCTCCTCCTCTTGCAGCACCCGCCGTCCTCATCCTCTTGCAGCCCCCATTGTCCTCCTCCTCTTGCAGCCTCCACCGTTCTCTTCCTCTTGCAGCCTCCACTGTCCTCCTCCTCCTGCAGCCTCCACTGTCCTCCTCCTCCTGCAGCCTCCACTGTCCTCCTCCTCCTCTTGCAGCCTCCACTGTCCTCCTCCTCCTCTTGCAGCCTCCACCGTCCTCCTCCTCTTGTAGCCTCCACCTTCCTCCTCCTCTTGCAGCCTCCACAGTCCTCCTCCTCTTGCAGCCCCCATCGTCCTCCTCCTCTTGTAGCCTCCACCATCCTCCTCTTACAGCCTCCACTGTCCTCCTCCTCTTGCAGCCTCAACAGTCCTCCTCCTCTTGCAGCCTCTACCATCCTCCTCCTCTTGCAACCTCCACTGTCCTCCTTCTCTTGCAGCCTCCACTGTCCTCCTCCACTTGCAGCCCCCACTATCTCCATGCAGCCCCCAATACTGTGCCCTCTCATCATCATCCCCATGCAACGCACACACACTTACACTCACACTCACACACTGCTCACCGGTCCACTCCCCCACATGCAACATTGCGGCGCCTCTGCTCCCTTCCTCATCTGTGGGCGTAGATGTGCGAGTGAAGCAGCCGGGTCAATCACAGCGCAGCAACCCCTAGCCAATCAGGGCCCGGCTACTGCGCCGTGATTGGCCGACTGCTACACTGGTACATTTACGCCCACAGCTCACAAATAGAACTGAGGCGCTGTAATGCTGCAGGGAGGCAGGCAGCAGCATCCACTGTTCCGAGCCACCGCAGAGCACACTGTTTAGTGCTCTGCGGCGCCGCGGCCCAGCACAGATGTGGCACCCCAGGGTTCATGTGCCATAGTAACACCACAAAAGGTTAACTCCCCACACAACCCACAACACTACACTAGCTCCTCTAGGCCAGAAGGGGGAGCTAAAGATGCTTCCCTATATATTCTGTTGTGGAGAGGAAGTGGGCAGTTCAGTGCGGGGCAGCACTGAGGAAGAAGGACCTGGGTGTAAAAGAGCTGCATTAGGCTCACCCCACGGTCCACTGTCCAGTTCCAGGCCAAGCCAGGGTCTGAGGAAAGGAGACAGGAGAAGCAGAGGAACACACCTGGGAGACAGAGGTACCCTGAAACTCACCCCAGAGGAGCGCAAAGAACGGATACCGGATCCGAAACTGTGCCTGAAACATAAAGTATAGTGAACACCAGATTAGTGAAGGTCCCACATCTTCACTGTACCACAGCGAAGCAACACGGCAGGGTCAGGAACACAGAACAAGACTCAAGTTGCCTAGCAAGTTGGTACCCTTGAGAGGAGACAGGGCCAGCAGCTTAGCTAAAGCGGCAGCAGGGCCACACGCACAGCGCAGAAACAGGGAGTCAAAGGACCCGGCCAGGGTGGGAGCAACCCGGCCCCAGTACAGACTCCGTGGACAGTACTCAGCTGAATTACCATCTTCAGTAAAAGACTTGGAAAACTACAAAACCGTGAGTCTGTGTAATCCTTGCGCTCGAGCCCTGCTCTCCCTCACAAACTGTTTCATCACTACTGCCCCAGGGACCAGGCTCTGCCCGTGGAGAGCCGTCACATCACAGGCTGCCACCCATCATCCCTGGAGGTTCTGCAGCAGCGGTGGTCACCCTGACCACATACCACGGGTGGCGTCACGACTCCATCTCTGTAAATAACCCCCAACCTTTACTTGTGGGCTCGGGACACGGTTAGGTCCAAGACTGCCGTGATAACCCCCGTGATTAACCGGTCCGGTACCGAGTACCCCGTCCCAATGGGCCCCACACAGAGACCCCTACGGCCCGGTCCCAGTCCACGGCCTGGTGGTTGGGGACCCCTGTACTACAGCATATCACTGATCCAAACTTCCAGTTGAGAGGTGTAAGAAGCTTTTTGATGGTTATATGAAGCGATTGACTACAGTTATTTATTCCAAGGGGTTTACAGCCAAATATTAAGTTGAGGGAGCCAACAATTTTGTCTGAACCATTTGGAGGTTCTGTGGGAAATCATGTCCAATTTGCTTGTTCTTATCTATAGTTTTTTTTGTGTTCCAATACACAGGAAAAAACCTGTGTACAAGAAAACGTGTAATTGCAATAATTTTCTGGGAGAAATACTTCATTTTCTGGAAGAATATCATGGGGGCCAACTCTTTCGGGCATGAGTGTTCCTAATAAATCAATGCTTGCACTATAACCCTAGATAAGTGTCTTGAGTGGTGAAATTATTAAAATGCTGTAGGTTCACTTCTTGGGGGTTTCCACTGTACTGGCACCTCAGGAATTTGCCAAATGCAGCAAAAAGCCCCTAAATATGCTCCAAAAGACAAAAAGCAGTTCTACCCTATTGAGCTATGCTGTGTTCCAAGCCAGTAGATAACACCCACGTGTGAGATATTGCCATGTTAGGAGCAATTGCTTAACAATTTTTGAATGCTTTTATACTTTAATCCTTAGGAAAAATAAAAATAAAAATGTAGAAATTACAGAAATAAAGAAATGGTTTAATTTTTAAGTCTGTATGTTAAAAAATTGTACAAAGCACCTGGGCCATCACAACAGTGAAACTGTAGCGTCCAGCGCCGCGGCGTTGCCGTCTCCACTGCTGGTAGATCGACAGAAGCGGTTTACTCAGCCTGCTGGCAGGCCTGCTGTGTCCGCTCAGTGCCCGTCAGTGACTTCCTGTTCCCAGTGCCTGCGCTCACTGCACAGGTCTCCTGGGAGCACACTTAGGCAGTGTGAGCCATATCCCTGAGAATCTTAAAGGGCCATTGTGCCCTAACCTGGAAGTGCTTCTGAGTCTGTGGCTGAGAAGCAAAGTGTATTTTAGGCACCTTCCCCTATTAGGTGGTGCCTGAGCAATGCTGACTAATCCCTAGAGACTCGTTGCTAGTTCTCAGGTCCTCTGTGTCTATATTCTTGTACCTTGTGCCCATATACCCGTTCCTGTACCTCATGCCCGGATGCCTGTTCCACTAACCTGCATTATGTCCTATTGTCTGATACCTGTCTGCACCTGCCTACACCTACTGTTTTGCTATACAAGTCTGCATCTGCCATGCCAAACTAGTCTGCACCTGCCTACACCTTCTGTATCACCATACGAGTTTGCATCTATTTGCATCTGTCTACTCCTGCTGTGCCGCCATCCTAGCCTGCACCTGCCATGCCTGACATCTGCCTGCACCAGCTGTACCCACCTAAGACTCATCCATAACAGCCTGAACTCTGGAGTCAGCTGTCATGCTATTGAGACCCCTAGGCCTGCTCCTGTCGATTATCTACCAACAAAGTGTATCCTCACCACCTAGGGCTCTAGTGAACACTCGGTGGTGATCAGGTTGCTCCTCCAAAATGGCGATCGATGCCACGGCCCTGTGGGTCCACTCCTGGACGCTCGGCCCATGAGTGTATCAAATACACCAATGGGCAAAACCTTTGAGGAGTGCATAACGTTGCATTAAATAAAAAAAAGTGTGAATATTTTTTTCCCATACAGTGAATGCCAATGTGTGAAAAATGGTGGAATCCCTGTTTCTTTGCTATATCAGTTTCCCAAAAATTTTAATAAAAAAAGAGATGAAAAAGTGATGTGGAAACCAAAATGGTATCAACAAGAGCTCAGCTCATATCAGTCAGAAATAACAAGTCGAAGGCAGGGAGGAAAGGGCCGGCATAAAAGTAGAGCTGCCGGCCCTTTGTCTTTACCTGACAATCAGTTTTTGATTTGTCTGGTTCATAGTATGTTTATGACTATATGTTAGGCCCCTTTCACATCAGCGGTAATCGCTGATCGCGGCAGTTGCGGTGAAAAAAAACGCAACTGCCGAGATTACCGCATAACGGCGCACTTGCGGTTCACCTGCTGCAAGCCCCATACAATGTCTATGGGGCTTGCGGCAGGTACGGCAAGTGCGGTACAGTTGCGGTTTCGGCACTTGTGGCAGATCGGCTGTGAAAAAAATGTGGTCAGCCGCGGTTTTCTCGCGCCGCATCTGCCGCAAGTGCCGAAACCGCACTTGCCGCACACTTACCGCAAGCCCCATAGACATTGTATGGGGCTTGCTGCAAGTGAACCGCAAGTGCGGCCGTTATGCGGTAATCGCGGCAGTTGCGTTTTTTTCACTGCAACTGCCGCGATCAGCGAAAACCGCTGATGTGAAAGCAGCCTTGATATGGTTTATTAATTATCCCTAAAAAGTGACATCCAGCTATCGATAAGTCGCTATGTTAATCTTGTATTGTTTTGTCGCTCATACTTGTCCCCAAAAGGCATAAATCAGACGAAGATAGTTCTTCAATCCTTGCATAGGAGGATACTGATCCAAAACCCAAAGCGTCTTACAGCCCATATGTGTTCGGGACACCATGTTCACAATGTATTACATATCCCATGAAATGCTCTTTATATTGACTGTAGTAGCCTTCTCATCATTAATAACCGCAGACTATGAACACGTAACCTTGGGGTGTTGTGATTTAACCCTTACACCACAGAGGACATAGCTTATCTTTGTGCTGTGTCACTTCTATTATTATCCCATTAGATAATCCCTCCATCTTATTCCTGGAAAGATGATGGAATTGTCTCCAGGTCGCCTGGAATAAATCTGTCCTTTACTGTGAATAATTGTAAGGAGTGAAAAAAAAAAAGTCTCAACGGGCAGAACTCAAGGAGCGCCAGAATCCCACATAGGGGTTAAAAGGTGTTCAACTGTCTACAGCGGCTCTTCTTAAGTTTGCTATGCATATAACCACTAGAACAGACCTTCTACTTGTGACGCTACCCAGGGAGCCCGCAAGTTGCTAAGCAACAGGTAATATTTTCCTAAAGACCACTGATGGAGAACAGTCTCATGCCCAGGTGCCGGGGAGAGAACAGATGGTGTACGTCATGCAAACCAATATCCTCTCTAGCGGGGGGTGCACCTTTACATATCAAAAGGATATCCATGCAACAGTGCCTCACAGATATAGCTATACACAGAGAAAAACGATCATTGTCGTAGCGGATGCCAAGTCCGTGGCTACCACAGAGGGTGTGCGTCCCAAGATGACAAGGCCGGTGGCTACCACAGAGGATGTGCGTCCCAAGATGCACTTTCAGCTGAATTGCAGGGGTCTCAAACTCGGTTGGGTTGGTGGGCCGCACGTAGAAAAAAATTGATATCGGGGGGCCGCATTGCTTGTAGGACTAAAGGTACCTTTACACGCCGCCACTGCAGGATGGATACCAACGGCTACTTCACGTGCACGAGCACCCCAAACGGTTACCAACGGGAAACGCACCCTCTTTACACGCCGCCACAAGGTGCGCTACGCTACGCTACATCTACAGCTAGCTACATCACCGGGTGTCTCAAGTAGCCATCTGTAGCTCATTTACACACCGCTACAACCATCTAATATGGGCGTACCTGGTGCAGCAGGGACAGCACATAGGCGTGCTACAATTGTGGATTACGAGACGTCCGTACGCTGATAGGACAAAGCAATAATACCATGATTGGCCAGGCATCGCAGGAGGCTGATTAATACATGACGCTCGAGCAATTGTGTAGTGTGACTCGTCAGCTCCTTAATATGCCGCCCTGTGCGGCGACAACCAATCGCAACGCAGGACCTTCCTCCAATGATCGCTGAAGGGGGCGCGGAAACCCGGACCCTGTGTCACGCCCCAGCTACATAGCATGGTGTAGAAACAACCCTTCTGTTCCTTCTTTACACGCCGATACAGCTCGCTACAATCGGCTTTGTTGCCATCTGTTTATGGGCAGTGCACGGATACAGATGTATCTGTAGCCGGCTGTGTCGTCCCGTCTTCAGACGCCGCTACTACGGGCGATATTGGCGCGACAAGCTACATTTGTAGCCTGTAGCGGGTTGTATCCATCCTGCAGTGGCGGCGTGTAAAGGTACCTTAAGGGTACCGTTACACGTCGCATGCAATTTCACAGGCAATTTGCTGGTTGCAGTGAAATCATGGACACATTGTTACATTTGTACACAGCAAGAAAATAGAACAATGTGTCCATGATTTCACTGCAACCAGCAAATTGCAAGTGAAATTGCATGCAATGTTGCAATGTGTAACAGTACCCTAAATGACATTTTAGCAATACCAGAATTTTTTGCTCAATCTAGTAAAGTACAAATTATGATCTTCTTGTAGGAATGTCCCCATCCTGGTCCTCCTCTTGTAGTAATGTCCCCGCCCTGGTCTCTATCTCGTAGTAATGTCCCCATCCTGGTCCTCATCTTGTAGTAATGTCCCCGTCCTGGTCTCCATCTTGTAGTAATGTCCCATCCTGGTCCTCCTCTTGTAGTAATGTCCCCACCCTCGTCTCTATCTCGTAGTAATGTCCCCATCCTGGTCCTCCTCTTGAAGTAATGTCCCCGTCCTGGTCTCCATCTTGTAGTAATGTCCCCCATCCTGGTCCCCATCCTATATTAATGTCTCCCATCCTGGTCCTCATTTTGTAGTAATGTCCCAATCTTGAAGTAATGTTCCCTCCCTTGTCATCTTGTAGTAATGTCTGGTCTCTGTTCTTTTTGTTCTCTCGCTCACACATCACACTCACATAGGGCTTATCCACACACCTGCGCTCTCAGTATTTAGCGCTTCTGCGCTAAATACTTAGATTTTGATAGAGAAGTGCAGGTGCGTGTATGCGGCCGCTTTCAGCAGACGCTGTCCCAGGTTACCCGATGTGTATCGTGGTAACCAGTTCATACAGCAGCCTGCATAGTGTGCACTTATCCAGAGCGCACAGGGAAACACTGGAAGCAGCTTTTCCCTGCGCGCTCGAGATAAGCGGACAGTGGGCAGCCTGCTGTATGGACTGGTTACCACGATACACATCGGGTAACCAGGGACAGCGTCTGCTGAAAGCGGCCGCATACACGCACCTCTGCTTCTCTGTCAAAGCCTAAGTATTTAGCGCAGAAGCGCTAAATACTGAGAGCGCAGGTGTGTGGACAAGCCCATATATACACACCCGCACATTCACACACACTCACATACATCCACACATACATCCACATATCATCCTCAGACATATTCACACAAACACATACACACTCACACATTTACACACTTACATAGGGCCATATTTGGAGTTCCTGCCGCCCTAGGCACTTTCAGCGGTCACGTTCTTCTACCCCCCCAGGCTGCTATCTTCGGCTGTAACAGCGCCTTACCTGACTCCACTCTTCTCATTCCGGCAGCTTCTTTCTCTGTGGCTCCCAGTCTTCCGCTTGCCGGCAGCAGCCGGCACCAGCTAGCACCTGGCAGCCGGCACCAGCCTGCACCCTGCAGCCGGCACCAGCCTGCACCCTGCAGCCGGCACCAGCCTGCACACAGCAGCCGGCACCAGCCAGCACGTGGCACCAGCCTGCACGCGGCACCAGCCGCCGGCGATGTGCCGCTCAGGCGGCGCAGGAATACCCTCACACATATACATACACTCACTCACATACAAATATACACACACATATACACACTCAGAAATATTCACACACACATACACTCACACATATACAGTCACTCACATATACACACAAATACACTCACTCACATATACACACAAATACAATCACACACTCACTCACATATACACACAAATACACTCACTATTATACACATACACACACTCACATATACACACAAATACACTCACTATTATACACACTCACATATACACACAAATACACTCACTATTATACACACACTCACATATGCACACAAATACACTCACTATTATACACATACACACACTCACATATACACTCACACATACTCACACTCTCTAACACTCACTCATACACACCTGATGCCCCGGGCCATTATACATGGAGCCACCGCGGTACCGCTTTACTGTGACGGGTACCACGCCGGCTCAGCTCAAACAAGCGCCTTCGCGCCTGTTCATTCATGAAAGCAGGCGGCCGGCAGACCAATCAGAAGCCTCCTGTGACGTCACAGGAAGCTTCTGATTGGTCCACCGGCCGCCTGCTTGCGTGAATGTACAGGCGCGAAGGCGCTTGTTTGAGCCGGCGGTACCCGTCACAGAAAAGCGGTACCGCGGTGGCTCCATGTATAATGGCCCAGCTCATGCATTTTTCTTTCATGGTGCCCCGGGCCGCACTGGGGAGCGTGGCGGGCCGCTTGCAGCCCGGGGGCCGCGAGTTTGAGGCCCTGCTGAATTGTATTGCAGTGCAGAGACCCTCTGGTCCCTGCGCTGTAATAGATGCCACCAGCCAATCAGAGGCCAACAGCTGGCGTTGGCATGCTCTTCACAGGTGGCACATGGCAGTGTGCTGCCCATCACTAGAACGCTGAAGTTATTTGCTAGCGTCTGCACCGGCTAGAGAAGAGAACGCTGCACGTCGTGGGTGTAGATGAACAGAATTGGTCATTTTTATTTTATATCATTGTTGGAGTAGAGCCGCAGAACAAGAACATTATTATTAAACGAGGCTCAGGAGAAAGGACATTATACCAGGAAAGAAAGCCTTTATACCAGGAAATGGAGGACATTAAACCAGGAACATAAGACATTATACCAGGAAAGGGAGACATTGCACCAGGAAAGGAGACATTGTACCAGGAAGGTGCCCACAATGGAGGACATTAACCCAGGAATATAGGACATTATACCAGGAAATGGAGGACATTAAACCAAGAATATAGGACATTATATCAGGAAAGGAAGACATTGTACCAGGAAAGGGATACATTATACCAGGAAGGTGCCTACAATGGAGGACATTAAACCAGGAACATAGGACATTATACCAGGAAATGGAGGACATTAAACCAGGAACATAGACATTACACCAGGAAAGGAGACATTGCACCAGGAGACATTGTACAGGAAGGTGCCCACAATGAGGACATTAAACCAGGAATATAGGACATTATACAGGAAAGGAGACATTGCACCAGGAAAGAGGACATTGTACCAGGAAGGTGCCCACAATGTGGAACATTAAATCAGGAGAATAGGACATTATACCAGAAACTGGAGGACGTTAAACCAGGAACATAGGACATTATATCAGGAAAGGGAGACATTGCACCAGGAAAAGGAGATATTTTACCATTATACTGTTCTTGCACAGGGGCCCTTTTCTGTCTGTGTCCGCCGGTGGAGGATATTATACCAGAATGGGAGACATTATACTTAGAAATGACCCTGGATGGAGGACATTAAACCAGGAAAGTGATATGGAGGACACTATACTAGAATGTTAGACATTACTTCAGGAAGTGGCCATGATTGGGGACATTATTACAGGATTGGGGAAATTAGTACATGGGGGCAAACGAGTATGTCTTCAAGCACCTGGAACATTACACAGCCCCATGCATCTGATGAAAATGCTGGTGGGGACGCAGGCCCAAATTTTGCACTAGGGCCCATTAGACTCCAGTTAAGCCATTGCCTTTACATCAATACTAAATATAAATTTCAACTTACCAACCAGTACATGGTGATACCTGACCCTCATCTTTGGTCATAGTCCTTGCCAATTTTATATTTCATAAATACCACAATTTAATGTACCCTATAAATACCACATGTAACTTCCCTTTAGTCCGCTGCTGTGGGCAGGGCGTCTGGTAGTTCTCACCCTGATATGGTTAGTGCCTCCACCCGAATCTTGCTAGGAGCTCTAGAGGAATGCAGAAGGGGTTTGTCTTCTGCTTGGGGTCATCTCGGGAACCCCCTTTCCACGCACCGTTTACACTCACAAAAGAGGAGGTTAGAAATCTTAACAGGTTTATTTACAAGAGGATGAGAAGTGGCAATTGCAGGGGGAATAGCAAGTAACAGCAAAAATGGAAATGTTATGCAATATTGCAATATTCTACAGAAGTACAAGAGGTGCTTTACAATAGACCTGAATGTTAGGGTGATGCTTCCCCTTTAACTTACGCCACACGCTCCTAACTAATTATAATTACCATACAAATGGCTGCCGCCTTGCAAATGACACAGTACCAAATTGGCGACCCAGTTGCCATGGATGTTGGTGCACTTGATGTACGTTGGTACACTTAAGGTAATGACAGCAATATTCCCTCCAAGGCTGGTCCTATATAAACTCCTAGTTAGTGCAATCAAAAGTCTGCACGACCTTGTAATTAGCTTCAGCATACTTCTCAAACGGTAAAACTACAAGTCCCTGGCACATTTCTTATAGATAACTTCAATACACTTCTCCAACATTGGAACTACAGGTCCCTGAATAGCTGCCTCCAGCATACTTCTCAGCAGTTGAACTACAAGTCCCAACAGTAATTGCTCACTCCTTTTTGCAGATCTTTGTTCTTCCAGAGTTCAAGACTGGAGCTTCAGGTTCCAGTTGTGTGGGAAAAATGGGAACAGCTGGCAAAATCCTTCTTCTGAGTGGGAAATGTGATGGGGGGGGGCAGTTTCTACCAGCAATTTGTCCTGTAGCTTTAGAAATCAGTCTCTTATCGCACAGAGAAGCAGCTTTAGTTATCAGCATCTGCTTATCACTGCTCCAAGATGGCCGAATCCCTTCACCCATCTCAGTACCATCCTCCTACCTTCTTCAGCACATTAAGTCAATCCATTTTGTTGTCTGCTGGTGCTCCTCCTCCCCCAGATTGCTGAAATGAACAAGGCATGGGTATTGTAGTTTTCTGCATTTCAGCAAAAGAATCAATATTTGTAGGGGTGAATGTGTGTGGCACTCTAAACTTAGCTTTGACAGCAGGTGCTACACTCTTCTCCTGATGAGTTGCTGTAGGCTCCCAAGCACAAAATGATTGCTCACCACCTAGAAGAAAAATTTGCGATAAAGCATCCTGACTACCAACACAACAAGTCACACCCAAATCACTTGCAGGCCACAAAGTTATATAGGGGAAATAGGGCCATACATAGTTTAGATGGGGGTGTACTACTCTAGGAACCTCAGTGGCTTGCTCCATCTGGTTATATGTCAGCATCATGGTGGCCTAATGTCCCATTTTGGACAAGTGTGTACCACAGGGACCACCTTATCGACCACTAGCTCTTGACTTTCAGACATAGGCCTCATGACAGTCACTTCTTCACTTTGTAGCTTGGCATTTTCTAAACTCTGCCCCAACTGGTGATGACATAGGCTTGATGCTGGACTACAATCATCTTGAAAAACGTCTTCAACTGGTTGGTCTGTATGATCTGGGAATACAGAACCTGCGTCACTTATCCATCTGTAGTATGGTCCACATTCATCACTGGAATCACTCTCTGTATCTTCAGGAGGAACCACAGGATTGGCCAATTATCGCTGCTGTAGACTCCTTCGTGGAGTTCGGGTCTCTGCATGGTCTTCAGTGTTTTGTGGCGGTTTCAACCGGACATTCTGTCCTACAGGTAGCCAATGCTGACGATGATAGGTCTTAACACTTCCACTTTCCCTCTCAGGCTTCACTCTGTAGACTTCTCAACCACCACATAAGGTTCTCAATGCCATGGATAAGCAAACTTGTTTTCCAGGAATTCCCAACTGATGGATGAGTACCCTATCTCCGTGTTGAAGGACTTGATCTCAAACTCTGCGGGACTCTTAGCCACCCTGATAGACAGAGGCCTGTTCAGCCAATCTGTAGGCCTCCTTCAATTGTTCCTTCAGCTGTGACACAAAGTTAAGGTAATTCTTCCCAGATGAACGGTCAGAGGACACTCCGAAACTAATACCCACTGGTAGCTTGGCTTCTCTTCTGAACATGAGGAAATAAAGTGAGTACCCCTCTGCCCTCCTGAGTATTCTCTCTGAACCCCCATTACGCTCTCTCTGCTCCCTCTTTCGCTCTCTCTGCCCCCTCTGTGAACCATGCTGCCGCCATCTTTGCAAACCCAAGTGCCTAAAGATGGTGGTGGTATGAGTAACTGCGCATGCACATACCTGGCAGTTGCAATTACTCAGGCAGCCGCCATCTTTGGACACCCAGGTATCGGCAGCACCACTGGTGGTTCTGTGCAATGGGCCAGTACTGCCAGTGAGTGCCATCACTTGGGTGTGCAAATGTCGCTGCCGTCGACATGTAATGGGGGGCAATGGGATGGAAGTGGATGACAGGCAGAACAGGAGGATTATGTAAGTAGATAAATTATACTGCTTAAAGGAAACCTGTCATGTCCTTTTTTGGTATTAAACCACCCCTAATATTATTTAGATCATGTAGTGTGCATTAGTAACTTTTAAAAAAAATTATTGTATTTATCCCAAAAAAAGCATTTTAGATACTTACATGTTTTCATTAGCTACCTGATAACAACAGTCAAGAAGTTATCTGGCTGGTTAATGGAGATGTCACTGAACTCCAGCAATGCTAAAATTCATCTGATGGGGTCTTTGTAAAAGTCCTGTGGTGCTGTCACGACAGTGTGACCGTTATGGGCGGAACTAAGCGAGCTAAGTTTGAAGGACTATGTAGACTTAGCTCCACCTATTATAGTCACACGGTCGTGACATCACACAGGTCCCTTCAGCATTACATGAATTTTGGCAATGCTGCAATGCCTAAAATACAGGTTGGCCCAAGACAGTTGGGAGTATGGACTGAACACATAGATCTGTTATAAAGGGAGGAGTGTTTTGCCTTCATTTTCGTTATGTGATGCGTGTTCCAGTATACAGCTAAACCTTCTCTGTATCCCAAATAAACAGATTACTGGTTCCATAGTCGATTGTTTATTGTTCAATGTAGAGAAATGATGAGATGATTCAATGTGTGCGATTCATCAATCAATCATGTGATGTGAGTGATAAAACTATAAAAATACAGATAATAGAAATCAGTGCTAAACATATCACACAAACAGCAATAGTGATAATACACAGCATAGATAATACAAGAATAATGGATAAACATATGACCAAAGATATGACAGTGTACAGTATAGAAAGCATAAATAAATGAAGGGTACGCATCTAAACAGCCCTCACAATGTACAGAACAGAGAATCATTACACTAAGGCTAGGGTCACACTTGCGGGGCGGATGCGGGTTTCCATGCGTTATTCACACTTGTCTCTTGTGAAAAACGCATGCACCCCAATACAAAAAACGCATGCCCCAATGACAAAAACGCATGGCTTATGTGCCATGTGTTTTTTGGATGCGTTTGTGGCTCAGCTCCAAAAAAATGCATCATGCTGCGTTTTTTGGTGCTTTTTCAAAAATGCATGCGTTTTTTTTAACATGGGGCCCTATGGGAAACGCATGCGTTTTTGCATGGCACTAAATGGTACCATGCGTTTTCGCATGCGTTTTTTAAGGCTGCTCCTCACCTAACAGCAAAAACGTAGCCCAAAAACGCAGGCTGCAAAAAGCAACCTTAAAAAACACATGCAAGTGTGACCCTAGCCTAAGATGAAGGCTTGAGGAGAAACACACCTCTACAGACAAAATCCTTATGTAAAACAACTGCGGTACAATCATAACAACAGGCTCTAAAGTATTACCATACAGACAGGATAATGACTCTCACCAGATTGACTTGACAATTAAGTTGGCAGTTCACAAGAAGGAAAGCCTGCAGTAGCAAAAGAACACGTGTGGTTGCATGAATGCTGTCTGATACTGAACTGAAATGGCTGCAGGTCTCCGAGAGTAAGATAGGGCAGGCCAAAAAAACACTGTGCTCTTAAAGAAGGAGACACCTGGATATGCAGGAATACTGCCAGATTGTGCTAAACCTAATTAAGCACCATAAAAAGTTAACATGTAATATGTCACAGCTTGTAAAGTGGCACCCCAGAGGTCAGATGCCACTATGTCATTATCTCTCTCGGGGGGTAGTGTCATACCTGAGAGCAACAGAGGGTATTCACACCAGGCAAAACCAAAGCACACAACACCTTTCTGCCTCCAGGCCTAATGGGGGAGATCTAAAACCTGGTTTCAGGGCAGCTCCTCTATAAATTCTGGTCTGGGGCAGAGTTAGTCAGTTCAGTACGGAGCAGTACTGAGGAAGACAGCAGTGCTAAGCTCACCCCAGGAAAGCTAAGCCTAGCTGAGGGACCTAAGGCAAGGGTCTGAGGAAGTCGAGGAGAGCCTGGGTAGCAGAGCGGTGTCGAGCTCATCCCAGAGGAGTAAGCGCCAAGAAACGGATACCGGAGTGTGAGGCTGTGCAGGGCCAATACCAGAAGGTGGGGAATTTCAAATTCCCCATCCACACCAAGTGCCTGGGGGCAAAGCAGCATAAAGAGCCCAGGAGTAGCTACCCGTGAAGTGGGGCTAATAAAGGACTCGAGGTGCCTGTCATACTGGCACACGCAGGAGAGAGGAGAGAGAAGGCCGCAGCTCAGCTTCAAGCAGCAACAGGGACCCACAGGAGAAAGCGCAGCAGGGAGACCTCAGAAGTTGCCGGGTGCCCGTATAACCTGCTCCCAGGTTATACGGACTCAAAGACTGGCTGAATCGGTATCGCCAGTAAAGGATTTTAGGAAGCAACAAAATGTGAGTCTGTCTGTTACTGCACACTCTCCATCCTGCACCCTACATCCTTCCTTTCATCATCCACTGCTCTGGGCATCCACTCCACCCGTGGGGAGCCACTCCATCTCAGCTGCCCATCCATCGTCCCCAGAGGTTCTGCAGCAGCGGTGGCCACTAATAGCCACAAACCAATGGTGGCGTCACGAATAACTTTCCCTTATAAATCACCCCTTTCCCTACACTCGCCAAGAACTGCCTTTTACAACTGAACACAGGGTCATGGAAGCCAGGTCTCAACCCCTGTGACTCCCCAGATGTGTTGAACAGCCCAGTTCTGAGTACCCCACGGCCCTGGGGTGCATCAGTAACGAGTGTGAAACTAGAGCTGCTTTCTCTTACTGAGCATGAATGGGCAGATCAAGAGGTGTATGGATCAATGAAACTTTATTGGTCCATGTTCTGTTAATTTAAACAGCGGACACATACAACGGATGTGTGAATGCAGCCTAATAGGCATGGAATAGTATGTTAGTCACCTGACACTTTGTGAGGAGTGCTGCTTCTTCTGGAAAATGTATGGAGACATGTGCCAAGCAATGTTGGCAGCACATGCGTCTCCTCAAGCACAGCTCTGCGCTGAGCCCCATGAGTCCAGGGTAATAGATATAGGAATAGGGACGTGTGGGTGTGCTCTTGCTCCAAAAATGTCCAAGATTCAAGGATTATTTGAATTCACATGGTGGTATTTATACGCGTTTCGGGGTATACCCCTTCCTCAGGAATACCACAATAATGAGATGTATCTTTTCTTTTCAGCTATTTATGTGGCGCCCCGCAACGAGTGCGTCACAGGAAGGTATTGCATCTCTGACTGAAGATGTAATATCTTCCGTCTCGGTGATGACATGGGTAAACACAGAGCTCCATACACCACATGCACCACTTAGAATAGGGGGCCAATCAGGTTCTGGTGGGAGGAGTGTAGGTGTAGTGTGTGTGGGTAAAGTAGGAGAAGAGGGGTAGTCGTCTGGAGGAAAGGAACATAGGAGAAGCAGGGCGCTGCACAGTGCCGTGCAGCCCTGAAAACCACTTACCGGCTGGCACCATTAAGCGGTGACCCAGACCGGAACCCAGGCAACTACCAAACGGGCTCAAACATACCCGTGCCCAAAGAAACCACCGGATTACTGGTTCTGAGGCGAGCAGACGTCCACCACCGCTCAGCAAACCAGGGTGAAGGATCCGCTTCCTAAGAGGCACCTCACCACAGCCGCAACTTAGTTGTCTTGCCAGCAGGGACTCGCCACTGGGATACAGGACCTTACAGCCTAATTCAGCTAGGTACCACTCAGAAGTCTCCCAAGTACCCTGACCTGGTACACTAAGGCAACACCGGCAACCAATACAGGAAAGTTAGAGAGAGGAGGAACACTGCGGAGCTCTGAATGAATACCAGTCATCGCTGGGACCACCCAGTCCATTACCTAAGACTGTATACCCTGTACCATACGAACGGTTACAGTAAAGACCTGTTACAGAGGAATTTGGTGTCCGTGCTTTTCTTCAGAAATGTTATTAACTCTATCCAACAACAACTGAGCTGCCGTATTCCACCTAGTGCAACTCCTGGCCCCGGGGACCCCTGCTCATCCTGTGGGGAGCATCCCATCAAGCTGCCGCACATCCCCCGGAGGCCCAAGCAGCGCCGATGCATTCACCGGAATCCCACAGGTGGCGTCACGACAAATAAGAATTACCCACATCCGTTCATCCCCTTTTGATCTGACCACCGGGCCCCACAGCCTCAGGCGCGGAACCGTGACAAGTGCTGCATCGCCTGAGACGTGAGCATCCGGCAACGGTGAGTCATTTATACCTGAGCCCCATGAGTTGAGAATGCTGCCATTTTGGCTGGATGCAAAGTGTAGCAATGTGGGCACCCTACGCTCCTGGGCCTTGTTGCAATCACAACCATGCCCTACAGCTATGCATAATAACCAATATGACCTCCCAAGCAGCTCCCACCTTGGGTTCTCACAACTTTCCTTCACATCCCTCTATGCAAAGTTGCATTTCAGGAGTTTAAAAATAAAATCTGAATGACTAAAAAGATAAACATATGTTTAGAAAGTATATAATCTTATGTTTAGAAGTAAAAAGTATAATCCTACTTCAACGTTTTGCTCCTCTAAGGAGCCGATAGATGATAGGCAAGGCCAGCGTCGCTTCCCTCCATGAAAACATGAATATGGAGTAGCATGACATTCATCTCCTATATTGGCTGTATGCTCTTACACTGTTACCATAGGAACATGTCAGCATTGTTCTAGACTCTGGCACAAGAGGCTGCGTTCACATCCAGGGCGGCGCACACACCCGCGACAAGAGACGTCGCTCTATGGAAGCGATCACGTTCCTTAGATTAACAAGCTTTAATTTATTACGGAGGTGTTCCATCCGAGACCCTTTGATGCTAATTGAAAGAAAACATTCTCTCAATATTAATGAGGGCTTCTCTTTCAGACTTTATTTTTGAAGAGCAATTATATTGTTTCATGTAAAAATATACACAATCAACCTCCGCTCAACCGCGCTCGTCTGCTGCGGGGAACGGTGAAGGATCCCAGTAGCCACAGCCCTGCAATAACCGGTTAATGGCACAACACCTGATTTATTTCAGATTTTTTTCATTCCCACATTTTGCAAACCAATTATATTTTTCTTTCTATTAATATTGCCATTTGCAGTCTTGTTATTAGAGGGATGGGGTCTATTTTTCTAACCCTTTGAAGATGCGGTAATTTTATTTTCTCCACTAGTTTTTGCTTCTTGACTTCCAAGAGCCACAACTTTTTCATTTTCCATCAACATAACCATATGAGTAACGTAGTTTATAATGACTTCATTCATTTTTGTCATGCGTCGGGGATTGAACCCGTGACCCTGTGCTTGGTCGTCGGTTTGTCTGTGAGCCACAGCGGATACACTTTTTTCCTGGGTGTTTATTATCTGTTATCCTTTTGCTTTGTTTTTTTTAGGGTAATGAGTGTTTTCATTTACTCATTTGTCTGTCCAGTCACCTTTCATGTTCTGCTTTATATGTATATGGCACAACTAAAATGAAATAAAAATACATAGAGTAGCACCACCCTGGTGAGATTGCATCGACGTGGCAGGGTGGATCAAAAGATTGAACAATATTTTGCCGAAATTCTTAATTTTATAATATTATACAGTTTGTAATGAATATGTGCATTTGCATCCTTTATATTGCAAGCTATCCTTAGGTAGTGCTGGCTTACTTGTTACTGGTTTGTGGCTGACCACCACTGTGCCTTGCACACTTGGTTTAGCTTGCTATTACTTCTGTATTGTTTGTGGCAAACCTTGCTAGCTGTTCACACTTCAGCTAATTTACCCAGTCCTAATGGTGGGGTTACACGTTGCGATATCGTTCCGATATCGTATCCAACGGTGCGGGAGCGCGCATTTTGTGGCCGGTTTTCCAAGAGTCGGATCGGCGGTGTACACGTCCCGATATCGTGGTACAACATCCCTACGATGTGTACGCCCCCCGACCCAGGACCGACCATTTAACATGGTAGTGAGTGGGGGACGTTGTACAGCGCTTCGGAGTTGGATGTTTACACGGGACGATCCGGCTCCAACCGGCATCCGATATCGGTCTGCCATCGTTCCTGCATCGCATTGTACGTTCACACCGGACAACGCAGGAACAATATCGGGTCCAACTCACGAACCACGTGACTTTTGGTCGGAGTTGGACGCCGATATCGCAACGTGTAAACCCACCATTAGGCTCAGTTAATTGCAAGCTCCATTTGCTTGGACCTACCCCACCTTTATTCTGGTGCACTGAGGGTCAGTTCAGAAAAGCCCAGGCGTGTGTAGCTTCAGCTGAGAAAGCTAAAGCCTGTTCTGTCTTTATTCACATGTGCCAGTCTGGCACCATGGGAGCGGTTCTGAGATGTTCCAGGTAAGTTCTGCTTTTAATGGCAACACTTTATACTGTATGTATACTGCTCAAAAAAATAAAGGGAACACTCCACCATTACATTGTGTTGTTAAATGTTCCCTTTATTTTTTGGAGCAGTATATATTGGATGCCACATGGAACAACTAAAATCTAAATACAAAATATAGAGAGTAGGGCTGCCCTGGGGAGATTGCCTTGACATGGCAGAATGGCTCAAAAGATTGATCAATATTTTGCCAAAATTCTTAATTTTATAATATTATACACTTTAAAATAAATATGTGCATGCGCACGCTTTGTATTGCATGCTATCCTCAGGTAGTGCTGGCTTGTTTTTTCTTCCTTCTAATAGCATTTTCTGCTAGAATTACTTTTATTTGGATGTCTGGCCATACTGCCATTGTTTTATGCTAGTCAGTGTAAGACCAGCTAAGGGTTTATCTCTCTGCTGTTTTTGCCCTTCACTATGCACCTATCGTCTGTTTGCCCCAAAGAAGTGGGTGTCATACTCTCTAGCAATATTTTCATTATCTTTTCACTTTGTTTTACGTGGTTTTTGCTTACTCACTCTGGGATATATTCCTACCTTAACACTTTTTCCTTTCTGTAGGTATATTGCACTCTGATCTGCCCTCCGATTCCCTATGAGGAATGTGAAGTACTTGATGGCCATTCAGGCAGCAAAGGTCCCAGTTGTTGTAGTTTAGTCTGGGGTTAGGGCCATTCTAACCTATGCAGGTACCACTAGGGACGGCTGGGTCCGGATCTCTAGTGTGTACAGGAACTGGGCTAGTCAGTTGCAATTGTTAGTGTTTTAGTATTTCTCCCTTGTGAGTTGATTACACAATCATAACACCTACCCTTTAAATTTGCATATTTAGAGATGTATGTCAGATTGTGTAGATTCCCATCGATGAAGGTAGCCTTGTCGCTGGAAGATGGGCTCACACAATCTGTGTGCTCAGTATCTCAAATTTATCAGTATAGACCATTTAGCAATAATGCAATTCAACATGCATGAATGAATTGTTCACATACAGTGCCTACAAGTAGTATTCAACCCCCAGCAGATTTAGCTGGTTTGATAAGATGCAAATAAGTTAAAGCCTTCAAACTGCAAACGAGAGTAGGATTTATTAACAGAAGCATAAATCTTACAAACCAAAAAGTTATGTTGCTCAGTTGAATTTTAATAAATTTTAAACATAAAAGTGTGGGTCAATTATTATTCAACCCCTATATTTAATATTTTGTGGAATAACTCTTGTTTGCAATTACAGCTAATAATCGTCTTTTATAAAACCTGATCAGGCCGGCAAAGGTCTCTGGAGTTATCTTGGCCCACTCCTCCATGCAGATCTTCTCCAAGTTATCTAGTTTCTTTGGGTGTCTCATGTGGACTTTAGTCTTGAGCTCCTTCCACAAGTTTTCAATTTGGTTAAGGTCAGGAGACTGATTAGGCCACTCCAACACCTTGATTTTTTCCCTCTTGAACCAGGCCTTGGTTTTCTTGGCTGTGTGCTTTGAGTCGTTGTCTTGTTGGAAGATGAAATTACGACCCATCTTAAGATCCTTGATGGAGGAGCGGAGGTTCTTGGCCAAAATCTCCAGGTAGGCCATGCTATCCATCTTCCCATGGATGGGGACCAGATGGCCAGGCCCCTTGGCTGAGAAACAGCCCCACAGCATGATGCTGCCACCACCATGCTTGACTGTAGGGGTGGTATTCTTGGGGTCGTATGCAGTGCCATCCAGTCTCCAAACGTCACGTGTGTGGTTGGCACCAAAGATCTCGATCTTGGTCTCATCAGACCATAGAACCTTGAACCAGTCTGTCTCAGAGTCCTCCAAGTGATCATGAGCAAACTGTAGACGAGCCTTGACATGACGCTTTGAAAGTAAAGGAACCTTACGGGCTCGTCTGGAACGGAGACCATTGCGGTGGAGTACGTTACTTATGGTATTGACTGAAACCAATGTCCCCACTGCCATGAGATCTTCCCGGAGCTCCTTCCTTGTTGTCCTTGGGTTAGCCTTGACTCTTCGGACAAGCCTGGCCTCGGCACGGGAGGAAACTTTCAAAGGCTGTCCAGGCCGTGGAAGGCTAACAGTAGTTCCATAAGCCTTCCACTTCCGGATGATGCTCCCAACAGTAGAGACCGGTAGGCCCAACACCTTGGAAAGGGTTTTGTACCCCTTGCCAGCCTTGTGACCCTCCACGATCTTTTCTCTGATGGCCTTGGAATGCTCCTTTGTCTTTTCCATGTTGACCATGTATGAGTGCTGTTCACAAGTTTGGGGAGGGTATTAAATAGTCAGAAAAGGCTGGCAAAAGAGATAATTAATCCACACATGTGAAGCTCATTGTTATTTGTGCCTGAACTACTTCTTAATACTTTAGGGGGACCAAACAGAATGCTGGTGGTTTGAGGGGTTGAATAATAAATGACCCTCTGAATTAACTTTTAACGCTTTAAAAAAAAAAAAAAAAAGTGTAAAAAATCTTTTTGGCTGCAGTGCATTTCCCACTTCCAGGCTGATCTACAGTCCAAATGTCACAATGCCAAGTTAATTCCGCATGTGTCAACCAGCTAAATCTGCAGGGGGTTGAATACTACTTGTAGGCACTGTATATCTTTCTAATTAGCACATCACATATTAATTAGCATGAAGGTGTTACCGATTTGACTGCCTTTGCAGTCCTGGAGTTCTGCTGCTGTTTAAGATAGTGTTTTTTTTTCCTCTTGGATCAGTCAGGGTTGATATTAAGGCTGCAGTTGCTGAATGTGCGGTGGGTGGCTCTGCAGTTGAGGAGTGAGTCATAGTTCAGGTGGAAATGGAGAGGTGTGTCTGAGCTTTCTGCTTTCCACCACATCAGCCTTAAGTAGTTTGGCTTCTCTCCACCAGATGTTGTAGATTGAGTTAATTTGTCATCGAGAACCCGTGCTGTGCAGACATTCTGCTGATGCACCTGCTATCCTCTTCACTGGGAGAGGTGTCCTTTTCCTGGTCCATGGGTGGAGGTAGGGGCTCTTAGCTGAGGGCAGGTTGAGGATTTGAGGGATAGAGTGGTGGCCCGAACCTCCTCACCTTCAGAGGTACCTTTGAGAACAGGGCTAATCAGGGACCCCAAGTCTAGGGTCAAAATAGACCAATCACCCTTGCCTGTTATCCCTTCCTGATCCATACCCCTCATCCACCCCACGCGTGACAGAAGGCAGTTAGTGGGATCCTGTGTCTCCTGTGGTACAGGGAATCGGTTGCTGGTCGCTAATGGTTACTATAGTGCGCAGAAGAGGTGTATTGTCTGTCTCTTAAGGAAGCACTAGTTTCATGAATAAAGACAATGTGAAAAGGCTAGTGTGATATATATCTGAGTGGATGTATTGACACATACTTGGGAGTAGTGCATTAGCTTGTTGCTGTGGATTAATCGGACTGACACAGAAGTCTCCAATAGCTATCACTGATACGAAGGGAGATGATATCAGACAGTAGTACCAAGAGAGTATAACCAATAGAATCAAACTAGAAGGGAACTGTTTGTTAGATACAAAAGTAGTGATATAGCTATAATGATATAACCCAATAAAATTGATACCCTTTTTTCTAAAGATTCAATGTGCCATTCATTAGAAATTCAGTATAGAAGTCAAACACAAATTAGGCTGGAAGTGCACTGGGGACGGGTCAATGCACTTGGATTGCATTTTTTAAGTCCATTGACCGCTCCCACTGCACTTCCAGCCTGTATATGGGACAAGCACCTGTACAGCCATACAACTATTTCCTTATGCTGACCAGGTACCTTATAAAAGGGTTGTTTCAATTTCTTATATGGTTAAAATTGCAAAGTGCCTGTGGAAATAAGCAATTTTTCAATGTAGCTCTTTTAAAAATTCTCTCAATTCTAAAGAACAAAGGGATTTTTAGGTCTATACCCGTTACCCAGGTTGCTTGCCACCTAAACATACGTAGGGAGTAGCCGATTTCCTAGGATCGCATGCTTACAATCTATTAGCTGTACATCCTGCAAGTGCTGCTCTGATGCTGGCCGCAGTGCCTCTGATCAGTGGCATAACTTCAAGCTCATGTGCCCTCATGCAAAAGCTCCAACGGGGCCGACAATGATTGCAAATCTTTAATAGCATTAGTCTTTTTCTGTAGACCAAAGAGACTTTTGGAGGCCCCCTAGGCTCCAGGGCAACCCCTGCACCTGTTGTAGTTACACCCCTGCCTCTGATGTTGCAGAGTTACACCTGCCTCTGCTAGTAGCATTAGAGAGTGCATGGTTCAGACCAGTGGCATGCAGTGGTGTTACACTTGTGCGTCCCAATTCAAAAGTTCAACTTGGCTCAAAATTATTGCAGGTCTTTAATAGTAAAGGTCAATTCATATATATCAAAGGAAACCTAATGGGCCCCCTAGGCTCCAGGGCTCTGGCACAATTACAATCCCTGCACTGAATGTTCAACTTCAGGAGTGCAGTGCCCCAAGGCAAAGAGGAAACCGGAAGGAAAAGGAGTGGCGTGCTCCTGAAGTCAAAACTTTAAAACAACTCTTTAACAGGGATTTTAGGCAATGTGCATTGTACAAAAGGCACTAAAGTACCGTACCTTGTGGAAGTATTCACCCCCTTGGTTTTTTAACTAATTTGTTACATTACAATCTGTGTTTTAATAATTTTGTAATCCGATTTCTGTGTGATGTGTAATGCGTCAGCTTTAAATTGTCTAAGTTGGGGAAGGTAATTGAGCAAAACATAGGCAAAAATTACATTTATGGGATAAAATATAAACTGCGTTGTGCATATGGGTTCACCTCTTTTACTATGAAGCCCCTAAAATATCTGGTACATGAAATTACCTTCATAAGTCACATGTTTAGTGAAAAGAAGTCTCCATGTGTGTAATCTAAGTGTCCCATGGTCGGTCAGTATATTCACACCTTTCTTGAAAAGCTAGCTGCAATATCATTAACAAGAGGCCCCACTAACCAAAAAACACCATGAAGACCAAAGAGATCTCCAAATAACACCATGAAGACCAAAGAGATCTCCAAACAAGTCAGAGACATAGTTGTTGAGAAGTACAAGTCAGGGTTGGGTTCTAAAATAATATACCAATCTCTGATGATTTTGCAGAGCACCATCAAAACCATTACCATCAAATGGAAAGAACATGGTACCACCATAAATCTGCCAAGAGAGGGGCCCACCATAATGCATAAGGCGAAAAGGGTATTAATCAGAGAGATAGCACAAGGGTAACCCTGAATGAGCTGCAGATTTCCCAAGCAGAGACTGGAGTATCTGTCCATGCGACCACAATAAGCCGCACACTCCATAAAGCTGGCCTGTATGGAAGAGTGGCCAAAAATAAAAGCCTTTACTTGCCGAAAGGCATCTGGGAGACTCCCCGAATGTATGGAGGAAGGTGCTGTGATCAGATGAGACCAAAATTGAACTTTTTGGCGACCAATGTAAACGCTATGTCTGACGCCAAACTAAGACCGCTTATCACCCCAAAAACACCATCCCCACAGTGAAACATGGTGGTGACAGCATCATGCTATGTGGATGTTTTTCAGCATCATGTACAAGGAAAATGGTCAAAGTAGAGGGGTAGATGGATGGTGCAAAATACAGGGATATTCTTGAGCAAAACCTGTTTCAGCCTGTCAGTGAATTGAGACTGTGATGGAGGTTCACTTTCCAACAAGACAATGACCCAAAACATACTGCTAAAGCAACGCTACACTGTGTGCAGAATTATTAGGCAAGTTGTATTTTAGAGGATTATTTTTATTATTGATCAACAACTATGTTCTCAATCAACCCAAAAGACTCAAATATCAAAGCTTAATATTTTTGGAAGTTGGAGTGTTTTTTTTTATTAGATTTTGCTATCTTAGGAGGATATCTGTTTGTGCAGGTAACTATTAATGTGCAGAATTATTAGGCAATTTAATAAAACCAAGTATATTTCCATCTCACTTGTTTATTTTCACCAGGTAAACTAATTTAATTGCACAAAATTTAGAAATAAACATTTCTGAAATGCAAAAACAAAACACAAAAAAATTAGTGACCAAGATAGCCACCTTTCTTGATGATGACACTCAACAGCCTTCCATCCATAGATTCTGTCAGTTGCTTGATCTGTTTACGATCAACATTGTGTGCAGCAGCCACCACAGCCTCCCAGACACTGTTCCCAGAGGTGTACTGTTTTCCCTCCCTGTAGATCTCACATTAGTGTTCTCTATGGGGTTCAGATCAGGTGAACAAGGGGGCCATGTCATTATTTATTCTTCTTTTAGACCTTTACTGGCCAGCCATGCTGTGGAGTAGTTGGATGCATGTGATGGAGCATTGTCCTGCATGAAAATCATGTTTTTCTTGAATGATACCGACTTCTTCCTGTACCACTGCTTGAAGAAGTTGTCTTCCAGAAACTGGCAGTAGGTCCGGGAGTTGAGCTTCACTCCATCCTCAACCCGAAAAGGTCCCACAAGTTCATCTTTGATGATTCCAGCCCATAGCAGTACCCCACCTCCACCTTGCTGGCGTCTGAGTCGGAGTGGAGCTCTCTGCCCTTTACTGATCCAGCCTCTGGCCCATCCATCTGGCCCATCAAGAGTCACTCTCATTTCATCAGTCCATAAAACCTTTAAAAAAATCATTGGCCCAGTCTTGACGTTTTATCTTATGTTTCTTGTTCAAAGGTGGTTGTTTTTCAGCCTTCCTTACCTTGGCCATGTCCCTGAGTATAGCACACCTTGTGCTTTTTGATACTCCAGTAACGTTGCAGCTCTGAAATATGGCAAAACTGGTGGCAAATGGCATCTTGGCAGCTTCACACTTGATTTTCCTCAATTCAGGGCAGTTATTTTACGCCTTTGTTGCCCAACACACTTCTTGCGACCCTGTTGGCTATTTGCCATGAAACGCTTGATTGTTGGGTGATCAAGCTTCAAAGGTTTGGCAATTTCAAGATTGCTGCATCCCTCTGCAAGACATCTCACAATTTTGGACTTTTCAGAGCCCGTGAAATCTCTCTTCTTAACTATTTTGTCTAAGGAAAGGCATTTGCCTAATAATTAAGCACACCTTATATAGGGTGTTAATGTCATTACACCACACCCCTCCTCATTACAGAGATACACATCACCTGATTTACTTAATTGGTACTTGGCTCTCAATCCTATACAGCTTGGAGTAGGACAACATGTATAAAAAGTATCATGTGATCAAAATACTAATTTGCCTAATAATTCTGCACACAGTGTAGAGTAGTGTAAGGGGAAACCATCTAACTGGAAGGAGCTGGAGCAATGTTGCCTTGAGGAATGGGCAAAAATCCCATTGGCAAGATGTGGAAAACTCATAGAGACATATCCAAGGGGACTTGCAGCTCTAATTGTTGTAAACAAAAGGAGGCTCCACAAAGTACTTACTGTGGGAAGGCGTGAACGGTCGTGCACACCAAAGTTTTCCGTTATTTTGTCCTATTTGTTGTTTGCTTCACAATAAAAAAATAAAGAAATAAAATCAAATGTTCCCATTTGTAGGCATGGTCTTTACATGAACTGATGCAAACCCTAAATAAAACCGTGAAACCCCAGGTTGTGAGGTAGGAAAAGACAAAAAAATGCCGGGGGGTGTATAATTTCGCAAAGCACTGTATGTGTGAACATACCCTAAAGGCTCTAAAACATTTCTATATATTTCATTTTCAATAGCGCTGATTATTGCCTGTGAACTGAGCTTTCAGAGTTTACATTGGGAAGCTGAAAATGTTCTTGTAGAGACCATAGTCCTTATTCACAACTTCCAAAGTATCAAAAGCACTAGCAACAATCTGTCTCATGTATCTTGAATATTTGCTACAATGTATCAGTACAGGTAAAACATCTGGGCTAATTTCTGTTTCATTCTAAGAACAAAGAAATGGAATTAAAGGGAACCAGCCAGAAGGTTTTAGGGCTATAAAGTGAAGCCAGTGCTTTACAGGCTCTGGGATACTGAGTGCAATCATACCTTTACTTCAATGATTACATGTATGATTGCAGAGAAAACTTATCAAACATCGGGAAATCTGTGCAGCACATTAGCATAAGTGTCACTATGTGGAGTTGGGATTCTTTGTATTACTCACCTGTTTGTTCCAAGCCAAACCCTCCCCCCTCCCTCCCTGTCAGTATATACCAGGCACATTTGATCTGACATTGTGCTATCATCATGCACTATGTCAGGCTCCTATGTGCTCATCACTCCCTCCCTCCTGTGTCTCCGGCTTCCTCTCATTGCTTCTTCTCTGCTGTGTGTGATCGGGCAGTCACAGTGCAGGAGAAGGCTCCGCCCCATCAGTTGCAGTGCAGAAGACCACGGCCCCCGTCACAGTGCAGAAGAAGACCCCACCCTCCAGTCACAGTGCAGAAGAAGACCCTGCCCCCGTCAAAGTGCAGGAGAAAGCCCCACCCCCTGTAGTCTGTGCATCCTTAGCTCTGCTGTCTCCTCACAGTCACAGGTCTGTGACAGCCCTATTGATCAGCCAGTGATTCCACTGTGGAGGCAAGAGATGTCGATGCAGAGACCGAAGTCCCGCACCCGCACATTGAAATTTACAGTGAGGCGCATCGGCGCAGGTCTCTGGTTCTACTGTGCAGGCACAAGACTTGGGAATTGCTTGGATGGCATAGAGATGTAATTCACTTGCATGCAATTAGAAGATGCAGCGTTTGCATGGAGCTGGGCGGTATTTTAACACTCTGGTGACACTAGTGGACCAGCCTGCACAATTATCATACAGCGCAGGACAAGAATAAAGCACATGTATGCAGGGGCACGTCTGGGGATATAAGGCCAGCTTCACACCACAATTTTGAGCTGTCAGGCTGTGTCCGGTGTTTTGCTGGAGGCACCGGACAGAACCTGACAATCCCAGACAAACAGAACTGGAGGGCAAATATGCTCTCCGGTCCTGTTTTCTGCCAAAATCGGCAGATCGTAGCTGCAGCTGCTGAAATTTCAAAATCGCGACTAGCAGGGAGCTAGCCGCGGTCCTGAAATCTCAGCGGAAGCTCTCTAGGTGCTGAAGTTCAGTGCCGGCCGGCGTTGAGCTTCAGTGCTAGGTGTCCGGTAGCCGGATGCGATTTTTTGATCATGCTACACCTAAATCAGTGTACACAATGCATGTATTGACAAACCATCTAGGATTGCATTTGTGAACACTTACCATTCCCTTTAACCAACCTTTATATCAGATTGTTAAGAAGCATTGGTCTCTTTTAGGTGTAGCCTATCCAGAGATCAAGGAGTTCCAAAACCCACCCATGATTTGTTACAAAAAAACAGAGAATATTAGATATAAGTTAGTACAGGCAGATTTGGGCTCCAACAAATTCATTCCTAGACAACAATTTCTGGCCACACCAAGAAGGGGTACCTTCCCATGTCTTGGCTGTGTCAATTGTTCTAATGTGACTAAAGGAGCCACTTTCACACATCCTAGGTCGGGAAAGTCAAACCCTATTAAAGGGTATTGTACATGTGATACTTCTTTTGTTGTATATCTTATTAAATGCCCATGCAGTCTCGGGTATGTTGGGGAAACCACCCAGCATATCCGGGACCTCATTGGCAAACACAAATCCACTATCAGGTGTGGCCAAGTGGCACTTCCTATTCCCCACAACTATCGGGAACAGAGACACTCTATTAGCCAGCTGAAGTATCAGGTCATTGAACAAGTTAAAGTTGGCCGCCGAGGCAGCAATAGAATTGCTAAGTTAAAAGCCTGTGAGGCTTTC
The DNA here is from genome assembly GCA_033576535.1 of Allobates femoralis. Classification (NCBI taxonomy): domain Eukaryota; kingdom Metazoa; phylum Chordata; class Amphibia; order Anura; family Aromobatidae; genus Allobates; species Allobates femoralis. The sequence continues at coordinate 199,883,350 of JARQOC010000011.1, read as the reverse complement.
TGGATTTATCAGTTGCAGTCGCTTGAACTTTTTGGTCTCAACCGTGAAATAGATGTTACCTAAGTCAAATATCTTAAATCCTTTAATATGGTCGTTGTTTCTCTTTACTACAATGTATAAATTTTCTTTATTCCTCTTCAAGTTCTATTGATGTACACATTTAACTCACTGAAGTACATTGGGATCTCCTGATTTGATTATCAGATCTATTTTGATTACAGTACACATGTTGTATGCATAATGGACATCTAACTGGATATTGATGTATGACTATTTAATTAGTTTTTTTCCCCATACTACTTTACCATGTATTTATTTATTTTCTTAGAGAATACTTCACGAACATAACTTGTAACTTGCTCCTATGGGATATTCTCACTATTATTGGTACAGCATGAATCCAATTAGTTTATCCTCATTGTTTTGCATTACTAAACTAATTGTTCCCTTTATCCCTTATAGATGTTACTACCATGCTCAGACACTAATTTGCCTTTTAATCCCATCTCTTACAGAGATACTAGACTTCCTTCCAGTGAATACCGGTGAACATAGCCGTTGGCTAGTGATAGAATACCCAGAATCCAATGCGCACGTCCGCGACTGCGCAGAGTCTGCTTCCTGCATTCCATATACCGGAAGCAGGAAGCGGCCAACAAGAGGACATGCCCCATGTCTTATAAAACAAGCGCTCACACTAGCGGCGGTCCCCGCACCCGGATGCCCACCACGTGCCCCAGGTATACAGCTGTCTTCCGGTCGGCTCTTTCATTTTCTGCCAACTTGTATCTTTATCTTGTATTCTCTGTTTGTATCCCTACCCGATTTTTCTCCTTAGAGCCACGTATTAGTATCAGCAGCAGCAGTAACATTGGAAGTGCTGGAGTGCTTTAACCCCTTAGGCTCCTGTTTACACTTAAGGTCTGGTAATTACAAGTTTGGAGCTCCCTTGGCTCACTAGCCCTTCTTTTCGCTTTTAACTAATGCATATCCTTTAATTTCTTATAGATAATTAATTCCAGGGCTATTTAAGTGCAGGGCAGTGATCTTATAGGACCAATTTAGGTAATATACTCCCTGATTATGGGATTATGGTTAACACCGGACAGCCCCAGATCCTGAAAATCGTGGGGTGAAGCCAGCCTAAAGGGGATACAGAAACCCCATTCACATGATGCTAAGGGTGGTGTGCAGGGATAAAACCCAAAAAACTGGTGACAGGTTCACTTTAATATCCAAAACAGACTCATTACAGAATTTATGTATATAGAGGCAGAGGTGGCCCATAGATGACAATGGGCTCCGTCTGATTTCCGCTCTACCAAAGGCCCCCAATGTTCTTCTAAAATGTCTCTGTGATAACAAATTGTATGCATTTATTTTTAATGGTCTTCATGATTAAATATTACATTTCCCTGCAATATCTGGAGAAAAAATGTTTTATAATTAAAATGCTCTCCTATTAGTCATCTTCTGCAAGTTACAGATCCCACTGAATATTATAATAAAAAAAAAAAAGTAATGAAGAGCTGCGAAATAAAGTCATGTGTAATTCACAACTTTCTCCACCAGGCTGTGCTGTGACTCAACATAATATGTTGAATAGGATTTTGTCAATCACAGACCAATTTTCTAATTTCTTATACTTTGCTCCATTGGAATACAGACTTCAGATGTTGGCGATGCTTCTATGCATTTATATATAGTTATATACATAACGCAAGTCAGAATCGACACTACAGATCTAACATTAAACATCTGCCTTGTCTTGACTCATCTCATATTAGGCTGTGGTTATTACTTTAACAGTCTTCATTTATTATCTATATTATATTATATCTATCTAAAATTAAACCATGTTCCAAATTATTATGCAATTGGTTTTAAGTGTCATAGGGTTTTTTTTTTTGTCAAATAAACCCATTGATGATATTGTGTCTCATGGTGGGTTTACACACACCAATTTATCTGTTCAATCTCTGACCCAATCTCTGGTTGCAGTGAAATCATGGATACATTGCTCCATTTTGTGGCTGTGTACAACATGGAGCAATGTATCCATGATTTCACTGCAGCCAGAGATTGGTTCAGAGATTGAACAGATAAATTGGTGTGTGTAAACCCACCATCAGGGTTCTTTGGATCATTGAAATCAATCTCAGATATCTGTGATAATTAGTTTGGCAGGTGAGCCCAATAAAAGGAAAACTGGATGTTCCACAATATTACGCAGGCCACAGCTTTCAAGTAACATGGGAAAGAAAAAGGATGTCTCTGCTGCCAAAAAGCAGAGGATGACCTCTCCATATGAATATGCTGTTCCACCTCCAGCGGTGGCACCCTCTCTTGCACAAAGTTGGCAATGGCGCTGTAGGGATCCTTGTCCTACTGGAGCAGCACCCCCTTGGCCATACCAGCCATCTCGGAGGATTTGGCCAGGGGGCCTTCCTCCTCCGAGTCAGGTAACTTAACGGAGGGTGTGAGTCTGCTCCAGCGGCCTCACATGGGTCCTCCACCTGGGATGTTTGTGGTGGAGGATCATCTAGGGTGCCGATGTTCCGCTGGACGGTCCTTGAAGAGGGCCCTGCAAACACACAGACATATTGTTAATAGACTTGACATTGGCAATCGTCATTTCATCCACACATATTGGTTCACTGAGATGTTTTTGCATTTCCTAGCTTGGGCACCTGCCATTACTTGTTGGGGTTATATGGGGCCAAATGTGCAGTGCAGCACTCTTTACCAAACTACAACTAATTTTTATGGGGCCTCACAATTGTAATGGGATAACTATTTAACACTATGAAAATGAATGCTTTGCAAGTAAATGAAAACTGGTTTAGAGAAGAAGGAAATATTTCACAATAAATAAATACGGCAAGTCATTCCAGCCACCAATGGGGTTAGGCAGCTGCATTCAAAGGGTACTTACATCTTCCGGCGAAGCAGGCTGTTCCTGAGTGGCCATTGGCCTTTGTGAAATGTCCCTGCCAGAGGAAAGGGGTCTAGATGTTTCCTGGTCCAAGGTGAACAGGAGGAGGTTATAGTACCATAGTTTGGGCATAGACCTCCCCCATCCCAGCGTCGGAGCGCTTGGACTTGTTCACCTTGTCTAGCTCCTTTTTGGGACTGGATCTTCTTCTTCACAAAGGCCTCGTCACACCTGTCAGCAGGATGGTATTGTTGACAAGGTGTGACTAGTTCTTGATAGGCCACTCGCTTGATCTGCTTATTGCTGTATTCTAGACACCTGCTTCGCCATAGACATGGGTTGTCCCTGTACATGTCTATAAAGGCCCAGACAAACTCCTGATTAGAAGAGGCCATCTGAAATACAACAGGACCCACAGTCAATAAAACACATACATGTATATATGATTTTCAAGCTTAACAACATCAATTTGAAAGTTGTGGCCCGTGCCACATAACATTGACTGGCTGTCCATGGCTAATCATAAATACACAGACAGCATTGACAGTGGCCAGTTCTGGCACAGTGGGCAAGCCACAGTAGCATAGGCTATAGTCGTATGATAGAACTACAATCATACAATACAGAACACATTAACATGTGGATGAGCAGATAAAATACCTACCATCACTCCTGCAATGTGAGGAAGAAGACATGCCACCAAACTGCAAAAAAACTGTATCCAAGGACGGCCGAGCCATGTTAACAACCATCTTTTAAAGGGAGGCTGGCCAATCAAAACAGCAATCTGTGCGCCAATCAGCGCTGTAGGGAAAAATGGTGACGCCGCCGGAATGCCTATTTGTTGACGTTAGTGCGTTATGATGGGTGGCCCACAAAAGAAGGCAACATACGAGCGTATTCGTGTTTGCTCCACAGTGCTCTGGAGTGAGTATGCATGCTGACACACGTTTATATTCCTCCGGAGACACTAGGGCGTATTTTGGAGTAAATACTTCGGCTCTTGTGTGTCCAATACCACACCAGAATATCGTGGACCCTTCAGACACTGCTACTATACTTGTATGTTTTTTGGGCCCTATGAGCAAGTGGGGGTCATTTTGGATAAAATTACCAACCATCTGGAATCCAACCCCTATTGTACATTGTGCTGATGCTTCAACACTTGGTAGTGAGTCAGGACCTTGGCTTCCTCTGGTGTCCTGGAGCTTTCACATACCGATGGGGCGGACCTAAAACCATACTGTATGGTCGTCATTCTGTGTGTGCACTTACACTGTGTAGCATGGTTAACCCAATAAACTTGGGGGGGGGGGGGGGGAACAATTCTACACTGCAGCCCTTTAACAATACAATGGTAACATTTGTGTGTAGGTAAACATGTTTGCAATGCAAAATGAACCTAGTTAAAAGCAATGTTAGTGCGGACATGTTACATGTTAAACTTTAATTACGCTCTGATTTATATAATAGTAACACACTACTTTTCCTTTGTTTGGTAGCTTATCCAGCATGAAATCCGCTGAGCGTGCCGTTGTGGGGGCTGCCTTGCTTCTGGAGGCTGCTCGCCTTCAGGAGGAGGAGGAGAGGCAGGAGAGGCGGAGGAGGACACGACAGCGTAGCTGGACCAGGGACGGGCTCCTGCAACGGGATGCACATACCCGTATGTGGCTTGTACGTCATCTCCAAGAGAGGATCCTACAGGATTTCTGGAATTATCTCCGAATGTACGAGGAGTCCTTCAAGTTCCTCTTGGATGTTGTCATACTACTCATTGTCCGCCGGAACACAGTAATGTGTCCTGCAGCACCACCGGAGGAACGGTTGGCCGTGACTCTGCGATTCCTAGCCACAGGCCGATCCATGCAGGACCTCCAGTTCTCATCTGCTGTGTCGCGGACCCTCCTGAGCCGCCTCGTTCCGGAAAGCTGTGAGGCGATTGTGCGGTGTCTGCATGGACTTTCCCAAAACACAGGAGGAATGGCTCACAATTGCCATGGATTTCCACCAGAAGCGGCAATTCCTGAACTGTGGTGGTGCCTTTGATGGCAAACACGTGAGGATCACACAACCCCCCAACAGCGGCTCCTTTTTTTTTTAATTATAAAAGCTACTTTAGTGTGGTCCTCATGGCCCTGGAGAATTCAAACTATGAGTTTCCGTCTATGGATGTGGGTATGAATGGGGCGGGTCTCAGATGGTGGAGTCTTAGACCACACCACCTTTGGAGACCAACTTAAAAGCAGTGGTCTGAACTTGCCACAAAATAGTGTTACCACCGGGCAAATGAATCTTGTTTTCGTGGCAGATGAGGCGTTTCCACTGCATGCCAACCTACTCAACCCATATCCCCAAAGGCATCTAACACCACGCCAACGCATTTTTAACTACCAACTATCCCGGGCACGTCGTGTGGTTGAATATGCGTTTGGGAACATGGCCAGTTGATTACGGATCTTCCATACTCCCATCAATAACAAGCTGGAATCGATTAATGTGGTAGTGTTGGCATGCTGTTCTCAACAATTACCTATGGCACCGGGATAGCACCTCATACACCCCATCGAGTTTTGTTCACTCAGTTGATGCCAGCAATGGGGAACTAATGTTGGGGGGCTGGCGGGCTGAGGAGCAAGCCATAGCAGCACTCCAACCATTGGCCCATGGCAGCAGCCAATCTCGAGAAATACTGCACATATTTCAATGGCCCTGGTGCTGTGAGCTGGCAGCACCAGATTGTGTAGGCTGGTTATGTTATGTATAATTGTGTATTTTGTTTTGTGATTTGTGTATTCAACAAATCGGTTATAGTGTGCTTATAACAAGTTTTCTCATTTGTGCAGTTTATAATGTGACATTTGCTTTAGTCAACTTTTATTCTGATCAGAAATACCTGTGTTCTTAATTTATATCATCATAAGGGAACCAGCACATAGCAGTATCTTGTGTACAGATGTATCACAGCCCAATTGATGTCAATGCAACCAGCACCATTGACTACAAAGGGCCAGTATATATGGCAAGCCCTTTGGGCACCACTGTATGCGTATATAGAAACATACATATACCCTAACATTATTACATACATTATATTTAGACACATACATACAGTGCCTACAAGTAGTATTCAACCCCCTGCAGATTTAGGTGGTTTGATAAGATGCAAATAAGTTAGAGCCTTCAAACTGCAAACGAGAGTAGGATTTATTAACAGAAGCATAAATCTTACAAACCAAAAAGTTATGTTGCTCAGTTGAATTTTAATAAATTTTAAACATAAAAGTGTGGGTCAATTATTATTCAACCCCTCAAACCACCAGCATTCTGTTTGGTCCCCCTAAAGTATTAAGAAGTAGTTCAGGCACAAAGAACAATGAGCTTCACATGTGTGGATTAATTATCTCTTTTGCCAGCCTTTTCTGACTATTTAAGACCCTCCCCAAACTTGTGAACAGCACTCATACATGGTCAACATGGGAAAGACAAAGGAGCATTCCAAGGCCATCAGAGACAAGATCGTGCAGGGTCACAAGGCTGACAAGGGGTACAAAACCCTTTCCAAGGAGTTGGGCCTACCTGTCTCCACTGTTGGGAGCATCATCCGGAAGTGGAAGGCTTATGGAACTACTGTTAGCCTTCCACGGCCTGGACAGCCTTTGAAAGTTTCCTCCCTTGCCGAGGCCAGGCTTGTCCGAAGAGTCAAGGCTAACCCAAGGACAACAAGGAAGGAGCTCCAGGAAGATCTCATGGCAGTGGGGACATTGGTTTCAGTCAATACCATAAGTAACGTACTCCACCGCAATGGTCTCCCTTCCAGACGAGCCCGTAAGGTACCTTTACTTTCAAAGAGTCATGTCAAGGCTCATCTACAGGTTGTTCATGATCACTTGGAGGACTCTGAAACAGACTGGTTCAAGGTTCTTTGGTCTGATGAGACCAAGATCGAGATCTTTGGTGCCAACCACACACGTGACGTTTGGAGACTGGATGGCACTGCATACGACCCCAAGAATACCATCCCTACAGTCAAGCATGGTGGTGGCAGCATCATGCTGTGGGGCTGTTTCTCAGCCAAGGGGCCTGGCCATCTGGTCCGCATCCATGGGAAGATGGATAGCACGGCCTACCTGGAGATTTTGGCCAAGAACCTCCGCTCCTCCATCAAGGATCTTAAGATGGGTCGTAATTTCATCTTCCAACAAGACAACGACCCAAAGCACACAGCCAAGAAAACCAAGGCCTGGTTCAAGAGGGAAAAAATCAAGGTGATGGAGTGGCCTAGTCAGTCTCCTGACCTTAACCCAATTGAAAACTTGTGGAAGGAGCTCAAGATTAAAGTCCACATGAGACACCCAAAGAACCTAGATAACTTGGAGAAGATCTGCATGGAGGAGTGGGCCAAGATAACTCCAGAGACCTGTGCCGGCCTGATCAGGTCTTATAAAAGACGATTATTAGCTGTAATTGCAAACAAAGGTTATTCCACAAAATATTAAACCTAGGGGTTGAATAATAATTGACCCACACTTTTATGTTTAAAATTTATTAAAATTCAACTGAGCAACATAACGTTTTTGTTTGTAAGATTTATGCTTCTGTTAATAAATCCTACTCTCGTTTGCAGTTTGAAGGCTCTAACTTATTTGCATCTTATCAAACCACCTAAATCTGCAGGGGTTGAATACTACTTGTAGGCACTGTATATACATACATCTACACACACACACACACACACTAAACATGCATCCTAATATGCATACACATATGTACATAGTGTTGTGTGTATGTTGACATGTTGCAAATAGCAAAACAATATATGGCTATGTGTACGTGTTAACAGTGCACACACGAGCGTTCCTGTCTGACAGTTGGGGTCGCAGCAGCGGCTTGCACAGGTGGAACCAAATGAAGGCACACTTGAATAGCGAGATGGTTCAAAGGGAGAACGCGCTGATATAGTGACCATCTTTCAAGGCAAGGCTGACCAATGGGAAAGCAGCTGTGGCCACCAATCAAAGTTGTAGGGGCACAGATAACCAAACTCAGGCACGTCTACCTGCCATACTGTGTCAAAAACTACACCCACATTGAGGTCGGAGTCGTTTGAGCAACTGCTGTGTGACAGCATACAAAACGACCGTAAATATCGTTGTGTCGTCTGGATCGCCGCATCTTTGGGACGTTGTTAGCGATATCTGTACGTGTGACATCTCACCACCAATCATTGAACGACGTTCAAGAGATCTAGGTCAAGTCAGATCATTGGTTGGATCGATTGGACAGTGAAGCGTGTAACCCAGGCTTAACCGGAAGACGATTCATGGAGCACTGAATGGACCCTGTTCAATCATTTCCCTTACCTATGTTACAGCAGCTGATTACTTATTGTATTTCATGTTTGACTAGAAATAGGCCAAATGCCAGCGCATTGGGAGGTGTCACTAGCACTGTGTGGTCTATTTGGCGCTCCTGCGATTCCTTTGACCACCCTGTGCTCTCTTTGCCCCTCTGCTCTGCCTTGTTTCTCTGTTCCCCCTTCCCTCTCCTTTCTCCCCCGTGTCTCTGCCCCCTCTTCCTTCTTTCTTCACCCCCGGATCTTTGCCCCCTTCCCTCTCTCCGCTTCCTCCTTTCATCTCTCGGCCCCCGTCCCTTTCGCTGCTCTCCTTTTGTGTCTCTGCTCGCCGTCCCTTACTCTGCTTTCGCCTTTCTATCCCTTCTGTTTCTGTGCCCCCCCTTCCCACTCTCTGCTCCCCCCTTCCCTGGTTCTGCTTCCCTTCTGTTTCTATGCCCCACCTTCCCACTCTCTGCTCCCCCCTTTCTTCTCTCGGCTCTCCCCTTACCTCTCTCTGTCCCCCCCCTTCAGTCTTTCTGGTCCCCCCTTGTCTCTCTGCCCCCCCCCCCTTCAGTAATTCTGGTCTTCCCTTGTGTCTCTGCCCCCTTCAATCTGTCTCTGTGCACCCCCCCCTTCCCTCTCTTTGTCCTCTCTGTAGTTTTTTCAGGACCCCCTCATGTGTCTATGCCCCCCTCTTCTCTGTCTCCAGTTTTTCTGGTCCCCTCTTATATCTCTCTTTAGTGTTTCAGCTCCCACCTTCTGCCTCCCCTTCCCTCCTTCCCAGCTGTGACAGCTCCGTGTCATAGCTGGGAAGTAGTGAAGAGTAGACTACAGGAGGCGGAGCTGCGGTGATGTGACAGTCTTGTGACTGTTCACATGACTGTGACATCACCAAAGGTCCTATCCGAATAGGCAAGTAAGTTGTTGGGGGGGGGGGGTGGGAGTCTACTACGGGGGTTTGCGGGTTCAGGAGGGGGTGTGTGGGCATCTACTGCGGGGGGGAGGGGCAGGGGTCTACTGTGCGGGTGTGCAGGCAGCAGAGGGGGGCGTGAGGGTCTACTGTGGGGGGTGTGGGCGGACTGTGGGGTTAGCAGCTTTAAGAAAAGTGCGGTGGGAGGCTGGCGAGGGTCTGCAGGCGACGTGTGCAGCGTGGGCTTGTGTTGCCGCTGCCACCGCCAGCCTGTGCCATATTAGCATACCTATCACTTGGGTGTGCTGCATCGTTCTGTGTGACACCATGATAACGATGTCGTTAACGACTTTGCTCATTCACATCAAGTGAACAAGTATCGTTCGCTGGGTTGTACGAACGATAGCTGCTGCTCGCTGCATCGTTGGTGCGTTGTGCACAATATCTAGGCGTCTGACATCTCACAACGATGTGTAAACGATGTCCAAATGACCGCGCCCCCCCCCCCCCCCAGATCGTTTCAACATTGAAGCGTGTAACGGTACCTTTACTCTCATGATTTTGCTATACCATGTAAAATCAGCCCGAGGCTTTCACTCTTCAGGAACCACTCAACGTGTTAACACCTTGTACGCTGTGAACGTCGGAATCAGTCTTGTCATCCATCCTCATGGGCGGATTACAGAACGTAGACCGCTCGCGTACACGTGTATAATGTGTTTGTTTTGTACTCGGAATGTCAACATCAAAGACGTACAGACAAAGCAAAACGCGAAACCATTGAGTGACTTTTCTGCCTTTTTAGACTGAATGGAGCTGAGACATACTTCCGCCCACACCTTCGGTAAATTTTCATAAGGCCGGTTGCTATAGCAACTAAAAGTATTGCGCAATGTACCCTTTATTTGCCCTGTTACGATTCTTTCAAATGCCTTGTTAGACGGGAAGACCAGACGGCACATGCTGCGCTTCCACAGGATATAGTATACTTTGCATCAGTTTTCTTAACAGTTCAGTGTCAGAAGGTTTTAGTTAATAAAGTCAGACGCCGTTACTCTTTACCTGCTGTAATTGGGAATCAGCACAGACGGATCGGACAAATTGTTCCAGAGATACTGGAATCTACATTGTAATTTTTATCCATATGGCACATTATGTATCTACTTAACCTGCATTTTCTCCAGTGAGATGCATGTTATTTCCAACATAAATGATGGAATATGGCTAGGAAGCCTGGGACCCCCCTGATCAGCAGTGCTCCACATCGCCATCACAATTCATTCCTGTACAGAGGTCGCTAAAAAGAAGCCCCGCTATAAATGGTCCTCGGGAACACCCCTGTTCAGATTACAAAGGAGAAAACAAAGCTGAAATAGCGCTACAGCCTCCTTATGAGGTCAGGAGCGACCGTCAGATGTAAGCAGAGGGAAGGTTGTTCCAATTCACATATCTCGTTATTTTTAGGGCGGATGAGTCTGGCAACATTTTCTCCTCTCTCGCTGTTCAAAATATATGAACACTTCTGCAGAGCCCAGTACTTGTGTATGGAGCAGCCGGGATAGATGGCGATTTGCCAAACTTTTGGCAGAGTCCTCTTAGGTACAAAGTCAATTTGTAGGTGGGAGTAGGACTGCAGCGTCTAACTGCACAGAGCTCTAGTGTTGTCTGTTACCGTAGATGTGAATATGACCACATAGGAGCTATTAAAGTGACCCTGAACCCAGAAGCCAACCCCACATCCCCTTCATACCTATGCATGCAGCTTGTGAAGCTGCTGCCATCCATCCATGAATCTTGCAAAACCGCTGGGGCACTCTTCATAAATCATAGTTTTCATATCTCATTTCTGGGCGTTTCTGTGAAATTTTAAAGCCGGAGCAGGCGGGCCTGTGTGCCGCTCTCCCCTCCCTGTCTGCAATTCTGCACGCCCATGGCTGCGTGCATAAACAACAGAGAGGCGGCTCGCCTCATAGTATGGGCGGTGAAGCCGGTATGACGCGTATTACGTCATACCGGCTTCACCGCCCATACTATGAGGCGAGCCGCCTCTCTGTTGTTTATGCACGCAGCCATGGGCGTGCAGAATTGCAGACAGGGAGGGGGAGAGCGGCACACAGGCCCGCCTGCTCCGGCTTTAAAATTTCACAGAAACGCCCAGAAATGAGATATGAAAACTATGATTTATGAAGAGTGCCCCAGCGGTTTTGCAAGATTCATGGATGGATGGCAGCAGCTTCACAAGCTGCATGCATAGGTATGAAGGGGATGTGGGGTTGGCTTCTGGGTTCAGGGTCACTTTAAATTACACATTTTTAATCCCACTGTCACCAGAGTCTCCATCACCAGAGTCTGCTCCTGCATCATCTGTTTCTGTCATCAGGCATCGCCATATTCACGCTGTAGGTGGTGCTGGTGATTAAGAAGTCAGAGCCAAAAACGCTGGCCCGCGCACGTTCTTCCCATCTACAGTACTAAGATTAGAGGAGTGGAACATGCAGTACTTTCCAGTTTGACAGAATGAGTGTGTGTGCTATCCAGCTGAAGTCATCAGCTCCTGGCTTGAGCCTGTTAGAAGGCACCACTCCCTAACCTAAGCTTCCAGCTTTCTGCTGGAAGCTGCCAGATATAGCTTGTGCTTTCCTGATTAGTTCTCCTGCTCTGAATAGTGTTTTTTTCTGCTTGACCACAGCTTGTATTTAGACTTCTCCTGCCTGATGATTTTTTAACTTCATTCCCTCTCGGTTTTTACTTGGATCTCTACATCTACAGAGCCAGAATTTGTCTTTTCGTGACTCTGCTTGGCAACTGTTCCTGCATCTGGTTCACACCTCTGGACAACGGCCAATCCATAGGCAGCAAACATTTTGGACCCTGTTGTAAATCCAGATTCCTGTATATGGGGTAAACGGCGTCAGGATTTCTCGGGATTCTTCCAAATGTATGGGTTTGGGCCAAGCCTGTCCGAGGTAGCCATTTTGGAGCCACAGACAGATGTCAAAGGTATTTTTTTTTCCTATTGGATGCATTGGGACATAAGAGTGAACATAGACAGTCAAACGTCTTGTGTTTTTTTTTGTTTTTATCATCTGAATTCTGGTTTGTGTAATTTTATTTTTTTGCCGCGACAAGAGATAAAAAAAGTATTGTTTTATTTGCAGGTCACTGTGGTTAGTGTCAGGGTAATCTGGTCCCAGGACACCTGGAGGCCTCAAGAGTTGGCTGGATGCAGCCACTTACTACACATACACTGAGTCCAGTAATAAACATGAAGTGAGCTCCCCCTGTTGGTAACTAAAGGAAGACAATATGTTGCTCTTTTTATATGAGAGGAAAATTCCATCACAAAAAATGTATACATTCATATTGGGTCCTATCTAAACAGTGAACATTGTTTTTAATAGAAAAACGGTAGACTGATATAATTTTAATGCAAGTAAAGTTTTCCACCCAAAGCTCCCTTTAAAGCACCGCCACAGCGCAGTGTTTTTTTTTTTTTTTTAGAGCTGGTGGGGTACTTAAAACATAAGTCACTTGCTTCCAGGGATACTCGCCCTCTGGGGTTTTCATCCTTTCTCAGTGTCAATCCGGTCCTGTGGCACAATCTTGTTCCTGTAACTTCTGACTAGCCAAAGGTCAGAAGCTCAGTCACTGGTGCTCAATGCATCTCTACGAGAGCCAGAACAAGGCCATTACGTGGCTCTCGGAGATATACTAAACAGACCTCCAGCACCTACTATAAAACACTGGAGGTGCAAGCAGGTCACAAATCACAGGAGACCGACACGAGCAACACTGGTAAACAACAAAGGAAGAGGAAAGTGAGTAGAAGACAGGAGGGGGGGGGGGGGGGGGGGCAAAGGAATTTCGTTTAAAGTGCCACTCCAAGCAGGGCAATAAGAAAAACCACTGTAGTGGTTTTTAAGCATTTATCAGATAGTTAGGGACTTATCTGTAACTCGTCAGATTCAAAAACTATAGAGAATTAAAAAACTAAAAACAACATCATATAGCTTAAAGATAAATACCCATCGTACTGGGCCAGATAAACCAGGGTTACCTATGGAGTTTCATGGCTCTCCTGCCAAAACATAGTCCCTTTATGGCAATATAATTCGTTTAGAAGTTAATACTTGCATTTGTAATGATCCAGAGAATTGAAAAGGGTCAGTGACAAAATCACTGACATCCTACCTACATGATGTTGATACCATTTAATGGCTAACTGAAAAGATGGTAAATAGCAAATTTCCTTACGAATCAGGGATGGTTATAGCACAAAAGAGTCACATATTTATAAACAGGACATAGAATAGAGCCGTAAATAAGACAAATGACGTTAAGAACGATCAGTATGGAAAGGAGAGGAACAGTTGCTGCAATAAATATGGGAGCAGTTCATAGGTAAGGAAGGCGAATGTTTTTATTGTAGCCGGAGGTCTAGTGCAGGGTTGAGATGCCCCAAGTGGTCTGAGGAGCACATTCCTTAATTGTTATAAAAAGACATAAATCCATCTGATATTAGTTCCTGGTCCGAATGTGTCAAACGTCATCATTTTGTTTGTCCTCCCCCACTCTTCTCTCTCCGAGATTTGTAGTGTCAAGATCAGCAACTGCACATCCATGATGCTGTGATCTGGACTAACAAAATGTTGACAGGTACATAAGAATTCATTCCTGTTCCTGTCTTCCCTACATACAGATGCCCAGTTGGCCATTTGGTACATATAATTAAGTATACCACATTAGTTGTAGTGTAGCTGAAGGTACCTGGAATATTGCAGTCCTCATGCAAGCTGGAAATCTTCATCTTGTTATTATAAATGGACAGGTTTTACATTTTGTTTCTAGTTGAAGGGAAATGTTCAGGGGCGTACTGGCCCAGGTGGCAGGGGTGGCAGGCTAGTGGTATCTCCCTCATCCAGGGAACGATGTCGTTCAAAAATCTCTTATTCCAGGCCCTTTAAAATATCATTAAGTCCTTGCTCTCCTATTTAACTGGTGCGTTGCAGAATGGGATATCGTGAACGATATCCTTGCGTGTGAGACAACTCACTAACGATGTCGGAATGATCACGGGCACGTGATCGTTCTAAGGATATCGTTAACGATATCCTAGCATGTAACGCTACCTTTAGATTCAGGGGTTGCCTGAAACACAGAAGGAGGAGGTCTGGAAATAGATTTTAGTCGGGTATCTTTCTGTAATATAATGATTATAGTTTCTGTACAACTCCTTTCAAACACCCCCATATCGGGAATCTAGGCAACTACAAGAGGGGCCCGGTTGCTTTTAGTTTTGCGATATAGGAGACTATTCCTTGATGTTCTGGTGGCCCTTGTAAGCTGGTTTTCAATTGCTCTTAGATGGAAGCCCCGATTTAAAAAGGTCTGAGGACCCGAAGGGGTTTGCCTCTATCTGTAAAGGTACCTTTACACACCACCACTGGGTGGTAGCAACTGCCTGGCATTGGGGATTTTTGTGTCTTTTGCCATGAAATGGCGGCGTGTAAATTGGGAAGTTGATCGCGGTTCCCGCTGTTGATTCGGATACCTGTTTCCGAGCCGTGCTCAAAAATCCAAGGCAACACAAAGGCACAATTGCCATGGTAGTGGCATGTAAAAAGGGCACAGGGATGGAATTTCCTTCGCCTAGTGAATTCCCAGGGGCGTGACACAGCCTCATGGATACCGCAGCCCATCAGCGATCATTGGTGGGGGCTACTGTGTTACCATTAGCTGTCCCTTCACAGGGCGCCATATTTAAAGAGCTGTCCATTCACACTACACAATTGGAATGGCGTCATGTATTAGCCAGCCTTCCTGCGCAGGCTAGCCAATCATGACGCTATTGCGTTGTCCAATCAGCGTATTAGTGGCACTGAATACACAACTCTGTCACACCTATGTATTTTTTGCAAAAAACGTACAGACCAATAGCCCTGTTTTTGATACTTTTTTTGATAGCACTTGCTAAAAACTGGAAAAAAAAAAATACTTTTTATTATTATA
This sequence comes from Allobates femoralis, assembly GCA_033576535.1. Taxonomy (NCBI): domain Eukaryota; kingdom Metazoa; phylum Chordata; class Amphibia; order Anura; family Aromobatidae; genus Allobates; species Allobates femoralis. The sequence goes on along the minus strand of JARQOC010000011.1, from coordinate 199,868,164 downwards.
ACAGAGAGCTTTTTGTGTGATTCCTGTGCGGATTTTTTGCACTGATTTTTTGCAGTTTTCTGGTGGTGGATGAATGCGGTTAGTAATCGCATTCATCAGCATGCACTACTCATTATTGTCTGGTGAACGCCTATGGACTTGCAGCGTGAAAGATGTACGCCCATATTCCTTTGTGGATAGCGGGTGTGAAGCAGCGAAAGTATTTAACAGGAAGTTATCCGCAGGATCTGTCGTAACTTCCGGGGAACAAAGATACCTTCAGTTGACAACGCAATGGCGGCGTGTACATGTGGTATCGGCGATCGTTAGCAACCGTTAAACGTGTGCGTGGACGTGCGGTTGATACCGGTTGCTAGGCACAGTGGCGGCATGTAAAGGTACCTATAGGTTAGAACCCAGCCAATTGTATCTGATGGGCTGACTGTTCATAAGAGTTTATGTCTTAGATGAAAATTGTTCCATTTAAGGTATGTTGAACAATCAATTGGCTTCCGGTACAGAGATATCATTTTAATTGTTCTACAGCTTGATCACGATGTCCAAAATATTGATTTCAGTACAGGAGTAGTTGAAATGTTAAATCAGCATCCATGGGGGATGACAGATCCTTTAAGAGCAGCACTGAATGCAGCAGGTCTGCTGCATTCAGGCAAGGGGTCCCCCATCCCTCAAGTTCCCCCAGTACCCTGAGAAAATTGAATGTAAAAACTTACAATGTTAAGCCAAATAGGAGGTGGCTACAGGCTGGAGCCAACGCTCTTCAGAGGGCAATTTCGCACCCCCTGGATAGAATATCCTCCTCCTGCCAGTCATGTTCTCCCTCGCATGCTTGCCTGCTGTGTGAGACGCAGAGCCAGGGATCATATTCCTCAGTGCTGCCCAGCTGCCCCGCATCCTGCTCCATTCATTACATGGAGCAGGGTGGGGATAAGCGGTGATGTCACCGCTGGAGGCTGGCCACCCCGCCTCTTGCCTTGATGTCACAATTTATCCCCGCCCTGCTCCATGTTATGAATGGAGCAGGAGGCGGGGCAGCTGAGCAGCACTGAGGAATATGATCCCTGGCTCTGCGCCTGCGTCTCATACAGCAGGCAAACATGCGAGGGAGAAGATGACTGGCAGGAGGAGGAGGCAGGTGGAGGATATTTTATCCAGGGGGCGCGAAATTACCCTCTGGAGAGCGTTGGCTCCAGCCCTCTAGCCACCTCCTATTTGGCTCCACATTGTAAGTTTTTACATTCAATTTTCTCAGGGTACAGGGGGGGCTTAAGGGATGGAGGACCCCTTGCCTGAATGCAGCAGACATGGTGCATTCAGTGATGCTATTAAAATCAGCATGCACAGGCGGTGACTGGTCCTCTAAGTTGATGGTGGGATGAAACTGATTAAAACCATTGACATAACGTCTTCAGGTGTTGCTCACTCAGTCCAAATGATTAAAATATCATCTACGTACCAGTAATAGGCCAGGCGCCTAATAGGACAAGAGAATATTACTTTCAAGCTTGGCCATGAAAATATTTGCATATTGTGGTGCCATTTTGCTGCCCAATGCTGTGCCAGTCTCCTGTAAATGTGTGTTATCAAATGCAGAGTAATAACAGGTGAAGATAAATTTTATGAGCTACACCGCAAAACCAGTATCAATTCCAGTATTTTTCATGAAGATTTGAGGTATTTAATCCACTCTGGTTTGGGATATTGGAGAATGCAGATCCAAATCTGTGGTGGTTAGGATGGTTCCTTCTGGTAGAGGTCCTATTGCTGATAATTCAATAGGTCATTTATGTCCTTAATGTAACTGGGTGTATCCTTTACCAGGGGTTTAAGAACACCCTCTACCCATCCACAAACTTATTCGGTGAGGGTTCCCACACATGACGGGTCTTTCAGGATTTTTAGTCTTGTGGATTTTGGAAACATGTAGAATGTGCCACTTCTTGGATTTTCTGGTATCAGATCATCATCTCTTAAGGATTTGTCAGGCAGACAAGATACCAACTTATTTAAATTCCTTGTAGCAAGTTCTGTAAAGGGTTCAACCCCAGTTTTTTGTAGTAGCACGTGTCCTTCAGTTGTATGGTTTTGCTTCATTCATGTAGTCCGATTTGTTGTTAATGACTGTTGCACCACCCTTTTCTGCAGGTTTAATGATGATTACTTTGTTGATTTTCAAAGATTGTGTGGCCCTTCTCTCTGGGGCACTCATGTTGGATGGTTACCTAAGATCATGGATTTTATCAAATGTTTAAATGAGTTTATACATTTATCCAAATGAGGGATGCACCCGTGGGGGTGTCTAGTTTGACATTTTCATTGGAGTAATTCTCCATGTCACTGCGGAGGAGTTCACGGACTGAAGGATCATGACAACCAAGAAAGTCAGACTGGACGCCTCTGCAATCAACATTTGGATAAATACCAAATGACTAAAGTAGTATGTACATTTATGCAAATGTTGATTGCAGAGGTGTCCAGTCTGACCTTTTTCTTGGTTGTCATGATTCTTCAGTCCGTGAACTTCGCAAGTGACACAGAATTACTTCAGGAAACTAAGCCTGAGGCAATATTTCAATGACCGAGGCTTCAGTACCCACTTGAACGGAAGAGGCATCTTGACTACCAAGAAAATGTCAAACTGAGCACCACCACCTGGGTGTATCCCTCATTTGGATAAATGTATAAACTCATTTTAGATAAAAATCACAATCTTATACACACAGGAAAAAAAACATCCAACATCAGTGCCCTGAAGAGAAGGGCCACAAAATCTTTGAAATTAAAAATCAACATTAAAGGGAACCAACCATCAAAACATACCTATCTAACCACTAAATATCTGTCCCTGGGGCCCTAAATGACTATTCTAACCATCCCTGACTGACTAAATCTAACTAACTACAGGCACAATAAATCACTTTTATACTTACCAAATTCTTGTCGGATGGGCGTTCCTCCAAGCTCTTTGTCAGCGAGGCGGGTCTCCTCGCTGCTGTCCGTCTTCTTTCCAGGGCGGCATCTTCTTCCCACGGATTTAAATTACCCGCCCATTGCGTCCTCGCAATGAGCGGGTCACGTGCTGCAGGCCCCGCGTCACTTCCGCCCGCCGCGTCACTCGTACGCTCAGGCCGGCTTCTGAGCATGCGCAGATGGCATGCTGAAGCCGGCCTGGGCGCGACAGTCCCAGCGACGCGGGGTCTGCAGCACGTGACCCGCTCATTGCGAGGACGCAATGGGCGGGTAATTTGAATCCGTGGGAAGAAGATGCCGCCCTGGAAAGAAGACGGACAGCAGCGAGGAGACCCGCCTCGCTGACAGAGCCTGGAGGAACGCCCAGGCGACAAGAATTTGGTAAGTATAAAAGTGATTTATTGTGCCTGTAGTTAGTTAGATTTAGTCAGTCAGGGATGGTTAGAATAGTCATTTAGGGCCCCAGGGACAGATATTTAGAGGTTAGATAGGTATTTTTTGATGGTTGGTTCCCTTTAAAGCTGCAGACAAGAGTGGTGCAATAGTCAAACAAATCAGACTACATGAAAGAAGCAAACAGACAACTGAAGGACACACACAGATATGTAAAATTGGGAGTCTGACCCTACTACAACGAATTTAAATAAGTTGGTCTCTTGTCTGTCTGAAAAATCCTTAAAAGGTACTGTTACACAGATATAGTGCTTGCAACTCACTAGTTGTAGTGAAATCATGGACACATTTTTGTACACGGCAACAAAATTTAACAATGTGACCATGGTTTCACTGCAACCAGTGAGTTGAAAGCAATTTATCTCAGTGTGTAAAGGTACCTTAAGAGATGATGACCCGATATTCTTATCAGAAAGTCTATGCACATTCTACATGGTTCCCAAAATCCACAAATCTGGAGATGCATGAACACCCATCATTTCATGTGTGGGCACCCTCACAACAAGTTTGTGGATGGGCAGAGGCTGTTCTCAAACTCCTGGTAAATGATACACCCAGCTACATTCAGGACACAACTGACCTATTGAATAAACTATCAGCAATAGGTCCTCTACCAGAAGGAACCATCCTCGCCACCAGGGGCTGGCTGGAGCCTCCATCCCTGGGTGGCAGATTTGCCCTGCCGGCCCTGACTTGAGATGCGGGGGGGGGGGGGGGGTGCTGTCAGGTCTGACTTGAGAAGCAGGGGGGGGGGAATGCCATCAGCCCTTACCTGATCAGAGACTTCCAGCGTCACAGAGCAACTCCCGCGGCCGGGCCGTCTCGCGTCATGTGCCGGCCGCAAAGCAACGCCCGCGGCCGGCCCATTTCTGTAGGGGGCGGCCTTAGATGTGGACTATACCACCAGCCCAGGGGGCACTTGCCCCCCTGCCACCTGGGCCAGCCCGCCCCTGCTCGCCACCATGGATGTTAAATCTTTGTACTGCAATATCCCACACCAGCATGGATTATATGTCTGCAATGTCTTGATGGAAAATACAGAAATTGATGCTGGTTCTATGGCGAATCCTACAAAAATTCATCCTCATCCATAATTACTTTGCATTTGATAACATCTACAGGAGACTGGCACAGCAATGGGAAGCAACATGGCTCCAGCTAAAGTGGCCATTTTCTTGTCTCATCAGACCTCACACCTAGTACCAGCTACATTGATATCATCTTAATCATCTGGACGGAGTCTGAACAACAGCTGAAGACATTCCATGAAAACTTTAATCAATTTTTATCTCAACAACTTACTGTATTTTTCAGATTATAAAACACACTTTTGTTCCCCGAAGTTTTGGGGGAAAGTGGGGGTTGCTTTTTATAATCCACCTGTATGGATTTTACATTGCAGGGAAGGGTGGGGGCGGCTGGGGGAAGGCTGGCTGCAGGAGGTCACATGCTCCCGCTCATTAGCCTCATGTAATATGCACTGCACCCATTGTCCATCACCTCGGTGCTGAATTCGTGCCAAGGTATGGACACGAGAGCAGGCACTACATGCTGGGTATGGTCCCCCCATGCTGCAGCCCAACTAAAATAACCGCTCTTTACTTACCCTCAGACCCTGTCCTCCGTGGCTCCCTGCTTGCCGCTGCGCCGCATTTCCTAATTCTCGGGAAGCCGGTCATGTGATCGGGCGCGCAGTGATGTCACTCTGCTGTGCCAATCACATGATCGACTTCCCCAAGAATCAGGAAGTGCGGCACAGCGGTGAGCAGGGAGCCACGGAGGACAGATTCGGAGGGTAAGTAAATCTGGTGCATCTTATAAAGCGAAAAATACGGTAACTAGTCCTGTACTGAAAGCAGCCTTTTGGACACTATCATCAAGAAACAGAACAATGAAATTGCAATAGAGAAGAAAATACCGGGCACCTACCGGATTCAGACTTAGGCGTTTTCTTTGGCTTTGAGGAAAGCAATCCTGGGTCAGGGTGCCTCTCAGAGCATGGTGTTGCACGCCATTGTGGAAAAAAAAAAATCACAATATCCGAGAAAGAAAAAGCCAGGCGGCACACCGAATTTCTGAGATCCTTTTATTTGTTCAGTTATTCATAAGACATAAGTGGGGCAAGGGAGTGGGGAGCACGGACGAAGGCTGCCATTTTGCGGAGCAGTGCTGCTTCAACGGGTCCAGTTCCAGTTGTCGTACGTGCTCCCCACTCCTTCTCCCGCTTGATTAGGTCTTGTGAATAACTGGACAAATAAAAGGATCTCAGAAATTCAGTGTGCCGCCTGGCTTTTTCTTTCTCCGATAGAACAATAAAATTGAAACATTCCTGTACCAGAAGCCAAGGGACCATCCAACATATCTTAATGGGACAGTTTTCAACCAAAACACATGAAAAACTATTGATTGTATCTGATGGCCTAACTGCACACAGTTATGTTCTACCCCTACAGAAAAACAAATCCATTGGGGTCCTCAGAAAGACCTTTTTGAATCAGGGCTACTATCCAAGAGCAATTGAAAGCAAGATTATAAGAGCCACCAGCATATCAAGGAATCATCTCCCACATCACAAAACTAAAAGAAGACAATCTATGGTCACCTACAATCCAAATCTGGAGGTGTTAAGAGGGGCTGCACAGAAACAACCACTCCTACAAAAATGTCCAATTGGGGTCCGGATGTTATGGTGACAGGACAAAAGCTTAGAACAAGGATGAATTCTCATCACTATTTAAGAACTAGGAGAGATTTACCTGTGGCAAACATTTTTGCAGTCTGGATCACAGCACCATGGACATAAAATTGCCAATATTGAAAGAAAACTTAAAATCTCAGAAGAGTCTGGGAATGTAAACTTATGGTGACCTCTGACACTCAGAGCAGGAATGAATGTGTCACATAATTGATGTAAAAAGACATTATATATAAGGAATGTGCTCCTTAGAACATTTGAGAGCATCACAACCCTAGCCCATATCTCAGAAGACAAACTGTTCACCCTCCTTATCTGCTCCAACATTTACTGCCACAAGTGTTTGTCCCCTGATTGTTCTTCCCGGCACTTGTCTTATTTACTGACTATTCTATATGCTGTTGTGTATAAATAGGCGACTTCAGATTTTTTTTGTTACACCATGCCTGATGAAGAGATCCAAGTAGTCTTGAAAGCTTGCCATTACCATTCTTTTAGTTAGCCAACAAGAAGGGGGACACAGCTAGACCCAATATTAACCAATACACAGAACCGCATATCAAATATACAAATTTGGGTAATTGTAAATCACAAAATAAGTTTTCATGCTGTATAGTACAGGGGTTACAAGGACGCTACACTTCAGGAAGGAGAATTTGCAACAGTTAAGAGATGATCTTCGTGCAATAAACTGGGACGAAGTGCTGAGAGATAAAAATACAAAAGCAAATGGTACATTTATGGGCATCCTAAACAGAACCTGTGCACTATACTCTATAGGAATAAAGCTAAAAATAGGAGGAAACCACTAACTAAAAGGAAGCTGTAAGGGGTGCATTAAGTGACAAAAAAAAAGCATATATAGAATCAAAAAGTAAGTAGGTAGCGATGAGGCATTAAATAATTATAGAAACCTAAAAATAAATTATGTAAAAAGCAAATCAAGGTAGCAAATACTGCGGCAGATACTCATTGCCAGAGAAAGTAAAAATAATCCAAAAATATTCAACTACATAAATAGTAAGAAACTGAAAAATCAGTGTTGGCACTCAAAAATAATTACTAATAAAAAAGGGCTAGGTGAAATGGTGGGAGGACAAGGGAAAGTCAAAAGCCCCTTTTCTCTACAGTACTTATACAAGAAAATCCCATGACAGACAACATGATCAGGAATACCATAAAATCTTCATAAAACTTCACCTGCTTAACCCAGTAGGAAGTACAACAGTGTCTGAATATCACTAAAGTTGACAAATACTCGGGCCTGGATGGCATACACCTGAGTACTGCAGGAATTATGTACTGTCATAGACAGACCATTATTTTTAAATCTTCACAGACTCCATAATAACAGGGTATGTACCACAGGACTGCCACATAGCAAGTGTGGTGCCAATATTCAAAAAAAGGGGACAAAATCTGATCAGCTTCTATGAGGAGGCAATCTCCAGCCTGGACCAGGGAAATGCATTGGATGTTGTGTATATGCACTTTTCAAAGACTTCTGATATGATGCCACACAAAAGGTTAGTACATAAAAATGAAAATAATGGGGATAAAGGGAAAATATGTGAAAGTGGGTTAAGAATTGGCTCAGTGATAGTAAACAGAGTGGTTATTAGTGGAACCTACTCAGACTGGGTCACAGTTAACAGTGGGGTACAACAGGGGTCAGTATTGGGCCCTTTTCTTTTTAAGCATTTAATGAACTTGTAGGGGGCACAGACCAGAATTTCAATATTTGCAGATATTACATTTTGTAATCACAACAGAGGATGATAATTTAAATATTACAGAAGGATTTATGTAAACTGGATGCTTGGGCTGAGATCGCAAATGAGGTTTAATGTGGATAAATGTAAGGTTATGCACTTGAGCAGAGGAAATACAATGTATAATTATGTACTACAGTAGATTGTAAAACACTGCATAAAACTGCAACTGAAAGACTTGGGTGGACAAGAAACTCATCTCTAGTGAACAGTGCAAGCCAGGTGCTGCCAAGGTTAATAAAATAATGGACTGCATTAGAAGGTATAGATGCCCACGAGAAGAACATAGTTTAGAGTCACTAGTGCGACCACACTTAGAATATCGTGAACAATTCTAGTCTCTGTTGTATAAAAAAAAAAAAAAAAAAAAAACACATAGCCGAAAAAGAGCGACGAAAGTTAGAGGACTGGGTGACTGCAATACCAGGTCACGTTAAAGTTTGGGTTAGTTTAGAAAAGCAAAGGCTTAGGGGAGATCTTAAGACAATGTATAAATATGAGGGGGCAGTACAAAAATCTTTTTATCCCTAGGTCAGTGATAAGAACAGAGGAAGATCCTCTATATCGGAAAGAAGGTTTAATCAATCACAGACACAGATTCTTTACTGTAAGAGCAGCGAGACTATGAAACTCTGCCACAAGATATTGCAATAGTTGATTCACTACTAAAATTTAAGGCGGACATGGATAACTTTCTTGAAAAATACATACAGGTTATGGAGTAGTAGATTTCTCGATAGACTAGATCCCCAGATTAACGCCCCTATTGCCGCATGTGGAGTCAGGGGGGATTTTTTTCCCCTAATGTGGACCTCAGTGTCTGCCCCATGGGAGTTTTATGCCTTCCTTTGGATTAACATGTTTAGCTATAATGTTGAACTAGATTGACTAGTCTAGGTTCAACGTTAAAATCTATGAGTATCTGGCATCTGATGGACAAGTCTGTTTGGCGAAAGTCAGGAGAGCATGATCTGCGAGTCATTGTGCTAGCTATGGTTTGGTGAAGGAGGGATAATGCTCTGGGCTTGTTTTTCAGCAAGTGTCCTCAGCTCCTTTGTTCCAGTGAGGGAACGCTTCAGTCCACAAGACATTTTGGAGAATGGTTGCTTCCAACTTTGTGAGAGGAGTTTGGCAAGAGCCCTTTTCTGCACCTGTACCCAAGTGCATGAAGCAAGGTCCATAAAGCCATGGGTGGAAAGTTTGGTAAAGAAGAACAGATCCTGGACTTCAAGCCCAAACAACTAGAACAGTTATTGTGAACCCAGACTTTCCTATAACGTCATCAGGATCTGACACCTCAAATACTTTCTGGCTGGAAATTCATGCAGAGACCTCCACAATCTTGTAGAAAAGTCTTCCCAGAAGAATGGAAGCTGTTAATGGCGAAGGGAGGAGCAAGTACACATTAAGGTTTATGGCCGTTGAAAGAGAAATCACAATGGAATAGGTAGGCATCCCGGTACCCTTGTTCATGTACTGTAAAAAATAAAAATCATCCATGTTGGAAGGTCATTGTGAGACATTTCATGAGGATTCAGGAAATACAGCCTGAGGTGGTTCATCTTTAGAGACAATACCTTCAGCAGCTGAAATTTTTCTATCGTCAAACCCATTGACGAGAAATGTAACGTCTTGGAAGCCAATCTGTAACGGTCCTTGCTTGCGTTTGGTTTTGACTCCCTCGGCACCAAGTGCATTCGGAGCTGCAAACCCTAGAGAGACCTCAACCAATCGCAAACGATATAGAATACAAAGAACCAAAATGGTTTAAAAAAAAAAAAAAAAAATTAATATTCAGTCGTTTCCAATTGACTTGTTTTATTTGCATCAGTAATGGTGATACAGTGATCATGTGATTGGCAGATCTCCAACAAAGATCATTATACTTACCAGCTTTAAAATTTTGGTTTTACCGCTGTTTTATTTAAATCTGCATTTTTTTTTCGGGATTACAAACACATACAGTATATGGTCAGCTGATTACATCGAGATGCCAGGTTAAATATCTGTGTATCCGTGAAGTCAAGAATATAAAAAAAAAAAAAAAATTAAAAAAAGTACAGTTCTTTTTTTCCTTGTACAGAAAATAAAGTGTCAAATGTCGGGTTTACAAGCCAAAAAGATTGCCACGTATGGTCCTTTTTCATGAAAAAGATAAAAGAAACAAAAACCTTTATATAAACAGTTTATTTTAATCTAAACAGCAACACAGACAGAACGCCATATAAACACAAAAGGAAGTGATGCAGAAGCAAGAGGCCGACCGGGAACAAAAATAAAAAATAATAATATATATAATCAGAGGCGCTAAGTTGCAAGTGACCGACCTTCGTTTTGGAGAACTAAAAAGGAAAAATTTAGGGGAGGGGAGGGGGTAGAAGTCATGACATTGGTTTATAATACAGCCAGCTAGAGGCTAGATATAGTTCTAAACATGTTTTGTTTTATTTTTTTTTTAAGCATGCCTGCATCTGATAGCAAAAAGAAAAAAAAAAAAAAAAGAAAAAAAAAATTTAAAGTATAGATTACTAGTGGATTTATAGAAGTATAAAAGTTTATAATTTTACAGCAGTTGAAATACTGACATCAATATTAAAATAAAAGCAAGTTTTACATCATAACAATCAAAATACAAAAAGACTGAAGGAAGAGACCCTGTATGAAAAAACGGGGTGGGAGGGGATATTCAGCAAATTTAGAACTCTATACAAGTGGCGAAAAATGGAAAAATGGCACACATACGACCCCCTCCCCTAAGTGACTTATTTGTATTTAGCGTCATTCAATTTTGCAAAAAAATTTGTTTGTTTTTTTTTTCTGTAAACAAGTTCTTGCCAAACCAATCCCTTCCTTTTTTATTTTTATTTTTAATTTTTTTTGTTTTTTTTTCGTATTTATTTTAAGATTCCACATTGCTGAAGCTTATGATGGTGCAAACTTCTTGGCTTGTGCTCTGACTCTCTTTTCGTATTCCACTCTGTTTTGGCTGCAGGAGAAAACACATGAAATGCAGAAAGTGTAAGAACAAGAACCACTCAGATATAAGACAGGAAGAGCTGGATTTGTATTAAAGAGTCCTTTAGCCACAAGATGCTTTTTAAATGGGTCTCTAAGTGTGTTAGGGGAATTAACTCCTATAACAGTGATGGCGAACCTGTGGCATGTGGTGTCACCTCTGTACTGCCACTGTGAATGGAAGGGGTTAGCAGATCAAAGTTGTGTCGCATCAAAGGAAACATTACTCCTCTCTCCAACACAATCTCTCCTAGGCCACAGGCCATTAAGCATAACACCATTGCATAACGTCATCCGGCAGGTGCTGGTGTCATGAAGTCTTGTTGCTGCACAGAACCAACAAGAGATAAGGCGACCTGCAGCAAGAATAGGAAGGAGACTGTTTTTTTTATCCTACCCATTAATAGCAACCAGGATGGGGACCATTACTCCAAAAGAGAACATCAGAATGGGGACAATTACACCAAGGAGAGGATCCGGATGGAGATCATTCATTACTCCAAAAGAAAAGGATCAGGATGGAGGCTAATATTCCAAAGGAGAGGGCGAGGATGGGGACCATTACTCCAAAGGAGACATCTAATATTCTGCGCATTTTCCCCATACACCTGCTGTGTCGACAAAGGGCAGTGCGAGAGGCTCTGTCAGTGTGTGATAAGCATGCATGAGCTTGATGCCCTCCTGCTGAAGAGAAGACTACAAAGTTAAGTTTGAAAATCAATTAATTGTTAAATAAAAATATAGAATTGATCAGCTGGGTTTTGGGCCTGCAAGCGCAGATATTCAGGTTAAAATTGCTTTGTTGACACTTCGCGATAAGCAATTCGGGTTTGGGTTGCAGTTTGGGTACCCGGTCTTAAAAGGTTCGCCATCACTGTGATATAAAAAACATTCTAGCCGATTGCTGCAGTCTCAGCCACGAAGCACCTGTGGCTCAAGAATACTGTGCCTGGCGATTGTCAGCAGCGACGGTGCTGTAGTTGTGACGTCACCGTAGCAGACAAGCTGGGGGGCAGAGGCAGCACTAGTGTGACAAGGGGCAAATAATGTCAGGGGGTCTTGTAAAAACAGACCTTATACACATACAGGGTGATAAAAGATTCATTGGGTTTCAAAGAGGTATATTTCAAAAAGTATTGCATACACAATAGTGAATAGCAGCTAATGAACAACCCCCATCCCCCCCCCCCCCCAAGTTTTGCAAGCAATTTTGAAAAATTCTGTGTCCTCCTTTTGTCACATACAAGTGGTGATCCAGTTTGACCAAAACACACTGCAGTAGACCCCCGTCAAAGGTGATTAGAGCAGCAGTAATGTGGTTCTGAAGCTCATCCAGTGTTGAAAGACAAAGGATGGTACGTATACAATGGCATTGATGTACCCCCAAAAGGAAGACATCACACACTGTCAGATCGGGAGACCTGTGGGCCATCTGGAGAGTGCAGAGTCAACAGCAGCACAGCACCCAATCCATAGGTTTAGGAGTTCCCCGTTGAGATAGTGACGCACCTCTGAATGCCAGTGGGATGGAGCGCTGTAGTTTCTGTAGTAAACTTTCAACCGGAACATATTGATGAACCAGTCAATCTTTAATGTGATTGGGGGGGGGGGGGGTTTGGAAGGACATGCACCTTGGTTTTCAAGATCGAACAGAGAACATTTACTTTCAGAAAATCCCTTTCGATGTCTACTGTGGTGTTGGGATTTTCCATTCCCCATATTCGGACATGTGACAAATCACCTTCCTGCTTTAGTGGAAGGTTGCATCATCACTGATCACTAGCCAGGAAGCAAATGTGCCATCTTGCATTGCTGCCCACATGCCATGGTCGCCTGGCAGTAAATGTTGCAGTAGTTGTATGTGATATGGGTTCTGGTGCAGTCGCAGAATCTTCCAGTCAGCTGAAAAATGCCATGAATGTGTTGATTTCTATAGGTTACGTTCAAAGGTTTCAAACCCTCTCTGCTGCTTCACCTGTAACATTTCATCGTCCAGGGCCTTTACATTTACACAAGCATCTTGCATCCCAAAATTGTGGATCTCCTGCAGAATGCTCTGGGACCGGGGGATGGGGGGTGGGTTTACTTTCATGCTGCTTGGTAGCCATTGATATACACTTCTCAATCAAAAACACAAAACGCTTTCCCTCTTGTGGTCGTGATTTTGGTATCTGATACCACTCTGCCACCTGGAGAGTCACAAGCTAGTCTGCACAAGCAAGCTACAAACTCAGAGATGTGACCTTTTGACAGTTATTACTAATGGGTGAAATTTATAGTCTGAAAAAATAAAATATAGCTTTGCAGTAATATGAGTGCAAAACCCAGTGAATCTTTTATAATCACCGTATGTATATTATACATCTCGGCATATCCAAGTTGGATCCAATTGCCCGATCACACTCGGGCACGCAAGTCATTAATTATGTGGAAATCGAATGACATCAAAGCGCAGTCCGATTTTTATGGGCAAACAGAAAGGAGACATTTTTCTCCAGCTTCTCCTCAACCAAGAAAGTCAGATGACTCTGAAAACAGTGTGATTAGCATAATCTGCCCGATTCTCAGGGATGAGAGAATATATGCTGCGGTGACCCCAGCCCAAGTGTGATAGATGACCATGATACATCTTTAGTTTTGGTGAAAACACTATAAATAACACACCCCAACCTCCCGCAGGAAATACTGACCAGTAAATTGTGTATGCCTCTGCTTGAGCTGGATCTTGTATATTTGGTTCATTTAGAAGTTCTTGTATTCCTAACAAGATCTGTGAACAGACGGGAACGTGTAAGTGTCCGCAGAGCGTTCAGCTCCTCTCCCTGCAGCAGAGCCGAACCTACCTGTTTAATTGTGATTGCTGGCCTCCAATCCTTATCTTCTTCTAAGATAGACAGACACACTGTGCCTGAAGGATAGACGTTTGGGTGGAATAACGGAGGCTCAAATTTACCTGTAGGATGACAAAGAATTAGCAGCAGAATCTTAATGGAGACACCAGAGTGCTGTCAGCGCTTTACAGATCCAAACTTTCCCATATATGATTGCTCGGCTGACACTGCCCTCAATGAAAAGGAGAATAATGAGAATAAGTCGCTGTCAGACACCTCTTCTGATATGGAACAACCATAAGATTGGTAGTGAAAAGCAATCAACACACACCAATCTTGTCATCTTCAGGCTTCATGTGGAGTGGCTTTTCTGCACTACCACTACTCTGCGTAGTTGTGTGTTATGTTGATTACTAAATCCGTTAACAGCTCATGATAAAGAACATTTTGAAGACATCTCCCCTGTAAATGGAAGAGGGCCTCTTGATCACAGCCATCACATCTGGCCATACACACAGGCCTACAGGCTACATATTGAAACTAATGCCTCAGTCCGCATATCCCCAAGGAAAACAAAAAGAAGAAACTTTCTGCACTGAGCTTGGGACTGTAGCAGGACATATTTCTCTGAATATCACCATAGGGCTCCATACAGGAGCATGAGCTAAAGACACAAGTGAGTACTTACATTTTGGAGGCGAGGAGGGATAATCATCCTTAAAAAGCATTCGTAGTTTAAATAATCCTCCTTCCCATGGGGTCTGCAGAGAAGACAGATGAGAAATAGTGAAGTTACCTGCACTTAGCAAGAAGCTCACATGCACATTTGCCTTTAGATGATGCCACATCATTTAAAGGAATTTTCCCATGAGCAAAGTGGATTTTAATCAACAGACCTTGGAATAATAAAAAATGTCCACACTGTGTAATGGATGAGTCTGACTGACTGTACAGGGACATGGTCTGATCATACCACATCTCCTGTGCTGAGAAAATCTTGTATACGCCCTGGACCATAAGACGCACCCAGATTTTAGACGAGGAAAAAAAAAAAAAAAAAATGAAAAAGAGATTAAAGCGAACCTGTCACCCCCTCCAGGCATCTAAAAATAACACAGCCACCTTCTGCAGCACTAAGGCTGCAGTCTGACAAGGTGTCTATAGCATTTATGCTCCCTTGATTCACTGAAATAAAGACTTTTATAAGATCTGTTTCAAACCTGATCCAAGACCGGGAGGCGGGTTTTCAAGTGTCTGTCTCCCTCCTCTGTGGTGTCAGTCATCCCTCTCTGCTCTCTGTGCACCTCCTACAGAGCCACCTCCCTGCACTACAGAGCTTAGTCAGCTCTGCTACAACATAAAGCTGCTGTTATAACAGACCCCACAGTAGTAAATCTAGCAGGAGGACGAGCAGACAAAGCACTGCCTGCTACGTAGCAGCACTTGAGCTGAGCAGTTTTCACTTTCAGTTTCTTGTACCCAGCAGCATTGCTCCTCAGCCCCTGATCTAAAGCACAAACTCAACTCTGCTGCACTGCTGACAGCTCAGCTCAAGGGCTTTGTCTGTTCAGGATCCTCCTGCTAGATTTACTTCTGTGGGGTCTCTTATACCAGCAGCTGTATGTTGTAGCAGAGCTAATGCAGGGAGATGGCCCTGGAGGCGGCACACAGAGAGCAGAGAGGGATGACTGACACCACAGAGGAGGGAGATAGACACTTGAAAACCCGCCTCCCGGTCTTGGATCAGGTTTGAAACAGATTTTATATAAGTCTTTATTTCAGTGAATCAAGGGAGCATAAATGCTATAGACACCTTGTCAGAATGCAGCCTTAGTGCTGCAGAAGGTGGCTATGTTATCTTTAGATGCCTGGAGGGGGTGACAGGTTCACTTTAAGCAAAAAATATGGTTATAATGCACTGTTATTGGGGGACTTTGGAGAAATATGCTGCTGACAATTATGGGGGTAATGTCCCTATTCTGGGCCCCTTGCAAGTAATATATAGCCCCACCAGCCTGGTATATAATCGCCATCCCGGATATTCTGGATATGGTTCCCATCCTGAGATACAGCTCCCCACCATCCAGGATCATTACCCCCCACACTGTATATGACCCCCATGCTGCCGCACACAAGATGATAAACAATTTAAAACGGCACATCAGAGTGACATCACTGCGCGCCCTGATCACATGACCGGCTGCCCCAGACCGCAAATGCTGGCAGCAGGGAGAGTCAGAGGCAAGTTTTACATTGTTTGTCATCTTCTTGTGTGCGGCAGCATGGGGGAAGGGGCATCCAGCGATGGGGAGGTGTACACTTCACTTAATTTAATTTAATTTAATATGCAGGGTGAGAGGCGGCTGTACAGAAGCCTGGAGTGGGTGAGAACGGAGGGGGCCACCACTGCCCACTCGCACAACCGCACTGCCGCGCATCCACATATTCTAGAATACCAGATATATTGCCCGTTCAAAATCTAAAAATCAAGTCAGATCTGTTAACTGTTAAAAAAAAAGGAAAGGAAAAAAAAGGATTTTTGTGTACTCCAAAATCTCAGCCATCATTGGGGGACACAGGATGCCACGGGTGTATGCTTGCTGCCACTAGGAGGCAACACTATGTTAACCTTCCTACCGGTATTCCCGAGTGTAACTCGGGGTTAACTTTAGCTGACAGAAGCGGTAACCCCGAGTCACACTCGGGTTTACCTGCAGGACATTTTGCAGATCCTGCATGAGGAGCTGGGGAAGGGGCGGTGATAGGTGCCATTCTGCCCCTGCAGCTTTAGATGGGGACCGGAAGGGGGTTTAGGATGGGGGCGTGGTGGTGCTGTGAGCTTTCAACTCCGCCGCCCCGTGCCCCCGAGAATGAGGAGTGGAGGGAGGACGGGGCAGGAAGTGAGGAAGCCTCACTTCCTGCAGCTATGCCCGCCCCTACTCATCTGCGCAGACCGCGGCGGGAGTCACTGACAGGTACCGCCGGCACAACGAAACCCTAAGCCCCCTCGCAGCCCTGCATGAGGACCGGGGGGGCTGCGGTCAGCATTCAGCCCCGCCGCCCCTGCAGCCTCAGATGATCAGATGCAGCTGTGGAGGGGGTTTTGTGCTGGCAGCTGGGGGGCAAGCTATCCCCTATGAGTGCTATCAGCTGTGGATCGAGGGGGGGGGGGGGGTGCTATTTGCTGGAGCTGTAGAGGGGATGGGGGGGGGGGGGGGGGAGAATGCTGCCACCTGCAGCTGTGGGGTGGTAGTGGGTACCATCAGGGCTCTGGGTGCTATCAGCAGTAGCTGTAGAGCGGGGAAGGGGGGAAGGGGGGGGTTTGCTAGCAGCTATAGCTGAGGACCCCGATGTTCTGGCCCAAAAGAGGATATAAAATAAGGGCAGGTGCTGTGTCCCCCAATGACGCTCAGAGAAAGATTTTACGGGGAGTACACAAAAATACTCTTTTCTCCATCGCCTCATTGGGGGACACAGGATACCATGGGACGTCCCAAAGCAGTCCCCAAGGGTGGGAAGAAAAAGCTTTGAGAGTAAGAACAGGGGCCAGTCTTCGGAAATGAAGTGGTTACTAAAAGCTGTAAATTAAGTATAACTTGGGTCCATATTATAAAAGGGAAGAATAAGGCACGTGTGACCCAGTAAAAACCTCTAGATAATCCTAGCTAGGACTGATCCTACCAGTATAATCAGCGTCTGGAGTTGATAAAGATCTAAAAGTCAGTCTCTTGCTGTGATCAGAGGGAGATCCCCTCTTAAGTACAAACAGCATATGGAACCAAGGAAAACAAAGGTACTACCCAATTGTAGGTCCTCCATTTAAGTTCGTCGAGGTTCAAACACCAGAGAACAGAACTGGTAGACGGAGAAGTCAGCTCCACAAGTCTAAAGGCCTAGTCTCACATAACGACGCATCAGCGATCCTGATAACGAAGTGCAGAGATCGCTTGTGCGTCGTTTACACATCGCTGTTAAGATGTCAAACAGGCATCTCACCAGCGATGTGAAAAACGACGCACTAGCGATCCAGAATTATACCGAGGTCATTGTGAATTTTCTCTCCATAGCGTAGCATTGAGATCATTGCTCATTATCTGTCAAACAACGACGTGGCGTTCCCAGCGGGAGCACAACGACGCAGGAATGACCCAGAGCAGTGTGTAACGATCAACGATCTCACAGCAGGGGCCAGATCGTTGGTGCGTGTCACACAGAACGACATCACTATTGGGATCGCTGTTGCATCACGAAATCCGTGACTCAACAGCAATCTCGTTAGCAATGTTGTTCTGTGTGTCAGGGCCTTAAAGCCATACGTTCTGTGGAAAATAAGAAAGGGCAGGGCGCTCATGATGCCCTGAACAGTGGGAATTTTGGAAAAAGCTACAAGAACGCTGGGGAAGACCATGGATCCCGCCTGAGTGGGTTAGCCAGAAACCTGCAGACAGACAGATCCTTCTAGATCAAGTGGGTCTGTAGTGCCAAGAAAACTCTTTCAGACAGACTGAGACAGAGTGCAGTTCGCCATGCCTTCGAAGTCGCAAGAGGGAACTGGTAGGTGGCTACTCCCGTTAACTCTGTAAGGGAGGGAGACAATTACAGTGTTACAGCAGAGAAAAACCGAAGGTTAAAAGCTACTTTTGATCGAAGGAAAACTGGGAAATTTCAGGAACACAAGATGAACCTTTTGAAGCCTGAAAAGAATAGTAAGCATAGAATTGACAAGGCTTTTGCGAAAAAAAGATAGACAACCTTGCGTAGGACCACGCTATTTTTGGTGTACGCTATACGCTAGACTTCCTGTATGTGCTGCTGCGGTGAGCGCAAGTGTAGAGGTAAGAGAAATATACCTCCTTGCATGGACCATTCGTAGGAAGGCCAGGGAACACGCAAAGAAAAAGGCGGCAATGTGAAAATCTGCAGCGTGACAGACTATCCCAAGGGAGAGTGGCCAAGGGGTGCTGAAGAGTCATAACACAGATGAGAAACCTAACCGAGACCCTGCTCCTGTGAGGATTCCCTGTGTACGGAGAATCTAGAATCTCAGATGAAAAAGACTGTTGCTGCCCACTGAAAAAAAATGCCCATTATCAAGGCTAAGCTCATGAACGTTGAGAGTGTGACCCCCAGCAGGGGCGCTGCGTGGAGCATACTTGCAAATGGGTACCTGAGGCGAAACCGGATGGTAGATCATGACCTAGAGGGGAGATGCAGTACTCTGTCGGAGAGCTTGACAGCATTCCAACAGAGGAGCTATAGTACTGGGAATGTAGTCGGCAAAAAGCTGGCGTACTTGGTTGCCGTCGGTCTGGACTGCAGTCTGGGGGAGTACATATACTTTCCCATCTCCTGTAAAGAGGGTAGCGAGTGTAGCTTCTTTTGGTAGAGGACCACAAAGAGGTACTTCCATAGACAGATATACACTCCCTGACAGAAGTTATGTCGCTTATCCATGAGATGTAAATAAAAGCTTATAACCGGACATTAAATTCATCCATTGGTTGTGTAAATTACTCTTGAAAGCTGAAACCCTCCGAAATTTGGTTTAGGTTAAGAAAATACATTGGCATCAATACTGAAATATTGATCATTTAATTAATAATTGCTAATCACACTGGAGCAAGTCAAATAAGGGTGCCTTCACACTGCGGTCAGGTCTGGTCCAGGGCTGTCAGGGTGAACCTGATAGCCCAGACGGATCAGCACACAGAACCAGAGGCTATTATTGTGACCCGCTGTCACAAGTTGTATTGTAGAGTATTTTTATTATTGATCAACAACTATATTCTCAATCAACCCAAAAGACTCAAATATCAAAGCGTAATATTTTCGGAAGTTGGAGAGTTTTTTTTTTTTTTTTTTTAGATTTGGCTATCTTAGGGTACCTTTACACGCCGCAACTTTTTGCGGCAATAAGAGGCAATCTAACGTGTGCATGCACATTTTTGATGGTTGCCTCAGATCGCCGAAGGCGCTTTTACATGCTGCAATTTCGCCCTCAACCTAAGGTGACATGTCGCCCCGGAAGTTGCCACACCAACAGCGGGAAACATCCGGTAGACTCTCGTCGCCGCTTCACACGCCGCATTTCCCAAAAGGAATGTGGGTGTACATGTTCAGTGCGGCAAAAACATAGGCATGCCAAATTGTTTTACACCGCGCCCCAAACACACTCATTGGACAATGCAATAGCACTGGAAGGCTGGCTAATACATGACGCCATTGTGCGGTGGTGAATGGACAGCTGTTCAAATACGGCGCGGTATCAAGTGCCAGCCAATGGAAACAGTAGCCACCACCAATCATCGCTGACGGGGCGCGGTCTCCAGCACGCTGTGGCATGCCTCCGGAAAATCAATAAGCGACACAGATTTCATTTCTATCGCCCATTCACACTCCAAAAGCCGGGAATCTCGCCTTCATGATTGCCTCTGATTTTGGAACAGTGCTCTGAAATCGGAACCAGGCGCAACCTTTATAGCCGCCAAATTCCCCGTCGCAATTGCGAGGCAATTTCACGGCGATTGTGTCGGGGCAACAGATTGACGGTCAGATTCCTCGCCGCGGTTGCGGCGTGTAAAAGTACCTTTAGGAGGATATCTGTTTGTGCAGGTAACTATTACTGTGCAGAATTATTAGGCAACTTAAACAAGCGAGATGGGAATATGTTTTTTTATTATTTTCAGCAGGTAAACCAATTTAACTGCACAAAATTTAGAAACAAATATTTGACATGCAAAAACAAAACCCCAAAAAATTAGTGACCAACATAGTCACCTTTCTTGATGACACTCAACAGCCTTCCATCCATAGATTGTCAGTTTGCTTGATCTGTTTATGATCAACATTGCGTGCAGCAGCCACCACAGCCTCCCAGACACTGTTCCGAGAGGTGTACTGTTTTCCCTCCCTCTAGATCTCACATTTAGGATGGACCACAGGTTCTCTATGGGGCTCAGATCAGGTAACAAGGGGGGCCCCATGTCATTTTTTCTTCTTTTAGACCTTTACTGGCCAGCCACGCTGTGTAGTTGGATGCATGTGATGGAGCATTGTCCTCCATGAAAATCATGTTTTTCTTGAATGATACCGACTTCTTCCTGTACCACTGCTTGAAGAAGTTGTCTTCCAGAAACTGGCAGTAGGTCCGGGAGTTGAGCTTCACTCCATCCTCAACCCGAAAAGGTCCCACAAGTTCATCTTTGATGATACCAGCCCAAACCAGTACCCCACCTCCACCTTGCTGGCGTCTGAGTCGGAGTGGAGCTCTCTGCCCTTTACTGATCCAGCATCTGATCCATCCATCTGGCCCATCAAGAGTCACTCATTTCATCAGTCCATAAAACCTTTGAAAAATAAGTCTTAAGATATTTCTTGGCCCAGTCTTGACGTTTTACCTTATGTTTCTTGTTCTAAGGTGGTCGTTTTTCAGCCTCTCTTACCTTGGCCATGTCCCCGAGTATAGCACACTTTGTGCTTTTTGATACTCCAGTAACTTTGCAGCTCTGAAATATGGCAAAACTGGTGGCAAATGGCATCTTGGCAGCTTCACGCTTGATTTTCCTCAATTCATGGGCAGTCATTTTGCGCCTTTTTTGCCCAACACACTTCTTGCGACCCCGTTGGCCATTTGCCATGAAATGCTTGATTGTTCAGTGATCACGCTTCAAAAGTTTGGCAATTTCAAGACTGCTTCATCCTCTGCAAGACATCTCACAATTTTGGACTTTTCAGAGCCCATCAAATCTCTCTTCTGACCCCATTTTGCCAAAGGAAAGGCATTTGCCTAATAATTAAGCACACCTTATATAGGGTGTGTTTATGCCATTACACCACATCCCTCCTCATTACAGAGATGCACATCACCTGATTTACTTAACCAGTAGTTGCTCTCAAGCCTATACAGCTTGGAGTAGGACAACATGTATAAAAGTATCATGGGATCAAAATACTAATTTGCCTAATTCTGCACAGTGTATTTCAACATTGATGCCAATTTATTTTCTTAACCTAAACCACATTTCGGAGGGTTTAGCTTTCAAAAGAGTAATTTATACAACCAATGGATGAATTTAACGTCGGTTATAAGCTTTTATTTACATAACATGGATAAGCGACATAATGGCTGGCAGCGAACAAACAGTCTAGACCAAGGAATTCGAGGCCTAGTATGAGGAGTGGCTAGAGAATCAATACTGTAGCCACCGTAGGGAAACATAACTAGGGTGTCCAATTCCCAAAGAAAAAGGACAGGACATGGGTCCTGGTACCTATAGAATCAAGTGTCTTAAAGGGAACCAACAACCCCAAATGACCCCCCCGGACTGTTAATATGGGTCCCTACACCCAGCGCACACATTTGGGGCAATCGTTTTTGCTAAAAAAAAAAAAAAAAAAAATCTGTTTAGTAGAAGCTAAGATATAGCTTTATAAAGTTTAATAAATCCTGCCAACTGGGCGTTACCTAGCTTGTCCTGCTGCCGGGTGGATCTGCCCGTCAGCCTCCTCCCCCCCCTCCCTTCAGTAAAGCCCTGCCCTTTCAGCCTCGACACAGGCTGGTGCACGGAGTCTCATGGCCGTGCACACGTCATCAGCCCAAGCCAGGGTCACAAGCACACGCTCTGTGACTTCCTGGCTGTGCAGCTGTGACTCATTCTGCCGGGTGATCACGTTACATTCCAGGCTCAGCTGTGGATGAGAGCAGGAGGCTGCAGCGATTCACAGCAAGGTTTCAAACCTTTAGAAAGACTAATCCTTGCATATGACAAATATATGTGTAAAGACTCCCTTCCCATAGACCTGCAAAAGGAATGTTTGGAGGAGTGTCCCAGTATTAGCTCATATAGAATCACTGGCCATACGCATAAGCAATATGAGCTTATACTCTAAATCAGCCTTACATATACAAATACATTTATATATACACACAATACAGGTATATACAATAAATACAGGTGGCTAAGTGGGTAGCAGACTATAGAGGGGGCTCCGTGTTTAGCAGGGTATACAGGTGGCTCAGTGGGAAGCAGAGTATACACATGCAGCTCTGTGGATAGGAGATTATACATGTGGCTCAGTAGGTGGCATAGTATATACATGCTGCTCTGTGGATAGCAGAGTATACAGGTGGCTCCGTGGGTACGGCTGTATACTGCCGGCTGCTTGTGTAGCCAAATGTATGAAGGCTTCTCTGTGTGTAGCAGAGTATAAAGCCAGCTCAGTGGGTAGCATAGTATTTCAAGGCAGCTATGTGGGTAGCAGTAGAATACAGACGGGTGACTGTGTTGCTGCTGATAAAATACACATTGGTGACAGTGCTGCTGATACAATACTAGCCTGCAGTGGATACTTACATTCGGTACAATCGCTGCAGCCTCCTGCTCTCATCCACAGCTGAGCCTGGAATGTAACGTGATCACCCGACAGAATGAGTCACAGCTGCACAGCCAGGAAGTCAGAGCGTGTGCTCGTGACCCTGGCTGTAGCTGATGACGTGTGCACGGCCATGAGACTCCGTGCACCAGCCTGTGACGAGGCTGAAAGGGCAGGGCTTGACAGAAGGGAGGGGGAAGAAGAGGCTGACGGGCAGATGAACTCGGCAGCAGGAGAAGCTAGGTAACGCCCAGTCGGCAGGATTTATTAAACTTTATAAAGCAATATCTTAGCTTCTACTAAACAGTTTTTTTTTTTTTTTAGCAAAAACGATTGCCCCAAATGTGTGTGCTGGGTGTAGGGACACATATTAACAGTCCCAATCATTTGGGGTGGTTGGTTCAGTTTAAGTAGTAGCCGGGGCTGGAGATGACAGTTTGGCTACATGGTAATACAGTTGTGGCCAAAAGTATTGACATCCCTGCAATTCTGTCAGATAATACTCAGTTTCTTCCTGAAAATGCTTGCAGTCACAAATTCTTTGGTATTATGATCTTCATTTAATTTGTCATCTTCAATGAAAAAACACAAAAGAGGATGAAGCAAAAAGCAAAACATTGATCATTTCACACAAAACTCAAAAAATGGGCCAGACAAAAGTATTGGCACCCTCAGCCTAAAGGTGGGGTCACACGCGGCGATCTGGCCTGCGATGTCGGAAGCGATGTGCAGGTGCCCGCTCGCTTCCGACATCGCAGGCCAGCTGTCACACGGCACGACGGTGCCGGTGACGCGGCGGCGATGTGGGCGGAGCCATCGCTCGCTGGGCTGGGCTCAGCCCAGCGAGCGATCCTTAACAACACTGCGATATAGGCTGGATCGCGCCGCCAGCAGTGTCAGACGGCGCGATCCAGCCTAATCGCTGGTCACAGGTTGCCAGGTTTATGAACATGTTCATAAACCTGTCAACCTGCGACTAGCGATAATTTGCAGTTGCGTCGCGCTGTCACACAGCGCGACGCACTTGCAATATCGCCCGCGACATCGCTGTGACGTCACTTTTCGGCGATGTCGCGGGCAACATCGCCGCGTGTGACCCCACCTTAATACTTGGTTGCACAACCTTTAGCCACAATAACTGCGATCAATCGATTCAGGTAACCATTCATGAGTTTCTTACAAAGCTCTGCTGGAATTTTAGACCATTCTTCTTTGGCAAACTGCTCCAGGTCCCTGATATTTGATGGACGCCTTCTCCAAACTGCCATTTTTAGATCTCTCCACAGGTGTTCTATGGGATTCAGGTCTGGACTTATTGCTGGCCACCTTAGAAGTCTCCAGTGCTTTCTCTCAAACCATTTTCTAGTGCTTTTTGAAGTGTGTTTTGGGTCATTGTCCTGCTGGAAGACCCATGACCTCTGAGGGAGACCCAGCTTTCTCACACTGGGCCCTACATTATGCTGCCAAATTTGTTGGTAGTCTTCAGACTTCATAAAGCCATGCACACGGTCAAGCAGTCCAGTGCCAGAGGCAGCAAAGCAACCCCAAAACATCAGGGAACCTCCACCATGTTTGACTGTAGGGACTGTGTTCTTTTCTTTGAATGTCTCTTTTTATCCTGTAAACTCTATGTTGATGCCTTTGCCCAAAAATAGAATTATTCTTACCGTTAATTCGGTTTCTAGGAACCTTCCACGACAGCATAGGAGGTAGCCTCGCCACGCCCTAATTGGGACAGGAAGCAGAAGAGGTTAAAAGGACCCTCCCACCTCCCACTAGCCAGTGTCTTACAAAGAACCATAGCCTGAGAGCAATAATAACAGTAATACATTCCAGGAAAAAATCGAGGAACATAGGGAGGGAAATAAGTGCTGTCGTGGAAGGTTCCTAGAAACCGAATTAACGGTAAGAATAATTCTATTTTCTCTAGTCACCTTCCACGACAGCATAGGAGGGATACCAACGAACTAATACTTAGGGTGGGACTACAGCCTGCAGGACTATCCTGCCAAAAGCCAAAGCCCCAGGGGAAGCCAGGGCCAGACAGTAAAACTTCGGGAAGCATGCAATGAACCCCAGGAAGCAGCCTAGCAAACTGCTCCGGAGAAGCCCCAGCCCCTTTCCTCCCAGGAGACAGAGGGAAAACTGGAGAAACGAGCAGGAACATATGGGAAAGGAAGGAGTCCGGAAAGACATTCCGAAACCAGGGGGCGAAAGAACGTAGAGCCATTGCCTCGCCCGTATGACGACCAAAAGGCCGGCCAACATATAGAGCCACACGTCAGGACGCCCACACTCCAGAGCACTGCACCATGGACAGAAAAATAAAGAAAGTTCACCACCAACGAAGTCCGCGGAAGTTGACAAAGGGAAGGAAGAAACATCCACTGGGAGCGAAAGAATGCCAAGAAGACCTCGGGAAGAAACGAAGGGTCCAGGTGAAGGACAAAGCAGTCATCCAGGACAGACAGCGACGGGTCCTGGCCAGAGAAAGCCTGAAGCCCCCCAACACATAGGCCAGAAGCAACCGCCAGCAGAAACGCCAACCCGGTCGACAACAATGGATATCACAGGAGGACAGAAGTCCAAAGGAAGGGCGAAAAAGCCCAGTCAGGCCAACAATGAGGACCCCGCCAAATCCGTGGCAAACCTAGAACCAAACCCCGAACCCGGCATGTGCCGGATCAAAGACGCCGGCCCTGACCACATTTAGGAGAAAAAAACCACTTCACACCCGCATGAGAAAGTGCCGAAGTGACCGGAATGCGGAATGTCCGCAAGGAGGCCACCAACTCGGCCGACAGGCCCAGAGGCCTCAGCCCTGGCCCTCAGAAACCCTGCAGCTAAGTCGAGCTGCCGAGCATCCGAAAGGAACAGAAGACCACGAGATAGCAAGCAGAGGTCCGAATGCAAAAGGACTGGTCCACTGACCTAGAGCGCCATGAGCAGGATGAACCAATACCACCTCGCCCATAGAGGGGCCCTCAGAACAGAGAGGACTCCTTACCAGACCCTCCCCAGGAATCTCACGAGAAGGGAGAAGGGGGACAGGAAGCCAGAAGCAATAAGAAAAAACCTCAGTCTGGGAGAAAGAGGTCCATCCCCCACCAGGCCTCAACTCGAGGTGCAGGGAGACATAGGCTGCTACAGTATGAATCGCCCGGGAAGCAAAAAGGACGAGCTCCGGGCATCCCAACTGGCGACCAGGGAGCAGAACACCGCTTGGACCAGCTCCCCCTTCCCGGGAGGACCTCCCGGAGGCTGAAAACCCAGCCTGAAGGGGCAGGGATCCTATCAGGCGGACTACAGAAGGAAGAGGAGGAATGCGGTCGGAGAACGAATACAAACAGCATCGCCCAATGGCAAGTGGCCCACAGTTGCCAGGGAACGGGGCCCGCTAGGGGGAGAGCCTGTAGCCAGCAATTGTCATCCATAGATTATGACTCGGATGATAATACAGCTTAGGAACTGAACCCACAGCCACAGCTGGGGGAATGGGGCACGGGGCAGGAGATTCACTGCTCCATGGGTGCTGCCACTGCAGCCACTCGCTAGAATGGCCCATCCCCGGAAAGGAACACGAACAGCAAAAACAGGACCTCAAGTACCACTCTCAGTTCCCAGCGAATAGAGGACCGCGAATGAAGATGAGACCCCAGACTCCTTGGAGAGGGCGACCCCTCCCCCCCCCCACCTAGGTTGGCATCCAGAGGAAAAGCCACCAGGGGAGTCAAAACCCAGGCCACCCCTAAAAGCAGGCCGTTGGATTCAACTACCAGAGGAGGGATGAGGAGGCATCCCCGGGAGACGAACCCGGGGATTCAGAGGATGGCAGACTGCCCCAACAGGACAAGACATGGTCCAGATGAACCTGAGTGAGCCTGAGCCCACCTGACAGGCAGGATGGAGAACGTCAATGATCCCAGAGCCGACCGTCGCCTGAAAGGAGGGAGACGCCCGACTGCGCAGAAGCGCAGCAGAGATTCCACCACCCTGCACCCGAAGGACAGAGGAGAAGGAGCAAGAAGAAGGAAACAGCCCAGACATAGCACCCAGACAGAGGCTGCAATCCAATAGGAAAGCAACGACCTCCGCCATAATGATCGAGAAACCCCGGAGCCGAGGAGAACCCCCATGAAAAGAAAGCGGAGGACTGTACCTCTGTACAGGATTGTGAACCTGGAGGAGCATCTGGGGGTGAGGGAGAATGGGCACCCGCAGTATGCGTCAGTCCAGTAGAGTGGAGCCATCTGGTGGCGTAGCCCTGCCCCCATGAAGGGGGAGGCGTTGGAAGCAGACGATGACACAAGCCCCTCCAGAGGGCTAGTTCGACCAAGAAGAGTCGGGAAAGCCCCCAACCCCTCCTCACAGCCTGGACAGACGAGAAGACCGTCGGGCGAAGGAGATCCTGAACTCCGGAGTACAAAAGAACCTAAGTAACCTGAGAGGGCAGGGTAGGAACCCGGAGAGCAGGCGGAGGAGGCAACTCGAACACGATGAGGAGGTCTTCGGAAAGACCCTCAGAACCCCCGGCAAGCGGCGAAGTCAGCCACTGGGGAGAACACCACAAAGCATTTACTGATCTCAGGGAGACCAGTCCAAGAACCCACTGCGGCCAGCAGGCGAAAATGCCCAACACAGAGAATTCCGAGGCGTAATGCCTCCTGGGAAATATGAATATATCACTAGAGCCCGTGGTGCCTCGGGTAGGAGGCTCAAACACAGGACCGGGAAAGAAAGGCTGAGTTCGCCCCGTTACCCCTTCCCCCACCGAGCCACTGAGAGGCAGAGTACAGCAGCTGCAGCGGACAAGGCACGAGGACTAGTCCAAGGCCTACAAGGGAACTCCCCCGCCCAGGAACCCCTGGCTAGGAGGTCCGAGGTACCGAGTGCCAAAAGGGACCACCAACTAGTAGGCCGCACCGGAAGAGCCCTGCGCTCAAGTTGCCTGGTCCATAAAGGCAACAAGGCCAGGTCCAAACACCAAGAACCCAATGAAGGGTAGAGAGCAGAGTCTCATTAAGGCACTCCTCAAAGTCAGCCCCAAAATCCGTCAGGTGGAGACAGATAGACAGAGATACAGGGTGTCAGACGGACCCAGGCATCTGCAAGACCCCAGGAAGCTCACCGGAGAAAGGGAAGGAAGACAAGTAGCTTCCACCTTAGGGAGCCCAGTTGACCATCGTCCACAGACAAAGGCAGAAGGCCTACAACCATGCAGCCCATCTGGCCCAGGTGGGAGGCAGCCTCAAAGGGGAGCGCAGTCTTGTTAGCTACATGCCGACCTGCACCCCCCCCGGGGACCCCGTGAATCAGAGATGCCACAAGAGAAACCAACTACTGGGATCACCCCCTGAAGGAATTCTGAGGAAAGCTGCAATCCTGAACGATGGTAGAATGGACTGGAAAGCGGACTGGGCTGGCAGCTCCAAAGCCGCCAATATCCCCAGATGGTAGAACTTTCCCATAGAGCTCTGACCGGCCCTAGCCCAAGTTCCTCCAAGTAGAAGAGGAACCTACTCAGTTCAGTGGCACTGGAAGATGGAGCGACAGCAGCCCAAACCTGACCTTCCCTCTCCCAGGAGCATCCCCAAAAGGAGCTGCCAGAGAAAATGAGGAAAGGGAAGCCTGAATCTCCAGGAAAACCTGGGATCTCATGCCATACACTAGGCTAGGGTGTGAAGCCCAACCAGGACAACAGGCATTAACGGCCCTCCCAGAGGGGGTCTGATGCCAGACTCGTCCCCTGAACCAAAGCACAGTTAAGGGGACCAACAATAACAACTGCCCATAGGCAGAAGAGAGGACCCCCCCCCACACACTCCATCAGACATACACTGTGGCAGGGGAAACACTGGCACTGCAGCTGCAGGAGAAGACTCAGTAGCACACATAGGAACAATACCTTACCGTGGCTCAGACGTCTTCAGGGCAGCCTTCCTAAAGAAAGGCCTGCCCCCCAGTGTCTGTAACGAGTTCCCCGCTTCCCGCATCGGGTCCTGGCCAGGCCACCTGCAGTGGTGGCGTGGCCGCATGCTGATCGCCAGGTGCAGTCACTGGAACCCGGAAACGCTACGCTCCTGCCGGGGGACGCGCGTGACCGGAAGTCCCGCCCACCAGCTTCACTTCCGGTCGCGCTGGAACAGTAAGAAAGCGCGGGAAGCGGCTGGCGGGCTCCGGAACAGGGGAGGTCGCCGGCCAGGGAGCCCACAGCCCGCTTCACCCCGAGGGGATCCGGAGAGCCAGGGCAGCAGTCCCACATACGTGGGAGCAGCAGGAGGAGGAGCGGAAGCCCGACCAACGCTGCCCGGTCCTACCGCGAAAAACATGCGGTAGGAGCAGCCGGAGGAGGAGAGCCGTAGCACCGACCAACGCTGCCCGGCTAAACATCAGGTATGCTGCAGTCGCCGGCCCCACAGCACAGGAAAAAAACCTCCATTCCCCATGGGGACAGGAAAGACACTGGCTAGTGGGAGGTGGGAGGGTCCTTTTAACCTCTTCTGCTTCCTGTCCCAATTAGGGCGTGGCAAGGCTACCTCCTATGCTGTCGTGGAAGGTGACTAGAGAAAAATCTCTACTTTTGTCTCATCTGACCAGAGAACATTCTTCCAAAACGTTGTAGGCTCTCTCAGGTAAGTTTTGGCAAACTCCAGCCTGGCTTTTTTATGTCTCGGGGTAAGAAGTGGGGTCTTCCTGGGTCTCCTACCATACAGTCCCTTTTCAGTCAGACGCCGACGGATAGTACGAGTTGACACTGTTGTACCCTCGGACTGCAGGGCAGCTTGAACTTGTGTGGATGTTAGTCGAGGTTCTTTATCCACCATCCGCACAATCTTGCGTTGAAATCTCTCGTCAATTTTTCTTTTCCGTCCACATCTGGGGAGGTTAGCCACAGTGCCATGAGCTTTAAACTTCTTGATGACACTGCGCACGGTAGACACAGGAACATTCAGGTCTTTGGAGATGGATTTGTAGCCTTGAGATTGCTCATGCTTCCTCACAATTTGGTTTCTCAAGTCCTCAGACAGGTCTTTGGTCTTCTTTCTTCATTCTGCCTACAGTGAGGGAGAATCTGAGGGCTGCAGTAGGGAAGGGGAGCTTTTCAGTCGGAGCCCAGTGATTGGTGATTGAGGCCGAGCAAGGGGCAGTAATAAAATAACTGCCTTACCTGCAAATGTCTCAACCCAGGCTGCCTTGTGGAAGGCTGGGGAGCCCACTGGTGGGGGGTAGCTGAGAGTGCAGACATCGGCTGTGAGCTGCTGCTTATCTGTGTTCTCTGCAGGGCAAAGCAGGCTTGCGTATCTCGACCCAGGACCCTAGTAGGGAAGCTGAGGAGAGCCGGATTCAGCCCACAACACTGGGTGCATAGGGGCCTGCGGAAGGGGGTACGGGAAGGAGACTTTCCATGTGCCTGTCCATTGGTGAATGCGGGAAGTCTGTGCCCGAGGCAACAGTCGCAAAAAAAAAAAAAAAAAAAAACACCACACACACACGGATTATCGTGCAGCGCCTACCCTCTAACTTCGCAGGAGGTGGTACGTGGAGGCAACACTCCGCGTTCCCGCCTGTTGGTTGTGGGAAAGCAGTCC
The DNA here is from genome assembly GCA_033576535.1 of Allobates femoralis. NCBI lineage: Eukaryota > Metazoa > Chordata > Amphibia > Anura > Aromobatidae > Allobates > Allobates femoralis. The sequence goes on along the minus strand of JARQOC010000011.1, from coordinate 199,837,467 downwards.
CCGAAGGGGTACCGTCACCCGTCTAATATGGTAGATGAATAATTCCAGAAAAAAAATAAGGAATAGATGTGCCTCCTACGGACAATAAGTTAAAACTGGTAAGGCACACTCCAGGCTGGGGGTGTATACTGCTGAGGAGGAGCCTAATTTTTATTCTTAATTGGCATAGTGTCGCCTCCTAGTGGCAGCAAGCATACACCCATGGTATCCTGTGTCCCCAATGAGGCGCGACAAATAAGCCATCACACAGCTCCAGATGCCAAAAATGAGAACGCTACGGGTCACGGAAAATGGGGATAAAAGTGCCATTTTTTTTCTTCACTTAGATAACAGTAAAAGTATACATGTTTGGTATCGATTAACTAGTGCCGACCCGAGGCATCACATCAAAACATCAGTGTTAGGGTACCGTTACACTACGCAATATTGCATGCAATTTCACTGGCAATTTGCTGGTTCCAGTGAAATCATGGACACAGTTATATTTTGTTACCGTGTACAAAATGGAACAATGTGTCCATGATTTCACTGCAACCAGCAAATTGCGTCGTGTAACGGTACCCTTATCATGTAGTGAACAGTGAATAAGTAGGAAAAAAAAAATTAGCAATTTCACCGCAGTTGGAATTTTCTTCCCGTTTTTCCAGAACACTGTATGGTAAAATAAAGGTCATTCCAAAGTGCAACTCGTCAAAAAAAAGAAGCCCTAATATCTATATTAATGGAAGAAAGTAAAAAGTTATGGCTCTTGGAATAAATGGAGGGAAAAACAAAGTCGCCCATGAGTGAAGGGCATGAACAGTCTATAATTTTAAGGGTAGGTCAAATTTAACAGTGAGATAGAATATCAAAGAAAATCCAGAAACATCACATTGTAAAACACAAATACATTTATATAATTCAGACAGAGAGAAATAAGTATTTGGTCCCTCGGGCAAAAAAATAAATAAATAAATAATCATACTTGGTGGCTAAACCATTGTTGGCAAGCACAGCAGTCAGACGTCGCTTGTAGTTGATGACGAGGTTTGCGCACATGTCAGGAGAAATTTTGGACCACTCTTTGCAGATCATCTCTAAATAAAGATTTTGAGGTTGTCATTTGGCAACTCTGAGCTTCAGCTCCCTCCATAAGTTTTCTATGGGATCAAGATCTGGAGACTGACTAGGCCAATCCATGACTAATGTGCTTCCTTTTTAAGCCACTCCTTAGTTGCCTTGGCTTTATGTTTTGGGTCATGGTCAAGCTGGAAGACACAGACACGACCCATTTTTAAATGTCCTGGCAGAGGGAAAGAGGTTGTCACTCAGGATTTTAATGGTACATGGCTCCATCCATTGTCCCATTGATGTGGTGAAGTAGTCCTGTGCCCCTAGCAGAGAAACACACACAAAACAATGATTCCACCACCATACTTGACTAAGGGGATGGTGTTCTTTGGGTCATAGGCAGCATTTCTCTTCCTCTAAACCCAGTGAGTTGAGTTAAGCCAAAGAGCTCAATTTTTGTCTAATTTGACCACAGAACCTTCTCTCAATCACTTGCAGAATCACCGAGGCGTACATTGGGAGACTTCAGACAGGCCTGCACATGTACAGTTATGGTGTACACGAGCTGTATAAGGTACTGATGCTGCGTGACCTTTTAGGGAGGGGGGGGGGGGGGGGGGGGGGGGGGGGGGGGGGGGGGGAGTGGGGGAGGTACTGCATGTATCCCCTCTTAGGCACATGTGCCTTCTTGAGCAGTGGGACTTTGCGGGCACTGAAGTATTGTAATCCATTCCAGCATTAAGTGTTACCAATGGTTTTCTTGGTGACAATGGTCCCAGCTGCCTTGAGATCATTAACAAGTTCCCCCTGTGTAGTTTTAGGCTGATCTCTCACCTTCCTCATGATCCTAGATACCCCACGAGATGAGATTTTGCATGAAGCCCCAGATCGATGTGGATTGACACTCATGTTGTATTTCTTCCACTTTCTTACTATTGCACCAACAGTTGTCTCTTTCTCACCCAGCGTCTTACTTATGGTTTTGTAGATCATTCCAGCCTTGTTGAGGTCTAGGATTTTTTTCCCTGACATCCTTAGATAACTCTTTGGTCTTGCCCATATTGTAGGTTAGAGTCTGATTAATTGAGTGTGTGGATAAGAGTCTTTTATACAGGTGACAATTAAGACAGCTGTCTTCAATGCAGGTAACGAGTTTATTAGGAGCATCTAACTGGTCTGTAGGAGCCAAAATTGCTAATGGTTGATAGGGGATCAAATACTTATTTGTCTGAAAAATGCAAATACATTTATATACTTTAGACAATGTGATTTTCTAAGAAAGATGATGGGAGTGATGGTGTGTCACGGTCCGCGCTGCTTCTGGATTAAAAACTCACCAAAGAGCCCAGCAAACTTTCATCCTCTTTATTCCTTATTCCAACGCGTTTCAACGCCACAACCCGGCGTCTTCCTCAGGGATATCCCTGAGGAAGACGCCGGGTTGTGGCGTTGAAACGCGTTGGAATAAGGAATAAAGAGGATGAAAGTTTGCTGGGCTCTTTGGTGAGTTTTTAATCCAGAAGCAGCGCGGACCGTGACACACCATCACTCCCATCATCTTTCTTGGAACATACCACGATCCAGTGGTAGGTGGAGGTCCTGCAGCAGCTTGGAACATTGATTCCTAAACGCAGTCAAACCAGTTGTGGGGACCACAACTGGATCAGGTGAGCGGCCACACAGCACCACCGACTACATACTAGTGTCACTAGTGATAGGGCACTATTGCGCCTCTTGTCCCCTCCCTTTATATTTTGCAATGTGATTTTCTGGATTTTATTTTTGATGTCTCTCACTGTTAAAATTAACCTACTAAAATTATAGATTGTTCATGTCTTTGTCAGTAGGCAAAAATTACAAAATCAGCAAGGGAACAAATTATTATTTCCTTCCCTGTATGAAGCTGATGCAGTTTTACAGCACCTGAGGTGGTCATCACAAGGGCGTGCATAGAAATCATGGGGCCCCAAGGCAGAATCCTCCTCCCCTTCCCCCCCCCCCACTATCCTAAAAGTGAAAGACCCCCCTGAATTTTTTGTTTACTGCTTGTTGCCCAAGTTACTGGCTACAACAGCAGTCTATCAGTGGTGGGATGATACCTAGGCAAAGAGCACAGCACTTCCAGGCTCTTTGCTATAGATAGAGCTTGTAAGTACTGCTCTGAGCAGATTGCTGTATCCGGCTTTACCATCGATGCCACAGAGGTAAGGCTGTCTATACTCGCAACATAAGGGGAAAAAAAAAAAAAAAAAAAAAAAAACACACCACACACAACACAACACACTTGGGTCATTAACAGCTCCAACCGGCAGCATAATTGCCCCAATCAGGAGTACGATGCCTCTCCACTCCCAGGCAAGCAGGAGGGCGATAATGAGTGCTGCGCTCCGCGGCCCATGACAATTTAACATCCAGTTAAATTATAATTATCTTCATAGTTTCCTCTCCTGCACAAGTGCAGAGGTCACAAACCGGACGATAAAACACGACTGGTAATTGCATGAATGCAGGAAAATCCCTGTGTTAGTTCCATATAGTTTTCCACTTTCCAGCACAAGTGTCTACGTTGGCCTCATCTGATGCATTTTGTCCGTAATAAGCAATGTAAGATTTTCCCCAACCTCTTCTGCTCAGGGGCTTTAAGTGTGAACCATTAGCACAGATTCTTCTGCCCGCACCAAACGCTGTCAACACCTGAGCAATGACCAAACTGAGTGATTCTCACACTTACCCCTTTCTTGCCTGGAATAGCACATTCCCAGTTCATCAGATTCATTGTGCCATCTGGATTTTTTGTTGGTACTGCAACAAACCCCTTGAGAAATAGAAAATGTTCGTTATAATGTAAACTTCTACAATGCGCCCATCTGATTATAAGTTAATGAAACTTACAAAGGGATGGTCTTTCCTCCAAGCTTTCCTCTCCTGCGCAAGTCTGCTCAGGGCAATGCCAGACATAGTTTGGGTTCCTGCAACATAAAGCTCAGGGTTATCTCATTTCACAGGGAACAGCAAGAGTCAGCACTGGAGTGCCACCGCCACCTAGGGGCCAAGGCACTAACTGCAGCAAGGAGTGCACAGAAATTACATCAGACCAGATTTGTAATGGAAGTTAAAGGGAACCAGTCACCTGGATCTACCCCCCCCTGACCTATCACTAGCCGTCCCTACACCTTCCTAACCACTCCTCTCTGCTGTAAACCCGCCCTATAAAAGATTAAGAAAAACTACTTCTATCTTACAGGAGGTCGCTGTGTCAGGAGACTGGAAAGGCGGCTCCATTCTCCCCTCCTCCGTGCTTCACTGCACACCCCGCTGGGCGTCATTATTCGTTAATAATAATATTATATTATTATTATTAATAATAAATCATTTTTATTTATAGAGCGCCAACATATTCCGCAGCGCTTCACATTCACAATACAAAGCTCACATTTAATCAATCATGAGAAACAATTAGAAAATACAATACAATACAAAGCATAACACAATACAATAATTGGAGCAAAAAATGGCAACCCTGCTCATAAGAGCTTACAATCTAGCAATGAGGTGGGGGTGACAAGGTATAGGTGCTCATTTGCAATGAAAGTATAGTCAACTTGAGGAGATGGGGAACAGATAGGAGCAGAATAAGTGGCCGCAACCCGTTATATGTGATCCACTTGAGGCGGAGCGGATAGGCTATGTCTAGATGACTGACTAGGGATCATAATAGGCCGTCCTAAAGAGATGCGTTTTTAGGGATCGCCTAAAACTATTTAAGTTGTGGATACATCTAATTTTTTTGGGTAGAGCGTTCCAAAGAATTGGTGCGGCTCGGGAGAAGTCTTGGAGCCGGGAGTGGGAGGTTCGGATTAATGCAGAAGTGAGTCTAAAGTCACTTCCAGAGCGAAGAGAACGGCTGGGGTGATAGACAGATGAGGGAGGAGATGTATGGGGGTGCTGCACTGTGAAGAGCTTTGTGGGTGAGAACAAGCAGTTTGAAATGGATCCTGTAGTATATAGGCAGCCAGTGTAATGACTGGAATAGAGCAGAAGCGTCTGAGTAACGATTAGCTAGATAGGTAATCCTGGCTGCTGCATTAAAGATCTTCATCTCCTCCTGCACTTGGAATCTCCCACCCTCTAATCCACCTATGATGCACGGGCAGATACGTCACATCCAGCCCGGTGTATTATGGGCCTGACTTCAGTAAGCGCATTGCGCATGCGCGGAGCAGGGCCGATCACATGATCAAGCCCATAATGCACTGGGCCGGATGTGACGTATCAGCCGATGCATCATAGGAGAAGATGGCAGGAGATTCCAAATGCAGGCAGAGATTAAGAAAGAATAATGACGCCCAGTGGGGCGTGCAGTGAAGCAGCGAGGAGGAGGAGCCTGGAGCCGCCTTTCCAGTCTCCTGACACAGCGACCTCCAGTAAGTTATAAGACATTTTTTCTAATCTGTATAGGACAGATTTACGGCAGAGAGGGATGGTGGGGTAGATCCAGGTGACTGGTTCCCTTTAACTCATAGCAATAAAAAAAAAAAAAAAAATTATGATACTGTCCCGGCCCTCCTACATGATTAAGAGCTGTGCACTATAGTTCTAGGATCTATAGGTCTAATATATATAAGAGTGTGAGTCATAGCCCCGCCCACTCCACATATAGCTACACCCGCTTTGCAGCCTTCATCTCCACACAGTCCTATGGGCAGGCTATGATACATACATAACCATGTATGTATGTGTGATATTGTCATATGGGCATTATGCCCAGGCAACACCAGGCTCTGTAGGAAGTCACTTATAATTCAATAAAATCATATCTGCTCCTCAAGTCTCACCCCCCTCCCTTAGGGGACAGAAATTCAGTTATGTACTAAAGTTTCAGGGGACAGGGAACTACCAAGTCGATAGGAGAGGGAGACCATGGCAGCGCTGAATCAATGTAGTGCTTCTGCCTCTGCTCCTATCCCAGTACATGTCAGTACACATTATTCACCATCATTGTACTGCAGAAGATCACATCCTGCATTTACATCTTTTTGGTGACATGATTGCTGTTTGAAGGGAGAAAAACCCCTGTCCGAACATTACATAGGATGGTATATCAGGGCAGGTCTGTATTGCGACCATGGGGTCGGTGGCCATGCCCCCTGGACATACAGAAGTCTGAGCGGGCAGGAATGCAAGATGATCCCGGAGCCCCCAGGGTCCACGCCCTTTATACCTCCTGTCACTGCAGCAGCACGAGGCTGAATTTCTCTGTCCCCGAAGAGAGGGGTGAGAGCTGAGGAGCAGATATGATTTTATTGATTTACAAGAGATCTATAGATCCTAAAACTGTAGCGCACAGTTCTGCTTCATCATGTAGGAGGACAACAAAGGCAGAATTCTGCCGGATTTGAAAAACACTGATGTGAAAGTATCCTAAGAAGACTGACAGAACTTACTAACAAGCAAGTGTGAAAAAGTGCATACTCAACATGAAATATACTATAAAACAAAGACAGTTGTATCCTAAAATGCTACGGTATGCAAACTAGGAATACTGTTAATTAAAACATTGAAAACTTGAGACAGCGCATATACCATAAAAAGGCCAATTTTATGTTACACCTTGTTGCTGGCTGCTAGGCAATCTTTATGTCCATGTGTCATAGTATATTTCATGTTCAGGTTGCACTTGCATGTTAGGAAGTGCCATCAGTTTTCTTATTTAGCTTATAGGGTCATGCCTTATGATTTTGCATGCTTTTCGGCTGCCTTCAGACTTGCAGATGCCTCCGCAGCGTTTTGCAGAGGCATCTGCAAGTATCTGCATGCAGACCACGGCCCCTATGTTTATAATGGAGCGCACGGCGGTCTGCAGATGCTTGCAGACCACCGTGCACTCTCATTGCCAGCTATTAGTGATCTGTGCGCAGGCGGATGCCTGCGCACCAATCACACACTCTCGCCCGCACCAGGGACGCAACATCTCGCGTCCCTGGTGCGGACGAGTGTGATCTGTACGCAGGCATCTGCGCACAGATCACTAATGGCGGGCAATGAGAGCGCACGGCGGTCTGCAAGCATCTGCAGACCGCCGTGCGCTCCATTATAAACATAGGGGCCGTAGTCTGCATGCAGATACTTGCAGATGCCTCTGCAAAACGCTGCGGAGGCATCTGCAAGTCTGAAGGCAGCCTTCCACCAGCTTTAAAATGTTCTATTACCAGGTTCCTACCCACCCAGAAATTGTTTCTAACCTCAAGAGAGGCATTAGTTTAGATAGGAACCTAGCAAAGCGATACGACGCCTTGACATCAGCTGCTGGACTCACATAAAACTGGCCTTTTAAGTGTGCCAAGTATCTCAATTTTTATATGTTTCCTTAGTAGTAATACATGTCTATATTCAATGCTTGCATGCCTATATATAAATAAATATGCTCAGGGGAGCAGAAGGAATAAAACAAGAGCAAGAACTGCCCACGTCTGACCATGCGACAGCTCCTTATCTGCATGTGAATTAAAAAAAAAAAACAAAAAAAAAAAACAAATAGTTTTTCACTTAGATCGCGTCAGCAGCGATATGGATGACAGAAGGCAATGTGAATGTATACACAGTTTGAGTGGAGGAGGAAACGGATGCCCTTTAAAATCAATAGGTACCATTATGCACATGGCAATACCAAGTACGTATTTTTAACTTTCTTTACTATAAGGCTATGTGCAGACGATTTAAAGAGGACCTGTCACCCCCCTCGGTGCATGGCAATCTTAATGCACCACTGAATGCAGCATGTTTGCTGCATTCAGGGAAGGGTGTCCCCCATGGCTCTAGTTCCCCTGTACCCAGAGATGTACACCTTAGAAAGCTTATTGAAAAGTAGTCTAATGGGTGGGATCATTTTACCAGATCTTCGGTGCTGGCACAGTCATCCAGGCTGCTCTGTGGTTGTTCCTCCCCCTCCAGGACTCTGCCGCTGCCTCCTGCTCTGCCCTTACCTTCTGCTGTCAGCCAATCACACTGGTCTCAGAGCGGCCTTTGCGTGACGTCACTGGCTGAGCCTGCCCTGCTTGTGCTTTATTCCAAAAGCAGGGCGGGAATCTGGATTTTGAGCATGCTCTGTCCCGCCACTCAGATCCGATTTTATTACGGATCTGAGATACATAGACTCCCATGCTATTTGACGTGGAACGCAACTGATCTGTTAAGGATCCGTGGTGTCCGATTTGAGTCACGGACACCAAAATCGTAACAGTCTACATTTTTGGATCCAAGACAAAAAAAAAAAAAATAAATAAAATAAAAATAAATTAAAAAAAATCGGTTGCCAATAAGGACACATCCGATCCGTGGCCCATAGGGGGATATATGGGAGGCAAAAATCGGATCCGTGTGTATCAGTTTTGACACGGATACACTTGGATGCCGCAAAAGCGTGATGTGAAACCAGCCTTAGGCTGATTTCACACTGCAGTTTTTTCTCTGATCAGGTTCGATCAGGTTTGTGTGTCAAAACCAGGAGTGTCTCCAAAACTCAGAACAGGTGTCAATCTTTCATTTAATAGTTTTCCTCTCCTGGTTTTGGCACAGAAACCTGATCAGGGAAAGGACTGCAGTGTGTAAAACTAGCCTTAGGCTGGCTTCACACCACGGCCTGATCCGATCTGGGGCTGTCAGGTTTGAACCTGACAGCCCGGACCAGATCTGGACACAGAACCAGAGGGCCAATTATGCCCTCCGGTCTGGTGTCCAACCGGGTGCCTCAATTGCAGCCGCAGCTGCTGATAATTCAAGATCACGGGGAGCGAGCCGTGGTCCTGAACTGTCAGCAGGGGACTGCTGGTGGTGCTGAAGTTCAGCTCAGAGCTTCAGCACCCGGCGTCCGGCTCCCGGGTGCTGCTCTGGTGCGATCTGACGCCATAGACCCCCATGTTAGGGGGTGCCGGATTGAACTGGACCAGGAGGATCAGCTTTTTTTCCCCCGGACACAAAAAATGCTGCATGCATTTGTGTCCGGGAGAAAAATCAGAATCCTCCCGAACAGATGGAAGCCGGATGGCAGATAGCTGCCATCTGGCTCCATCCGGCCCAAAATCTGGTCTGGTGCTGTCAGGTTCACACCACAGCAAGATCAGGTCCGGGGCTGTCTGGTGTAAACCTGACAGCCCCGGACCAGATTTTGACATAATGCAGCCCTATGGGGCCGGATAGAACTGGATCGCAGCTATGTGCCACCCGGTTTCCATCTATCCTATAGGATCCAGGTGAATTTGGATTTTTCTCCCAGACACAAAAAGGTTTCTTGCAACGTTTGTGTCAGGGAAGAAAATCTGGCCAAATCGGATCCGGCGCTCACTAACATGGGGGAGGGGGTGTACTCTATGGTGCCGGAACAACCCGGTGCAAGAAAAACTGCGGATCCAGGAACCCGGCGCTGGCTGCTGAAATGTAGCAGTGAGCGCTGCTAAACTTCAGCACCACCAGCTGTCCCCTGCAGAGATTTCAGGATCTTGAAATTCCAGTAGGTGTGCTCAGCTGCAAACTGGACCGGAGGGCACATTTGCCCTCAGATTCTGCTTCTAGATCGGGTTCGGGGCTGTCCGGATCAGGCCATGTTGTGAACCCGGTCTTAATAAATGTGATGGTCACACCCAGGTCTGATTTCAGGGGTTAAGGCCGCTTCACATGCTAGGATATCGTTAACGATATCCTTAGGGTACCTTTACACGCCGCAATTTTTGGTGGCGATAGGAGGCGATCTAACGTCCACGTTTTTCATGGTTGCCTCAGATCGCCGATGGCGCTTTCACATGCCGCAATTTTGCCCTGAACCTAAGGCGACGTGTCACCCCAGAAATCGCCTACCCCACAGCGGAACCAATCCGGTGGAGTTCCCTCGCCGCAATCCCATCACGATCGCCCATTCACACGCCAAGAGCCGAGAATCTCGCCTTCATGATTGCCTCTGATTTTGGAGCAGTGCTGTGAAATCGGAACCAGGCGACAACTTTATCGCTGCCAAATTCCCCAGTTACACGCCGCAACTGCGAGGCAATTTGAGGGCGATGGTGCCGGGCGACATATCGCCGGTCAGACTCCTTGCCGCGGTTGCGGAGTGTAAAGGGTACCCTTAGAATGATCACGACAGTGATCGTTCTGACATCGTTAGTGCGTTGTCACACACAAGGATATTGTTAACGATATTCCATTCGGCAACGTACCAGTTACATAAGAGAGCAAGGACTGAACGATCTTTTAAAGTGGCAGGAATAGGAGATTTTTGAACGACATCGTTTAAAAAGGTATCGCACTGAACGATGTAGCTTCTTCAAGCAGCGTTAATTGGACGACAAACAATAGATTTGAGGTCCGGATCTTATTTTTTTGATGAACGTTCCAACGATTTTTCCATCCTACATCGTTCTTTTACACGCAAGGACGCACAAACGATATCATTAGTGTTCACAAATCCATGACGTTTCAACTATACTGTTAACGATATCCTAGCGTGTGAAGCTGCCTTTAAGAGGCATGTGTGGCTGTAGAATATAGCTAGCACCTGCTCTGCGTACGATTGAGCTGGAAAGGGTTAACCCATCACTTTTCAAGCATGGCGGTACCTGCAATATTTGCACCTGCCAAGCACCCATCACACGTTATGTCCGCATATGTGGAAGTGACGGGTGCTGGATTAACCCTTCAACATTTACGGTGACCGATCTAGAAAATCCTTTTTCAAGTGAAGGAAACAAATCAATACCCCCTACCTCAACTCCTGCAAGTGTCACAGGCGGTGGAGGAATGTGGTCGGGCCTCTATAGGAGTGTCCTACTCTGTTTGCGGTGTGTAATCGTCATAGCGTGCGCCTGAGTTATATCACCCTGGTATTTAATACGCAGGTGACAGGCGATTGTCCAGAGAGCCAGAAGTTAAAATTGGCAGGTTCCACAATACTAAGGTGCAAGAGGGCTGGGGGTACTTTCTTTACATTTCAATCCTATAGGCTGATGAAATACAGGTCATCATCCAGCACCCACAAGGACTTCAGCATCAAAATATGCTACAGTGAGGGGAGGGGGCGCCAGGATGGCACAATGTATAGGCAAACTTATTTGTGGGGAGGCTCTGTGAATACCTATATATCACCACCTTTCAGCCATTTCTAGCATTAGGGGGGGGGGGGGTTGAGACAAAGGGCAATTATTTATGGGTAAATAATGAGATTGGTTACTAAAACTAGCAGAATCAGAAGATTGAGAACTGGAGAGGTGCTAGAAGTCCAATCCTTCATCTTGATGCCATATGTAGCCACCTGGCATGGTAATACAAGGACGGATCTAGCATTGGTGAAACGCACAGGGGCCACTACAATCTACAAAGCAGATTCTCATGTGTATTGGACTGTAGAGGGCCCATATACTGTCCTTGTACAGAGGCCACTTCTGTGTTCGCTCCAGCAGCTCATCCAAGTATGAGGAACCCTGAAAGCACCAAGTCGTGGCGGAAGGTTCCCTCATCAGATAAGACTTTCCCTTCTATCCGACGCTTTACAATTAAGTTTCTTCCCTAGAAGCTTCATGCACTAGTCAAGGTCTTCTAGATTTCCAATGAGGTCCAAATGTTTGCAGTTGCTTCATCTATGGAGGATACCATTATCGGGGGCCTCAATCTCAGACCATCCAGTGGACGAGCATCTTCTGAAGAAGCATCTGGCCCAGGAAACCATGTCTTCTCACCATGTGCAACATGCACGGCTCATCCTGCCCCTGCAGACACAACCATCTCATATGCCATTTTGCTCCTTTAACTCATCCCCCAAAAGGCCTCAGTCTGTGATTAGCAGACAGCCAACCTGGAGTTCCTATAGGAGCGGTTACCCTTTACACCTCATATAGAGAAATGTCAGGAGCCAGTCATGCATATACAAATGTGCTTACCACTGGGATGCTGAGGAGGAGGAGGAGGAGGAGGAGGGGGGGGGGTCACGTGCTCAGCTACCCACTGCCTTCCTTCTACAACTGGACTGAAAAGGATATACCTTCTATGCCAGGTGAAGCCTCATCCATGGAGGCAGTCAAAATGTCTACAGGGTAGCACAATCCAGGTGTTTCTTGACTACGCCATAACTGTGGGGGAAGAACAGCTGCCAGAGATTGTATGGCAGCTACTTACCTCCTTCATTCCATTTTAATCAAAAGAGTCTGGTCATGAGGTCTGGAGATGCAAAATAAAAGTAATCGATTCTCTAGATTTCCTCTCTAATCTTTAGTCTGTCTCCTCCCACTGAATTGGCTCATAACAGGGAACAACCGACTGCCCTCATGGTCAAAGCAAAAAATATTTTGATGCACATCTACCTTCAACTTCTCAACATTAACAGGCTCAACGCTTCTGTTTCCTAATCTAAATTGGTGTAAGCTGTCGACAGCAGCACCAGGTCAGCATTTACCAAAAAAAGGTCTCTCCGTTCACTGACAGCAGGGAGAGATCTTGAAAATGGTGATATACCGAAACCAGACAGTCTGTAATCGACTTTTAGGATCTTACAAAAGAACAATAAATGATAAGGAGACATCTCACCCTTATGGATCACGGCCGCCAAGAACTTTACTAGACGACACCAGGACATTTATCCTACGGGCAGAAACTACCCCATTGTATTGAGCGCGATCCACTGAATTCGTTGACTTGGAAAAGGATCTCACTCATGGCTGCCCCCTAGGGAGATGCATGGCCTGATTTCCTGCTACAGGTGAAGCCTTTATATAGGTGCCTATATGCAAAGCGTCAGATTTACCTTTGGTGTTAGGATAGTGATATTACATCCAGCCTCCGCACTTAAATAACAAGGACCAAAGGAAACACAAGTTAGAAAAGTTAATTACTTCCCAAAAAAGGTACAGAATTGGACAGATCACTGTACAAAACCCTCCACAGTGATTGCCTCGCTCTGTCCCTTCCAAGCACATTGTGAGAATTCCCTCCTCGTTACAAACTGCCACCTGCAGGCTAATATTGGAACTGCGTTCATTAATTATAGAGGCCAGAGAAAATGGCTTGTAATACAACTCCCTAAAAATCGACAGTGTCTGACGTCACTCGGTGAAGACACCCACCTGCGGATCTAAATCCCTAAACTAGGAGATCTTTCTTATCTAAACAAATCTAATGTTTTAAAATTATTTCCCAAAGTATGGGCAAACCTTCTGGCAAGAGGCACACTCATGATTAGACAGAGCCTAGACATGTGTATTGGGGCCTGAACCTTCTCTGCTGTTGGCCAGGGCGGCATTGGTGCCCTCCTGTATTGGCTGATGCAGTGGGCCATAGGGCACAGTGCTCATATAAGGCTCACAAACTGCTTTCCCACAAATCTGCCCCTTAAATAAGTTTATTATGCTACAAGGTCTTTCTAGAACCCCACCCCCCTCCAAGCATCCCAAAGGGCTGGGAGAGGGGTGCGAAACACAAAATACACTCACCTGTCCCAGGCCCACCCCTGCTGCTCATCAACCAATAGGACAGCAGTCAAATACTAATATGACTTATTTTAACCCCTTCCTGACCCCAAGATTGTAACCTCCTCATCCCACCATTCAATGGCTTCATACCAGTCCCAATTCTCCAGTAAATTTGGAACAAATTCAACGTGCTCATCTCTACTTCTAATATTATAACCTGTAGGGAGTCATGGGGGCGGAGCCAGCACACTGAAGAGTCCAGTGGGCCCATCCTATTGTTACAGACCAGGAATACCACCTTGCCTCCAGGGACATCCAATGTGATGATAGGGCCAGCGCACTGGACTTGTGATGCACAGTGGCATAACATGAAGCTCATGGGCCCCGATGCAAAAGCTCCAACAGGGCCCCCAATTATTGCTCTTTAATAGCAAGTTTTTTTCTACAGGTCACTTGGGGCCCCTTGTACCTGTTCCAGTTACGCCCCTGGTGATACAACAGGTCTATGAAGACACGGAGCCGTCAGGATTCTTCAATCAGCTCCACCTCTCTGTCTCCTCAGTCACCTATCCTGCCCCCACACCCCCTCTATGGTCACCTATCCTGCCCCCACACCCCCTCTATGGTCACCTATCCTGCCCCCACACCCCCCTATGGTCACCTATCCTGCCCCATTGCATTGGATCCAGACACTGTATATAGGAGGGAACCAAGAAGCCAGTAAAGAGTAAAAGTGAAACAAATGGAGAAGCCAGGGACTGGCAGAGGCCACACACTCCTCCTGGTGCCCAGGGGGGCACAACCACCCTCCTCCTCCTCCCCTTGGTGCCCAGGGGGGCACAGCCACCCTCCTCCTCCTCCCCCTTGGTGCCCAGGGGGGCACAGCCACCCTCCTCCTCCTCCCCCCCTTGGTGCCCAGGGGGGCACAGCCACCCTCCTCCTCCTCCTCCCCCTTGGTGCCCAGGGGGGCACAGCCACCCTCCTCCTCCTCCTCCCCCCTTGGTGCCCAGGGGGGCACAGCCACCCTCCTCCTCCTCCCCCCTTGGTGCCCAGGGGGCACAGCCACCCTCCTCCTCCTCCCCCCTTGGTGCCCAGGGGGGCACAGCCACCCTCCTCCCCCCCCCTTGGTGCCAGGGGGCACAGCCACCTCCTCCTCCTCCCCCCTTGGTGCCCAGGGGGGCACAGCCACCCTCCTCCTCCCCCCCTTGGTGCCCAGGGGGGCACAGCCACCCTCCTCCTCCTCCCCCCTTGGTGCCCAGGGGGGCACAGCCACCCTCCTCCTCCCCCTGGTGCCCAGGGGGGCACAGCCACCCTTCCTCCCCCTCGTGCCCAGGGGGGCACAGCCACCCCCTTCCTCCTCCTGGTGCCCAGGGGGGCACAGCCACCCCCTCTCCCCTGGTGCCGGGGGGCAAGCAGTCCCACTTCCCTGGCGGGGCGCCCAGCAGTGACACGCTGCCCCTGGCAGGTGCATGAATGGGGGGAGATGCGCGGGGTTCCGGCCTCAGCCTCAGCACCCGGTGCCGGATCCCTCCGCCGTTACCATAGGAGATGGTGTCCCCCGGTGCGGCCTCCGCCCCCGCTCCGCCGGCCCCCGCCCGTCCTCTCCCCGCCGGCCTCCCCTCACCTGCCCCGCCCGGTCCCCGCTCACCTGCTGTGGCTTCACCCCCTGACAATCCGGGCTCCGCGGCGGTCACTGCTCTTTGTGTCGGGACAAAGCCCCTAAAGTTTCCCTCCTGAAGCAGCACTGAACCTGACCCAGACTAAATAGGACCTCATGTCACAAGGACCCCAGCCCCGGAGCTGCCCTCACCACTGCCTGCACGGAAATACAAAATCCCGCCAAAGCCTCGGAGTGCCACCTACCCCGCCCGGCAGGGGGCGCTGCACCCTATATATACACAGTATATAACGGCCGTCCCTCGTGTACCCGCAGCGCGCCCCTGTATGGTGCCGGCAGCGCCCCCGCCCGGCCGCGGGCAGGTATACACAACGGGCCGGTTATGAGGTGCCCACACAGCGGGCAGGACCCCGGTATACACCGCACTGCTGTCACACTCATAGGGGAATATGGGGGAAAAATCAGGCGCGCAGGCAGAGCCGTAGACAGCTATGTACTTAAAGGAGCCGCGTTCTATAAATAAGGGACCGTCTACAAAGTGCCGGTCAGGACGAAGGACTAGGCCTCAGGGAGTGTGTAACGGGGCAGAGCGAGGAGGGTGACGCAGAGAACCGTGTGAAGTCACGATATATCGGGAGGGGAGGAGCCGAATCATCGATATATATCGAAGAAAGTGGCCGGGGATCGGTCATTGATCCCGAACTGGAGCGTGAGGCCTAAGATGGCTCAGGGCTCCTCTCCACCACACGGAATGGAAAGCAGGATGCGGCCGGGAGAGAGACAAGATCTGATTGGCGGAGCCGGCAGGGAGTGGGCGGGGACGGGAAATGACTGACCAATCGGGGGGAGCGTAACAAAGACGAGTGTGTGCTGCGGAGAAGAAGAGCGGAGGAGTGAGACGGTCCCTAAAGTCAGTCAGCCCGACGGGAGGGGGCGGGGGGGGGGGGGAGAGAGGACACCGGGACCGGAGGGAGGGACACCGGCACACTCCACACATTATACATAGAACTAATAATAGGGAGAAGATGACTAATAACAGCAATAGTAATGATAATACTCCATCTATAACATTATACAGGTGATCAGTGAGCAACATAACCATTCATTTACTATTATAATAGAAGCAGGGTGAAGAGCAACTAATAATAATCATACACAGTGGAGAATAATAATTGCAATAATTAAATAAGAATATTAATATACTTACATTATAATATTAATTATTAATATATTATTTATCATCCTTCTGCTCTATCTCAAGCTTTGGCAACATGATATAATATTAAATAGTCAAATAATAACCAGTCAATAATAATGATACAATAATTAAATAATATATAAATAATAATTTATATATATTGATTATTAATATATTACTGATCAACCTTCAGCTCTATCTCAAGCTTTGGCAACTTAATATAATGTTAAATAGTCGAATAATAACCAGGCAATAATAATTATTAATTTATAATATACTAGCTGTACTACCCGGCTACGCCCGGGTTAATAAATAACTGCTGTTAGCTATAACAAAATAGAATCTGAAGATGTCATATTAATGACCTGTAGGAAAATAGAAGCTGAGCTGTGATTGGTTGCTATAGGCAGCTTAATAAATCTCCAGCCAACAGTAAACCCTCCCCTGGCCGGGTAGTATATGTTACCTCACACATACACATAATAGACAGCTCATGTGACTGACATTTGCCTTAATTCCCTATATGGCACATGTGTTGCACATTGGCTGTTTTTAATCAGATGTTTATTTTTGGAAATTAAAGATACCAGACGTATGAGGCGAGTTGTGTGAGGCGATTTGTGCACATCTGTATCTGTCTGTGTGGTGTGTGTGTCCCTGGGGTGTGTGTATGTATGTGTCCCTGTGGGGTGAGTGCATGTATCCCTATAGGGTGTGTATGTGTGTGTCCCTGTGGGGGGGGGGTCTGTGTGGTGTGTGTATGTGTCTCTGTGTTGTGTGTGTCTCTTTGTGGTGTGTGTGTGTTTGTTCTGGTGCATGGTGAGTATCCAATATTGGGGCTGCACCTTAGCGACTATACACTTGCTGTTACTCTTTGTGGGCGTGTGGTGTGTATACATGTCCCCGTGCGTGGTGAATATCTCATGTTGGGGCCCCACCCTAGTGACTATATGCTGGTATGTGCTGTTAGTCTTTGGCGCTATCAATAAGCCCTCTCATTCACAACTGTCAACTGGTAACTGTCACTTTTTCCCCATTATGTAGATAGGGGCAAAATTGTTTGGTGAATTGGAATGTGCAGGGTTAAAATTTCACCTCACAACATAGCCTATGACGCTCCCGGGGTCCAGACGTGTGACTGTGCAAAATTTTGTGGCTATAGCTGACAGCTGTCGATTTTTCCTCCAACACTTTTCCATTCACTTTTTCCCCATTATGTAGATAGGGGCAAAATTGTTTGGTGAACTGGAACGCGCGGGGTTAAAATTTCGCCTCACAACATAGCCTATGACGCTCTCGGGGTCCAGACGTGTGACTGTGCAAAATTTTGTGGCTGTAGTTGCGACGGTGTAGATGCCAATCCCGGACATACATACACACATATATACACACACACATTCAGCTTTATATATTAGATTGATTATTAATATATTATTTATTGGCCTTCAGCTCAATCTGGAGCCAAGGTGGCTTGATATAATATTAAATAGGCGAATATTAACCATAGTAATAACGTGATAAAAAATAAGATATACATTCATAATAGACATTAAAAAAAGTACAGAAATAATAAGAATTCTAAAAATAAAACACCAGAGTAATAACTAATAAGAATTTAAAATAAAATTAGTAAATACAAAGGAAAAATATGCATAAAAAATACACGAGTAATAAAATTATATACGGTAAAACACTGAAGTATTCAGAATTTAAAATAAAATTAATAAATATACGTGGATAATAACTGCAATAATATACATAAAATAAAAAATATAAGTTAATAGTAGTAATAATAATGTACGTATAATATTAAACAGTGAACAATAACCATAAATTACTAAAAATAGGTAGTGTGGAAATAATATACAGGGATAATTGATATTACATTTAAAAAAATGAATGGAAATATTAACTGTAGTAATAATAATAATGACCATATATACTTGGGTATAAGCCAAGGCCCCTAATTTTACCACAAAAAAAAAGGGAAAACATTTATTCGAGTATAAGCTTAGGGTAGGAAATGCAGTAGCCCCCCCAGCCTGGTACATAGCCTCCCTATCCTGGAATATCATCCCTCATCCAGGTACATAGTCCCCCATCCTGGTACATAGCCCCCCATCCTGATATGTCATCCTCTGTCCTAGTACATAGCCTGCGTCCTGGAAAATAGGCCCCCCATCCTGGTACATAGCCCCCCATCCTGGTATATGATCCCCATCTTGGAACATAGCCCCCCATCCTGGTATATCATCCCTCATCCTAGTACATAGCCCCCATCCTGATATGTAATCCCCTGTCCTAGTACATAGCCTGCGTCCTGGAAAATAGGTCCCCATCCTGGTACATAGCCCCCCCCCCCATCCTGGTATATGATCCCCATCTTGGAACATAGCCCCCCATCCTGGTATATCATCCCCATCTTGGTACATAGCCCCCCCATCCTGGTATATCATCCCTTATTCTGGTACATAGCCCCCCATCCTTGTATATGATCCCCATCTTAGTACATAGCTCCCATTCTGATACATAGCCCCCTATACTAATACACAGCCTCTATCATGGTATATGGCCATCCATCCTGGTATATCATTCCTCATCCTGGTACATAGCCTCCATGTAGGTATATCATCAGCCATCCTAGTACATAGCCTCCATCATGGTATACAGCCCCATCCTGGTGCACACAAAAAAAAAAAAAAAAAACAATTTAACTCACCTCCCTTACAGCACCACAGGGTCCTCCTGGCTTGTCTGATCATGTGAGAGGCGCGTGCAGTGATGACGTCACTGTTCTGCACCGCTCACATGATCAGCTGCCAGCACAAGACAGGAGGATCCCACTGTGCTGCAGTGCCTTCTCCACCACCGCAAAAAGGAAGTCTCAGGACCCTCCCTCAAGTATAAGCCAATGAGGGCTTCTTCAGCATAAAAAATGTGCAGAAAAATGTGGCTTATAGGCTAGATATACTAGTGATGGGCAGTCCGACTCTTTTTGGTGATCCGACTCTCATGGCTCACCAAAAAGAGACGGATCTTTTGGGATCCTAAACGGCTCTGTATTAAATATGTGTTCACCCCAGGCTAACATATATTTACCATTACGGTGTTAGCTTGATATGGCCTAAATCCTGGCCACTTGTAACAGCCCAATTAAGTTAAGGAGTGGGCTGGGTTTGTTCAGGTGGGCGCAGTTTCATCCCAGAACATTGGACCTTTATGCAAAGTGAGAGCCATTGAAAAAATTTAGTGGCTCTCACTTGCGTGCAAGCTCCCGTTGCTCTTTGCGTTGGATCGGTCATGACTGACTCATTACTAGTATATACAGTATATAAAAAAATATAAGGTGAAATAACAAAAAATGTAAAATAAATATACAGGAATAATAACCATAATAATATATAAAATAAAAAATATATACACGAGTAAAAATACCGTAACCATTGTAGTAATAATAAAGTATGTATAATATTAAACAGTAAATAATAACTATAAATGAGTAAAATAAATAGTGGATAAATAATTTACAGGGATAATTGATATTAAATTTAAAAACAAAATGTACCAAAAGAATAACTGTAGTAATCATAATTGGAATAATCATGAAGAAAAAGCCAGCACAGAAACAGACTGACATACAACAATATATACACATACATTTACAACACATGTGAAATTCATTGATTTCAGATGTTAGTAATTTACAAAATTATCACTTCTGCAGCAATTGATTGTGCAAGGATTCCTGAGACAAAGTTTAGGATGAAAAAAGTGTGTATATATAGGCTGCCATGCAAAACACATCATTGTTTTTTTATTTGAATTGTATATATCCATTATAAATAAATGTGTAAATGTATGCTGCCCAGAAAATCCAATGTGTCTGTGCCTCTAAAATGCTGTGTAGTGATATATTTCTATACATTTAATTCTCCAAAATAAAGAGACATGTCATAGAATGCTATGTTACTAAGGCCCACGTCACACACACAGATATCTGTGCAGATATTGTTCACAGATCTCTGGTTGCAGTGAAATCATGGACACATTGCTCCATTTTGTGGCTGTATATAAATGGATTAATGTGTCCATGATTTCACTGCAACCAGAGATCTGTGAACAATATCTGCACCGATATCTGTGTGTGTGACGTGGGCCTAAGATTAATATCTGCACTGCACAAAATATCCGACACACAGACTCATATGTTTCATATAGCATCCAGCAATGACACTCTTAGATACCTTTCACACTGGTGTTTTCGCCAAAATGCGGAAGATTTACCGCATCTGCCGCCTAACGGCCACACTTGCGGCAAGCCCTATGCATTGTCTATGGGGCTTGCGGCAAGTGCGGTTGTGGCAGTTGCAGCCGCGAAAAAAAAACGTTGCTGACCGTGTTTTTTTTCACTGCCGCAACCGCACTTGCCGCACCTTACCTCAAGTCCCCGAGACAACGCATGGGGCATGCCGCAAGTGCAAAAAAAACCCAAAACAAAAGTGTTGTCAGCAGGTCATATAATGCACCCAATCCTAGTTTACATCCTCACCTGTGCTCCGTAAATGATCGGTTAATTAGTGGGTGTGTATAAAAAGAAACCCAGCACCACAGACCTTCACTGGAACTGCAACTTGAGCTCTGACAACATGCCAAAAATCCACCCTGCGACCAAAGCCTTGATTATCAAGAGGCTGAAGACCAGATCCACTGCAGAGGTGGCTGGCACCTTTAATGTGTCTCTGCGTCAAGCACAAAGAATTAAAAAAAGATTTGAAGAGACTGGTGATATTTTTGATAAGCCCAGGTCCGGCAGACCCCGCAAGACAACTGCTCAGGAGGAACGTTTGTTGGTTACAAAATCCAAAGCAAGCCCCTCTTCCACTTCAACAGAGCTCCAATAGGCCCAGTCACCTGAACAGTTTGTAGGATTCTGTCTCGAAATGGCCTCCATGGTCGAATAAGTACCCAGAAGCCAGCACCAAACAAAAGGCAAATAAAAAAATGTGTGGCATTTGCAAAGTCCCACAGCCTGCTAAACATGAACGTTGGAAAAGTGGCATAAGGTGGACTGTAGGAGACCTACTGGAGCCCGTATGGATCCAAAATACACCCAGAAAACAGTTAAATTTGGTGGTGGATTACATTACAAATCATAAAAGGGGTCAAATTCTGCAGCAGGATGGTGCTCCATGGTAGCACCACAACTTCATTCACCATTGTTATGCAACATATATTTGTATTTTAAGTTAATTATTTGTTTGAATATCACATTACTTTCTGTGGTCGACAAAACTTTTCTCTTGCCAAAATCTGACCATTCTGTGTTCATTAAATGATCAATATTTCAGCATTGATGACAATTTATTTTCTTAACCTAAACCACATTTCGGAATGTTTCAGCTTTCAAAAGAGTAGTTTATAAATACCATTGGACGAATTTAACATCAAGTTATAAGCTTTTATTTACATAACATGGATAAGCGACATAACTTTTGTCAGGGACTTTAGTGTTTAGTGTCGCAGCAGATTATCTTTTCTTTAATATTTTATGTTTTTCTGCTTGCACCTACACTTCAAGGTGATGCCAGTCAGTCCACACTAAAATTATTAGTATACATTTTTGCTGACTAAGCTCCCACCCCCCATCCCCTGCCCTATAGCCAGCTGAGACCTCCATCTTGTTGGCGTCCGAGACACACTTAAATATGCAAGTTTTAATTACAAATAGAGGCATATAAATCCATTCACACTCACACAATAGTACACTGCCAGTGTAGTCATAGTGCTAGAACTCGATAGGACGAGAGGCACCTTGGTGAGGTTATTGGGCACTCCGCAGTGGCCACTGCTGAAGCTAAGTCTTCTCAATTTCATTATATTCTAGAGAAGTTTTTGCCATGCATTTTTTCATTGTATCTGTATTAGCAGTGCAGACAGCCCTGCCACTTCTGCAAGATAGGGGAGTCGCCCACCCCTCCCTTTTGAGCCCTGCACATAAAAAGCTGTTTTCTGCACTCAGTCCGAGTCAGACATTGGACCTGTCTGGATCCTGCTCATTTTAGGTACCAATACACATGGTCAGGTTTTAAATATATCTAATAGGGACTGCTCAGATAAGGGTTACCTTGAAGTTGGTAGAGCACCGTATATACTCGAGTAAAATCAGAGTTTTTCAGCACAATTTTTGTGTTGAAAAGTGCCTTCCTCGGCTTATACTCGAGTCACTGGGTATTTGCTTGGGGGGTGCTGTGACTGGGGGCAGGAGGGAGCCACAGTGGCCACGGGCGGTCACGTGGGGCCGCCCATTAGTGTAATGAATATGCACTGCATCTCCCCATCCATCAGCGGCCGGGGGAGCGGTGCATATTGCACTACACTGGCCCCCATCAGCGATATACAGGCCCCCCTCCTTAGTATCTGTTCCCCAGGCTGCGGCACACATTAAAATAACAAACATTTTATACATTACCTTTCCGGCGACTCCTTGCTGGCAGCATGTGACCGGCGCAGCAGCGATTACATCATCGGGGGCCATATGTACCATGCTGGGGGCCATGTACCAGGATGAGGGGCCATATACCAGGGAGGGGGCCACATATATATCAGGATGAGGGGCCATATATACCATGGAGGGGGCCATATATATACCAGGATGGGGGCCATATGTACCAGGATGAGGGGCCATATATAGAAGGATCAGGGACTACGTACCAGGATGAGCGGCCACGTATCAGGATGGGCGACATATGTACTGTATCAGGAGGGGCCATGTACCATTATGGGGGAACATATATACAGTACCAGGATAGGGGTCATATACCAATTTGGGGATCATATATACAGTACCACCGCCGCCGCTGAGAAGTCAATGGTGCCTAACCCGCTCCACCATGACACCCCCTCCTCCTGTGCCATAGCATCACTGGCCCTGCCTTCTGTGACTCCTCTCCATCACTTCTGCATCCTAACTGGTGAGTTTATATATAGATTGTAAGATGGACACTGCCATTATAATACGGACCCCATTTAACATTGAAAATATAAGTGTTTTTCTCCTTCTATAAATTTGGGGTGCGTCTTATAATCCGGCACATCTTATAAAGTGAAAAATACGGTAGTGCAGCAGCTGACAAACACGCTAATAAAATCAGATAATGTCCAGCAGTGCCATCAGTCATCTGCCATCTGGCAGCAATCGGTGAGACACAGCTATACCCATCAACTGATGGGAGAATCTGGCCGGAAGTGACTTCATCAAAAAAATTGTGGATAAAAAGCCATGCCTTCAACATGGAAACAAGGGCAAGTAACTCAAATATGCACAAAAGTAGTAATCGGGGTGCACAAAACTGGCAGCAGATGTTTTGTATTAATGAGTCAAAATGTGAATTGTAAGTAGATAACTCGGCACTTTTGTGAAGTTTTAAAGGATTTTATTAGAAAATATCCACAGACGGTTTGGTCAAACAGACCATCAGTATGTGCTATGTATAAGATGGAGAAATTCAGGATGGGTGAGTTCTATGTGGAAGGCTGCGGTGTAGTAACTCTGCCAGTGGTGGATACCACAGGCTTCCACATAGCACTCGTCCATCCTGAATTCCTTCATTTTATACGTAGCGCACACTGATGAAGGCCTGTTTGATCGATACGTCTGTACCTGTTTTCTAATAAAAGCCTCTAAAACTTCACAAGTGTGCCAAGTTATCTACTAGGATATATGGGATTGAATCCTACTTGGGCTTCTACAGATACCGGAAGTGCTATGTTTTCCTTTCCAAAATGGGAATTATAGACCTCTAACAGAAGGCAGTATGTTTGCAGAAGAACTGCACAATGAGTGCAGGCGACAGTGAAGCACGGTGGAGGCTTCTGCAAGTTTGGTGCTGCCTGCCAGTAAATGGAGTTGGGAATTCAGACAGGATTAATGGTGTCTTTGATGTGTAGAAACACAAGTAGATACTTATCCATCATATAGTAGGGAGCATCTGATTGGCTCAAGATTAATTCTGCAGCCGGACAACGACCCAAACATACAGCTGATGTCATCAAGAATGATCTTCAGGATAAAGTACAACAAGTTGTCTTGGAAGTAATCATCGAGTCTGTCTGAGATTACATGAAGAGGCAGAAGGATTTGGACAAGTCTCATAAGCAGATCTGGAGTCAGTTTTCAAAGATGTTTGGAACAACCTTCCATCCTTCAAGGACTGTTCTCAAGTGCCTAGAGGATTGATACTGGGGTGGTGACACCAAATATTGATGTGATTGACATTTCTTTATTCTTCATTCACTTTGCTGTTATTAATTGATAAAATAATCTATTAACGCTTCTATTTTTTAAAACAATCTTACGTTGCAGCATTTTCCTTTTTATTCATATGTGGCTGAAACTGTTGCACAGTCCTGTATACTGTATATTAATGATGAACAAACAAATTCACAGGTCTGCGGTCCTCTGGCCACATCTGTATTCCATGATCCCCCAATATACACTTTTATTTCCCAGAAGCAAATTCTAAAGGGTTGTTCCACTGCTGTCATATTGTTGGCTTATCCTTAAGGCCACTTCACACGCTAGGATCTCGTTAACGATATTGCTGAAACGTCACGGAGTTGTGATTGTGCAAACGATATCGTTTGTGCGTCGTTGCGTGTAAACAAACGATGTAGGAAGGAAAAATCATTGAAACGTTCATCAAAAATTTCAGATCCGGACCTCAAATCTATCGTTCGTCGTCCAATTAACGTTCTGGGAAGCAGCAACATCGTTCAGTGTGACACCTTTTTGAACGTTGTCGATCATAATTCTATTCCTGACTCTGTTTTACACCATTCAATCGTTCTTCTCCAAGTAGCTGGCGCGTTGCCAAATTTAAGATTATTAACGATATCCTTGCGTGTGACAACGCACTAACGATGTCGGAAGGATCGCGGTCACGTGACATAGCTAACGATCTCGTTCACCTATATCCCAGCGTGTGAAGCAGCCTTTAGGCTCATCAGATGATTGGGCCCCTGACACAAGTCACCCTCACTGTTCAGCTGTAGATCTGCAGTACCCAGTAGCCGTCACACTGAAAAGTTGACAATGTTGTCTCATGCAGATCCACTATTGCTTACCTTCAGCGTCTGGGGACAGATGAATGGTGGGGGCTCTGGTGTCAGACCGCTATCTATCTTGATCATGATGAGCTGTCCTAAGGATAAGTTCTTAGTATCAAAGTACTGGACAAACCCTTTAACCCCTTCATGCCTTGGCCATTTTCCAGTTTTTGCACTTTCATTTTTTCCTCCCCTTGTTACAAGGGCCATAACTTTTTTTTTGCATCAATATTGTCATATGAGGGCTTGTTTTTTTTTTGCAGGATAACTTATACTTTTGAATGACATCATGCAGTTTACCGTGTAGTCTACTGGAAAAGTGAATGTGCGGTGAATTTGCAAAGTGCAATTCCACAGTTGTAAGGGCCCTTTCACATCAGCGGTTTTCGCTGATGTGTGGCAGATCCGGCAGGTGGCGCCACATCTTCTGGATCTGCCTCTTAACGGCTGACTTGTGGCCCGGTTCCGGCAAGCCCCATGCATTGTCTATGACGCTTGCGGTCCGCTGCAGCAAGTTTGGTTATGCCGGATCGGCCAGATCCGGCACTTGCGACCGCAAAAAAAAAAGCTGCAATTGCCGGATCTGCCACATCCGGCATAACCACACTTGCCGCACCGGACCGCAAGCGTCATAGACAATGCATGGGGCTTGCCAGAACCGGGCTACAAGTCAGCCGTTAAGCGGCATATCCAGAAGATGCAGCACCACCTGCCGGATCTGCTGCACATCAGCGAAAACCGCTGATGTGAAAGGAGCCTAATTGGGTTTTTTATTTAGCATGTTCACTATATAGTAACACTGCTCTGGCAATATAATTCTGCAGTTCAGTACAAGTACATAGATACCAGACATGTATAGTTTTTATTACATTAAGTGGTAAAAGAAAAATTAGAAATTTATCATAAATCACTTGTGCTATACAGAGAGGTGCATCAACACTGCAATGTATAGCAGAAATCACCAGTAGATAATTCCAGTTTGGTAAATATTATAAACAAGAAAGATGTGGAGTTTAAGATGCTTCAAAGACTTATTTTATTTTCATAGAAAAAATATATACTGGATAGACAGAGTGAGACACAAATAGTGCAGGATAAAAAGGTAACATACAGACTTGCAGATGGTATACAGATTGACTGGTGCATTGACAATAGATTAGTGCACTCCCAATACACAGAATGCTTTGCATACAGTAAATACTGATATATCAGCTGGCTATGACACCTATACAATCAGTAGTTATACAGCATATATGTTACTCGTCATATACCAAACTATGGTACACATTCATTGATCAGGAGTGATCCACATCATTAATCTGTATGGAAAAATAGGAGAAACCAAAGCCTAGTCCAAGAATAATCAAATTAAAGCATAATTGCTATGGTAGCAGGACATTTAGCTATTGGCACCCCATTAACCCACACATACTTCACCAGAAAGTCAGGGCAAGTTAGAGCGATGGGGAGGAAACCCCTGGATGACCCCTACGTACGTTTCGCGTGTTATAAATAGTATAAAGTGCAGTGCTTCATCATGGGGGACGCCATCTTCCCCGCAATGAGGGCCTTATATGATGACCAAGTGCGGTCATGTGTTTAGATTCAGCCAACCAAAGCGCGCATGGGCACTCACAATGACCGTCCGGTCCCGCCCCCACAGCGTCGCCGTAATCAAACTGGGAAGCTCAGTGGTAACCAAGCAACCCAGCCAGACGCTGGTCAGATGACGCTACAGGGGAGGGGCGGAGGGCCAGGAAAGAGCGCACGCGCACTTGCGCCATGATCAGCAGTATCTACATTAGATTAAACAGAGAAAGTTATATTGGATAATTCAATCATAAACGTGGACACAAAACGGAATCAGTAATACAACAATTCATAGATCAATTAATCCAGTTGCATAAGTCTGGGGCTTGCCGGAACCGGGCTACAAGTCAGCCGTTAAGTGGCAGATCCAGAAGATGCGGCGCCATCTGCCGGATCTGCCGCACATCAGCGAAAACCGCTGATGTGAAAGGAGCCTAATTGGGTTTTTTATTTAGCATGTTCACTATATAGTAACACTGCTCTGGCAATATGATTCTGCAGTTCAGTACAAATACATAGATACCAGACATGTATCGTTTTTATTACATTAAGTGGTAAAAGAAAAATTAGAAATGTATCATAAATCACTTGTGCTATACAGAGCAGTGCATCAGCACTTCAATGTATAGCAGAAATCACCAGTAGATAATTCCAGTTTGGTAAATAGTAATTTTCAGCTTGTGTACACTGGTGCTGTGGCTGTAGTCATCAGACGGAGGGATTACCATGAAAGGTAATATCTTAATTATAAAATAGGAGGCGGATATGACAGAATTGACTTTAGTTGACAATCAATGCATAGCTCCCCTCCTTGCACAGTGACCTCAATCACAGTTCACAGTGTCCTCACAGCACTGTCACATAAAAGTTAATGAATATTTTCCTGTTCCCTTAATCATGCAAAACATATATTTTCTCTATTTTGTATTTGCTAGAATTTGACAAACTGTTTTAAATTATGTAGAAGATGAGGAAGCAGAATTATGCAGCCCCCCACAACTATCACTTTTTATAGAAATGACCTGCAGATGAAGATCTGTGCTGGCGGAGTGGTCTCTCCTGCTCTCTATCAATTAGCTTTGATACCGTTCACAAAAGGAAGATGCTGATCCCTGCTGGAGTCTCCCATCCCTTCTGAAAATGACAAGAGGCTATGGCGTGGACTGTCAGATCCAATTACTGAGCTCGATTACTGAGAATGACTCTCGCACTGTGATAATACCTCTGCACGGAATTGCTTGAAGTAACATGTCACGCAAAAATGGTGAAGCCATCTGCTCATCTGATGCCGTACATCATCCCCAATTATAGGGCTTTCTTAGAAAAAAAATGTGACAAACAGCAGCTGCAAGGATCTGCTCCCCTGATTGTAAAATATTGTCCTTCCTTGCAATTTTCAGATTTCTCTTGCACCGTTGTCCATGTATCAGGGGGCTCCTGTGTAATGTAACTACATATGAAACTACAATAATCCAAATGGAAATTTCCCATTCATAACTATTTGCATTATATATTATTGTCAGTGTCACAATCCGTCTGCACAGTGTGTCTAGGACGCTATAGAGATTATGCTGGTACTGGTACCTCATACTCTGGGCTGTCAGAATGTGGATTTTCAGCACAGTCCTCCATTCCGGTTCTGGGAGGTAATGCCCTGCTTAGGTGTTCCATGTTTCCTGTGACTGCTCTGCTACTTTACTGAGCAGCCTCTCCCAGAATCCTGCCAGTCATATAATCTATGTTAGTTTTGCTGTTGGCCTGCATAACTGTGTCTGTTCATATCATTGTTTACTAACTGTTGCCTGACTACCCCTCTGCTTGCTCCCTGTATTTGACATGATCTTCTGGTATTTTGATGTTGGATCATTACTTGGCCAAGTATCAGTTAACTTAGTTTATTCAGAATGTGCATTCCTGGAAACCTGACCCCGGTTTGTTACCTGATCATTTCTCAGTTGACTCCCTTTATTCTACGTGTCTTCCTGGAAACTAAACCCTGGACAGTTTCCTAACAGTAAACTCCTGGAATCCACTATGAATCCTTCTGGTCCCGTGCATCCACCATACTCTGGAACTCTCTCCCCCAACATATTAAGAGAAACCTGAAGACCCACCTCTTCCGACAAGCCTACAACTTACACTGAGACTTTGTCTTCCGTGCCGTCTCACATTCGGCACTTCCCCCTCCTACTGTTTCCCCACCCATCCCATGTAGACTGTGGCCCTCGAGGACAGGGTCCTCTGCCCTACTGTACCTGTACGATTTGATTGTGTTGATGTATTTTTCCTCGTCCGCCACTTCCATATGTAAAGCGCCATGAATCTAATGGCGCTATATAAATAATACAATAATAATAATTATTATTATTGTACTTGTCTATATAGGTACGTTCGTTTTTCACATGTGAAGCGCCATGAAATACATAGCGCTATAATAATTAATAATTATATCTCAACATATAGTTTACAGACTTTGAGACCTATTACAAACTATATAAACTATATGGCACAGTCATGGGCATAACCAGTGTACCCGCCTCTGTTATTTTTGGGTACAGTTAGTAAAGATAGACATCTTTTATGTATTTATGACCTAAGCATAGGTGTGGGGTGTTAGTGGTTAGAGAAGGTAGATAATGCATCCCTGACACTTCATGTGACTTTTCAGAATGAGCTGTTGTGTGTATGTGATAAATTATAAACAAAGAAGGTATGCACATAACCAAGGGATTCAACTATATGCATTCTTTCTTTTTCTCTATAGTTTATGTATGGCTTTCTAAGTATGCCAAGGTGATCTCTTACTATGTATATTTATTCTAAAAGTAGTGCCCTCCATTATATAATTATTGTTGTATGTATGTGAGGAATGACACTATCTCTTCATTTTTACCATTCACTCTGCAGGCTCTTTTATCAATTGTCTCTGTGCTAGTGGGTAGAGACTATCTTCTACAATGGCAATAAGCTGCTCACACACGAGGGATTCCTGCTTCTCTGTATCACATGTTGAAGATGCTATTATGTAACAGTATAAAGCAATAATGCAGCGACGACATTGGAAGTCAATAGTAGAAAAGCTATGGGCAAATCAACAATGAAGTCACTGGACAAGGTCTTCAAATCAGGGAACATTTCACTTGTGATGAAGACATGGCTCTTACATAGTCTGGGCTTTTCTGTAGTGACATATTAAAGTGAAACTTGGACGATAAAGAAATAAAACAGAAGAATTAACACCTTTGAATTATGATGCTGGAGAAAGATAGTATCAATACCATGGATGGCAAGAAGAACAAACAAATCAATTTTGGAACAAATCAAGCCAGACATGTCATTTGAAGCAAGGATCACCAAGCTACTCTCCCCTACCTTAAAGGGCCAGTGTGCCCAAACTCAGAAGTGCCTCTCAGCCTATGGCTGAGAAGCACTGAGTATTTAAGCCATCTTCTCACCATGGGAGGTGCCTGTGCAATGTGTTTTAAAGAGGACCTGGTGCTATACTAACTGAATGCAGCACTGAATGCATGACTGCTGCATTCAGGGGAGGGGTCCCCCATGTTTCTAGCCCCCCTGTAAATTGTTAAAAAGACTTTATAAAGTGTACAGGATCCTACTTTTTGCAGGACCGCACGGACAGGAAAGGACCGCATCAAAGGTGACCTCCGGATGCCATTTCTGTGTTCGTGACTTCCACAGATCCGGACACAGAAAGCCCGAGCCTGCCAAGTACAGGCAAGCCGGGCACTTTCACTCCCGCAATGTATATATATATACAAATTGTGGGGGTGAAGCAAGGGTTAAATGTTACATTTAAAAAAAAAAAAGATCCTCACCTCTCTGATGTGTGTCCCGCGCTCTTGGGGCTTAAGGACCTGGCAGGGCGGAGCTACCCGATCAGCTGATCGGTCACATGACCACATCAGCTGAGCGGTTTAAATAGCCTGCCCACCAAAACCGATCGGTGGGCGGGAGATTTAAACTGCGCTTATGCAGTCATGTGGCAACCCGATCAGCTGATCGATCACAAGACCGCATCAGCTGAGCAGTTTAAATCTCCCACTCGCCGATCGGTTTTGGAGGGCGGGCTATTTAAACCGCTCAGCTGATGCGGTAATGTGACCAATCAGCTGATCGGGTGGCCCTGCCCCACCAGGTCCTTAAGTCCCGGGAGCTAGACGGCACGGGACACACGCCAGAGAGGTGAGGATATTTTTTTTTTCTTCTAACCCTTTGTAGGTTGATTTCACTTCCGCAATGTATATATATACATTGCGGAAGTAAATTTAAAGGGGAACAGAGCAGTTTTAGTGTACTGAGCATGCTAAGTACACTAAAATTGGGTCCAGGAAACGATCCGATGTTTTCCCGGACCCGTGCTCCATAGGCCCCCATGTTATTTGCCGCGGATCGTGTCGGATCCAATTCGGTCCGATTTGGTCCACTGTGCCCAAAATCGGAGCAGTCTCCGATTTTGGGTACAGCAAAAAATCAGACAGAATCAGATCCTACACAAATCGGATGCCATTAAGGGCAGATCCGATTGGATCCGTTGGCCATAGGAATGCATGGGGGCCAAATCGGATCTGTGGCTGTTAGTTCAACAATGGACAGCCACGGATCCCCAAAAAACGCAGTGTGAAAGCAGCCTAAGGAGAACGGAGGGACTTACTTAGTAATGAGTCATCACTGTTGCTGGTGTCCTCCCTGCTTCAGCCTTCAGCAGAACGTATGGCTGAAGGCGACCTTGGTCGATCGTTTGGATGATGCCTAAGCCCTGTTTCTTTCTCCGTAGTCCTGGTGGGAAATGCTGAGGGCTTGTCACGCTTTGGAGTGGGAAGGTATCCCTTGTCCGGCACATCTGTGGGATTTGCTTCGGACCTGATTTTCGGATATATTCGGAATTCACTAGCACCGGTAACTTGGGACAGCTTATGCTACCGCTTGGTCTGAATGTCAGACGTTTTGTGTTTATCACAGTGTACAAACCTTGTACGTGGATGTGTCTATGACGCTGCAATTTATGTAGCATGTGGTTTGGCGTGGATGTGGATGTGGCTATGCCCATCTGTACAAATCAGTATCCGGCATTTGTTTTTTCTTAAAATTGGCTGGCAAAGCTTCTTTGTTGACTTTATTTCCAGTAACAATATTCCTTAAGGGTTTAAAAAAAAAAGGCACGTTCGCCCGGATGTTCGTAGGCCTATTTCTGTACCCCTTTTACTAAAACTGTGGACTGTGTTGCAGGTAATTTGCTATAATAAAGTTGAATGCTTAATGTTTAGATCATGCTTCACTCTAGCATTCTTTGGGGCATTTAGACTTGGTGAATTGCTGTGTTATAGTAAATCTCGTTTATTGGGTTTACAATACTCGGACGTGGTGGTTTTTCCAATGTTTATTTCAGTTTTCATCTGTTTTTCCAAGATGGATCAGCTGGCGGGGTCTTCTATCTGTTTGAACTCGATCAGTGGGTAGGGGCTCTGCCCTCAGCAAAACATCGCTGATTGGTTATCGGCCGCCCCCCCGTTCCCGGGGCCCCTGTTCATCCATCAGGACAGCTCCCCTGCCACAGTATTCCAGTTTACCGGGTTTTGCGTCTGTGTCTTTTAGAACTGGGATTGGGTGATCTCTGTATTACCTCACATTCCTTCCGGATAGGAGCCGCTACAACGGCAGCGGAGCTGGGCATGACGGAGCACAGGATTAGGCATTTAGGGCGTTGGGCAGAGTATGTTCGTACATTCGTCCAAACTTGGTGATTTAATAGGTTTTTCCTTCCTTTGCAAGTCCTAAACAAGTCTGGATAGTGGGCCACTCGTATGTGTATTGGGCTAGGTAGAGGGCCTGTGGGAGATCATATTCGGACAATCTGTCTTTTCCCAAGGAGCTAGTGGTTATTCTTTGGCACGGGATCCGGGGGATGACTTGGGAGAAGTTATGGTTTGCTATACAAAAACTTTCCCTGTCACATCCGCCCCTGACCTGATTATTTATGCATCTGGCAGGGAACGATCTTGGAAAGGTTCGCACCCTGGACTTGCTCTGGCACATTCGTAATGATTTGAAAGTAGTTAAGTCGATGTTTCCTTTTGCGACCCTGGTGGTCTCTGAGATCGTTCCCAGGCCTTGTGTGGAATACTGATAACTTGCGCTTTATGGAGGGTATTCGTAAGAGGGTGAATCAGGCTATTGCATTACCAATTGTTGATGGTTTCAGTTTCCGTCACTTGGACCTGGAAGGTTTTGTTCCGAGTTTATATCAGCTGGATGGGATCCATTTGGATTCAATCGTGCTTGATACTTGTAATCTGGGGCTCCAGACGGCGGTGGAGAGATGGCTTTGCGCCTTGGGGGGGGGGGGGGCCTCACCATAGGCTCGTCTGTTTGGGGAAAATCTGCCCAAGGAATTTGTGTGTTTTAGGCTCATTTTAGTGGTACAAATGGTTATTTCTGGAATTTATTTATATAGCTGAAGTTAATTTATTTAATTTGTACCGCTTTGGTTACCCTGAATTAAAGCCATATGGCCATCTCTTGCCAACCGTCGTCTGGAGTCGTTTCTATTCAGCTGATTAGTTTAAGGTGGGACAGGGTGGGCCCTATGTTCCCATGTCTTAGCCTCTGGAACGTATAGTGAAGGAGGCTGCATGGGAACATGGGCCCCAGGAGCCCCATTTGTTTTCATACAGGGTGTAGGAGTTACAAACAGAGTTTGTTTTAACATAAAGGAAAGATTAACACTATTTTATGACTGAATTTAATATATGTGAGGTATCCTCGCATCTGCTTGGTTATAGCCAAAGGGCTAGTGGTATGGTAACAGAGGGCAAGTTAGAGGTGATTGGTCACTTGTCCATTTGTTGTCTGCTGTGCTGATTGGATTAAAAAAAGTGGGAAGAGAGGGTATTTAGGTCGCCTCACAGCTGCCTGACGTCATTCGGCGACAGAAGAAGAAGAGACGCCCATGGAGTTTTGGCCTTAACTGTCGTTCGGCTTGGATTCGAGGGGAAAATCTGCCCAAGGAATTTGTGTGTTTTAGGCTCGTTTTAGCGGTACAAATGGTTATTTATGGAATTTATTTATATAGCTGAAGTTAATTTATTTAATTTGTACCGCTTTGGTTACCCTGAATTAAAGCCGTATGGCCACCTCTTGCCAACTGTCGTCTGGAGTCGTTTTTATTCTGTTTAGTTTAAGGTGGGACAGGGTGGGCCCTATGTTCCCATGAGTCCATTTACTGGTCACTAACCAGTACCTGTGTAGCTATCCTGTCCAGTACTCCCACTGTGCCTGCCAGTACCTGCTTGCCTCTGCCTAAGCTGCTGTGCCTACCAAAACCTGCCAGCATCTGCCTAATCCACTGTGCCCACCAAAACCTGCCAGTATTTGCCAGCATATACCAACACCCACTGTGCCAACCTAAAAACTCAGTCTGTACCTGCCTTTGCTTGCCACCTTCCACACTTGTCGTCCTACCTGCACCTGTGCCTGTTCCAGCTCCCTGACCTTTGGCTCCAGCTGTCAAAGTACCGAGATTCCCTGGCATCTACCTACTGGCGCAAGCCTATCCTCTCCATCTGAGGCTCTGGAGAAGACTCATAGCTGCTGAGGTATGCTCCTCCAGCTCAGAGATAGGTGCCTTGGTCCACTGGGTCCACTTTCCCCCTCACTCGTCTACACCAGTGTGACAATGTGTTATTTGATTAATACCAGACCGAATCCCGATAAGATGACATTCTCGGTACAATGGGATCTCCTCTGCAGTATTCCTGTTTTACACCAGAGGGTGCTTTTTGTCTTTCCCATAACTACTATATATACGCTGTACTGTAGTATGTTATGTGCAAGGACCAGTATTAGAGTTCAGCTTTTATAGTGTACGATATATATGTAGTGAATGCATACCTCCCAGGAATCCACTCTGAACATATCCTTATACTGTCTTCTGGTTATAAGTTCCTTCTAACTATATGTTCTGTATGAGTTATTGCTATGGCATAAGTAAAAGGTATCAACCCCTGAGGACTCTCAGATTTGAATAATATTTTTTATTGCTATTGGGCACTTATAAGTTTGTATATTTAATGAGTTTACATGGCATAATTTAAATAAAATCTTTAAGGGACACTTTTTTTTTTAACCACATCCATTTATGGAAAATAAATCGATCACTTTACAAATGTGTGTAATGTGTTTGATGCCGAGACCCTCCACCTATTGGTCATGCAGTGGAGCATCCGCTCAATTCTGAATCTATATATATATATATATCTCTTTAGGTTGGCTGACTGGAGTCACAAAGTCACTATTATAATATAAACTTGCCTGAAGTCTTTCAGGGGATACTAGAGTAGCATATGTGATGATTCAGCATCAATGAGAAGGATCTGGCCACTTGTGTATGGGTGAACCATTCTTATTTATGCCATAGCTACTACCGTATTCCTTTGTTCTGCAAGTCAAGGGACAGGAGCCATTGTTTTTAATGCGAGACTGTCTACTGCCCCTTTGTATATGCTAATTTGTGGAATGCCTGCTGATTGCGGATTGCATCAGCCCCCTGCGATGTATTAGACTGCATCATTTGGAGGACAATTATGCAGTTGCATGGAACTAGTGACCAATGAGTGAACAGACATGCTTATCTCTCCTCAATCATGTGGGGCACAGTGTCCTGAAATGGGAGATGAGGGGTATAAAAAGAGACCTGCTCCTGTCTCCAGTGTGAATCGACAGGACCTCACTTTAGGGACTACGCTTCCTGCTGGTGGATTACAGAACTGCTCTATTGCCCAACACTGATCCCACAAATTCGTTTGCATAACCCAGGTTGAGGCAATCAGGTCACCTGGCCACGTACCTCGCTGTGCCACTACCTCCTCTCAGTGGGTGCCCACCTAAAGCGGGGTGCTGCTTGCTGGGGTTGTTAGTTCTATATCCCCTGAAGTCACAGAGGTTTTGATCTCTGGCGAGTCAGTGAAAGGGTGAGACTCAGTCACATACACCATGTCTTGAAAATATAATAGAGGATAGACTGGTGTATATTTTACGCTGTCTGGAGGCCAAGATCCAGATCCAGTAAAAAAATAAATGAAAGTGATTATGTTACGCGTTTCACAAACCAAGGTTTACGATTGTGTCTGAGGACGGAACGTTTAAGCTCTGAAACACGTAACATAAATCACTTTCATTTTTACTGGATCTGGATCAGCACGACATATACACCATTCTATCCTCTATTGTTATTCATCTCTTTGTCTGGACTACATGCTTCTATGGTGGTTGTGGCTTTCACAACCCATACAGGTGAGCCTCTGATCACGTGTTGTCGATAAGACCCTAGTTGCACCTTTCTCTTCCAGCACATCTCTATAACATGCACCATCTTATGTCCTTGCTGGGAATGGATCATATGCTGTTGACTGTTGGAGATCCATTTTCTCACGCTGTCGGTGTAGTGTTCTGCCCACTGGTGAGGAGTTCAGGCGTTCAGTGAGGTGAGCCCTGGTCCACGCCGTCTTGCTAAACACAGCCAGGCCAGCGGACAGGAGCACACTCTGACCTCCTCATGGCTGCCGAACATATGCATTGTCCCCATTTTCATTTAGCAACATTTTTAGTTCTTTATTAACTTTGAAAGACAGTGCTGTACTTTACATTTCCCTTGTTCATCCAATTGGAGGTTATTTCTGAGTTACTGATAATTTTGTAGACACTGAGGTATGATGACATTTTGGTGCCAGTTGAGAACCTCAAGGAGCCTATGGATTTTACTATAGATACTGGTGCATCTCAATGAATTAGAAGATCATCAAAAAGTTATTTTTTTCAGTAATTCAATACAAAACGTGAAACGCATATATGATATAGAGTCATTACACACAGAGGGATCTATTTCAAGTGTTTATTTATGTTAATGTTGATGATTATGGCTTACAGCCAATGAAAACCCAAGGGTCATTATCATAAAATTAAAGTAGGGAGGATGAAGGGTTAAAAACTACGCTGCCATATTCCATGAGATGTCAAAGGGTGAATATAATATTGATTTATTAGTCAACGCGTTTCAGGACTCCCTGAAACAGCATGATACACGGCAATGTCATTGATTTGTCCTAAGGAAGTGGCTAGGGGGAGCTGAAACGCGTTGATTAGTAATTATATTCACCCTTTGACGTCTCGTTGAATATGGCAGCGTGGTTTTAACCCATCATCCTCCCTACTCTATATGCACCACGCTGGGGACTGCAGCAGCCATGATATGCTTTAAGGCTGGAAACACACTGTCCGAGTGATATGTGAGTAAGTCACATCTCGGATCATTCACCCGCCACAACCACTGCTTATTTGGAAGGGATATTGTCAGTGGCATGTTTTTCGATGTAGCTTCACAGCTCCCATCCAGGGAGGGGGAGGCCATCCTGGGTGAATGATCACAGACTTGTGCAATCAGGTTCGATCAGGTTTGTGTGTCAAAACCAGGAGAGGAACCAGGAGTGTCTCCAAAACTCAGAACAGGTGTCAATCTTTCAATTATAGTTTTCCTCTCCTGGTTCCTCTCCTGGTTTTGGCACCCAAACCTGATCGAACCTGATCAGGAAAAGAACTGCAGTGTGACACCAGCCAAAGAAGGGTCTAAGAATGGTCAGCTCCTGGAAAATGCCTGAGCTATACCAGATCCGAGAAGAAACCTGTGACCCACGCCAGTAGAAGTCAGTTACCGAATAACGAAAACTCAATGTGATCCAGTGACCTGTTGTTGCATAGTTCCTCTGTCTGCTGGGCTATTATCTTTTCTTCCCTTTCCAAATGTTGATGGTTCCAATTATCCTTGTTCTCCCATCCTAATTCATTCCTCTGCAGGTGTTTCTCATGTAAACACTTGAATAGATCACTGTTTGCAATGACTCTATATAAGTGTTTCACTTTATGTATTGAATTACTGAAATAAATTAACTGTTTCATTATATTCTAATTCATTGAGATGCACCTGTACGATGGCCAGCTTGATAAAGGCTGAGCTGCAGTACCAGAGAATGGCCACTAACAGTGTACGGCGCTGTGCAGTTCTGGCTCCATCCTCTATACATCCACCAGTAACCCTGAACCATTTTAGGCTATGATCGCATGTAGCAATTTTTTCTGCAGCTAGAAGCTGCTTTCTTGGCAGTAAAATCTCTCTTTCTAAATGCCCGTTTTTCAGCCTCTTCACGGCATTCTTGTCACGTTTTCTGCAATGTTTTGGGTGCTTTGTCTAAAATCATGTTTAATAAATGTAGCTTTCTCTACCAAATTCAGTGTTGTGTTTGTTTTGCAGATCTCTTATTATTTTCCCATTGCTTTCTATCGGTGAAAGAATTGACATGCTGATGATTGTTAAAAAAATGCTGTAGTTCTTATATTCAATTAGAATTAAAAAAAAAAAAAAGTATGCATGGGATTACTGACTCAGCATTTTTGCTAGCATTGTAAAGAGCAGCGTTTAATTTGCATAAAAAATACAGCATGTGAACATGGCCTTAGACTGTGGCATAACGAGGGGCAGAGCTGTCAATCACAATTAGGCTCCTCCCATATTCAGCTCCTCAGCACTAGAAACAATGGAGGCAAAAGTTGTCCAACTTCTATTTCCATGTTGTATATTTAATTTGTATTTTGTTTATTTAAATCCTTACTCTTTCTTAGCTTAAAGCCCACATTACACATAGCGATGTTTCAGCGACTCGACCCAACGATTGGGATCGCTGGTGAGATGCCACACAGGCAGACTTACCAGCGATCACCCAGCGATGCGCCGACACCCGACGGCCGCTTGGATCGTTCAGGGTCTCGGGCACAGACTGGGGATCGCTGGTTGTTGCCCCTGTCACACATGTCGATGCATGCGTGACAGTCGGAGACCAGCGACCGGAAAAATGGTCCTGGCCATTCCACAGCGATCAGCGAGCTGGTTGTTGCAGAATGTCACACGCAGCGAGGTCGCTGGAACATCACAACACCTGCAACGTTGCAACGACATCGTTATGCGGTCCTACTTAAATGAACCACTCACTGAATAGGACTGCGCCCTGGACTCAGCCTATAGGCAGGGCGAGACGCATGCGAGATACTCGCATGAGTGTCACATGACTCACCCAGAACATCCGCCATCTCTCTCAACAGGAGTATGGAGCTGTATGTGTTTCTATAAAGCTGATGCGCTCCAATCCAGAGAGATGGCGGACGTTCCGAGTGAGTCATGTGAGACTCATGCGAGTATCTTGCAGGCGTCTTGCTGCGTCTCTGCCCTAAAAGGTGGAAAGACACTGTGTGAGATGCATGCAAGAAATTTGCATGGCTCATCCGGAACGACCCCTCTCTCTTTGAACGGGAGTGCATTGGCTCCATAGAAACACCCTCCCATTCAAAGACACAGGGGCTGTTCCTTTAAATCATGCAAGTATCTTGCATGCATCTCGCATAGTGTTTTTCCACCCTTAAGCTATGTGTGGACGTTGAGTATTGAGTATGTGCCAAATCTGTATGTCCTGGCAGTTAAAAAAAAACTACTTTTTTAATGACTTTTTGATACATTTTCGATGTGTTTTTTTTCACATTCTCTGGGGGTGTAGATTTATTTCTGCCCCAATTTTGCAAAAGAAAATAAAAAAAAAAAAGCAACATGCACAAAATTCAGGATTCTTATTGACTTTGCTGGCATAAGGATTTGCCTGCATCTTTGTGACAAAAACTGCAAAAAAAAACCAACAAAAAACGCAATATGGATTCAACGTTTTCACAAAGTCTACAAAACGACTATATTTTTCTGATTATTAAACACACTTTTCCTCAAAAAGTTGGAGGGAAATGAGGTGTATTTTATAATCCAGATATAGTTTAGCGGGGATGAGCCGCAGTGGTGGTAGAGCAAGGTTGCAGGAGCCAGAGTCACCGCTGAAAGACATTGGCGGTGGCGCAAGTGGGGCAATGATGCAGGCCCTGCGCTGGGAGGAGGGGATGTTGCAGCCACGTAAGGCAGGTGCCATTGATCTTGCGGCACTGAACACAATGGGCTTCAGAAAAATGGCTGTGGAGGCAGCGTCGATTGAGACCTCAGAGAGCCGAGATCTCAGTCTGTGCATGCGCCGCTTCCAACTACAGCAAAATGGCTGTGGAGGCAGCGCATGCGCAAATTGAGTCCTCAGCTCTCCGAGATCTTAATCTTCTCGTGCGCTGCCTCTGTAGCCATTGTCCTGAAGCCCATCACGTCCACCGCCCTGAGAGCGCTTTTTTCCAGCCTTGGGCCCACAGCATCGCTCTACTTGTGCCCCTGCCAACTTCCCCAGTAAGCTACACTAAGAAGGACTTTAGGATTATACAATGGACACCCTTTAACATTTAAAATTCCTTTTTTTTTTCTATTTTCTTCCTCTAAATTTAGGGTACACCTTATAATCTGCAAAATACATTAATTCGCTCCACTCCTCATGCTGCTGCCTGGAGATCCCACATGGTCATCCTGACAGGTTGCCATTTTTCGACTTCTAAAATTAAAATTTCACTAAACAGGATGTGGGATAAAGATACTGCAATCTCTTCATGTCTCAATATGCTACAAGCCGCAAATTCCCTGAAAACAATTCCCAATCCACTATCTTCTTAAACAGGATACATCGTATATCGTTACTGACCAGATGCCTGAAATCTGAACGTTCCGTGTGTAAAGGAGGGATCAAATAATATCCTGCTATCGTTTCTTCTCTTTGAGAAAATTTTTTAGTATTTGACTCCTTCCTAGTTTTTTAGTATGTGTGGGCTAATACCAGAATTTGATATTGCTACAAACCCAGAGGAGAAAAATAATAAAGGACATTAACTCTGATGTTAAAGGGATGGAAAGCCTGGACGTCTCTTGTTCATTGGAAATAATTTAGACTTAGGGTAAGTTCACACTTAGGGTATGTGCACACTGGGCGGGTTTTCGGCGGTTTACCTGTGTAAACCGCCGTTTTGCATACATTAGTTTTATGTTAATTTATGTTAATCCAAACCGGCGTTTGGATTAACATTAAAACTAATGTAGCCCGCCCAAGGCTGTGCACATACCGGCGGTTCCCCAGCGTCATCCGTTGCTAACCCGCAGGTTTCCCAGCGGGTTAGCAAAGAATGAACATGTTGGAAAAACCGGCGGTTCTGCAGCGGCTGCAAGCAGAAACATGTGCTGCTTCCAGCCGCTGCAGAATCGCCGCCGAGAACCCGCTGGGCAGCCGCCGGATACCGCCCGGATCCCGCTGCACATACCCGCCAGGAAGCCGGAGGACGGCGCCGGAGCTTCCTGGCGGGTCCCGCCCAGCCGCCGAGGCAAACACGCCGGGTAGTGTGCACTTACCCTTACCCGGCGTGTTTGTCGGCGGCAGCTGGCGGGTCCCGCCAGGAAGCTCCGGCGCCGTCCACCGGCTTCCTGGCGGGTATGTGCGGGCGGTATCCGGCGGCTGCCCAGCGGGTTCTCGGCGGAGATTCTGCAGCGGCTGGAAGCAGCACATGATTCTGCTTGCAGCCGCTGCAGAACCGGCCGGTTTTTAGAACATGGTCATTCTTTGCTAACCCGCTGGGAAACCTGCGGGTTAGCAACGGATGACGCTGGGTAACCGCCGGTATGTGCACAGGCTTGGGCGGGTTACATTAGTTTCAATGTTAATCCAAACGTCGGTTTGGATTAACATAAATTTAAATAAAACTAATGTATGCAAAACGGCGGTTTACACAGGTAAACCGCCGAAAACCCGCCCAGTGTGCACATACCCTTAAAGGGGAATTAAGACCTTTCACATCTCCTTATTGCGTTCATTGCGCTTCTTATCCACTTGACATCATCCTGCTGCCTTTTCATGTTCAAATGGAATGTGCCCAATTTCCATAGGACTAGAAAAGGTATATGCGACTTCACCCCGATTCATGTTGCCGGTGCTCCCCCTCTCATTCTTGTCAATTTCAGATGCAAGCGTGACACAGCTGAGGGAAGTGAGCATGCTCAGCAGTATGGATGGGATTAGTGCCCTCTTTAGATGCTGTGGTCAGTAGCAACAAAGGCATCTCAGGAGTTTGAATAAGGGGAGGGGGCACTGGTTTTGCATGCGCACCTACGGTAGCAATTTGACAGTGGGGCCAATGCTTTATTATGGCAGGGTCAAATTCAGCGGAGAATGAAGAGTGTAGCACTGGGACTCACAACCTCTCTTCCGTCAGAGTGCTGTAGTTCTATCTTGTTAAACTTAACCTGTCATAAGTTTTTTTGCTTCTAAACGCTGACCATCTCCTTTAAGATCATGTGAATGGGGCTCCTGTAATCCCTTCATATCTCCAGATGTGCCCCTTCGCACCTCAGAGTTTTATACTTGTTCAGCGCTGTATGTAAATTGTGGTCAGGTCCTATGCGCGTCTCCAGATTGCGATCAACCCTGCCCCACTCCCTGCAATCATCGCATTTTCCAATTACAAGTGGATGACATCTCTACATCATCCAGTGCCCAAAGGCTCGCTCCTGTGCAGTGAAATCGAAAGACTGCGCAGGCGCGCCTCACGGTGCCCTATTGAACAGCCAGCAATTACATTGCACAGGCGTGAGACTTAGGTTACCTTTACACGCAGCTACAACATGGTAGAAAACAACCGGGTGCTTCACGTGCACGAGCACGCACGAACGGTTACAAACGGTCTTTACACGCCGCTACAAGGTGCTTTACAGAAGGTTGAATCTATCTCTGGATGCACCGCCGGGTGCCTAAAGTTACCTTCTGCAGAGCACCTTACCTCATTTACACGCCACTACAGAGGGTAATATGGGAGGACCTGGTGCAGCAGGAACAACACATAGGCGTGCCAGAATTGTGGATTACGAGAATTTCGTACGCTGATAGGACAACGCAATAGCATCATGATTGGGCAGCCAGCGCAGGATGGCTGGCTAATACATGACGCTCGAGCAATTGTGTAGTGTGACTGGTCAGCTCCTTAAATATGCCGCCCTATGCAGCGACTACCAATCATAACGCAGGAGCTTCCTCCAATGATCGCTGAAGGGGGGGCGGTTTCCCGGAGCCTGTGTCACGCCCCAGGTAGATAGCAAGGTGTCGAAACAACCCTCCTGTTCCTTATTTACACGCAGATACAGGCCGCTACCATCGGGTTGAAATCAACCTGTTTTAGAGCTCTGCTCAGAAACAGGTGCCGCAAGTGACGGGTGGAAACAACCGTCTTTACACGCCGCTACCTCGGGTTGATTTGGCGGTGAAAGATACATTTGTCTCATCAACACGGTTGTTTCCACCATGTTGTAGCGGCGTGTAAAGGTACCCTTAGGGATGCAGGGGCATGTCTGAGGACATAACGAGATTACAGGAATGTAAGGGGGTTTAGGGTTCAGACACCCCCACCCCACAGGGTGCATGGACCTTGTTTGTGCTTAAGAGTTGTAGGATTAATGTGTATGTAGCCACTTAGTGCTTGAGGTAAAGACCACTCCCTGGTTTTCTTAAGTTATGAAAGTTGTTAATTAGGGGGTGGGACCTGTTCTATAAAAGGGGCCTGCAGTGTAGTGTTGGGAGAATGTGCTAGAAGAGAGCAGGAACTGCAGGGACATCAGACTAATTGCACTGAATTGATAGTCCTCTGGGGTGACCCAGGGGGTCCAGAGTGTGGGAAATGGGAAGTTGGTTCAGGGCTTAGGCCAGTGTATCTCATCCTGCGTTGATATTCGCGAAGTGACTGATCACACTGGTTTGTGTGTGGTGAAAGCCAGCACAGAATTGGGCCAACGGGTCTACACAGTGCTGGAGGTAAAGGAACGTTCGTCTAAAAGGTGGTCCTCAACCATTTCACTGGGCAGATCCCTATGGAAAGAGTTGGGCTGGAGCCAGTAGAGTCTAAATGAATTTGCAGCAGGAGACCATCATGCTGAATGGAGAGGACAAGAGCCTAGGAGATATTGGAACAGTGGAAGCAGTCTGCAACAAAGTCAGTCATTGAGAATTCCCCTAAGGCTGGGTCACACACACAGATATCTGGGCAGATATTGTTCACAGATCTCTGGTTGCAGTGAAATCATGGACACATTGCTTCCATTTTGGAACACAGCACAAAGTGGAACTATCTGTCCATGATTTCACTGCAACCAGAGATCTGTGAACAATATCTGCCCAGATATCTGTGTGTGACCCCAGCCTAAGAAAGTTATGTTTAAGCCATGTGCCCATGTTCCAGGAGACTAAGAACTGTTTTCAGGCATCACGGACTCATTAATTGCCTTGGCCCTCAACGAGGGCAACCGTGAACTGAACTATTCACTGGGGCACCAGCCGGGTGTGAGTTGCAAACCCACGGCTGCTCCTTAGACGAGGCACTGCCTTGCCCACAACTACCAAGCCCCACACTGGCTCCTCAACAGGACCCTATTCACATTATGTTAAGTTAAAAGGAGATGGACAGGGTTTTTACGTAAAAAAAAAAATTTGTGGCAGGTTCACTGTAATCTGTATGGAGGCCTCCTGACTCTTACCAGATGGGGAACCCAGAGGAGAAAATCAGCAGCATGTTGGAATTCTAATGACCAATCCTTTTGTTCTGACAGGAGCTCTTTCATACATAGCACAGAAGCGTACTGCCAGTCAATCTTTGCCCATACTGTGCCTGC
This sequence comes from Allobates femoralis, assembly GCA_033576535.1. NCBI lineage: Eukaryota > Metazoa > Chordata > Amphibia > Anura > Aromobatidae > Allobates > Allobates femoralis. The sequence continues at coordinate 199,792,789 of JARQOC010000011.1, read as the reverse complement.
GCCGACACTGACTTCACCTCTGGATTAATAGGTACTGACTCATTATAGGACTTTGCTTTGCCATTAGTAGTGCAGAGCATTCAGCACTAATGCAGGTGCTGGCACTTATTAACCCTAAAGTGAAGTTGGTGCCAGCTCATGAGCTTAAACTGCACAATGTACAAGATTGGCATCATCCACAGCAATCAAGCTAAGGACAACATCGGCAGTGATTGAGGAGCACCGAGAGAGAAAAGAGAAAAAAAAAAAGACCCATTCAGACCAGACAGTATGATTGAAGTATAATAGGTATATTTTGGCATATGTATGGGTGTGTTTGGAGCTTGTGTTAGATACAGCTTGATGGATTGAAATAATAGAGCAGTTAAGGGTGGGGGGGGGGGGGGGTTAGTTTATATTTGGTTTCCTTTAAGCGTCATCCACTTTATAAAAATCTTTCCTAAACGACCCTGAAGTATTTGTTGTAGCACATACATCCGTAGACAGGCTCAGACTAGCCCATAGGGGAACAGGTAAATCTCCTCCGGTGAGTACAGAAATGGCTCCTCCGTTACATCTCTATATGAACAGCAGGGGACACAATACACTTGATTCACCATATAATTAAGAGCAAAGGTACATTTGTGAAGGAGTAAGGTCACATTTGTACAGAGCTGAATTGGCTCCCGAGACAATGTTACAGGAGGGGCCTTGGCACCCCAACTCAAACACGCTATAAATGTGCCAATACTTTTCCCCAGCTGCTCATGGATGAAGGAAGTTGAGTTGTATTTCTCATATGCATAAGTAGTGATTCACCCAGGGGTCTATGGGAACTCGGAACCCAGGTGCAGAGTTGGGGGGATGTCACTAGTGGCCTGCCGGACCCGTAGCCCTGGTAGTCAATTGTAAAATAAAATGGGAATAAATGTCCAGTGATGCCACCTGCAGATTCGGATGATGTTCACCAGCACTGCTGTCAGACCGCTGGGGATGAAGGTATTGCAACTAGATGGTTCAGTTCCCTGCAGGCGGACCGGGATCCCTGGGCCAGTGTAGCTGCTGTGCTGGTTGTTGTGGTAGCAGCTCTATGAGGTAGCTTGCTGGAATAAGACATTGGAGGCTGATGGACTCTGTATGCAGGGCCATATTTGGAGTTCCTGCTGCCCTAGGCACGGTCAGCGGCTGCCCCCCCCCGTCACAGCTCCCCCCATCACAGCTCCTCCCCCGTCAAGGACAATCTTCCCCCCAGTCGCGGCCTTCCCCCCAAGCTTCATGTAGCTTCTCCCCCCACATTTCATCATGTAGTACATGTAAAAGGGGTGTCCAACCACACTACAGAGACATACCGATAGGAGGTTTACATTGTGAGCCCCAATGAGGGACAGTGTTGATGATGTATGTAAAATGCTGTGGAGTTCATAGTGTAATATAAGTGCAAAGGATATTATTCTTAATATAATGTCACAATACCGGGATCTGAGGATCTTCTATTTCGAGGTCAGGGGCTCTCTGATGCCATATTGCTGCCCGTCTCGTTGTCTTCCTCTTTTGACACTGCAGTGCGGTGGACAAGAGAGCATTAACTGGTTAATAACAAGAAGTATGGTGTGTATACCAACTGAGCCATAAACCCTCCCGATACCATGTCCAGCAGACATTGTAGGATTACTATATGGATTTTATTATTAGGGTACGGACACATTGGCGTGAAACTCGGATGAGTGCAATGCGTGATTTCATCGCATTGCACTCGGACCAATGTTAATCTCTGAGAGCACAATGGCGGGTGTCGGACACTTTTTTCTCATCCAGATTCAGGATGAGAAAAAAGTCACAACATGCTGCGACACTATGCGATTCACGTGCGAGACTCGCCAATGCAAGTCTATGGGTCAGACAAAATCAGGGACCGCACACGGAACATCCGAGAGGCATTAGTTTTTTTCACGGATACATTATCATTCTGCAGCTGAGAACACTGTAAAAACTGAATTAGTCCTTACCGGTAATTCCTTTTCTTGGAGCCTTCCACGACAGCATTGGACGACAGCATTGGAGGATGTCGTCCACGCCCTATTGGGGGACAGGAACACAGAGAGGTTAAAAGCCCCTCCCCTTCCTCAGTACTCCAGTGTTTACCAAGATTACCCTTAGCCATGGATTATCTGATACAAACCGGAACCAAACACCAACAAGGGGGGGAACTGATGCTGTCGTGGAAGGCTCCAAGAAAAGGAATTACCGGTAAGGACTAATTCAGTTTTCTCCATTCGCCTTCCACGACAGCATTGGAGGAATACCACCGATACTCCTCAGGGTGGGACTATTGCCTGTAGGACTCTCCTACCAAAGGACAGATCCCAACTGAAGGACAGATCTAACCTATAGAGGCGAGAAAAAGTGAGGAGAGGCTACCACGTAGCCGCTCTGCAAATCAGCTCCGATGAAGCTCCAGCCTGCTCCGTCCAGGGAGCAGCAGCAGCCCGAGTTGAAGGAGCCTTCAACCCCACCGGAGGAGCAAGGACCGGAGCGACGTAGACCTCACAGATCGCCTTCTTGATCCAGGAAGTGATGGTAGCCTGGGAAGTCTTCTTCCCTGTATTATTCCCAAAAGCCGAACAAACAGGTTCTGATCTAACCTCCAGGAAGCAGACTCTCGGAGATAGAGGAGGACAGTCCGACGAACATCCAAGGAGTGAAACACGGCCTCAACCGCATTAGCAGGAGATTGACAAATTGAAGGCAGAACCACAACCTGGGACCGATGGAAAGCCGACAACTTTCAGAAGAAAAGATGAATGCAACCGAAGCGTAATGCGAACAACGGACACCACGAGGCACGGAGCCCAGACAGAGAGTGCCTGCAGTTCTCCAACTCTGGGAGCAGAAGTGATGGCCACCAAAAACGCCACCTTGTGAGAGAGAGACGTAAGGGATGCAGCAGACAAGGATGCAAAGGGACTTCGAGCAAGCCCTTGGAGAACAAGCATCAAATCCCAGGGAGGGACAGAAGGCCGAATCCAGGGACGCCACCCCCAAGCAGAAATAAAAAACTGCTTGAGCCATGGATGGGAAGCAAGATCCTGGGCAAAAACCGCCCCAAGTGCCGACCTCTGGACTTAAGGAGTGCTCGGCCGAAGCCCCAAATCCAAGCTACGCTGCAAAAATCCAAGAGTTGGGCCACATTAGGATGATGCATGGTCGGGATGGAAGGAGCACACCAGGACAGGAACCGATTCCAGCCCTCCCGTAAATAGCGTTTGTCACAGGCTTCCTGCTCTGCTGAAGCGTGCGGATCACTGCCTGGGAGAGACCCTTGGTCCTCAGGATCCCGGCCGCAACAGCCAGGCCGCCTGAATGAGCCACTGAGGGCCCGGGTGAAACAGAGGACCCTGGGACAGTAGGTTGAGACTGGGCTAACATAATCGGTCCCTCCAGGCCCAGGTCTCGGATGGCGTCGTACCACGCCAGTTTGGGCCCCAGGGGAGCCACCAGGATAGTGTCACCCCCTCCACCCGAATCCGTTGCAACGTCTTGGGAAGTGGCGGGATTGGAGGAAATGCATACACCAACCGGAAGTCCCAGGGATGGGCAAAAGCGTCCAGCCCCGAGGATGGTCCAACCGCGTCAGGGAAAAAAAGGTTGGCACCTTTGTATTCGAGCCCGAAGCAAACAGGTCGATCGAAAGGACACCCCACCCGTCCGTAAGAGAGCGAAATACTTCCGGATGGAAGCACCAATCTCCTGGGTGGACCTCCGTGCGGCTCAAGAATCTGCCTGTACATTGGCCATTCCCTTCAGATGTACTGCCGAGGAGGAGAGAAGATGGCGTACTGCCTACAAAAAGAACAGTCTTGCCAGCCCCTGCAAGTGTAAGCCACGAGTACCGCCTTGGTACCGCAAGAAAGCAACCGTAGTCACATTGTCTGACAGGACCTTGACATGATGACCCCGGAGAACGTGAGCTGCAGCAAGGATCGCTTCCTCCACTGCCAGAAGTTTGAAGACTGGCGACTGACCGAGTGACTCCAAATCCCCTGGAACGGTGTGCGAACTACCATCGTGCCCCAACCGGAACCGCTGGCCATCAGTGGGAACGGAGGTCACAGGAAGGTGTCTGGGATTTATCCCCAGGAAAGCGAGGTTACCACCCGCCCCGGGGTCCGGACCCGCGAGTTTAAGGAATCCTGACGTCTGTCCCAGGAACTCCGTATGTGTTCCTGGAGCAGTCGGGAAGGAGCCTGAGCCCATGTTACTGACTGAATGCAGGCCATCATGGCCGCTAACAGGGACATTGCTTCCCGCAAGGAGGGCGACCCCCTTGCCCGGAAGCGGGTCAGATTCACGCGGCGCAAAATCTGATATGCCGCAGGAAGGAACGAGGTCTGTCTGGAGGAGGCCAGCAAGACTCCTAAAAATTGACGTCGGGTTGCAGGCACACGTTCCGATTCCCGAAGATTGGGTACCCATACCAGGGACTGAAGAATCTCCAAGTGTTGGAGACCTTTGTGCGCAGAAGCACTGCCGAAGGAGCCACCACCAACATGTCGTCTAAATAGGGAAGCACACATATCCCCTGGGTCTGGATGAATGTGATTGCTTCCACCATGAGTTTGGTAACCTCTGGGGCCGACGAAATCCCACAGGGCAGCACATTAAGCCGAGAATGGACCGTCCCGCCTGCTCCGGAGATCGTGAATCGCAGAAAGCGCTTGTGGGACGGGTGAATGGGGACATGATAATACGCATTCTGGAGGTCCACAACAACCTGGAGTAGCGCCCTTGGCCCTCCTCTCCAGGAGGAACCGGGGACCCCACACCCGAATCCAACAGGTGTCGCAGACCCGACAAGAAAAACCGTGTGAGAGTCCCCCTGAGGAAGGGAGAGGACTCGAAGACACGGAGGGGCTGGCTCTCAAATTCCAAGCGCAGACCCTCCCAAATGGTCAAGAGGATCCAAGGGCACAAGGAGATTGCTTGCCACTGTGGCAGAAACCGCAGGAGCCGCCCCGCCATGGGGAAGGCGACCTTGTTTAGGGGCGGCTGGTGATGCCGCTGCTGGGGGAGCAAGATATTACGGGTCTTGTTCCCGTACTGGAATGCCCAGCGACCAGACTTACCCTTCCCTTTAGACTGGGAGGGTTGGCTGCGCTCAGGCCGAAGGACTGCCTCCGAAAGGGCTCCTGTTCCGGGAGACACCTTTTCCAGTCTGACACCTTTTCCAGGATGTCATCCAATGCCCTTTGCAAGGGGAGGCCACACGGCTGGAGCTTAGACGTGACCTCCCCATTCCACCTTGTAAGCCACACTGCCCTGCGAGCTGTGTTAGCCAACACTGCGCACCTGGCGCCAACGCGGAACGACTCAGCAGAGGCATCGGCTAGGAAGCCCGTAGCACGTCTCAGAAGTGGAATGGAGTCCAAAGCTCCTCCCTGGGAGTACCCTGCAGGATGAATTCTCCCAGCTGGGTGAGCCACTTAAAGAGAGACCTGCTCACATGTAGAGGAAATGTACACCGTTAAAGACATAGCTGCCGCCTCCCAGGATTTTTTGAGGACACTCTCCATTTTACGAACGAGGGGGTCCTTCAACCGGGAGGAATCTTCAAAAGGCAACGCGGTCTTATATGCTAAGCTTCCCAAATGGAATACTGCCATAGACCTTCATGTTAGAAGTCCCATTGACTTTATAGAGACTTCCATAGAGATTCCCATTGGGTCTCTCATGAGGTCTCCCATCCAGCCCGTGACTGAGGCTCCTGCTGTTTAGCTTCAACAGTGTGTCAAGGGCATGCACAATGGGTTTACAATAGCAGCTGATTGCTACCCTGGCCACCTGGATGTCCACCGTCGGGACCTCCCAGACAAAGTCATCACCCTCCAATCCACTCAGATGGGGTGAGCCGCTTAGCCTTCAGGCCTCTGAACATTTAGTCCTGCACAGAAGAAGGGGATTCCACCACCTCTACTCCCATGGTACAATGGACAGTGTCCACCAATGCACCCATGGACTCCGTGGAAAAATAGTAGTGTCCAGATTCTCGTGTCTGGACAGAGGCAACAGCGGCAATATCCTCGCCGTCCTCTAACGCTGAGCTCTGGCCAGCCTCCATGAGATCCACAGAGTCACAATCCTGGAGCTTCCTCTCTTACAGAGGGGAAGGCCCGGAAGCTGCAGCAAAACCCCACAGTGCCGAGATAGAAGCCTGCACCTCTTCCCTAATGGATTGGAGCTCCTCAAGCAGGGATGGGGAGTCCATCCTGACAACTCTGTCAGTCATGGCCGACACCTTATTGTAGGAAGAGGGAAATTTTGTGTCGCAACCACATTATTGCTCCCTTTCACAGACGGCCCTTGTCTCCCTATAGACAAAAAGGGAAGAGAAGGGGGTCCCAGTGTGAGTGCAGGGCTTAAATAACTCTACCCCTTGTGACCACCCCCAGAAACACTTACATGAGCTGGGGGAACGCTGGGCTCTGCAGAAGCAGAGGTGGAAGCCTATCACCTTCCATGTTTCAGGGATCAGCCTTACCTGGGTGTAGCTTCCGGCGGGTACTTATCCAGAAGTACCGTGCCCCCAACGAGGAACACCTGTTCCCTCCCTCCTCCTGGTCACCGGCCGCGGGCAGTAGCGCGCGAAAGTCCTGCTGGGTTCCCTGGAGCCGCGCCCAGCCTGCCACAGCCCTTATAGGAGCCGCCGCCCGAAACCGGAAGTGCCATCCCAGAACCGGAAGTGCCACGCCCGAAACCGGAAGTGCCACCCCCGAAACCGGAAGTGCCTCAGCGGCACCTCTGATGCATGCCCCAGGGACCGCAGCTGGAGGAGGGAGACGCCGGAGAGCTGAACAGGCCTCCGGCGTTGCAATACACGGCCTGCTTTGCCCCGTAGGACGCAGGAAGGCCGGATGGTCCCACCACGGGAGCCCCGAGAAGGAGGAGGAGGCCGCCCCCGACGTCCATCCCTGGCCCGGCTGTAAGTACACCCCAATGCTGCCTCTGCCGGCCTGACAGCACTGGAACCTCTCCATGCCCCAAGGGGGACAGGAAGACACTGGAGTACTGAGGAAGGGGAGGGCTTTTAACCTCTCTGTGTTCCTGTCCCCCAATGGGGCGTGGACGACATCCTCCAATGCTGTCGTCCAATGCTGTCGTGGAAGGCGAATGGAGAAATATTCCTGTAAATGATTCTACACTAACAGCTGCTGAGGAAAGACAGATTGCACACAGATGTGATCTGAGAGAAATGTCGGACACTCGCACAGCAGTTGGAAGCCAAATGGACCAAAGAACCGATGACACTCGTCCGACTCTCCTGGATGAGAAACTGACCGATTATAAGCGCAGCAGGAGACAGTGTAGCACATGTCCCCAGCTCTGTGCTGTGACAGACAGTGAGCATGTCAGTGGTAAGACATGACACCATGTCCCCAGCTCTGTGCTGTGCACAGACAGTGTGCTGCAGTGTCCCCATCCAGCTCCGTGCTGTGCAGTGTACCACCATGTCCGCAGCTCCGTGCTGTGCAGTGTACCACCATGTCCGCAGCTCCGTGCTGTGCAGTGTACCACCATGTCTGCAGCTCCGTGCTGTGCAGTGTACCACCATGATACTCCAAATCAGGGAAAAAACCGCAAGTGTGAAAGGGCCCTTCAGTACAAATCTATGAGAGCTTTGTTCTGACTCTTCGTTAACATTGAGCACTTGTGACATAACTTCAGACTTCCGGACAGTCAGACGTTACAGGCACAAGATGGCAACGTAGGACGATAAAAGAGGTGACCGCAGGAAGACAAGTATGAGATCAGGGAATTATATTTAAAGCATCACTCCAGCACAAAAAAACAAAGTGAAGAGTGACTTTAAATAACAATACAGGCTACAGCAGGAACATGAGACTATGAGAACAAAAAAAAAAAAACCTCTGGCATGAACAGTGTTCTTATATTTTGACTCCCAAAAATACATAAAGAAAGAAGATACTGAAAGTAAGAACTATTTATTGGTTTGTAGTTTGGGTTGCAAGCAATAATATACATATAACAGACCCCCCCCCCCAATACCTAGCCAGTGAAAAACAGTTAATAAATTGGAACAATGCTATGCACCTGGCTATGACAGGAACACAAGACACCAGACCTTCAGACATTTTACTTCCCATGTTGAGCTTGCAGCATTGACAAATAAAATATTGAGAACCTTTGTACAATATGCAAAAGTTATGTTCATTAAAGGAAAGTGAGCTCATCTGACACTGCCAGTATGTCAAGTGGGTTATTAGGAACAGATTAAAACTGTCCCATGTCTGTGGATCAAAATGAATCAACTCTCCTCTATAAATTCCAGCAGAGGACACCTCACCGGTCATACAGATCCTGTGCAATATTCAACTTTAAAAAAAATAAAAAAAATTAAATAAGGCTGGGGTCACACTTTGCAAGGCAATTGAAGTGACCAGCATCCAAATCCGGATGTGGTAACCGCAATTGCCTTCACACACTTTATTGCAAAAATGTGTTCTGTAAACCGCAATGCAGTAACCGGATTGCTCGGGATGTGTAATCCTGATCAATGCGGTTACTGTCTATTTTGTTCACCCCTGCGGCAGCTGGGATGAACAAAGTGGTAAATGTTATTAAAATATTAATATTGTAGCTGTGGGCAACATGTCTGTAGGTGGTGCCCCCCCCCCTAGAGACATACGGTCAACTCCTGAGGGCATGTGAGGGGTTAATGAGGCACTTATACTATTGCCAGCTTGTGTCAGCTTCATACAAATTTATGAATGAAGCCGTGACACCCCTGACAGAGCAGATACTTATATGTACATTACGTACAGTATCAGCTGATGGCCAGGGTTCTGTAACCATTAACATTAGGTCTATAGGGGTGCGCTGCTGCCCATAGATCTAAGGTAACTGCTTACAGGACCAAAGACAGCAGCTGATACTGTACATATGAGTACTCCTGTACTGTAAGAATTACACATCCCAAGCAATCCGGTTACTGCATTGCAGTTGATAGAAATCGCTCCGAAAACTGCAGCCAGCATGATTTTTAGCGCAGGCTGCAGATGCGGAGCCGGATTGCATGTAAAGCAATCCGTTACCATAATGGGATCCTATGGGGAGCAGTTCCTGATCCGGTTTTGAGCTTTCAAAAAGATAAAAACCGGATCAGGATTTCATAATTTTGCCACATGTGTGACCGCAGCCCAAATTAAAATGCATTAAAAAAAAAAAAAAAAGTGGTATCCAATTGGTAGTCCAACAATCAATGGTGGTCCCATGGACTACAGTAGGAGGGAGCCTATGGAAAACTATTGGAGCTGCAGTAGCCAGCACAGTAGCACTTCTGGACAGCTAGAACACAGATTAGGGCGGCCATGGTGCTTACTGCATTTCCAACAATAACATATTGAATGTTTATACTTTGCTTTAATTTAATTTTTTTAATCTTTCCAAGACTGGACATGAGAGGGGTGGGTGGGGGGAAACCATTTTGAAAATAAAAAAAAAAAAAAAAACCTTTTCTGCAATGGCTTGTGCCCAGTATTGCAGCTTGCATCTAAGTGATAAGCTGCATCACGAATTCTAGCCATTAACAGATGTGGCGCTATAGCTCAGGAGTAGAGGTGCAGGTGTTTTTTTTCCCCCACTTTTGTTAAGGCTTGAAAAGAGTAAACAAAATATAATGTTGGGTAACAGATCATTTAAGATTGACTGACATCAAACAGATCAATAGCTCCACTTAGTCTAAAAATAAAGATCTTGCCCATTAGAAATCCACTAATTTGGAAGGACTGAAAGTCTTGAAGGAATGAAACTGAATTTTTCTCCAAGTAAGCAAAACCGAAGGGGAACAGAATCCTGTCACTCAGACAAAGGGGAGGTTTCAATGCCAGACCCAAATTGTGTGATCTCAACTTTATATTAACATTTTGAGACCATCAAAACAGTAGCCTCATTGTAATTTATTGGGCACTATACAAATAAAAAAAAAAAAATTACTATAGCATTAAAAAGACCCAGATGGAGAGGACAACTACCCTCCAAATAACACTTTCAAAGTAGTTCTACAGTATTGGAGACTAATTTTGTTTACCCCATAACATCATAGCCACACTTTTCCTGATATAAGCTCCATTTCCACCAGATCCTGTTCCACTTTGTCTAATGCAGGATAGCAGATCCATTGTAGACATAGGACAAAAAACAAAGCGTATGTGAAGTGGGGCTGGCTCAGCTACTTGACGTTCGCAGTCAGCACATTTCATTCAAAGCCGATGTATAGGCAGAGATGGTGGCTGACCTGTCATTGCAATAACTTACCAAAACCACTTCAATAAGAGCTCTAGTTACATAGTAGCTATGGAAATGAGCAGGCAGCCTCTCTATACATCTAGTATTACAGGAGGCAGACTTCTCATTTCAATAGCTAAGCCAGCGCCTGTTAGACAACTCTGGTCAAATGCTTTGATAGGACATTAGTAGACAAGCGTACTTTGGGTTTGGAGTTTGGGTGCTTTCTGGATCCATATCACTGGAGTGAGCATCACTGTGCTAAGGTACACTTGGTGCTTGGCCTAGTGCGAGCTGCTTGCAGTGTTTTATACTGGGGGATGGTGGAGGGGGAAGACAAATCCTCGCCCTGCCACTCTCAGAAATGATTTGCTTAAAGCTGGTCCTGAGTGGAAAGTCAAACTGACCAGTGTCTTCAAATGAGCTGCAGGTCAAGTTTAGGACCCAAACATACCTTTATAAGAAGTTCGACTGAACCCCTAGAACCTGAACTTGCACAGGTCCGCTTATGTCTAGAAATGAGCACTCAGACTCAGTTTCTCTGTCTAAAAATCAGTTGTGAAAGAAGGCGGCTGGCTTTAAATTGAGCACACATCTCCAGGGACATGCCAAGAATAAAACTTCTCTTAAGTCAGACTCTAGATCTGCTGAGAATGGAGCTTGAAGGTGTAGATCGGGGGGGCACCTTTCAGAAGTTAAGTATATGTGGTTCTATAAACCAACCCAATACGTTGCCATATATGATCACTCCCCATTTGTTCAATATGTTGCCTCCTGGGCCAAGATTGGCGTCCCAGTTCTATATCCAAGATGGCAACTACAGTAGTGTAGGGAGCAGTGATAAGCCAGAATGAGAGTTACTTTTCAAAGGACCAAAAGTTACCTCTTTTGTAACCTGGACCACCACTACGCTATACATGGCAAGATACTTTAACTAGACCACTGGCAGACCGACAAAAGAGGACCCCCGTGCCACAATATATGAGCCTTTTGCAGTGGAAGAACTCAAAAATGCACAATTGCACCTACTTTGGAGTCAGAAATGGGCACCCTTGCGGCTGCCCAAGTTGCACCAATGATATGTCCCGCCCCTGAACTAGACAGTTTCTATCCCTTTGACTAATCGAATGCCCTGTGCAGAAATGTTTTCAACAATGTGCAACAAAACATAGGCTACCTTCACACTACTAATTTCTGATGTGTTTATCATCTGTTCTAAAACGCATAGGCACAGATCAGTTTTGACCTCCCATGTACCCCTATGGGTGCATATTGGTCCTAAGTGGCCCTCCGAGTGAGTCAGTTAAGTCACCGATCAGTTTGTGTCAGTATTTTTCATGCACCCAGAACCATAGATTTTCAAGGGAGCCCAAAATCAGAACAATCACAGACACCAACGGACAGACACGGAGCCGTGTCAAATAACATGGATCTCTATGGTGCACTGATCTGTCAAACTGATCTGTTTTGCTGTACTGAGCATGCTCAGAAGCAAGGCACAGCTCTTCCCAGCCTTCCCTCCGGCAACTGACAGTCCCGTTAAAAACCAGTCCATGGACATCAGTTTGAATAGATCTGTGCCTGTCTGTCTGGGCGTTTAAATTCAAGGGTCCACACAGATTTTAAAATTATGCAATGTGAAGGTAGTCCTCAGGTGCAGTCACACGCATCAATCCGATGAACGATTTTGTTAGCGAGCACATGCACGCGTGATCGCTAACAAAATCGTTCAGATCCCTGGAGAGCTGTCACACAGGCAAACTGACCAGCAATCAGTGGACCTCCGACATTGTGGAAAGGATTTAAATATCACTTCCACAATGTCTTTCTCCTGCTGCAGAAAGCAGGAGCAGGCTGGTAACCATGGTAAACAGCAGGTATCTAGGCAGCACGCAGTGCCTAGTTACCCGATGTATACCCTGGTTACGAGCCTGCTCGGCTTACAGGCTGGTATCCAAGGTACACAGCAGGTAACTAGGGACCATAGTTACCCGCTGTGTACCTTGGATACCAGCCCGTGAGCTGAGAAGGCTGGTAACCAAGGTATACTTCAGGTATCTAGGCAGAGCGCGCTGCCTAGATACTCGCTGTTTACCTTGGAGATGAGCTCCCAGTGCTTACAGAGGCGCGCTGGGAGCTGGCTTATCGGTCGTCTCCCGGTGTCACACGCAGCGATGCTACGTGTCCACCGGGCGAACGATTGATTTGAGGACAGGACCTTCAATCAAACGATGAGCCGACTGATCATTCATTTGTAATGTCACACGCAACGATGTCGTTTGGACATCGTTCAAGAGTCACAAAACATGTGACTTTTGAACGATATAGTTACGTGTGACGGTACCTTTAGTTGTTGCTTGAGCAACTTTGCTTTTGGTGTCCTTTTTAAATAATCATAAAGAATACTGGAAGTGGAGCAACAAAGTCAAAAGGATTGGACAAGCACAATAATCGTAAGGATGGGTCCTGTACATGGAGATGTATGGTTGTCACCAGTGATGAGTGAGCACTACCATGATTGGGCGCTCAGTACTCAACGAGCAGCTGGATGCTTGGATGGGCCCAAGTACTGTATGGAATTTTATGCAAGACAATGGAGAATGCAATCATTGTTCCCATATGACTTCCATAATACTTGTGCAATGAAGTCAAGGCCATTCAAGCATCCAACTGTTTGTTACAAGAACATTGGTTCCTTTAATTAGTAATAAGTAAGCAATACAGACACTTCACAGAAAATCTTACGGCAGAAGTTTAGTTCAACTAGTCACAAGTGATGTGAAGATTAGAGCCACTTAAAAGTTTAATGTGACGACACTGAAAAGCCATTGAACTATTGAGTCGAGAGAGGGCACTGGACTTTAACAGGATCCGTTCACAGCGAGAGGCTTTCAGAACATGCCTGCAAAAAATACTCACAGAACAGGATAATAGACGGAACTATAGATCACAAGTTAAAACCTCACAAAATGCATTACTGGATAACAAATGTAAGGTAACAAACTGCACTTAATAGATTGTCAATGTGGTTCGAAAGTAGGGAGAACCCTCCGCTAAGTGCACAGGAAATATAGTCAAAGTTCAGTGCATATAACGTGCCACATAATGCATGCACACGTCCTCGCGGTGGCCACTGATGTAAACTAGTACACAAAAAAATAAAGAAAATAAAAAAGCTGCTGACTTACAGTCCACCACTCGCCACCAACTCTGTTATTGGCCACACATACCCAGCAAACCAGATACTGGTTTGGACATTCAGCACTATACCATGCACTAGTTTCTAGACCGTGCCAGGAGCACTCCACTCCCACATGGCACGAGGGACCACAAATTGACGCAATATAGCAAAAATGATTCATGTAAGCCAGTCAAAAGAAAGCATTTACAGATTAGCCCTTTGTGTACTGTATTAGTTTTAATGTACAGTATAATTCAGAAGAGATTATTATATTAGCCCTTTGAAACATGGAAAGTACAAGTGACCAAATATATACAACTACCAAAGTAAAAAAAAAAAAAAAAAACATGGATTAGTGAAGAGATGCCTTGGCTTATATTATCTTACTTCAGCAGTGAACAGGTCTTGGCATACACTATCGGTACTGTATGGGCATAGCACTTGGGTTCTGGATATTTATCTGGATTGTATAAAGATTGATAATTATCAAGACATAGGTAGAACCAAGCCTATGGAGTCAGAATCAGAGCTCATTTTGGGTGGTTGGATTCAGAGAAATGGTTTTGGTGCGTATTTCTGACACTAGGTGCAGATTTTGGAAGTCAAAGATCTGCACCACCAACTCCACATGCAAACAGGCCCTTATAATGCTCATATTGCAATCAGGATTAGACAGCCATCGTGACACAAAGGTTTGTGAATACACCAGCTTCATCAGGTTTAAAGGGACTCTGTAAGGTCATTTTTCAGAGTGATACTATTACCCTTGAAGAGTGTCTGGGCAGCCCTTTGAAAAATATGTAAAATCATTACTCTGTTTGTTCACTATAAGCAATTTCACACCTGGTAGGCAGCTGCTACATTAGTCCAGCTCCATTACTTTCACAGCCGATTAGTCTGGCTGTTTAAGTGTTCTTTAAATATCCACGCCTATCCAAGCTGGTGTTCTGTGATTTGTCACTGATTGACAGATAGAATAAATCTATTTTTTGCAGTTTACAGAGAATAGGAGGCAAATATAAATAAAATACATGAATAGAGAGCTTAGAGGGAGGACTTAGAAAAATCATATCAGTTAAGCTGGGGTTACACATAGCGATGTTCAGGCGACCCGACCAACGATCGGGATCGCTGGAACATCGCTTTATGATCGCTAGTGAGATGCCAGACAAGCAGATCTCACTAGCGATCACCCAGCGAGGCGCCAACACCTGACGGGTCAGGGTGTCGGGCGCACACTGAGTGTCGCTGGTCGTTGCCCCTGTGACACATGCTGATGCATGCGTGACAGCAGCAGACCAACAATTGAAAAATGGTCCCAGTCATTCCGAAAGCTGATCGCTGCAGCATGTCAAACGCAGCAACGTCACAAAACCTGTCACGTTGCAGTGACATCAGTAGCGATGTTGCTGCATGCAACCCGGCCTTTACAAATGGATTTTTGATCTGACAGATTCCCTTTAAGGGATCTATGTAACACTGTATGCAGTTGATAACATAAGGGAAAAATAAAGAAATTCAGGAAATGGATCCACTTTGATTATGGTGGGTTTCTCATTTTCCACCGATATCCACTGTGTGCACATTTCTTACAAGTTAACAAATTAAGGTATTAATTACTCACTTTAGAAATCAAGATTAGGAGGAAAAAATAAATAAAAATCTGACAGTATACTGTGCCACTCCTGCTCATGGGTTGTATTTGATGTATTAAATATCTGTAGCCTTCAAAAATTATTTTAATTAGCCAAGAAAATTCTTATAAAGACCTGTGATTGTTAAAAAAAAAATGTATAACAGGGGTCTTAAATTAGACTTTGGTATGGGTGCAAGGCGACACTGAAAGGCTTGGTCAAATGCTGAATTTGCGGTGCAGATTTTGAACTACCAACATCTACACTACTGTCAGAAAAATGCACCACACCAAACCCTGTCAGCACTGTATTTGTAGGTGCTGTGTGTCTATTTCAATAAAGATTGGATGCTTTGGTCCAATATAAAAAAAAAAAAAACCTGCTCCCCCCTTAACTCAAAATATGCAAGAGTGTTTGCATGACGTGTATGTGCTGCTTATTTTGTGTTTATCATGAAGGTCTAGGGTGAAACACGCAATAAAATCCACAACAATCATTTATTTTCTGCAGATTTTTCTGCACTAATATACGCAGCGTATTTGTAGCAGAAAAATACACATTGCAGACATCCCAAATCCCATAGACTTGGCTGGGAAAGCACGCTGCAGCAAACTGGATCTGCACCAAATATGCATTGTGTGAACGGGCTCTAAATGCTCAAGAAGCACCTAGGAAGGTCTACATTGGCAGCAATAGAACTAGTGATAAGGAAGCTCTACAAATGGTTATGGGACTTTTCTATGGGGCTAGAAAACTATACACAAATCCCTAGAATATTTAGAGGAGGAGCTTTAGTAAGGGTGGGGTGTTATTTTGTAGGTGGTCTTATCTGTGAACATATAGTCATGAAGACCCCACTACTAAGGGATAAGCGAATACCAAAATACTCGGGTTAGTTGTACCGAATACTATTAAATATTCCAGTATTCGTCACAAAGAACGAACCTTAAAGTCTTCCAGAAAAATGCTCGAGTTTCCATTGACTTGCACTCGGTTTGTCATTTATGATAAATACTCTAATAGTTCGGTGGGCAAATGCAATTAGTTTAAAGTCTGCATTTGTCATACGGCCACAAGTATTAATGAGTGTCTATATACAATGCCTGTTCATTCATATCAAAAAGAAAACCCACAATAAGACTATGGTTGCTTATGGACGACCAGATTTACTTATTTTTCATCATGGCATCTCTGAATTTGGTCTGGTAAAATGAAAGCCAAGTGCTGATTGGGCTTCATTTAACTAGAGCATCCAAACTGGCAAGGACAACCAATCAGCACTCTGCTTTCAGTTTACCTCAGCATGAAGGCTGAGCCTTGATTGCTATGGACAACAGAGGCCTGATAAATAAGGCCTATACTCCCACACAGTACTAATATAGATATGTGGCTGTATTGTCGAGACATGTCAAACACTTTAGGTATATTTGACGTAGGGCTGGGCGATTTTGGAAAAAATCAAAATCTCGATTTTATTTAAACCTATGGACGATTTTCGATTTAAATCTCGATTTTTTTTTTATATATGTATACAGCATACACAGTATATATCATACACACAGTATATGTATACAGCACCCCCATCCTCCTCTCCTCTGTCCTCCACCACCCCCGTCCTGCTCTCCTCTGTCCTCCTGCACCACCGTCCTGCTCTCCTCTATCCTCCTGCACCACCGTCCTGCTCTCCTCTGTCCTCTTGCACCCCCGTCCTCCTCTCCTCTGTCCTCCACCACCCCCGTCCTGCTCTCCTCTGTCCTCCTGCACCACCGTCCTGCTCTCCTCTATCCTCCTGCACCCCCATCCTGCTCTCCTCTGTCCCTTCTGCTGCTCCTCTTGCACCCCTGTCCTCCTCTTCCCTGTCCCTCCTGCTGCTCGGCTGTCCTCCTGCACCCCGTCCTCCTCTCATTTGTCCCTTCTGCTGCTCCTCTGTCCTCCTGCACCCCTGTCCTCTCCTTTGTCCCTCCTCCTGCTCCTCTCTCCTCCTGCACCCCTGTCCTCCTCTCAGTTGTCCCTCCTGCTGCTCCTCTGTCCTTCTGCACCCCGCTACTCACACACAGAGACACATGACACACAGAGACACATGACACACAGAGACACATGACACACAGAGACACATGACACACAGAGACACACAGAGACACATGACACACAGAGACACATGACACACAGAGACACATGACACACAGAGACACATGACACACAGAGACACATGACACACAGAGACACAGAAGACAGACACGACACAACACACACAGAGACACAGAAGACAGACACGACACAACTCACACAGAAGACACAGACACATGACACACAACTCACACAGAAGACACACACATGACACACAACTCACTCAAACACACATTTTACAGATACCTCACACATACACTTCTTTCTGCTGCAGGAAGGGGCTACATACCCAGCTTCTCCTGCTCCCAGCAGCTGTCCCCGGGCAGCCCCTCCCCCACTCACTCCTTCTCTCTGCCTGCACAGCACAGTCACAGCAGGAGGTCTTTCACCTTTTTACCCGGAGGTTGGAGCTGCTTCTCAGCTGTTTCTTCCTCCAGCACAATCCTGTTCATCGGCTCTCATTTCTTCTCTTCCCGCGCAGTGCAGGAGGGCAAGAGCACGGGCCAATGAGCGGGCCTGATGATGACGAGGGGGGGGGGGCGGGGATGGTGTATGAGGGGGCGGGACTTACGACCCGGCCAACACAGGCAATGTCTGCTGGGAGTTGAAGTTCTTTCCCTGTACATAGTTACGGCTGCTCCTCCTAAGAAACTACAACACCCACAATGCAAAGCGGCGCCATTTTAAATCGAATTACACGATTGTTAATAAAACCACAATCGTGGCCACAGCAGGGGGCGAATTAATCGAATTAATTCGATTAATCGCCCAGCCCTAATTTGACGGCCGATTTATTTTGGGCACACAGGATAAGGATAGAAGCTCCCATTTCACATTAACTTTATATACATCCATTAAACCCATACAGAGATGGCAGCCATTTTGTTAGTCACTTTTGATAACTACAGTATAAAAAAACTAAAGTAGTGTTCTTAAAAAATGAAATGAAAAATAATTACAGTAGTTTTTTTTTTTTGAGGGTTATATGTTACAAGTAGAAGTCTTAGGACAACAGTCCTCTTTAGAAAGTAAAGGAAATCAATTTTAGGCTGCACAATCCACACAAAAACGTTGGTTTTCAGTATTTCGGGTAATGAGATATTGAGGAAAAACATGGCCTGGAAGAACAATACAAGTGCCAAGATGTGCAGCAGATCTACTGGATGACAACAGGATCTAGTCAGTAGTTTTATGGGCAGAGGACATGACTATGAGGAGAATATTTCTCAAATTTCCCTGTGTCGCCATTTTAAAACGCACAATCTTATTAGAAAATAAGCACTTTCTTATAGTTTGCCTGTAATAAAGTTTTATAATCCATTCCTTACTGAACATGCAATATGCCAAGACGCAATCTGCTAGAAAGATAATATAATACATTGAAATGGGAAAAAAAAAAAAAAAAAAAAAAAAATCTATATATAAAATATAATTTCTTTAAATTTTAGCCAAGGAAGAAGTAGAATTTCTATGGAAGAAACCTTCTGCAACAATAGACCAGTGCAGATAAGATGTGACATGCGTTCCCTTTTTTTTTTTTTTTTTTTTATAAACTATG
Source organism: Allobates femoralis (assembly GCA_033576535.1). Classification (NCBI taxonomy): domain Eukaryota; kingdom Metazoa; phylum Chordata; class Amphibia; order Anura; family Aromobatidae; genus Allobates; species Allobates femoralis. The sequence goes on along the minus strand of JARQOC010000011.1, from coordinate 199,774,011 downwards.
GGTGAATCGACCAAAGAAAACTGTTTTAGGCATTTTTTTTTTTTTTTCAATGTGGAGAAAGTGACTGACCAAAAGGTTTTAGCCAGAGACCAAACATGGTGGAAAAACTGAGGAGTCCTATGTAGTGTCAAAGTACTAAGTGTACGGATGTTACTCAGGTTGGGTTTTCCTGGTTGTTAATACCACCGATGTACAAAAAGGTTCTTGAATAATGTAAAAGGGGGAGAAAAAAAAAAAAAAAAAAAAGTAGGGAAGAGACGTAAAATAGACCCACGTCAAAGGTCCTCCTCAACAGTCTCCACGAATGGAACACTGAAGCTTCCACCACAAGTACAGTACATGTTCGTCATGGCAGACCGATAAATGTAGACTGTGGTGGATCGTTGCAGAGGAGATCTCTGCCGGATCGTTGCTTGGAATAAAATTATATATATAAAAAAAAAAAAATATATATATATTTATCTCTTCTCTCAAAAAGCTTCACATTCGGGAGCCTCGCTCTTGCAGGATCTGAAAGACAATATTGGGTTAGAGAAGTGAAAAGTGGGAAAAGTAGATCAATATGAAGTAACACAAGCACAAGACAGCTAAAAACTGGGCTACAGGACGCTACGGACATTAATAGGAACCAGTATGTGCACACACGTCTTATTTCAAGTGGCTTTTTTGCTGGAGAGTTCATTTTAAAAAAGTCATTCGAGATCTGTCGAGTTCTTTTTTTAGGCTGTGTCCACAATGCAGATTTGGTGGCAGAAATTTTAGCACAAATCCGCAACTCTTGGCAGGAAGAACACACCAGAACACACTGGGTTTTTTGCCGTGCAGATTTCCAATGCATTTTGGGTGGAAATCGCAGACAAAGACGCACCAAGAAATTACATTCTGCACATCTATTTCTGCACCAAATCTGCAAGCGTAAAATAAGCAACAAGTGCACACACTTCAGAATTTTGATTAACTGCTTTGCCTACGGATTTACCATGTAGTTCTGTGACAAATATGCATCCAACAACACCTGAAAAGAGCAATGTGTGCACATAGCTTTACAGACTCATTCTTTTGAACAGTCTCCAGGCAGGAGCTGGATTGGACACTACCTGAAAGGACATGTGCCCATACATAAAGGGTGTTTCCAGAAACAGCAGCACTTTAGGCTATTGGCTGTGTCTTGTACTAAAGCCTAGACCGCCCTGTCCATATGGGGCGAAGGGGAAAAAATAAAAAATAAAATGGAGCATTAGTGAGCATGTGCAAGTGGCACTACTGCAGCTCATTCAGGAGCAGCGGTCACACAGGGTCAAAACACTCCATTCCTCCAGGAAATTGACTCCTGCTTATCATACATCGATTGTTTGAGATAAGCACTTTAAGGATCTTGCCCTGCTGACCACCATGGCCGGGATCAGTCAATGAGCAATAGGTTTGGGCCACCATCCTTATTACAATCACTCTTGCATTTGTGCAAGACATCTTTGAAGGATCAAGACCATTTCATCCATGGCTCAGGAGCAAGAAGTATAAACATTGCAAAGACTCCCTAGACAGTAGAACAGATTACAGGATAACACTTTATGGGCATCTCTAACTTAGCACTTGTCATTCGCATCTGCTATGTGATGGTGCACAACATGCCTGCTATTCTTCTGTAGGACAGAGACAGATCCAAGTGAAACCCCCATAGAAAAAAAAAAAAAAAAAAAACCTACTCTCCAGCATTCATCCCTACATATACGCAGGCACAGGTTTTGTAATGTTTCTTGTAATACATGAGATCTGTTTTCAAACCATTGAAAAGAAGAAATCAGTGAGCATAGGTTTTAGTGCCAACAGCTTTATTGCTGTGCAATGTAGGATATTTCTGAAAACATCTGCTTTCCTGTCATTCTGCTTCAATACTCCACAACCACACTAAAAGCCAATAGCCAAATAAATATAAAATGAATCCATATTTAATAAAAGTATTCATGGAAAAAAAGTTAGTCTTACTTTAATGCTCTAAGATATATGAATACCCTTACCGACTGCTAAGCTGAATTAACACTTCTGACATGTAGAAGGAGCCACTCAGGTCTAAGACATGGAACAGTGAGTTATTGGTCGTCTTTCTAGGCTGTATAATAAGTGCTATATAGATAATAGAATCATCCACATTGTCAGGTACTGGGAACAGGGCCACAGACCCAAATCAGCTGCCAAAATGTCCTATATGGCCCCGATTACAGGAAAATCCACTAAGAGGGAGGTTCACTTTAAGCATCTAGTAGATTTTGGGTCCGGCTCATGGCTCACATTGTGTTGGTCTGATGCACTGCTGATTATATCCAATACCTGTGACTCGGGTAATTGTCTCAGTGCTTGCAGGGGGGGGGGGTTGTGAAGCAGCAATAATCTCATGTCCGCTACATTCACCAACATGTGAGCCATTGGCAACTCAAAACAATCCTTTAATATGCTTAATCCTTAGGATCCTTGGAGGGGAGATCAGGGTCTATACACAAAGCTGATAAAATGTGGAGGCTGAAAAGGCAGGACAGGAGTCTACAGTGATGTTTATGTCGCCAGGTCCCTGTAAAAATCAAATGCAGTACGACAGCCTCCCTTTACCCTAATGGCACAGCACGCATTTAGAGTCTAGAAAAAGGGGGACATATACCAGGATGTTGGTGAAGGATTGGGAGTAGAGGGAATTCAGGAAAGCTAGGGCTCACCAGTAATTTATAACTTAATCTGAGTCATTCATATCGTAATCCGTCTCTTCATCCTCACTCTGTATTTCAGCATGCAGCATGCACGAGCAAAAAAGGAGCGAAAATGAAAACTTGTAAGTGCAAAGAAAAGAACAGAAAGATGAAAAGCACAAATACACCAAGCAGAGTATGCACCAAGCGCAATCTGTGGCTGGGAGTGCATGTAGGGCACGTGGTATAAATGGACCTAACTGGGACAGACACCTATCTGTATTGGCCATTTTCCCACAACTTGAGAAAGCAGCTAAAGAGGGAAGCAGCTGATTTTCTTTAGGATAATCAAGATGATGGTTGGTTTAAAAAAAAAAAAAACACAATCTAAGATATGCATTAAAAAATTACTTTGCATTTGCTTTATTGCATATTTTGGGGAAGTGCCACAACAAAAAATAAAAAGGCAATTCTAGAGTTCAAAATATTTTTTTGGCATTTAGCACATGGTTTAAATATTTTTATGCTTTGATATATTGGACAAGACAATGCTAAAGGTCTATATGATTGCAATTTTATAGATGAAGAGGAAAAGTTTACTTTTCGCAGCCCTAGGACATTTTAGCCTGTGATCATTTGATCAATAAAATCATATAGAAGCACATAGAGAAAATGAAGTTCTCCTGTGAAACGGCCTGCCATTCAGGTGAACATAAGGACCAAGACGGCAATTATGAAGGCCATCAACAAACCATGGCTACCATGGTGAGCAAGCGGATACCGGCGATCTCGCCACAGTTGGGTTGATGGGAGCTTGTGAGAATTAAGTGCTGCTGTTTGAGCTTGAAAGTTACAAGAACAGCCAGCCAGTGCCAGTCACTAATTGCAGGCAGACAACCATTATCTAACACCGACAGCATCTGCCTGGCATAAAGCAGGTGCAGCTGAGCCAGCTTTATACTTTCCTTAATGACCCATGAAGAACATTTTTGTTTTAGGCAGGTAAGGAGTTAGATAGTTTCCTCCAAAAAGGGGGTAAAGGAGCATTAGCCACAGGGATCCTCACCCACCTCATGTAGCTCCTTCCACTGAATTTAATGAAAAAGTGGCCAATGAATGGGTGAATGGGGGTGTTGATAACTTGTCTCCTAAAAGACAAGGTGCCTTCTCATTGTAGGAGATACATATGGCAGCTTGTATATATCCCTTGATGTACCGATACACGCCTCAATGTTGAAATAATATCACTCAAGATCTCGGGAGCACGCGGTAGTTCAGATATAGTTTAGAGACAATTGGTGAGATGTCACACGTCTAGATATCGTGCACAACACACCAACCATCCAGCGAGCAGGTATCGTTTGCACAACCCAGAGAACGATACTTGTACATTGCTGTGAATGGGCAAAGTCATAAAACAGTTGTCGTGGTGTCACACTGACCAATGCAGCAGGTTGGCTGAATGAGGATCGTCTGATTTGAGAACATGTTCTCAAATATGCGATCACCGATCCAACGATTTATCATAGTCTTATCTCTGTGTTACATGCAACAGCATCCTAACGAAGTCATTTGAACAACTCCAAACCTGTGACGTTTAAACGATAACGTTCATGATATCTTATCGTTTAACAGTACCTTTAGTGAAATAGATTGAAGTGTGAATGAGAAAGCTTTATGGCCACACTGCGCAGAAGCTCAGCACCTATTGAGAGCAGAGATGTGCAACCAGGGAACAGCCGCTACAGTGTATGAAGCTGTGATGTTACAGCTCCATACACCATTCACTTCTAGTCTCCGCACACAGCTGATGTTTGGGAATGAGACTGAACACAATCTGATATTAATGACCTACACTCAGAAATGGTCAATGTCCAAGTGCTGGACGATTACGCCCCAATGTGTATATACACGGAAAAAAAAAAAAAAAAAAAAAAAATGTATCCCACATCCCCCCCCTAAAGGACACAACTCACCTTTGCCTTTTCACTAGGTTCACTAGCCGTGCCATACGGCGTATTGTGCAACTCTTTAGACACCACACACAAGAACTCTGCTTGATCTTCATTTCCATAGTTATAGGAAGAACCGATACTGACGAGCTTCAAGAGAAAACAAATGAAGCAAAAGAAAAATCAGCCATGAACAAGTAAATACACCTGCAATTAAGACATTACTGGAAGCCCATAAATGCAGCAACAGCCACCCCCTCACCCCACAGGTTGTAACATTACACATTTCACTTGATTAGATTGTTTAATTGTGTAAGAGATTAATGTATCTGCCTGTGTAGCAGGACAACCCTGTCCGATTGAGAAAAAGGAGACATCACAAGCCCAATCTTCCTTAGAATGCAGGAGTATGGCCAGATTGTGCCCCTCAGGTCTCTGCTTACTTCCCGCAGTCCATGCTGCGGCCCATCACCACAGTGGGCATCACTTCTAATGGTCCGCATCAGTCATGGTGTGTAGATCACTGCTGGAAGTCAGCAGAGACTAAGACCCCAGTGCAGCAGCAGCTCTGGGTTTAGGATACCTCTACTTTGTCATTTCCACATTGCAACTTTTAGGCAATAAAAATCATTTAAAGCTTGAATTGTCTATTAATTTAACTTAATTAGATCAGCGTTTTCGGTTTATTTTTTCTTTGCAAAACCCAGAACCAGTTTAGCCTTTGTACAACAGAATTTCACTTGAAAGGGCTGGACTCTGACGACTCTTTAGTGATCAAAGCCACCTTACAAATGTGCATTTATAAACTGTGGGATCCTGAAGATCAGATATGTCCTATAGCGTCCCCTGCCTGAAATGTGTAGTATTACATGGAGACTATTTGTCTGAATGTCGGTCTTCTGTAGTACACAGAGGGGCAAGGTCCGCCTGTTTTACCTCCAAGGGTAAATTTGCCTTTCCTAAGATATCCATTCACCTAAAACCCATTTACCAATTGGAGAGTTTACCTGATTAGCCACATTAAGAATTTAGTTAGGCAAATGAAGATGGGTCCAGACTAAGATACCAGAATGGATGTTATTAATCATGGAGTATTGATAATATCACAGCACTAAGTTACAACTATGGAGAAAATGATAAAAATTACCAACTTTAAAACAGACTACATTAGACAGAAGAAAAAAAACCTTTACACTACTTGTGTACGTACCCACGCAAACTAAGTTTAGACTGTAGCTCATATCTTTAGTTGCTGCCTGCAATCACACAGGTTGTGAGTTCAAACCCCCAAAGAGACCACATACGTTTATGGTATTTGCCGATTTGCAATGTTTATTTTAAAAAAAGCACACTAAAAATGAAAGGAGTGTTCATATCAAATTGTCCAGTGCAGATTTTGCATTAAAATCCACACTCCTTACGTGCAGATTCGCTGTGGAGTACACAAAACCAGACATGCTGCAGATATAAAATGTGAAATTCCTGCAGTGGATTTTTTCCTGTAGCATGAATGAGATTTGAGAAAATCTGGTTTTAACTCCTGCAAATCCAGAAGGAAAAATCCATATTGTATCCACCCCGTGTGAACATCAACTTTTTTCCTACCACATGGGAAGCTTTAAATCCCTCAAAAAGGAAAGGCGAGGCAGATACAAAACTTAAAAGTAACGTTAATACTTTAAACAAGGTAACCAAGTAAGAAGGCAATGCAAAAAGATTTACATATTTAAGTAAGCAAAAGATAAGCCGAGAAGAAGACGCCATATCCGAGCAACAAATTAGGTAATCAGTGGGTTCAGCGAGACAGACGGTGGGCGGTATTCCCATGGTGCTGTATGCAAGGCCATGCATGTGTATATGTAGCAGAGGGGAGCAGAAAGGAAATATTGAGGAGGTGGAAGGAGAGGTTAAAGTAGTGCGCAGAATGGGACACACCTCGCCGCTGCATTTCTGGAGGCTGGTCTCCTCCACTTTCACTTCCCTTGAAACAATGAGAAGAAACTCTGACTGGTGATCCCGCCCGCATCCATACATGGAACCTACGCTGACAAACTGCAACCAGAGTAAATGCACAGTCACTAGGCTGGACAATGCACACAGGACAATGTGTAGGTTGTATAGTGTTGTGCCACTATCTGCACTTATGGTATTGCTCAGATTCATGTTACCAACACAGATCTAGGCACAATGTCTCCTAAAAACAGTTCAGCAAGAACAAAGCCCAATTTTCTGAATACATGGTCACGATCATATCACTGCAGTGTTGCATTTTTCTAGACTGGATCACCTGCTCAAATTTCCAGCCATCCGACATTGTGGACACCATTTGGGTGAGCTCTTCCTCTTGACATTGAAGTACTCTGTAAACATGTTTAACTGGCACCTATAAAAGAAAAAAAAAAAATATATATATAAATTAAAATGCAATGTGCACCTGTGTAGTCTGGACCACCTCTTTTCTAGTGTTTTTTTTTTTTTTTCAAACCTCATTTTTATTGGAATTTTTCAAAAATTTTGCGAATTTTACATTACACATCATGAATATCTGGAACACAAGTTTACAGACAAATATATGAAAAATAGGTCTACGGGTAAATATTTTCTGAGCAATTCAATAGGTGGTACACAAAATATCAACATATCAAAATTTGGACAATGCTGGACACCAGGTGACATTTAACTTAGTACATCTTTTCAACCGTAATACTGTTTCCAAGTAATTTTACACTTCCAATTTTCCCAAAGTCCCCCCCAGATCTTCCAGGAGATACCATGAGGTATTCTTAATTGGGGTTATTATCTCCCGAATCTCTTCGGCTGACAGTTGGGATTCCATAAACCCTCTCCATTTTCCCATGAACCCTTTGGTTCCATTTTCCTTGTCCCGAAGAGCCTCTCTCTTATCTACTTCAAGTGCTTTTTTTAAACCCAAGATCACCTCTGATTTTCCGGGCATATCTGGTTTAATCCAATGGGACAACAACAAGCGTTTCGCCAGTAGGATTAAAACATGAGCCACTTTTAGCCCCTCCCCACCTCCTTGTGGTGCCTCCAGGTCTTGAAATATCCAAGTTTTCGGGTTTAATTCAAAAGTAAACCTACATATTCGCATACATAGATCACTAATTAAGGACCAGAATTTTTGCACCTTCGGACAATGCCATATACCATGAATCATGTCCGTCTTGAGTTGGTCGCATTTAGGGCAGCAGTTTCTCCTGTCAGGGTTGGTTATGGTTGTTGGAATATTAAAGCCATATATTAATCCGTGCATTATACGGAAGTGAGAATCCCGCCACTGCTCATTCAACACATTGTGCCTCACTTTATTCCACCCTGCCAGGATACTCTCTTCCACTGTTTCTTGTTCTAGAAATTTGCGCCATTTTTGGAAGGGTGTCAAAATCTCACTAGGTAACAATGTTTCCCTGAGTGTCCCGTAAATTTCAGAGATTGTGAGTTGATGCATATCTAACGCTAGTATCCTGTCCCAGATATTGCTTTTAGACTCCCTTGTCAGGTCCCTCAGTTTGGCCATAATATGATATTTCAATTGAAGGAACTGTAGATCCTGAGCTCCATCTAAATTAAATGTCTCCAACACTTCAAGTTTTGTCAACCATCTGGCCTCCGACAAGTGCATCACATCCCCCATCTTATGTATCCCTTTCTGCTTCCATTTATCAAAGAGGGCGTTTTCCCTCCCCATTGGGAAGTCTGGGAAGGCCCAAGGGACGAGGTATTTGGACACCTTCCAGGATAGACCACATTTCTTCCTAACCGCCTTCCAAGACTGGATAGTATCTCTAAAAATTGCTGACTTTTTTATATGGGTCGGTAGCCCCGCCATTGACGTGTGAAGAAGTGAACATCTCTCCAAGGAGCACAATATGCCATCTCCAATTCCTTGTCCGAATACCTTTCTGAATCTTTAATCCATTCCGCTACATGCCTAAGAAGACATGCCAGATTATATCCCCTAATATCAGGGAAGTTTGTGCCCCCTCTCTCCTTTCTTCGGGTCATGGTTTTCAGACTCAGTCTCGATCTTTTGCCTCTCCATAAAAAATTCGTGAATGCTCTATTCAACCTGACTACATCAACCCTTTTCAGTAACAGCGGCAGAGTTTGTAGGGGGTATAGAAGTCTGGCAAAACTGATCATTTTTATTAGATGACTACGTCCTAACAGTGATAATGGTAATTCTAACCATCTTTTCAATTCTTTCTCAATTTTTTCAATGAGCGGGCCATAATTAAGGGTATATGTCAGTTCCGACGTCCTTCCCAGTTTCAGACCCAAATATTTGATGTGGGTGCGTGCTATTGGTATGCCCAATTTCCCTAATTCTCCTCCTTTATCTTCCTCCCCTCTAATTTTTAACAGTTCACACTTTTTCCTGTTTAACCGAAAGCCTGAGAATCTACCGTAACACTCCATAGTGTCCAACAGTGTAGGGAGGTCACGGGTTGGATTGTTCATGAACAATATTATATCGTCCGCAAACAGGGCGGAGGTCAGTGTCTTCCCCCCTACTGGTATACCTTCAAAGGGACTATAGTTGTTCATGTATCTTGCCAGAGGTTCTATGGCCAGGTCAAACAGGAGCGGTGATAACGGACACCCCTGTCTAGTACCTTTCTGTAAAGGAAACACAGGAGACAGAAAGCCTGGCGTATGAACTCTGGCTGTTGGACTAGAATATAAAGACTTTAAATATTGGCGAAATCTCCCCTGTAGCCCAATGCGATCCAGTACCAGACCCAGCCATGGCCACCTTACATTATCAAATGCTTTCTCAGCGTCTAATGTGACCATGACTGGGTCCCCTGCTCCCTCTGATTTTCCAAACCGCACCGCATCCAACGCCAAGAGGGCTTTACGCACATTTGTCACCGCTGACCTCCCCTTAACAAATCCCGTTTGGTGGTTTTGAATCAAAGTTGGTAGTATCTTCGCCAGTCTCTCCGCCATAATTTTAGATAATATTTTAAGGTCAAGATTTATTAAAGAAATGGGTCTAAAGTTTGCTGGGTCGTCCCCCCCTCCCTCCCCCTTTGGTAGTACTTTGATGTATGCCATATTCATATTGTCCGATATGGGTTCTCCCGCAAGGATTTTATTGAATAAGCCTGTCAATGGCAAAGTCACTTCCTCCCTTAGGATTTTATAGAATTCCCCTGTAAAGCCATCCGGCCCCGGAGCTTTTCCATTACCCAATTTTTTTATTGTGTGGTCCACCTCTTCCTCTGTTACTAGTCGGTTCAGGTCTTCCAAATCAAGCTCCGTGACCGGGGTGAGGGGAACCCTATCCAACCATCATCCTCCCTCCCTCATGGGTTCGTCCGAGGTCTCATACAGATCCCTATAGTACTTTTCTAGCACTGAGTTTATTTCCTTGGGTGCTGTCATGACGTGTCCCCCTTTTCCTCGTAGTGCCATTATTGGGTTGGGTAATCGTCGTCCCTTTGCTAGACCTGCCAGCAAGCGGCCCGCCTTGTCGCCAAATCTATTAAGGTCCGTCTCTAATTGCCCCTTTATCATCTCCTCTCTCCTACTGGCCCACACCTCAAACTCTGTTTTGGCTTCTACCCAGACTTTTTTGTCACTGAGGTTTTGTGATTGTTTGAACGACCTATATGCGGATGAAACTCTTTCACTGGCCGTCATGTATCGTTCCCTTATAATTTTTTTTTTGTTTGGAGGTGTGTGCCAGTATGAGACCCCTAAGCACTGCCTTACCCGTCTCCCAATAGAGCCGGTGGTCACCTTTGTGTTCTATATTATCAGACGCAAAACCACTCCACCATTCTTTTAGTTGTGTCTTAAATTCTCCGTCCTTTGCTAGGTGTGAGGGAAATCTCCATAAAAAATCTGTCCCTCTTTGGTGCGTCTCTGCTATTTCGATAGATATCGGACAATGATCGGAGATGACCATATTTTCTAATGTAGCATTTCCTGTCCTCCTCCACAAGCCCTCAGACGCTAAGAATAGGTCAATGCGCGACCAGGAGCTATGGGGGTGTGAGAAATGTGTATAATCCATTTCCTGTGGATGCAATACCCTCCACACGTCAATTAGCCTCGTCGTCTCCAAGAGCCCTGCAAGATCAGTATTCTTTGTTGATTGGGCGAACGGCTCTCCTCTCCCTCCCCCTTTTTTCCTATCTATATCTGGCGACACCACTTCATTGAAGTCCCCTCCAATTAAGAGATTAGTTTCCCTATCTTCCAGAATAGAGATTGAAAGATCTGTGAAGAATTGAGCTTTAGAGGTATTAGGTGCATAGATGTTGTGGATACTCAATTGTTGACCTTGAAGTTGTAACACCACTTGTAACCGTCTCCCCTCCGAGTCATGAGATACTGATATCACGGAGTGGGCTAGATGCTTATTAATCAGTGTCAACACTCCTGCTTTTTTATCCCGGGCCCCCGATATCCATCCCGCCCCCACCCATAGCTTCTGCATATAATGCAGCTCGTGTGTTTGGAGGTGAGTCTCCTGAAGAAGAGCTATGTCAGCCTTTAATTTTTTAAGATGGCGTAAAATCATATAGCGCTTATTAGGAGATCTCAGCCCCTTCACATTCCATGAGATTATTCGTAACATTTTTTGATTCCCCCTATCCCTTCACACCCTGTGCCCTTTATATGAACCGTCTCTTTCACCTTTACCTTTACCACACCTGGCTGCCCAGTATCCGAAAAATGTAAAACCAACATTTGAAGTGTAGAACCATTAGTTTTGTGTAACATATACATGAAATTCAACAATGCCCTCCAACAAACATTTGTCCCCCCCTCTTTTCCCATTCTCAAGGAGTCTTAGAGACAATCCCCCCCTCTCCTTGGCTATATACAGTTACTCGTGACTTCCCTTGTACTGCAGAAAAAAAAACAGCTGCTCCCCGCGCCTTTGTTAATAGTGGGTATTTATGCCTTTCACCTCCCCCCCCCCCCTCTCCCTTCAAAGCACTCTTAGATCTATATTAGTACGCATCCCTTCAAACTCAGACCCCCCCTTTTTTTTTTTTTTTTTTTTTTTTTTTTTTTTTTTTTATATATATAATGCAACTGTGCCTCCTTGTTACCAAAATGAAGGCATGAGATGGGGATGAGCCTCTCCCTGCGAAAGACTCTTCAAACCTGCAAATGTTTGGTGGTCATTAACGTTCCCCTATCGTCCCAAGTCCTCTAGTTTGGTAGAGTTGATAGTCATCTTCTCAGGTAACAATATGGCGTCTTAAAGTCATCTGATCCACGCTTGCTTCTGTGCTCTCTGTCTTTTGTCGTCTTTGTACGGAGGTTGTTTTCCCTCCTTGGTTGCCGACACCTTTTCTGCATAAGAGTGCTGCAATGAAGGTGGCTGTGAGTCGCTGGTTATGGTCGTTGACCGCGATCTCTGAGGTGATGATAGTGGCTCCTGCTGCAAGAAGTCCATGGCCAACTTAGCATTCATAAATGATAGCATCTCGCCTTGGCTGTTTCTAAATCTCAGAACAGCAGGAAAGGCTAATTGAAACCTTATGTTTCGCCTGTACAGAAGGGTACAAGCTGCACTAAAGGTTTTCCGTTTACGTGCTACTTCTGCCGAGTAGTCTTCATATAGTCTGATTTTATGTCCTTGGAGTACTAGTGGGATCCTCTTGGACCTATATTCCCTCAGTATGGCTTCCTTATCTTTATAATCCAAGAATCTAGCAATGGTCTGGCGCGGTCCCTCCTTTGGGTCTTTCGGGGGTCCCACCCTGTGGGCTCTTTCCACTTTGCATTGTCTTTTTAGACCCACGCTTTTAGGTAGCTCTGTTTCCCAAATCACATCCAGCTGTCCCGGTAGAAAGGATTCTGGTAAACCAACCATCCTGAGGTTGTTCCTTCTGGAACGATTTTCAAGATCATCCACTTTTTCCTCTGTATAGGCAGAGTGCTTTTGTAAGGCTGCTATGTGTCTCTCCATAATCACAATCCTATCTTCAGCCTCCCCCAGTCTCCTCTCTGCCTCCTGCAGCCTTTCGCCATGCTGTTCTGTGACTTGTTTTAGTCCAGATAAAGCTTCTGAGACCGTGTCCTTCAGGGCTGCGGTTATGTCAGCCACTATATAGGGTGCTATGGCTTTTGCCAGTTTAGCCACATCTATGGGACTTGTAATGCATGTCAGTTCTGTCCCCTCCATTTGCTGCGCCCCTCTCTGTAGCGGAATCTCCCATCCCTCCTCCAATACCTCTGCAGAGACCGGGTGCTGCTGGTCCTCTGCTTCCTCGTCTCTGCTACTGTCCCCTCGTGCAGCTTCTGTGTCCTGGCGATCCTCTCCCCCTTCTCCCGTCTCAGGGGTGCGAGCACTGACTCCATTACGCTTAGCGTTCCTCTGTGCTTGTGCTTTGCCTCCTCCCGCGGCCGCCATTTTCATTGCGATCCCGCTCTGCTTCCCGCCCTTCGCGTTCTCCGGCTCCTCGCGACCTGTGCTCCTGAGCACATAGCGATCGAGGGTCCCCGATGTTTTGGGGGTCCCCTCCGGGCCTTTGGGGTGCTTTGGGGCATTTGGCCTGATGTTGTCAGCGGGTATGTGGCGCGGGCTCCGGAGCTTCTTCCTCACGCTGCCATTCCCTCAGAGCCGGAACCGGAAGTCCTTTTCTAGTGTTACATGGCAGCAAGGGGCAATCCAGACTACAGCAGGAGGCACACTCTTCAAAAGCCAAAAATAACTTATAACAAAACTTATAACATCAGAAATTGTGCAATATACAGGTTAATTGCCTGCAGATTTATTTTTGCCTTTGATGCGATAGGAGTAAGGTCGAGCCAGGTGGGGCATGCCAATCTGAATGTCTTCAAGTGCCATTACAAATTGGATATTGGCTGGTCAATCATTGCACAAAAGTTGAGTGAATGATTCCTTGTTGCAGTCAAACGTGACTGGCCAACATGGACCAATATATGCAACTAGATGGGTGCCCAATACCATCACATCAGGAAGGTGGTGATGTCCCAATCAGGACGGGCTCTGTGACAATGGGGGTGGAAGCCATAGCTTTCCCCTGTGGGTCTCCCCTTACACGGTCTCTACCCCCCTGTGGTATACATAGACGGTGGCAGCATAAGTGCACATACTCTGAGCGGATCACACCATCTTTGCATTCCCAGGTGTCCAAAGATAGCAGGCGTGTGAGTAAGCGTGCATGCGCACTAAGGCTGGTTTTACACTGCTGTTTTTCGGCATCCATGTGATTACATCTTAAACTGGATCTACCCGCATACATTTTTGGCCCCAGTGACTCAATGGGACTGCAGGCAATTTTGGGTGTATTTAGTTCTTTACTTTTCCCCTAGATCTAGGTGTCCACATTTGTTTTGCACTGGGAACAAAACTGGTTTTGTCACGAATTTGGTCTCTGACAAAACAGTGAACACTCAGATTAGGGGCATCACGGATTAAATAATGGTTGTCTACTTGAACCAGGATCTGGGGGAATCCGGATCTCACTGGATCCGGACGCTAGATCTGGGTCTTTGGTTCTGGTCATGCTCAGAGCACTCGTGTCATTTTCCACTGGATCCATATAAAGCATGAACACATCGATAGCAACTGTGTTCCCACATCGGTATAACATGATCCATGAGACCAGATCAGTAGTAATACCAGAGCGGGTGCTTCCAGTCTGTCAATTACAGGGGCTACATCCCCTGGAATCCAAAAAAATGGTAGTGTGAAACCAGCGTTTCTCAGGGGTGATCAGTGTCAGCGGCAGAGTTGGCCTGCGGACGATGTAGCACCACTGGTGGTACTGTGAAATATGCCAACAACGTCAGTGGGTGCCACATTTGCACACCCATCACTTGGGTGTTCAAATATGGCTGAGGCCACCGGCACACAGGACGATTTAACATCGGACGTTGATTGACAGGACAATTATATAAGTAGAAGACACCAGATTAAGGATGAAATCTTTTCCTGGGAATATTCAAAGGGAAAAAAAAATTCCAACAAAGAACAGACAAAAAACATTAAACCCAACTATTCGATTTAAATTTAAAAAAAAAAAAAAAAAAAAAAAAACATACACCATTACAGCATAGGTGAATTCTCCAGATGACGACAATTTTGTCAATCACCTAAAATAGTTCACATTTTCCCACCAACACATTGGTTGAAAGAATTCATATTATACAATGGTGATGATGAAAATTGATTAACACCTTTTCTGTAAAGGGCTGGGAGGGAGAGGCTTCAGCTCGTTTTACAGTCAGACATCAGATGAGGAAAGGGCGGATTTAATGGGACACTCATGTCTTTTTTGTTATTAAACCAACCCTAATGTCATATCGATCATATACTGCAATAACCTATTCTTTGTTTTCAAATCTGATTTATCCCAAAAAAAAAAAAAAAAAAAACACTTTAGGCAGCTAATGAAAATACCTACTGCAAGTGTCTACACAGTCATCCAGGCACTGAGCAGACATGTCATTCCACTGCAAACATGCCAAAATTCATCTAATGCTGTAGGACCTGTGATGAGGTCACGACCATGTGACTAATGTGCAGAGCCAAGTCTACATTGTCCTTCACACAAGGCCGCTTAGCTCCACCCATTACGGTCACATTGTTGTGACACCGCACAGATTTTTCAAGAGCATTAGATGAATTTCGGCACGTTTGCAGTTTGGCATGAATGCCAACTACCCAGATGACTGAACAGCTAGCTAATGAAATCATTTTAGTATCTAAAGTGCTTTTTTGGGGATGAACACACAAAATGGGGGGATGGGGGGGGGGGGAATTAACCCCTCCACGACCAAGGATATATACGTCTTGGTAGTGTCCCTCCCCCTGATGAGACCTCACTGAGCTTGCACCTTCCCACACATCTCAGCTGATCCCATCAGTGGGCATGGGGGGCAGCTCTGCCAGCTCTGCTGCATTGCCAAAACTAAATGCTTTCATTGTGTGAGAACAGCTGCAGCCAGCAATCTATGTTATATTGTTGGATTCAGAGTTTCTTTGCCTATATCGTGTTGCTGTCAGATGAAGCAAAAAACGACTGACAGATTCCCCTTAAGATTTAAATAGTTTTAATTGTATACAGAAAATAAAACCAGAAAATTAAGGGGGGAGGGGGGGGTTGTTAGTATACATGTTATACATTATGTTTGATGGTATGACGTTCCTTTGTAGGGTTGAAAAGGTTTATAATATTAGTCTCAAAACTATTGATAGAGAAAAAAGGCGCTGTGCTCCAATTATGTAGACCTTTTTAGAGAGTCATTCAACTCCAATATTAGCAAATACTTGTTTCCTTTTCTAAGTAGTCAGCTTTTCATAATCACCTGCATTGCACTGTTCCTCAGTTATCCCTCCTGGCAATGTATAAAATGAACTGCTCTGTTTTCAGCTTTGTTTTAGTCCCTTAGTGTTTTTTTTTATCTTTTACAAATGAACTGACAACCATAGGGTCTCATTTGTCAAACCAAGCAACTAAGTAAAAACTGTGTGGCTGATCTACATGACATATCAAAAAACATAAATCGAGCCCTTGGTGTGGGTAAAAAGCAGAAGATTTACATATGAGGTGCCTTTGTAGAATTAAGGGGATCGACGCACACATGCATCATGTCCTACACTGGGGCTTTGCTTTGACCCTCATTTAACAATAATTAGCTTATGAGCTTTCCTGGCCAGGAATCCGGAGCTTACTCTACATGTAACACTTCTGTACACTTTCCTTCCCTTCTAATAATCCTAGGACACAAGTATCCGTGTGAAGGCGATCTATAAAATGTACAGAGGCTGTCAGAAATAACGGCCATGGCAAGATCAGAGATTCATTATCTGGGTGACGTAAATGATCTGAGCTCAATGAGTGTTTTGTCTGTTCTTGCAGAGATAAAACATATACTGAGGGCACTTTGTTAACGTTGTCCGGTATCTGCTTCCTTTTATGGAACATTTTTGTGCATTTTCCTTCTCGGGGTTTACTGAAATGCCAGCAGCCGTAGAACAAATTGTTGATGCTACGAGTCAAACGCTAAAACAAGTGAAGGGGCTGAAGAGAGGAAAGTAACACGGCAGAGCGCTGCAACCAAAGAGGAGGAAACGGAGAACAAACATTTATATTTTTGTAGGGAAGTAAAATCTGTGGATTAATGTACAAAATATAAAACTGAGTGCATACGCAAGTGTACACTGGCTGGCATGAGTGTTCCAATGCTTTTTGGAGGGTGGATGCCTTCACTTTGGAACTGCGATTTCATGGGAGTATAGGGCAGTTTAGTAGGGTCTGTATTTGGGTGGGAGGGGAAAGGGCTGCACGTCCCTAAAGGTCCTGTCTCACGTACCGATGCTCCAACGATCCCAGCAACGATCCTGAGTTGCTGGGATCGTTGGAGCATGTGTAATCTGGTCGCTGGGAGCTGTCACACAGACAGACTTCACCAGCGACCAGGGACCATGGAGCTCCCCCCACATCGGTGACAGCCAGCACAGAGCTGGCTGTCATCCTGCACCCCTCCCTCCCGCACTTCAGCACCGTGCACCTCTCCCTCCCGCACCCCAGCACCTTTCCTCAGTGCCGCGGGATACACAGTGTGTATCCGGCGGGCACTAGGACCGCACGCCGCGCGGCTGCATTCATGCAGCCACGTGACGCGGAAGCAAGCGCTGGCAGAAGCGTCGGCAGAGGAGCGTGGAGGCAGCGGTAAGCTGGCTCCACAAGCCCCCCCAGTGGCCCCAGTAGTCCCCCCCCAGTGGCCCCAGTAGTCCCCCCCCAGTGGGCCCCCCGCTGGTAACCATGGTTACACCAAGTATCTAAGCAGCGCGCGCTGCATTGTTACTGGTGTAACCATGGTTACCGGCCTGTGCGCTCGCTGATCGTTCTTCCCGCTGGTCACACACGCCGATGTGGGCTGACCAGCGGGATGTCCAGCGACCCAAAAATGGTCCTGGACACTTTGTAACGATCAGCGACCTCTCAGCAGGGGCCTGATCGTTGGGAGCAGTCACACATAACGATATCGGTAAGGATATCGTTCCTACGTCACAAATAGGACGATATCGTTACCGATATCGTTATGTGAGACCTAGGCTTTATGTACACCCAACAGCCATCACATGAACAATGCAAGAGAAAAAGAAAGAGAAAGGGGCACAATAGTGCGGTTACCAGGGGGCTTTTTTTAGTGTGGCGTACTAATAGGTGGCCACTCACCTTAACGGGTTGTGCTGTCCCCGCACAACCCGGTAATACATTTGATAAGGCGCCCTTCAGAGGCTCTAGCTCCTCCGCACACGGCGTGCTCCGGGGGCTCTGAGCATCCGGTCACGTCACCGCAGGTCCTCAAGTTAAAGCTCCTGTTGCCAGGCGACGCCAGGTCTTCACGTTAAGCTGCACTCTGCGCCTAGCTGCTCCCCGCCGCTTTACCCTCAGAGAGGGATTTATATTAGAAGGTAAAAAAACTATAAGCGGTCTAATTGGAGGCACTCAGGCACAAAGGCAGCAGGCACTGGGATGGTTTTTCAACAGACCTTTATTCAGGCTCCCCTCCTACTCCACAACATGTTTCGATAGATTCTCTATCTTCCTCAGGTGGAAGATAGAGAATCTATCGAAACATGTTGGAGTAGGAGGGGAGCCTGAATAAAGGTCTGTTGAAAAACCATCCCAGTGCCTGCTGCCTTTGTGCCTGAGTGCCTCCAATTAGACCGCTTATAGTTTTTTTTACCTTCTATCACATTAACAATGGTTTACCCAACAGTTTACGCCCAATACTCAGAAAAGTTCTTTTTTCTGTATGAGAACAGCTGCCAGACATCTCTGGCGGCCCCTATCTAAGGGGGACATGCCATCCTCAACTCTCCCAAAATCATGAGTTGGGACCTCCATAGATTCTCCACTGTCAGCCAAATCCGTCAATATCAGTAGGCTCATTTGACATCATGTCTACATGTACAGATACTTGGGAATAACCAGTCCTATAAAAACAGTCCAAGGCTGGTTTCACACTATCAGTTGTTTTAACCCGGGCAAATCCATCTGGAACCGCATGGTTTCTCCCGCACTGACTTAATGGGGACACAGGCTCATGCGGAGGCATGTGGTTCGAGACTAACCCGGCTATGAACAGTTTAACAGAAACCAAAAACAGTTTGGAACCTTTTTTATTATTTAAAGCTGTAAACAAGTGGATCCAGGGCAGTGCAGCTTAAAATAAAATGTTGCTCTACAGAACCTGGATCCAACAGAAGCCGGATCCCATATCTGAGTATTTTGACAGAGCATGCCCAGAAACCAGTGTCATATGGCACAGCCACCAGAGGGTGTGTCATTTTTCACCAGATCGATCACATAAAAAAAAAAAAAAAAAAATTGACACAACCTGATGCAGCTGACTGCTACCACACTGGTATTATGCCGTATCAGCCATATGGATCAGTAATACAGTGTGGGAGTATCCAGTACATGAGGTTTTACAATTGGTGAAGGGGGGGGAGGGAAGATGCTGTTTTTTGCTGTATCCCTGCCAGATTCAAAAACCAGTAGTGTGAAACCAGCCTTAAAGAGGATCTTTATCTGGATTTAACTTAAAAGGGATTATTCAGCACTAACATTTTGCATGTGGGGCCAAGGACTAATAGGAGAATGCTGATCTGAACAGGCAGGGAGTTGGCAATGAGTTCTGCCAGCTTAGACCAGTCATGGCAATTCTGTGGCTTCCGCTTAATCCACAGAATGATTTTTCTTCTGCTCGGTTGACGTCATGCTGATTGACAGCTGGCTCTGCACTGATAGCTGAGGAAAGCAGGCTGTCAAAGCAGGCTGTCAATCAGCATGACGTGGGCACAGAAGTCCCTTCAAAAAGAGCAGAGGAAGCAAATCTGCTGAGAAAAGGTGAAATGAAACAAAGGAACCACCGACAGCAGACGTCAGACAGTCCCTGTACAGGGCTCTAAACACAAAATTATAAAGTTCTGAATACCCCATTTAATCTTAGTACCTCCTCCACTTGGTGCACTCTTCCATAGCTGGAACAGGTTTTTTTTGGGCCACTTTGTACCAAAGTTATAAAGATACAAGTTTCCTGCTTTAACCAACTGGGCATATACCGCAGAACTTCTGCAGACGTGGCTGTGTTTTGATTGGAGGAGAAACCACAAACGCCCATGAGAAGTTGTGCGATATAAGCCCAGTTTGTTGAAAGTAAAATTTACATGTTTATTACTCAGGGGCATAATTTTTGAACCAGGGTCTGGGTGGTGCCTCTGGCCCCGGGTGGTAGTTTTTGTCTGATTTGAGAAACTTTTGCTATCAGAATGTTCGGGTCGCAGCTCGCTTACCATCTCCGGCGCCGTCTGCTGCTGCATTGCCGCGCCGGCCGCAAAGTGCCACCGGCCGGCCCATTCCTGGGGGGTGGGGGGAAGGGGGTGCTTGGAGGCCCTGAATGTGAGCTATACCACCAGCCCAGGGGGCACCCCTGCCACCTGGGCCAGTCTGCCTTTGTTTTGAACGGTGGGGCATTGGAGAAAAAAACATTTGTTCCTGAATCTGTTGAGTTGTGGAGATTGAAGGTGGTGCCCAATTAAAATGGCAAAATAGTGAAAATTCCCCCCCCAAAAAACTCTGCATCATAAGACTAAATAAGGTAATAAACATCTTCAGCATGTTGATGGGTAGATCTCTCACCAACCACTGGAACACTGTCCCTCTCAATCATCTCCAGATGGGAATAGCCCTTTAAGTCACTTATTGTGCAGCCCGCTTTCCAAGTCTGATGATGTCCCAATTAAGAGTTAACACCGTTACATTTCTCCTCCAACATTATTACCATTACGGTCTATCAGAAGTCACATGGCTGCTTATCTGCTCATACACTGGCTTGTAGGAGTCTCTGGCATCATCGCAGCTCTTACTTGGGGCCGACCCCATCTATCCCCATCTGACCTTACACTTAAATACAGAAGTCCCTGCAGGAGCTAAAAATATCCCCAATGCAATGTGCTTATCCCAAGTCCAGGAGTAATGATTAGTCAAGGGGAAAACATTTTGTGGCCTTGAAAGACTCCTGAAATGATTTACAAAACACCTTCAACTATTCTTGTAACCTTTATAAAATGCTGAAATACTCTGCAGCCCGATGCAGAGAATACAACAGTCATCTGCTTGTCCACAAAGGACTATTCACAAGCGGCATTTGTTTTAGAGACTAAGGCCCCCTTTCACATCACAGTAAGCGCTGATCACGGCAGTTGTGGGAAGGGAAAAAAACGCATCTGCCGCAGTTACCCAATAACGGCCGCACTTGCGGTTCACCTGCAGCAAGCCCATGCAATGTCTATGGGGCTTGCGGCAGGTGCAGTATAGTTGTGGTTTCGGCATCTGCCGCGAGTGTCGAAACCGCACTTGCCGCACACTTACCCCTAGCCCCATAGACATTGCATGGGGCTTGCTGCAGGTGAACTGCAAGTGCGGCCGTTATGCAGCAGATGCGTTTTTTTTACCACAACTGCTGCGATCAGCGCTTTACCGCTGATGTTAAAAGGCCCCAACACTGGAACATCTGTATGAGGACATCCTACAACTAGTGATGAGCAGGTATTGAAATATTTGCACTCTATACTCATAACAAGAAGTTTTCAATGCTCTTGTACTCGTTCGAATAGGAGTCCAATGTTCGGATGTGTGAGCAGAGCCTGCTACAAAAAAAAAAAAAAAAAAAAAAAAGTCTTTCCAGGACAGGGTGGGAGGTGGGCTTTTTGTGTTTTCAATGCATAAAACACCTTGCTGTGTCCCCCAAAGACCCCAACATTCAATCTGCTCTTACTGGGGATGCCAACTCCCCTTCTGTGCTGAAGGGAGCTGTCAAGTGTCAGATCGATGATTGCAATAGTAAAAAGACAGCGCTTCACCAGATGGTAATGCTTCACACCATGTTTAATCCATTGCCCCTATGCAACGTTTCGTTCCACAAGTGATCATCATGCTTGATGAAGATCACTTGTTGATCAAAACATCACCTGGTGGCAATGGATTAAATGTGGTGTGAAGCATTACCAACTGGTGAGGCGCTGTCTCTTTACTATTGCTATGGTCTGGGAAGACTCCCTGGATTAGACATGCGTCTCATACGGATTTGAACGAGGATTCCCCCTTTTCCCATGAGGTGCTGTGGAGCCTCTGTGTATGTAGATTGATAACAATGGACACATCACTCACGAGCACCTGCGATTCTTGCTGAGTAATGAGTATCGCGAGTACCGTACTATTCGTGCGAGTAACGATTACACTCGCTCATCACTACCTACAACCGGAGCTGTACGTTTAGGGCCCTGGTCAATGCTCAGAGTTTGAGACATACATGTTTATATTATAGAAACAATTTATGACAAACACAAAATGTCCCATTTCCATCCTCCCCACCGGCAAAAAATAAAATAAAGCTTTTGGTGTGTACGGCAATTATATCCTTACTCCCTTTGGGCCTCCCTTTTACTTAAGTACAATGGCACCATCTTAACTGCTATAGATGCATCATTTACTAAGCTATCCTATGTAGCAGCAAGTTAACCCAGTTTTTCAGGTTAGGCCTCAAGAGGTCATCTCTAGAGAGGACAATGAATTTGAGGCGCATTGAATTCAATCAAAATGCAGATTTTTGGTAATTCATTTTTAGCAGATTATGCCAAATTGTGGCTGCTGGCATTATTATCCTCAACTATAAAAAGCCATCATAGAAAAAAAAAAAAAAAATCCTCCATTGCCTTTGCTCCACACCACCTGGTTCTTGTCACATCCACTGTTCTACAATTCGCACCGAAATCCATAACTGAGGCATGAGACTGTTCTGCACATGCAGGGTGAAAGCACAGCGACACCATAACCTTGCACCGAATCCTCAGTCAGACGTCCAGTCTCAGACCGAGAGGCCAGGGAATTTCAACTTAAGTGGTGGGAGATCAGAAGATGCTACAAGGACTGGACAGGTGACTCATGAGCAGAGGGTTCAGAGAGGTGAGCAGAGAGCCAGATATGTTCTATTACCTGGATGGACCCCAAAGCATAACGAGAAACATTACGTTTTCATAGAACAACATCTGCACAAGCTAAAATTCCAAAGGGGAAAAAAATAAAAAAAAAAAAAAAAAAAAAAAAAGGCAAATTTGCACTTCAGTAAGGTAGTGGAATAACCCCAGCGCCACCTTTAGGTAGCTCCTCAAAGTCATAATTGCTTTCCAACAAGCTTTTTAATATGACTAGGGGATTTGTGCCAGATCAGAACCCCAAACTACAGACACTGCGTTTCAGGGTAACTGTCCCTCATCAGTGTAGTGTGTGGGATATTCTGATCTGGCTGTGTGAGTGGGTTAATTTGCACATTTCCTAGAGGAGGGATGTGGCTACAATCTCCTCACCTACTTAACTGTCTTATGGTTGCAGGAAAACATCTCTCCATAAGGTAGATCGCAAGTTCCCAGACCTTGTCTTAGCCCACTCACACAGCCAGATCAGAATATCCCACACATTACACTGATGAGGGGCAGTTACCCCAAAACGCAGCGTCTGTTGTTTGGGGTTCTGATCTGGCACAAATCCCAAGTGATTAAAAAGCTTGTGGAAAGATTATGACTTTCAGGAGCTACTTAAAGGTGGCACTGGAGTTATTCCACTTGCTTACTGAAGTGCAAATTTGCATATTTCGTAGAGGAGGGATGTGGCTGCAATCTCCTCACCTACTTAACTGTCTTATTGTTGCAGGAAAAAGTCTCCCCATAAGGTAGATAGCAAGTTCCCAGACCATGTGAACAGGTGAATTTAAATTTTGCCTGAACTGCTCATCTCAAGTACTAGCTCTGTACACAGCAATTAGTGCTGTGCAAATTGAGACAGAGCATTTTTGTAAGTAAAATCATAAGTTGGGGTTATCAGTCTGATTCAAACCAGCTTTAACTGCTTTGAACTGGTGTGAGTGCACAACCTTGAGTAACAAAATGTGGTTTGACTGGTTTTAGTCAGAAAACAACAGCTAGCTGCCCCCTCAGCTTCAGTTGAGAGCTTGTTTCTGTGAGGAGTGGTTTAGTGTACTTTCAGTGTGATTCATGCCTGTAAAAATGGATGTCACTCCACGAAATGTCTACAATTATTACTCTTAATGAACATACAAGTCTGACTAAGAAATCGCTTTCACCATTGGTATTGGAAAGTCTACTGTTTCAAGAATAATTCGCACACAATGAAACTGGATCCTTTTCTCCAAAACAAAAAGGGAAATGTGAAGAAAAAAGGAAAGAGACACCAAGAACTGATAAAACACTTATCAGCAATAGTAATATGAATGCAAGAAAAACTTGCTTTGTCCCAATTAATTTGCACAACACTATTATATCATAAGGAAATCATAAAAAGGGCCCCATTAATGACAGACTGTGAGCATCAAGAGCCGTTCAGATGTAAAACGCTAGGCTTGGGATTGAAGGAAGTCAGATTATTTCGCTGGGGGAAGGGGGGGGGGGGGGATAGCATTCAGAAAGGGGCAGACTGATGAGACCATACTACTAATGGGGGACAGAGTGATGACAGAATTGCCTTACCTGTGAGGTTTTACTGTCCCTTTCCCTTATTCTATCCTTTACCAGTTTAATTAATGATGTGATATTATAGAACTCTGCTTCTTCAAGAACACCTGCAAAAGAAAAAGATTATTTTTTTTTTTAATAAAACATACTTTCCTCTTGATGTGTATATGAGTTTCCGAAAAGTTGTGGAATTTGTGTGTAAAGTGTTGTGGGGTGCGACATCCTGCCAGGGATCATACACCCCTGTGTAATGTGGAAGATTATAGCAGGACGTGACTGATCAGCCGCTTACATGAAACGGTCACACCTAGGAAAACCACCCGAACAAACAGGTTCTCCGACTTCACAGCAATCATTGGAAGCGTCTGCACAGAGGATAGTTACATCTTTAACTATATGGACAGCAAGAGCTTATCTAATTGCTGCAAGTCAGGAGAAGCAGTTTCTCCTTCAGAAAGGCCCCCCCCCCCCAAAAAAAATAAGTGTCACAAGTTTGGTGATGCAATAGCGACCTCGCCATGTTTGACACTTAGCAGCGACCAGGCCCCTGTTGTGAGATCGCTGGTCATGTCAGTAGCCTGGACCATTTTTTGATCTTTGGGGTCCCACTGGGCAGCATGCATCGGTGTGTTTGACAGGGACAACAACCTAAATACTACAGGTCTGAGATTCCCTTTAACCCCTTCACCCTTGGCCAATTTTTCATTTTTCCCACCCCTTACTCCAAGAGCGATAAGTTACTTTTACGTCAATATAGACATATGAGGGCTTGTTTTTTGCTGGAAGTGTTGCTCTTTTGAATGACGACATTCATTTTACCATGTAGTGTATACCATGGTATGGCGGCTCGGGTCGTATGAGTTCATAGATACCAGTCATGTATACGGTCATCTAAGTGGTGTGTAAAAAAAAAAAAATTTTTTGGATTTTGGGCTGTGTGATGGCTTATTTTTTGCGTCGACCTGACTTTCTATTTATACCATTTTTGGGTGGATAAGTAGACTTGATCATTTGTTATTGTATTTCATTGCAATGTTGTGGCGACAAAAAAATAAAAAAGTAATTTTGGCATTTTGACTTCTTGTCCGTTACGCAGTTTACAAGGCATTTCTGAACTCATACCAAATGTGTGTATTTAATCGTTTGGTTTTTTTCCCAATGGGGAAATAGGGTGTTGCTTTGAACTTTTTTCCATTTTAATTTTTTTCTACTTTATTTTACACTGTCCCCTAGGGGACCTCAGTGCTTCACAGCCTTAACGCTTTTGCTATGCAGAGATGCTTCAGCATGTCTCTGCGTAGTAGAAATCATTACTTTCTGTGGATGTCGGCACTTGGTGGCAGCCAAAGCAAGTGATTACAGACAGCTTCTGGTGTCATCGCAGGACCCTGGGCTGTCAAGGCAACCATCGGAGGTCCCATGATCGCATCATAAGAGCTCAGATACCAGCATGATCCCCGCCGTGGAGCTTTGGATCGTGCAGTCAGTGTGATCCAAAGATGATTTAACCAGCAGTGGTGTTAGCTACACATCTCAGCTGATAAGATCAGTAAGATATGCAGGGGATGATGCGAACTCCATGCGTGAGATGGACATGACCAAGAGGTTAAGTCATCTACTGCTTGTTCTTTACACTGAAATAGTACTATATTGTATATAGAGAGGGACAGGCTGCCATGAAGGCCAGTCTGTTGGTGGTCTTCACAAGAGTAGGCACGGCCAACAGCAGGACATCATAAGGCCTCTACTCACCATAACTCATTGGCACCCCAAAATCACTTTTCTCCAACCAGACAAGAGTTCAGCTCAACTTAATGCAGCTTCTAGGACCCCAGTACGAGACTAGTTACAAACTTTGCTGATAATACCGGGACTGATATGGAACAGCTAAAAGCCAGTTTTTTTGGCACAAACTAGAGATGAATTGCTTTACAAGTTAACCAGACTGAAGCAACTAAACGGTATGGATTATTTATCCACTCATTGCCCCACACAGTTAATGTTGTGTGTTGGCAACACATTCCCAATTAACACAGGAGGATGTGCTGCTGAAAACAACTCCGTCAGCCAATGCACAAGTGTGACTCGTTTGCATGTTTAAAGGATTTTTGGGCTGAATAACTACTTCTCATTTAAAGATATTGATGAGCCATTCTTAGGATAAGTCATCAAAATTAGATTGGTGCGGGAGCTGTTCCCAGGTACTGATGTGATGTGGCCTCTTCCTGTGTCAAGATTTTAGTATCCCATTCAAGGTTATCCCAATCCGTGCACCTGATGAGCGTGGTCGGTACATCTCCATTAACAGGGCAGGGCACTCACCTTCTTCTGCTAGGTCTTTATTGATGACTAGCTTCCCATGCCTCAAATAGTTCAATACTGGACCAAAGTATGTGGGGTCTCTGTCTATTAAATAAGCACCGGTTTCATCCTGAAAAGCAGAGGATACAACACATCAGCCAGTTATCACACTGAGGGAAGTAAAACATCAAAGTATTGTTTGGAATATTCACATCTATATAACACCTCACATGCTCAATGAATAGACCCTGCCAGACACTGTTCCCTCGGGCGGTAGGATTTCCTAAACCTCACCAACTATGAAAGAAAATTTCCATAATAGAGAAGTCTATTCAGACATGCAAAGCTCCACGTTTCCAGGCTCTTTGAATAGCGAATACAGGAAAGTTCTCTATAATTGAATGGAAATATCATTTGCAAGATGGAAAAAGCAGGTTATGTCATTGTGCAGTGCTTGTGGTAACTCTATAGTGACAGACTCATCCTATATATTATTGGACTATACATCAATGCAAATGACATTTCAATACAGCAGTAAAGAGGAGATAAATGGCTCCTTCATGACTCTACAGCAGAGCTCCACCACTGATGAGGTCAAAATAGTGAACAAATCCTATACGGACGGCACAGAGCCCAGTCATACTCTGTCACTCTCTCTGGTCATGCACGGGTACATCACCCCTGCTTAATCCAGTAGGCTGCTGAGCTCTCAGAGCCCCTGAACATGCAAACCCCACCGTTCACATGAAGGGTACTTGTGTTACACACCATTTCTGTGCAGGTTTGACATATGTTCCTGTAAAATTAACCTATTGGAGCCATTTCACTTTTTCCTACCCTTTTTTCTGAAGGCCACACCTTTTTCAGTTTTCC
This sequence comes from Allobates femoralis, assembly GCA_033576535.1. Taxonomy (NCBI): domain Eukaryota; kingdom Metazoa; phylum Chordata; class Amphibia; order Anura; family Aromobatidae; genus Allobates; species Allobates femoralis. Next base: position 199,746,643 of record JARQOC010000011.1, on the reverse strand, counting down.
GTTGACATAGCTGTACTGGGCTTGTTGTTTTAGGAGGAGAGATGTACACTTTATTCTAGCCAAACAGCAGTGAGGAAGAGAGGAGAAAAAAAAAAAAAAAAAAAAAACACACAATGACCACTATGCCGCCATTGTTTAGTTTTGGACCCCCCACGACTCCTGGCTCCTCAAGCTTCCTCTTCCAGCAAAGGACGTTACATGATTATCGTAGGCATAGAGGACCGAAGCCCATTATGGGTCCATTTTTGGTAGATATCTCTATGCTCATGGAAGGCTGTCAATCACTATTTAGGACCACACACTGGACTCCTAAGCATAAAAAGCAGTGAAGTCCATTATTAACTCCTAATTTTGATTATAAACTGTATATGAATCTGCTCAGCTCCAGAACAATGTTTCGCATGTGTCGGAGCTGCAATACCAGACATCACATGCATTACTAGCAAGTCCCCAAATTACTTGAGAATCACCACAGCTTATGCAGCTATATGGCGATATTCTATGGGGAACGCATCGATTAAAGCTCCGATTACATTGGCAACATTTCATTCCCATCAGCCTCCATTCTCCTTGACAGAACTATTTGTAATGCTCAGATCAATTTATTCACACATTTCCAGGAATAACAGTAATCAGAGATAGTGCAGTTTGGGTATACCAGTATTTTCGGAGAACTAAAGCAGAATGGTAACTCCGGAGTCAGGGAGAACTTGGTGACAATCCTCGATAACTCCCTGGCGGATGCCACAACGCTCCGGTCCATCACCAGCTTTCTCAGAACCTGACCATGACTGAAAAGATCTTCGCACATAATATAATAACATTTATAAATTTATATACATGGTGACCTGTTTGCAAATACTTAAATTCAAGACCTTTTAAAAGGAGACTCTGCATAAACAAACTAATCACAGACAGGGATCTAGCAGCGTGATACATTATCAATGTGATAAGTGAGATCAGAAATCACATCTAACGAACGCCTGAATATCAAGTTCTATCTGGTGCACCATTCTTCATGCCCTGATACATTTACATACTTGCCCTATACACAACATCTAACGTGCTAGTAAATTAGTTAAGAGCAGATGCTGTCATGTAATTATTTTAATTTAGCGTCGCTAACATATTGCTAAGGGCATCTAAATAAATCAAGTATTCCCGAGATACAGTGCTTCCCTTGTGGAATAATGATCTGCGAGTAGAAGCCTGAAACAGATATTGTGCAGCATCCACCAGCTGAGCCAGGTGGATCCACCTTACTGCAACGTTTTATTAAAACATTTAAAATGCTTCTGTCCATTGCAGCTAAAGTTTTTCCAATACAGATCAAGAACCCAGGGGAAAGGCCACTGGATCTACACAAGAAGTACGTCCTGTATATGGATGACCCCTAAGGCTCCAACAAAATATTTCATTAGGTGAACAGACTACATTCCCTTCCTATTAAAGGGGTATTCCCGTCTTTAAATAGGTTACCACTTAAGCCATTGGATTAATTGCTATATCAGAGCGACTCCCTCAACTGAGAACCCTAGTAATAGAACAATGGTAGTTCATCCTTGACAATGTTTCAACTCTTGACAATTATCCCCTATTCAGTGGCATGAATTACCGTACGCATTTATCATCTCACTTGTTGAAAAACCTTGCACCCACTAGACTACAGGGCATCTACATAATGGCCGAATAGTAAGGCAGTAGTGCACTTCAAACCCAAAATCTTGTTAAGACAGTCTCTATCACACATATCCTTACTGCTTGGCCCAGACTACTATGGCATGAAGTGTGCCATGTGCAGCCCCCGCACATATTTTGCAATGGGCAAGACCTCCTTTACAAAGCAATCAACTCCTTATAGACTATTCATTGATGGTGATAATTAAGCTTTCCTGGGATCTGTGCATCGTGTATATTACTGGTTGCATTCAATATGGATAAGCATTGTATATGCGCATGCACAACCGGATATAGAAACAGCATACACTATAAATAAGATACTTTTTTGGCTCTAAACCAGAACCCTCTGAAAAGGCAAATCAATGAAGCCAATTTGCTTTTGCACAAAAGGAGACGATCCAAAAATATTGAATATGCAATCAAGCCAGCACATCTCAAATATCCCCACAACGGAATTATGCAAAAGGAGACTTGTCTTTGCATATCTAAACTAATATTTCCCAATACAGACACACATTTCCATCCTACATGTAAAAGAGTTGACTACATCATTATGAAGATCCAGGTGTCTCCCAGGTCATGTCAATAGACAACCAGACATTCTGATGCAGACCTACTTTTAAAGTAAAGGCCCACTAAAGCTGCAAGATTAAGTATAGTCTGGTGTCAAAGCAGCAGATCTCAGCCAACTGGCTGAAAAGCATCACTGCAGGCTGGGATCACACAGTGTATTGCTGCGTCTTGTGATGATCAGTTTTTGTTGCAAAAACTGCACCAAGAACAGATCCTCACAGATTGCAGCGTTCTGTGTGAGAACACCGCTGCGCTATTCGCCTGCACTTACTTACCTTGCTGCGCTCCCTTGGTGACCGTTGGCGATGATCTCACCTCATCTCCAGAGGTACCACGGCGAGCGCGGCCTCTAGGACTCTGCCATGTGACTGGATGACGCGACTTGGTCACATGGTACAGTCCTGGGTCCTCCAAAGGTCCTACAGCCTCGCTATGGGAGCGCAGCTAGGTGAGTAAATAGCACAGACGAATAGTGCCAAAACAATTGACATCAGCCCAAAAGCAGATGCGTAAAAAGCACAGCCTGTGAATGGAAAACAGTGAATGACTTGGCTGGGACAGTGAAAAACAATGCATTCCACTACAATAGCAGATCAGCAATTATAGGATCAAAAGCGCTGCAATTGCGCAGTACGTGTGAATGCAACCCAAGACAATATGTCTAGCTCAGTGTCTCCAAGTGCAGCTTCAAAATAGTTAAAGGGATCCAGTCACCTCCAAAAAACACCTCCTAAGCTACCAAAACATGTCCCTGCTGCATATTATCACTAGTGATGAGCGAGCATGCTTGCAGCTACTCTGTACTCACAAGTATCCAGATACTTTGGATGCTCGGCGAGCATCTCCGAGGTGCTCGGAGTCATCACTAATCACTATCGATGTGACACAAATATACAGCTCCCTACAGTGCACAAAGTGAGCTCGCACCTCAGAGATTGATTGATTGTTAGGGTCCCTCTGGGGGGCACAGCAAGGTGTTGTATGCTGCGCCGATTTGAAAAAGCCCCCCCCGTCCCGCCCTTTCCCACAAACACTTGTTTCATAGCTGGATGTCTGTGGGTGGAGCCTATCACTCATTGACTTGCATTGGGCTCAGTGCTCGGGTCGAGCACCCGAGCACCTCGAGATGCTCGACCCGAACATTTTAGTGCTCGCTCATCACTAATTATCACTAATCTCACACTCCTTTTGTCTCCTAAAAGCATCCTGTGAAAGTGTATAAAAAACGATTTTATACTCACTCATTTGTGATAATTAGCAGGGGCTATATGCTTTAGCCCTTAGGGCGTGTTTTGCAGCTAGGGATGAGCGAGTATACTCTTCTATTCGGCATTCAGGCTACTCGCTACTCTCCGAGTACTTGTGCACTCGGGAGTAGCGAGTAGTCCTAATACTTTCGCAGTGTATCTATAGATACACTGCAAAAGTAGCCTAAAAGTGAATAAAAGTGGTTAAAAAAAATAAAAATTACATACTCCCCCTTCCGACGCCTGCATCGGAACTGGCAGAGAAGACATCCGACTGCTGGACAAAGACCTGTCACTGTCACTACCAGCCAATCAGATGGCGCCACGTCACAACCACATGATTGCTAGCGGCCACCTGATGGACTTTGCAAATTGGCCAATCAGGTGGCCGCTAGCGATGACGTAGTTGTGACGTGGCACCATCTGATTAGCTGGTAGTGACAGGTCCTTGTCCAGCGATCAGATGTCTTATCTGCCGATCCCTGTGCAGGCATCGGACAGGTGAGTATGTAATTTTATTATTTTTTTAACAACTTTTATTCACTATTTATAGACACACTGCGAAAGTATTCGTACTCGCAACGAGTAGAGAGTACAGGTACCTACTCGTTGCGCGTATAGAGAGCACGAATATTAAGGTACTCGCTCATCCCTATTTGCAGCCTGAATGATTCACCCTCTCTCTCTGTGCTGCTGTGATGTGGAGCTGAAGGCAGGACTAATGATTTGCATTCTGTGAGTGAGGGGGGAGGGCAATGCCTGCACTGGCTAGTCCCGTGTTTGAGACTCCTATGGTGGGTTTACACGTCCTGATATCGGGACGATATCGGTATACAACGGCGCGGGAGCACGCATTTTTTTACACTTTTCCCGATATCGCATCGGCGGTTTACACGCTGCGATATCGGGAAACAACGTCACTACGATGTGTACGCCCACCAACCCTGTAACGACCATTTAACATGGGAGTTAATGGGTGAGTTGCGAGTACACATCGTAGTTGGATGTTTACATGCAACGATCCGGCTACAACGGCCATGCGATATCGGGCAGTTGAACAGCACGCTCATTCAACCCAGATATCGTATTGGCATCGTTCCAGGATTGCGTTGTACGTTCAAACCGTACAACGCGCGAACGATATCGGGTCCAACTCCCGAACCACGTGACTTTGTCGGAGTTGGACTCAGATATCGCGGCGTGTAAACCCGCCATCAATCGAGGCTCCACAGACTCCATTTGCATGCACAAGCAAAGCAAACAAACAGAGGGTGGATCCTCAAGGCTGCAAAACAACACGCCCTAAGGGCTAAAGAATATAGCCCCTGCTAATTATAATCACTAATGAGTAAGTATTAAAATGTTTTTATGCACTTTCACCGGATGCTTTTAGGAGACAAAAGGAGTGCGAGATTAGTGATGGGATGGTGCAGGGGCATGTTTTGGTAGCTTAGGAGGCGTTCTGGAGGTGACAGGATCCCTTTAATATGAGGAGCAATTTCTTATAGACATAGATCAGGAGTAAGCACTCTATAATCACGTTACATACAGATTCTTGGTGCCACTACTAAAAGGAAAAAAAAAAGGAAAAAAAAAAAAAAACCTGCCATGACAGTTTGGCGTTTAGGCTGCTTTCACATTACAATTTTATCTGTTTTAAAACGGATACACTCGGATCCGAAATCTGATCCCGTGTCCCCCTATGGAGATCGAATGTGCCACTATTGCCATCCGATTCGATTTTTGATTTGGATGCAAAAATCGAAGCAGTCTCCAATTTTTGCACCAGAAAGAAATCGGAAAAAAAATCGAATCGGACACAATTAGGATACCATTTAGTGCACATCTGAATCAGTCCAATCCCCGTAGGATTACATGGGGCAAATTCGGATCCAATGCTGTCCGATTTATATCAGACAGCGTCGGATTTCACAAAATAATTATGTGAAAGTGGCCTTACACAAACAAAATTAGCCCCTTTGTGTAAATTCAGATAATCCTGAAGATTCGCAACAGCATAATGTGTCAAGTGGCAAATCCACACCAAACCCAAATATCATATTGTAATTCTGCAGGAGTGTACCATACAGGCTGGATTTTTCTTACCTGTATGAATAAAACAATTTGACACTACCATAGTGTAAACAGCTAGTGATGGTTTTGAGCCTAGTGACAATCCAGTAAAGCCATCCCTACAGCAAGGGAGCAATACACTAATGACCTGATGGCTCTTTGACAGTGCGCCTGAACAAGAGGCTTAGAAGGGCCAAGTACAAGACACTCCACAACCAAAACCTACAGAGCAGGTATTATACACTTTAGTAGATCCTCTGATGCCACACCTTTGGGCTGCTACATGGTGGCAGATGTTCGTCAACAACCAGTAATGATCAATTCCTACAGATTCCCTCTTTTAAAGGGAATCAGACAGCCGGTTTATGCTACCTCATCTGACAGCAATAAAATGTAGGCAAAGAAACCATGAATCCAACGATGTATCACTTAAGCATACTGTCTGAATCCATTCTCACACAATCATATTTTCAAGTACATAATGCTGGGACAGCTGCCCACACCAGGCTCTATAGATTGTTATTGATACCACAGTCAATTTACAAAGAGGGCATGTCTGACTGCCCTGTATGTGACTTTCTAGTCCTGCAATGTTAAACTAATGGCTTTTTTACCTTGTGATAAAGTAAACAATTGCACAGACCCTGATGAGAGGCACAGTTGCTTTGTTTTTTTAACCCTTATATCACAAAAACCTGCTGACAAATCTAAGTGTTAACACCATATACTACACAAAGAAGCAGCCACTGTCAAACCCTACACACAAACCCAGCATATTCTACTAATGCACATTACACACAGCAGGAATATTGATCAGGATAAATTATTAATGTACACTGTGTTAAGAGGCTAATGGCCTGTAAGCCAGCTATATGTAAGGTCTAAGTATCGTATTCTCAGACTTGTCATCATAAGCCTCATCCTTCTTGCACTTTACCTTGCCCTATCCCATGATCACACTTTAGTCTTGCAGCTTGAAAAGCACACACAGGTCTTCACTTTCTGGTTAAACAAATGGCAAACTCAGATTGTGATTTATGCGGCAAAAAACCCCCAAAACTTGGACTATTGTTCTGCTCATAATTTTTATCCACTTTTGCAAAGTGAAAAAAAATAACCCCAAATACTAGGAATGAATTCAAGGAGCACAAAATATGCATAGTAACAGTTCTATGTGCATGGGAGCATCCATGTTCTTTCAATGATGTAGTTTGGGCTGTGGGATTTCAGCATGTCCAATCATTTTGCCCTGCTGGATAGAGCAGAGCTCTTACTCCAGCGATCAGACAATGAATGAAGTGGAAGTTGCTTCAAATTCTAGAACCCCTTGGCTTCACTGACCTGGCCCTCTCCTGGATTTCCTTGTACCTAACAGACCGGACCTTCAGCGTCACCCACTCCCACATCTCCTCCTTGCCCCACCCCCTATCTGTTGGAGTTCCCCAAGGCTCAGTCCTGGGACCCTTACTCCATCTACACCCTCGGCCAACTCATCGAGACGCACGGCCTCCAATACCACCTCTACCTCTCCAGCCCTGACATCACCACCCTGCAATCCAAAATCACACACTGCCTGTCCGCCAACTCATCCTTCTCCGCTCGTTTCCTCAAACTCAACATTGATAAAACAGAGTTCAACCCCCCTCCCCTTAAATAGGACCCGTCACCAAACCAGGCATGGTGACCTAACAGGCAAGGGGTCCCCCAGCACTTGAGCAGCCCTGTACCCAGAGTTAATACACTTAGAAAAATGTACATGTTCCAGCCATTAAGGAGGTGGCTAGAGGCTGGAGCCAAGGGCAGATTCACACCCCCTGCATGTTTAATCTGCCCACCGCTGCCAATCATTCTCTCCCTCTTCAGCAGCATTTAAACAGTTTTTCTTCTCTCTCCCAGAAATGTCAGTTTAGCCCCGCCCCCTGAGGGGCAGGGCCAAATGGCAAGCTCTGAAAAAACAAAAAAAACAAAAAAAAAAAAGTTTAAATGCTGCTGAAGAGGGAGAGATTGATTGGCAGCGGTGGGCAGATTAAACATGCAGTGGGTGTGAATCTGCCCTTGGCTGCAGCCCCTAGCCACCTCCTTAATGGCTGGAACATGTAAGTTTTCTAAGTGTATTATCTCTGGGTACAGGGCTGCTCAAGTGCTGGGGGACCCCTTGCCTGGATGCTGCAGACATGCTGCATCCAGTGCTGTAATTAGATCACCATGCCTGCTTTGGTGACAGGTCCTCTTTAAACCCCCCAAGTCGCTCCCCCCCCCCTACCCAACCCAACCATCACTGTCAACGACTGCTCTCTCTCCCCAGTCCCCCACACCAAGTGCCTCGGTGTAATCTCAACTCCGCCCGCTCCTTCAAGCCACACATTCAGGTCCCAGCCACCTCCAGCTTAAAAACATCTCACGGATCCACTCCTTCCTTGACCATGACACTGCCAAAACGCTTGTCCACGCCCTCATTATCTCCCGCCTCGACTACTGCAACCTCCCGTTCACCGGCATCCCCACTTCCTCCCTTGCGCCCCTCCGAACCATCCTCAATTCCGCTGCCCGACTCATCCACCTGTCGCCCCATTACTCCCCCGTCTCCCACCTCTGCCAAGCCCTCCACTGGCTCCCTACTTCCCAGAGATCCAAGTTCAAAATCCTAACCCTGACATACAAGGCCATCCACAATCTGTCCCCTTCTTACATCTCCGACTTGGTCTCCCGATACCACCCCTCACGCAATCTGCGCCCCTCTCAAGAACTCCTTCTCGTCTCCCCCCGCATCTCCACCTCCCACAACTGCATACAAGACTTCTCTCGTGCATCCACCATACTCTGGAACTCTCTTCCACATCAGACACTCCCCTACCCTGGGAACCTTCAAGAAAAACATGAAGACCCACCTCTTCCTTCAAGACTAACCCACACAGAGACCTAATCCGCTGTACCATCTCACCTCTCCCCCTCCTACTGTCTCCCCACCTATTCCCTATAGACTGAGCCCTTGTGGACAGGATCTCTGCCCTAATGTACCTGTATGGTCTATTCATCGTTATTTAGGTTCTCGTCCTTGTTCTTCCCTTACACATGTAAAGCGCCATGGAACCACTGGCGCTATATAAAATAAATAATAATGATAATAATGAGTGTGCACACATCAGCTCTATTCAATCCAGAGGATAGTGAATAGCTGACCATTTTGGAAGCATGAATGGCTGGATGAGAATACATGTCTATGGAGGGCTGAGATCTCCAGAGATATCGCTGTCAGTCAAACAGCTAGTGAAGATGTATGGTCACCTTCAGACCAGAGTCACACGTGTTTTGTGGTTAGAGTACAAGGCTCGCATATCTATGAAAATGTGGAGTTCAGGTCAGGGGACCTGCAGCCGGTCAATGTGCCAGGATTCATACACTGCAAAGAATGTGAATCAAGACACAGAATGGTTCTGGGTGACCATGTCAAGTCTCCTCACTTAGCCATAGAGTAGCCATCATAAACCAACAGGGTATATGGAGGCGCCGTACGGGTGAGGCATTACGTGAACCTGCCAGGTCCCCTAGGCACCCTACTACATAGAAGGACTGTTGGGCAGAGATTATGGATATGGGTACAGAACAGCTCAAGGTTCTGTGTGCCCAGGGGAATTGACAGGCTCCCTGTAATGGTGCCGTCACACAGCACGATCTGGCCAGCGATGTCGGAAGCGATGCGCGGGTGCCCGCTCATTTCCGACATCGCTGACCAGCTGTCACACAGCATCGCTGCGGCCGGCGACACCGCAGCGATGCGGGCGGTGACATCGCTCGCTGGGCTCAGCCCAGCGAGTGATCCGCAGCAACGCTGCGGTATAGGCTGGATCGCCGCCGACATCGCTCTGGCGATGTCACACGGCGCGATCCAGCCTTATCGCAGGTCGCTGGTTGACAGGTTTACGGTTCTTCCCGTAAACCTGTCAACCAGCGATAAAACGCGGTCGCGCCGCTCATTTACACAGCGTGACGTCGCTAGCGACATCGCCGATACGTCACTTTTTCGGCGATGTCGCTAGCGACGTCGGCAGGTGTGACGGCACCTCCTTCCTAAGAGGAAGCATCTCTGCAGCTTCATTTCCAAGACCTATGGGCAGGGGGGGGGGGGGGGGTTAGAGTATAACTTGGGCATCAGAGGCAAATTGGACCATTCTCCAGTTTCCCTGCACAGCCTGGTGACTGGGAAGAAGAAAAAAAAAAAAAAAAAAAAAAAAAAAAAGGAGGAAAACCTATAATTAGGATGCAGTGCATTCCCAGGATTAAAGGGCAGAACAGATATCAGCGATGTTCTCTAACTAGTTCCTTTAGGATTTTTCATGGCTCTTCAAAAATTGTCTGGAAAGAGACCACTATAAAACAAGTGTTACTTTCTACTCCAACCCCCATTGATCTGTGGTCACCATTGAGACAGAAGGCAATCATGTCCTACCAGTCACTTTACATCGTAACCAATCAGTGGCTTCACGGATAAGACTACAGCACACCCTGTCCCAGAGGAGACCACTGAATCTGCGGTTCTGAAACAGTCGAATCAGTGGTAAGCAGCACACAGATTGAGCTCGCTAACAGATTCTCAGTTAGCTCATTATGCAGCCGCTAATAGACAAACCCATACAGGGAGGCAAACAGTGCAAGTGTTTAAATACAACACAATTGAAAAGGTGATTTTCACAACCGAATAAAATACATCTGATCGACAAATCTAGATCTAACTAGCCCTAGATCTTATATCTATTCCCATGCCCTCCCAAAATGGAGGAAAATGCTTAAAGAGTAGCCAAATCACCAACCACAACACCCCATCTGTGTGTACAGGTGCCAGTACAAACATGTGTAGTAAACTTAACTACCTGAACTGTAAAAATAATAAACAACTTAATTTTCATATTTCTAACGGGTGAATATTGTGCCAATGACATCCATCAAGACAACTCTGAACATACATGCCTGGCACCAGTCTCACAACCACTCCTCAGACAATGACAAAAAGGTGGGAACGCTCCATGTGAGGACCCCACAAGAAAATATTACACACTGTCATGATTAAAATGGAGACATGAATCTGGAAATTAGATACACAGTAATCTCTAAGTAGATAAGTGATTAGACAATTTGGAACTGCATATATGTGGGGTTAAAAACAACATTAGCAATTGGGTTCCTCAAAACCCTTTGTATCCCTTTTCATGTGGTCATCAGAAAAAAGGACCAAAAAAAACAAAAACCTTATAAACTCTCCAGTGAGATTGAGCTCACTGACAGATTCTCAGTTAGCTCACAGACAAAGCAATTAGATAGGAGGCGCAAGATGCAGGAGGCGCAAGATGCAGGAGGCGCAAGATGCAGGAGGCGCAAGATGCAGGAGGCGCAAGGGAACACAATTACAAAAAAAAAAAAAAAAAGGCATTTTACAACCAAATAACACTTCATGTAAAAAAAAAAAAAAAAATTAAATTTGAAAATAAAATGTATATTTATAAAATAGAAGATATTCAAACTAATTAAAATAGATAAAAAAAAAAAAAAATACAATTAAAATAAAGTAAAGATACAAAAACAGAAAAAAAAATAAATAAATAAATAATTAAGCCAGAAATCGTGGCCCCAGAAAAGCTAGCCAGCCCCTGTAAGGTATGGAGTATTGTGTGTGCCCCCTCAGCCCCGGGCAGTCCTGGGTACACCACCCCCACCATGGCCGCAGCCCGGGCACTCACCTTATCAGAGTCCAGGTCCGGGTCCGCCTGACACAGCCGGTACAGGAAGGATTTGGGGTCCCTGCACAGCGTCTGCCGTGTGGTGAGGAAACACGTCCCCCCGACATTCAGCCGGACCCACTTGGACACCCCACCCGGCGTGCTGCCCCGCTCCCCCGGGGTCGTCACTGCCGTACACCGCCGGCAACCCGCCACTACGGAGCCGTTCAACTCGCAGCTATTCTCCGCCATAACCGTCTCCAGTCTGCCACTCTCTGACAGCCCCGGAAGTGTCCGGCCTTTAATACCTTCCCCCTCCTTCGGGCTGGGCGCTCTGTTGACGCTAACACCGGAAGCGGACGTGACGTCAGCGCAGGGAAGGGACTGAATACAGCGTTACACTGACCGGAAGTGAACACTGGGACGCGCAAAAACGACGAGACGTCAGCTGTGAACTCCTGTGATTAGGAGTCCTTGTCCCTGGGCACCTGTACTCACATATTCTGGTTTTAACCTAAGAAAACCAACATTTTCTTTCTCTTCTCGATAGTAAAATTATTTCATTTTTATGTTATTTTTACTTTTATTATTTTTATTAATTATTTTCTTATTTATTTAATTTTATCAAATTTTTACTTTTCTTATTTTTCTTAGTTATTTTATTAATAATTTCTTATTTTTATTAATTCTTTTCTTATGTTATTTAATTTTATCTAATTATTACTTTCTTATTTTTCTTAGTTATTTTATTAATAATTACTTATTTAATTTTTACCTTATTTTTATTAATTAATTTTATTTTTTCTTTATTTTTGTGTGATATTTACTTTTTTTATTTTTATTAGATAATTATTTTATTATATCATTTTTACTTTTCTTATTTGTGTTATTTTATTTTTTTCTTATTCTTATTAATTATGTATTTAATTTAATTATTTCCTGATTTATTATCTAATTTTTACTTTTCTTATTAACTATTTTCTTATTAATTATTTTTTCAATTGTTAGACAATTTTTACTGGTTATTTTATTTTGTTGTAGTTTTTACTTTTTTATTTTTATTATTTTATTATTATTTAATTTTTATATAATGTTTTTTACCTTTCTTACTTTTATTAATTAGTTATTTTATTTAATCTTTATTTTTATGTGATTTTTACTTTTCTTATTTTTATTAGATAATTATTATTTTATTATTAATTATTTTCTTATTATTTAACTTTTGTATAATTTTTACTTTTATTTTTATTAGTTCTTTTATTTTTTCTTATTAATTATTTATTTGATTTAATTACTTCCTTATTTATTATTTAATTTTTATCTAATTTTTTACTTTTCTTATTTTTATTAACACCAGACAGCCCCGGATCGGACCTGACCGCAGTGTGAAGCCAGCCTAAGGCTGGTTTCACACTGCGGTTTTTTCACTGATCAGGTTCGATCAGGTTTGTGTGCCAAAACCAGGAGAGGAACTTGCAGAGAAAAACTATAATTGAAAGATTGACCCCTGTTCTGAGTTTTGGAGACACTCCTGGTTTTGAAACACAAAACCTGATCGAACCTGACCTGATCTGACCGCAGTGTGAAACCAGCCTTAGGCTAAGTTCACATCACGATTTTGTGCCTGTGCGTGGGATCCGTGTTGAAGGGAGGATCCCACGGACAGGCACGGATCCACACGGATCCCTGCACTCGGATGGCAAATAGCCATCCGATCCGTGCCTGTGCAAGATCCTTGTGGATCCTCTTCTCCCTTTCTTTCCCTGTCTGTCCCTGCTTCTTCTCTATCTTTCCCTATCTGTCCCTCCTCTATCTCTGCACTATCTATTTATAATGCTTCCCCTGTCCTTCCCCCTCGTCCTCCCCCCTGTGCTGTCCCCTCCGGTATGTAAATAAAATAAAAAACTCCTCTCACAGCATACATTACATTCCGCCGACTGCAGGGGCTGGCGCAGTGTATTCTACTGTACAAAGGACCTCTCCTGATGTAAGAGTCACCTGACACATCAGGTGACCGGCTCTGACATCACCACAGGTCCTTTGTACAGTAGAATACACTGTGCCAGCCCCTGCAGTCGGCGGAATGTAATGTATGCTGTGAGAGGAGTTTTTTATTTTATTTACATACCGGAGGGGACAGCACAGGGGGGAGGACGAGGGGGGAGGACAGGGGGAGCATAATGAAGACATAGAGCAGAGATAGAGGAGGGACAGACAGGGACAGATAGGGTTAATTATATGTACTGAGCACTGCCTCTGGGCATGCTCAGTACATACAACACGGAGCTGACATCAATTCCGAGCTCAGTTTGGATCCGATGTCCATAGGCTCCTATAGTATCGGGGCTCGGATCACCTCTGATCCGAGGATGTCCGATTTCAGTCTCGGACACTCTCGGACACAAAAACGCAGCAGCCTGCGATTTTGTGTCCGTGATGAAATTGGACAGGATCGGATGGTGCCAAACTCGGATGTCACAAGGCACACATCCGATCCGATCCGAGCACCATAGGGATGCATTGGAGCCGATTTTGGATCCGAGTGTATCCGTTTTGAAACGGATACACTCGGAAGCTCCAAAATCGTGATGTGAACCCAGCCTTAGACTTCCCTTTTTTGTAATGAAGACCCTAGACCAGTGATGGTGAACTTATGGAACACACACCAGAGGAAGCACTTAGAGCCCTCCCTGTGGGCACACGCGTCATCACCTCAGCACGCCATCGCCCCAGCACTACACTGTGTGCAGAATTATTAGGCAAATGAGTATTTTGATCACATGATACTTTTATACATGTTGTCCTACTCCAAGCTGTATAGGCTTGAGAGCCAACTACCAATTAAGTAAATCAGGTGATGTACATCTCTGTAATGAGGAGGGGTGAGGTGTAATGACATCAACACCCTATATAAGGTGTGCTTAATTAGTAGGCAAATGCCTTTCCTTAGGTAAAATGGGTCAGAAGAGAGATTTGACGGGCTCTGAAAAGTCCAAAATTGTGAGATGTCTTGCAGAGGATGTAGCAGTTTTGAAATTGCCAAACCTTTGAAGCGTGATCACCGAACAATCAAGCGTTTCATGGCAAATAGCCAACAGGGTCGCAAGAAGCGTGTTGAGCAAAAAAAGGCGCAAAATAACTGCCCATGAATTGAGGAAAATCAAGTGTGAAGCTGCCAAGATGCCATTTGCCACCAGTTTTGCAATATTTCAGAGCTGCAACGTTACTGGAGTACCAAGAACCACAAGGTGTGCTATACTCGGGGACATGACCAAGGTAAGAGACTGAAAAACAACCACCTTTGAACAAGAAACATAAGATAAAACGTCAAGACTGGGCCAAGAAATATCTTAAGACTGATTTTTCAAAGGTTTTATGGACTGATGAAATGAGAGTGACTCTTGATGGGCCAGATGGATGGGCCAGAGGCTGGATGAGTAAAGGGCAGAGAGCTCCACTCCGAATCAGACGCCAGCAAGGTGGAGGTGGAGTACTGGTATGGGCTGGTGTCATCAAAGATGAACTTGTGGGACCTTTTCGGGTTGAGGATGGAGTGAAGCTCAACTAGACCTACTGCCAGTTTCTGGAAGACAACTTCTTCAAGCAGTGGTACAGGAAGAAGTCGGTATCGTTCAAGAAAAACATGATTTTCATGCAGGACAATGATCCATCACATGCATCCAACTACTCCACAGCGTGGCTGGCCGGTAAAGGTCTAGAAAAAAAAAAATAATGACATGCCCCTTTTGTTCACCTGATTTGAATCCCATAGGTTCCTCCTAAAATGTGAGATCTACAGGGAGGGAAAACAGTACACCTCTCGGAACAGTGTCTGGGAGGCTGTGGTGGCTGCTGCACGCAATGTTGATCGTAAACAGATCAAGCAACTGACAGAATCTATGGATGGAGGCTGTTGAGTGTCATCATGAAGAAAGGTGGCTATATTGGTCACTAATTTTTTGGGGTTTTTGCATGTCAGAAATGTTTTTTGTGCAGTTATATTAGTTTACCTGGTGAAAATAAACAAATGAGATGGGAATTTGTTTTTTATTAAGTTGCCTAATAATTCTGCACAGTAATAGTTACCTGCACAAACAGATATCCTCCTATGATAGCCAAATCTAAAAAAACTTTCAAAAATATTAAGCTTTGATATTTATGAGTCTTTTGGGTTGATTGAGAACATAGCTGTTGATGAATAATAAAAATAATCCTGTAAAATACAACTTGCCTAACAATTCTGCACACAGTGTATGACGTTTTTTCCGGCCTCCAGTCAGATACCCAAATAACAAAGTTCTCAGGCCGGCAGTCGTTCACTGCTGGTATTTTAATTTCCTCTTGCACTGAGAGCACGCTGCATTTGCTGTTGAACGCTTTTGCATATTCCATGAATTATTATGTCCTGATGCTGACCTTTTCCAGTGTCTGAATGCACTCTGTGGGCTGAACTTATGTTTGATGTACTCCCATCCCACAAAGGAAGACCACAGCGTCATCCCCAGTGTCACCTGTGATGTGTACACTAGGCTCAAAAGTCTCCTGTAATGCGTGTACTAGCCTCAAATGTCTCCTGTGATATGATCAAGCCACAATATCTATTCTATATACTCCAGCCCTAAGTGTCTCCTATAGGATGTACATGCTGCAGTGCCTTCTACTCAAAATACTCCAGCTCCAGTGTCTCCTGTATGCTCCAGACCCAGTGTCTCCTATGTGATGTATATACTCCAGTGTCTTCTATCTTATATATTCCAGCCCCAGTGTCTCCTATGTGATGTATGTGCACCAGTCCAATGTGACCAATGATAACTTTCAAACTGTGAGGAGACAAGCAGTGTAATATACATCTGTTCGGAACAAATTACTGCTGTGATCATTTCTTTACAAAACATATCACCGCAAAGAGTGAATTGCACTCCAGACTGACACAGATCTGGAAAAGCAGTTGCAAGAAGCAACATCATTACTACCACAAATAATAAACAAAAAAGTATATACATTAAAAAAAACTCACAATAGACCTAAGCCAATACCATATGCACTTAGCAGGATGCAGCAGGCCCCAATGAAAAAGGAAGAAGCAATACAGGTGCAACATACCAACGCTCCAACCACTTTCAGCCTACTGTGTCATGGAGGGGATGTTTGGTGGTATTTTATATCCACACAGAATGAGGTCTCCATATGGTGCCAGTCACATGCGTGTGATGGAAAGTGTACCCAGCCTATTACTCACACCCCCACTATTAGATTAGGCGGACTGCCCATCACTATATAAATGCACCACACAAGACAGATGCCACAAAAGGCTCAGCTGCACCCTGCATAAAGAAATCATTGGGGCCTGCTGCATCCTGCTAAGTGCATATGCCTTTACAGACTTCGTGGAAATTGGAATATTATTCCACATTATGAGCATATCGTTCATCCTACCTCCACAGCTTTTATATCCCTGGACTTGTGAAAGCCAAATACCCACACACAAGCTCCAATTTATTCTTGCACCCTGCATTGAGGAAATACACAGAATGGCAAGTAGAAGCCAGCTAGATAAACCATATTTGGTCTTCAAGCGTAGTTCAGAGCCAGTTGGATGTAATGGTACCTGAACCATGTTCCTTAGTCATCCCAGTGGACCCACCATAACTTTTGGGAATCTTTCGGCTCCAAGGACAGATTATGGGTTTGCAGGACAGCCAATGGGTAGGATAGATAGAAAAGGGGGAGAGCGCACATGAGCGTAACCTGGTGGTATAGTGGGGGCTTAAAACCGGTGTGACAAGGTGCGCTCACGTGATCAGGTTGTGCAATCCCTGCACAACCTCAGTAATGCATTTGTAATTAACGTAATGGCGAGGACCGCGCCAAAGGCTTCTTCCTGGTCCTGGTCACGTGGGTATTGCGATCATGTGACTCCGCGTCACCGCTGATGTCACGGCAAGTCCTTAACTCACAATCCAACTGAGGAAGACAGCGGGTCGCTGTAGAAACGCGTATTGGTGTTATGAATAAAGGAGGTTTGTGCTCCATTAATCTCTATAATCTTTTCTTCCCACTCTGAGCGCTCCTGCAAACTGACCACAATCTTCTCTCAATGGGTAGGATACAGGCTGACATCTTAGAGAATAAGTACACCCAACCCCTTCTGCTCATCGTCATTCTTCATAGGGGACTCGTCACATTACGTGTTGTGGATTAACCACAAGGAAACCCTGTGGCTCTACACTACCTCTGTGTGGCCACCAGCAATAAAAAAACAGTAAGTGAATTACATCTACATGTCTGTCATGTACTACTGACCTTTTATTTGCATAACTGACTATAAGATCTCTAAATATTGTTATTGCCTTAGTGTGCCCTTATGGCGATTAAATAGATAATTTAATCTTGGTTTGCTCTTTTATCTCGATCCACAAAATTATCTCGTCTGTATACTTGTTTAATATTATACGCCAGCGGGGTTGGTTCCTAACTCACTATAAACCAATTAACGGACTGGCTTCTATGAAACGGGGAACGGTGACGCATTTTGTGCTTTGTTATTGGGAACATTTACAGAGACGGACTGAGTTTATTCCATTCCAATGTCATCCATTCATCGAGTCCGACTTGGATACCATTTGAACCATTTTCCTCCAAGCTTCTCTGTTTGTCATAGTATCTTTCAGTTCACTGATGTTTATTCTTGTGTGTGCCAAGATGGTGTACAGCAAACGGGTCTTAGATCTTCCGCAACCTCTACGACCACTGACCATACCAAGCATCCCGGTCTGGTGAGATTATATATTTATATATATAATATATATATATATATATATATACACACAGCACCCTCACTGTACGCACTTCAAAAATTGGTCAATAGCAAGGCATCTGCAGCACCTTCCTTACCCTCGGTCAATTCCCTGATTGACCTGACAATAAGGGGGCGCCAGAGGGCTGCTGCTGTTGTGTTTTCACTAATCTAACAGTGGGAATCATGGACCCAACAATCAGTTGTAATGTATGATGCATCATTATGATGCACCATTCCCACATACGTCTCCTGGCAATCCTGTATGTTACTTATGCTGTTTCTCTGCTCTGTGCTACTGGTCTTTTGGTTATTTTTTTCACTTTCTGTCTATTGTGCTTATTATTTATTTATTCATACTATGCTGCTATTCTTGTGGTCACTTTGCACATTTCTCTATTATTACTCTAGTACTTTGATATTTTTTTATTCTCCTTTTCCACTTTCATCTTATGTTTTCTTTCAACTAATTTCATGTCTTGAAAATTTCATGATTTGTGGATTTGGTCATTTTTAATTATATTTTTCTTCAACATATTTTTTCCATTCATCTTTCCTTTTACCTCTTTGAACATGTTTTATTCTTTCCATCATTTCTTTTATTTTGCACCTTTCCCTGTATGCTATCTGTTGTTATTATGTTTAATATATTACATTGTAATACTTAAACCTTTTATATTTCTTTGTATATATACACTGATGATGATGCCCAATTTTGAGTGAAACTATATAACCTTTGATTATCAGAAGAAAAAGATCTGGAACAGATCCATTCAGTTTTTCATCCAAAGAATTCTTCTTTATTAATGTTCATTACAAGTATTGACACCTGTTAACACCGGGGTACATTCAGATCTTTACAGAATAATATCACGCATCAGGCAACGCGTTTCTGGCCTCTGCGGCCCTTGTTCACTGCCCCAATCTTTGATTGAAAATAAAACTTTTATTTATCTTCACATCATCTGAATGCCAATATCATTGACTCTATATTACGAAACTGGATACAACTTGTGCACTACCAACGGTAGAAGCACCATGGTTTCTTTGTCCAATGCACCATTATGATGGGTCATATACAGTGCACAGAGTGGGGGGGTCAGTGCTATAGGAGGTGGCATATGCTTCTAGGGGAAAAAAGATTTTTGCGTACTCACCGTAAAATCTTTTTCTCGGACGATGTATGCTGGTGCCATTATGAGGCTGACACTAGACAGATTAAAAACGTTGTCTCTTACCCAGCAGTATACACTCCTGACCAGAGGGAAGCAGGTTTGTTAGTGTAAAAGCAGAAGGAGAAGCAATATGAAATTAATACAGACTGGGCCAATAAAATACAATATAAGTAGGGTTTGGTAGAAGGAAAGGAAGAAAGTGCATTGATGTAAATGTAAATGTATGATTAGATCATAGGTAGATATAGGTGGTACTCACCTTTTTTAGGTCTTGTTATCTTGCATATAGGTCACATGGGACCATTAGGTATTCATGAGTAGATTTCCTAACCTTAGTGGTCCACATCCTATTTAGCATAATACTAACTATCCTTAGTGGTCCACACTCTATTTAGCCTAATAGTATTTCCTATAAAGCTATCTACAATCTTGGAACATTACTAACAAGATGCCTGAGGAAGGCATTTTCACTGTCGAAAGGCGTTGTAAGTGCTTTTCTTGAGAAAAAATAAAAACCTTTTTTGGATAATAAGTTTTGGATCATAAACCTCCGGGAGCGCAAATAGCCTGGTAAAAATTCCACTGAATATAAGAAGGGTGGGTGCTGTATCCCCCAATGAAGGCTCCAAGAAAGAGATTTTACGGTGAGTACACAACAATCTTCTTTTCACGATCACTTCATTGGGGGACACAGGAAGCCATAAGAGGTCCTACAGCAGTCACCAAAGGTGGGAAGACAAATGGTGGGTTTACACGTTTCAATATCGTTGCGATATCGCAACTCAATGGCGCGGGAGCGCGCATTTAGTGCACGTTTCTCCCGCATCGCATCGGAGGTTTACACGCTGCGATATTGGAATACAACGTCCGTGCGATGTTTACGCCCCCAACCCAGGAACGACCATTTAACATGGGAGTGAATGGGTGACGTTGAACATCGCATCGTAGTTGGGCTGTCACACAGCACGATCCGGCTTCAATGTCTATTCAATATCGGAGCATTGAATAGCACGCACATTCAATCCCCGATATCGCATTGACATCGTTCCTGCATTGTATTGGACGTTCACACCATACAACGCAGGAACGATATCGCCTCCAACGATCGAACCACGTGACTTTTCATTGAAATCGGACTACGATATCGCAACGTGTAAACCCGTCAAAAGACTAGAAAATACAGAAGAACAGAGGCTGAAACTTCAGATCAGAAGCGGCCGCTTAAAATTGCAACTATGTTTAGGTAGGCCCGAAGCCACAAGTAAACCAGGTAAAAGAGGGCCCAGTATCACTTAAAAAAGGATAAATGAAAAAGCGATGAATACACTACTTGATGAAAGAATCCAACCAGAAGAAAAGTGGCAAACAAAGGTTCTCGTGTTCCAGAGAGGAATGCAGATGAAAGTAACTGAAGATGTCAGAGTGAGAACGCTTAGGGCCAGAAGGGCTGGGAGACGTGGTCTCAAGAAGAGTGGGACTGACTATGTTTGCATGTGAGGACCTGGATCCCAGCGGTCACGGAACAGGTTGAAAGGGGACTAATGAATCCCAGGTTACATATGATGACTATGCGGATGACCTGAACACTGCAATAATCCTGGAAGGATGTCTAAGCCAAAGGGAAATGGTGTGAGCTCAAAACTATTAGTGGTTCAGGCTAAAACGCAGTAAAGATCGTAGAGCGAAGGCCACCACGGTTCTCTGGGGGTTAGCCCGATAGTGGGAACCCTCATCCTCCAGGTTGGTCCTGGAGAGGTTCTGAAAAAAAAGTGGATAGAAAGGATTACTCAATGCAGAGCCGGGGCCTTTGATATAAACCTCAACACGACATCGTTAAGATAGTGAAGGGATTGTTAACAGCTGTAGAAGGAAAAAAACTTTTGGGCTACATGCATATATAGGAATGTGTTCTATGAGATCCCACATTTGGTGAAAGGGGACCCAGAAAACGACTTTTGACGGGTACTAGACAGGAGGACGGGTCCACAAACAAGGCTGGCAGAAGGGCAGGGTACAAGTGCTGAATCTGTGAATCTCAGGAGAGGCCCTAATAAAGGATTCTAGAGGCTGGTGGGAACGGATCTCTTGGTTAAGGAGATGGCGATACCTTGTTTGAAGTCTGTAAAGTACATGTGATCTGGAGTCTGGAAAAGAGAGCAGATAATATCCTACCAAACGCATTGGAGATTAAGATAATAACAATTCTCAAAAATGCTTAGACCGTGCTGTGAATGTCCGAGTAGGTTATGGCAGATGGGGATCTGAGTCACAGGGTAGTGGGCAGACCTGAGATCAGAAATGAGGTGAATGATAGGTTTTAGAGCCATCTTACTGGATGGAGTGCAGAGCGCTCTAGTCCTGCCAGGGCTGACCGTGAAAATCAGGGAGGCACGAGATCTGACTTATCAGCTAGCAGGTGGAGGCCTCGGACTTTGGTCTGGTTGGAGGAGAAGACTCGATTACCTGATGTGTGGTGTGAGGTAGCGGCGGCGGCACGGCGGAGACAAGGGATCCGGGCTCCACGGGTCACTGCACACGGGTTTATTCAACCAACAGAAGAGAGTAAAAAAAACAATAGTCCAAAAGAACATTCCGGTCCCCTTCCTTCAGGGGCCGATCCTCGCTACTTTCCCAGTAGTCTACCCGCCACTAGGTCTGCGGCCTGGCTCAGAAATTGCTTCACCACCAGAAGCCCAGGGAGATGTGCTCACTCCCAACTCAAGGACCCACACCCAGTGTTCCTGCTTCCTCTTAACGCCTTCCTCTCTGGGAAGAGAGAAAACACCCCCAAAACCCGGACTGGAGTAATTTTCTACCCATGGAGGGCGCACAACCTGGGGGAGACGTACCGGCCGTCCATGACAACCCCGGCTACCGTCTCACACCCCCCCCCCCTCAGTTCAAGCGAGCGGGATTGAACTCCAGCCAGCAAACACGGACCGCGGGACAAGGCATCCGCGTTGCCCTGCAACCTCCCGGCTCGGTGTTCCACCGTGAACCGAAAGTTTTGTAGGGACAGGAACCACCGGGTAACCCGGGCGTTCCGTTCTTTGGCGGATCTCATCCACACCAGAGGAGAGTGGTCCGTAACCAGGCGAAACTGCCGTCCCAACAGGTAGTAGCGGAGGGACTCCAAGGCCCACTTGATGGCCAGGCACTCCTTCTCCACTACGCTGTAGTTCCGTTCGGGAGGGGTGAGTTTCCGACTCAAGTATGTGACCGGGTGTTCCTCCCCCTGGATCACCTGGGACAGCACGGCCCCGAGGCCGACCTCCGAGGCATCCGTTTGGACAACGAACTCCTTCCGGAAATCGGGGTTCACGAGCACGGGCTGTCCACACAGGACCCCCTTTAGGGCCCGGAATGAGTCCTCGGCCTGCGGAGTCCAGCGCACCATGACAGACTCCTTTCCTTTTAGAAGGTCCGTCAATGGGGCCGAGAGACTCGCAAAATTGGGGACAAACCTCCTATAGTACCCCACAATACCCAGGAAAGCTCGAACCTGCTTTGTGGTTAGGGGTCTAGGCCACATTTGGATTGCCTCCACTTTGTTGATTTGGGGCTTGATGACCCCTTGCCCCATCACGTACCCCAAGTAATGGGCCTCTGTAAGCCCCAACGCACATTTCTTGGGATTGGCCGTCAATCCCGCTGTTCGAAGCGCGTCCACCACTGCCTGGACCTGGTCCAAGTGGGTCTGCCACTTGGTGCTGTAAATGATGATATCATCAAGGTACGCTGATGCATACGCCTGGTGAGGTTCCAGCACTACGTCCATCAACCTCTGGAATGTGGCCGGGGCGCCATGCAACCCAAAAGGCAAAACGACATAGTGGAAGAGACCCTCGGGCGTAACAAAAGCGTTTTTCTCCTTGGCGGACTCCGTCAGGGGCACCTGCCAGTACCCCTTGGTCAGGTCAAGCGTGGTGAAATACTGCGCCTGTCCCAGCCGATCTATCAGCTCATCCACCCGGGGCATGGCGTAGAGATCGAACTTGGATATGTCGTTCAGTCTCCTAAAGTCATTACAGAATCTCAAGGAACCATCGGGTTTAGGTATTAGGACAATGGGACTGGCCCATTCTCTCTTGGATTTTTCGATGACCCCAAGGCGAAGCATGTTTTTCACCTCCACGGAGATGGCTTGTCTCCGAGCCTCCGGTACCCGGTATGGCTTCAGGCGTACCTTCATCTGAGGCTCGGTGACAATATCGTGGCGTATCAGACTGGTACGACCGGGTAATTCAGAGAAAACATCTGGGTTCTGCTGCACTAGCCGTCGGGCCTCTGTTGTTTGGTAAGGGTTTCTCCGATCTTGACTTCCGGTACGTTTCCTCCGGAGGTCGCGGGACCCGGGGGCGAACGACCAGAAGAAGAGGGAGAGGGAAAAAGCTCCCCCATCAGGCTTACCCTGTCCTTCCAGGGCTTCAACAGATTAACATGGTAAATCTGCTCAGGTTTCCTCCTTCCGGGTTGCAACACTTTGTAGTTGACCGCCCCGACTTGTTCCTTAATCTCGTAGGGACCTTGCCACTTGGCTAGGAACTTGCTTTCAGCGGTGGGGACTGTGAGGCAGCAACCGGGGAACCCGCTTGCAAAACGACAACAAACACGTGTTTATAAGTTTAACCAATGTCTACCCGTTTATTTTCACATATTAACAACATAACCCGGGTAGCATGTTTGACACATATCACATTGATTAAAAACACCATACATAAACACATCATACATTTACATATAACATTACATAATACATATATTGCACATAACGCTTATAGTACCCCGGGACCTGTAACCATCTCTCTGTCCCCGTTGGAGCTCTACTAACAGCTCCCGTGGTGGCTACGGCCTCCGGCCTATATACATTTCACATACATTTAACATCAAGTACCATATCAACGGGCCCTATGGGTCCCAATGGCGGAACCAGCCGCCTGGCTCTATTTCCCCAGCTTCATACTACCCCGGAATCAGGACTCCAGCCTGACCGGGTTCTTACATACCATATGTGATCCATCCTATGAGCCACCATGGACCACACGTCCTTTCACTCGCTCACAGCCCATCATACACATCCATGGACTGTGGCTCCTCTAAGCTCAGAACAGGGATTGGCAAACCCTAGTAACCTGTGAGGTGAACCACACGTTACCCAGTACGGGAGCCCTTCTAACCCCTGCTTCTGACCTCTCGTACACACATTCCGGTTCATGAGGTCCTTTAACTGAGTATCCGACTCGGACCCAAAGGCGGTCTATGCCCGCCTGGCACACTCCATAAAATCGCCTCCCGAAGGGCTACATTCAATCGCCTCCCGAAGGGCTACATTCAATCGCCTCCCGAAGGGCTACATACAATCGCCTCCCGAAGGGCTACATACAATCCGGTTCATCAGGTCCTTTAACTGAGTGCTCTGACTCGGACCCAAAAGCGGTCTATGCCCGCCTGGCACACTACATAAAATCGCCTCCCGAAGGGCTACATACATTCCGGTTCATCAGGTCCTTTAACTGAGTGCTCTGACTCGGACCCAAAAGCGGTCTATGCCCGCCTGGCACACTATACACGATTGCCTCCAAAGGGCTACATTCATTCACCTCCCGAAGGGCTACATTCATTCGCTGGGTCTTTTAAAAAGCCATACAGTACTTATAAGGTTCAACAGGTCCTTCACTGGACCTAATGGCGGCTACACTCGCCTAGCATGATTTACACACAAGGTGCACAGTTCACACAATCATTCAGGAACTGCTTTTCTTACCGGGCACGGATCCGGGTCTCGCTACCCGTGTCACAGGTTCCACCAGGCATCCCCACAGGCTCCTTCCCGGACGTGAGGTGAACCACGTCCGGTCTAGCGTCCACGGGTCAACCACAGCTTCCCCCTCCAGGTGCGGACACGACCACGGACCTCGGCACCGGCATGGAGCTAGCATGCTCCCGTCATTTACTCAGAGCCTGTAGACTGCTCTGCACTTGGCTGGTCTCAGCTTCCATCTGACTCTGAATCACTCAGCTGGCTGACCTCTTATCGTGCCAGCCACTCCCACATGGACACACCCCCTTAGCTGCTGTTAATCAGCCTTTCACACAGCTCAGGTTACCTCCCTGTGTTCCGGGTTGTCAGCACTCAGCCCTCATTCCTTAGGGACTCCTCGATCTCATCCCACTCTCACTGCCGCTCATTAGGCTCATGAAACCTTGCGTTCACAGTTGGTTCACACAGCATGATCAGTCAAACCGGCCAGTGTGCACAGGATCATACCTTGATCCTGCATGTGACGCGCCCCGGCCATGAGGATCATGCCGGCGGTGCCTCACAGGACCAATACCAACACTCGATCCCCTGAGTTGAAGGACCTCACGGTGGCCTGTCTATTGTAGCGGCCGCTCTGGCCGGCCTGAGCCTCCTGTAAGTGTTCTCCCACTATCGGCATGACCGCACTTATGCTGTTCTGCATCCCCAGAATGTGTTCGATCACACTTTTATGGGGGCTCTTGCTCCCATGTATCTTTTGCCAGGTCCAACAGACCCCGGGGATGTCGCCCGTACAATAACTCAAAAGGCGAAAACCCCGTGGAGGACTGTGGCACCTCCCGGACGGCGAACATCAGGTAGGGGATCAACATATCCCAGTCTTTACCGTCTTTGGATATCACCCTTTTTAGCATGGTTTTGAGGGTTTTATTGAACCACTCCACTAAACCATCCGTTTGAGGATGATATACAGACGTTCGCAACTGCTTGATTTGGAGTAGCCGGCATAGTTCTTTGGTTACCTTGGACATGAATGGGGTCCCCTGATCCGTAAGGATCTCCTTGGGCAACCCCACCCAGCAGAACACAGCAAACAACTCCCGAGCAATCAGCTTAGCCGCCGTATGTCTGAGGGGTATCGCCTCTGGATAACGGGTGGCATAGTCCACGATCACCAGGATGTGTTGGTGCCCTCGAGCAGACTTTACGAGGGGCCCCACCAAATCCATCCCTATCCTTTCAAAAGGTACCTCTATAATAGGTAACGGCACCAACGGGCTGCGGAAGTGTGCCAGGGGTGCGGTAAGCTGGCACTCCGGGCAGGTTTCGCAGAACCGTTTCACCTCACCAAAAACCCCGGGCCAATAGAACCTCTGCAAGATTCGCTCTTGCGTTTTCTTGACCCCTAGGTGGCCGCTCATCAGGTGTTTGTGGGCCAGGTCGAGGACTCGCCGGCGATACGGCTGGGGCACCAACAACTGTTCGATCACCTCGCCCCGTATCTCATCCAGCTGGTATAGCAAGTCTTGCTTGAGAGCAAAATGGGGGTACCTTTCCTGGGTACCCGGCACCTGGGCTACCCCATCGATTACCGTCACGCGACCCCAGGCGTTTGCCAAGGTCGGATCCTGGAGTTGGGCCGTCCCGAAAGTATCCGGGGAAGCCTCCAACTCCGGGACCGGCTCGGCCGTCTCAGTCTCTCCTGCCAACACCTCTAGGGGAGCCCTATCGGGTTCACACTCTGTCCCTAACATGGTCACCCCTACAGCAGGCGTCCCGGACTCGGGATCGTTAGGCTCAGGCCCTGGACCGTCCATTACCTGAGGGGACTTAGAGGACCCCTTCCATAGAGTCCAGAACAAAGGCAGATCCCTTCCAAGGATCACATCATAGGGAAGAGAGTACACAATCCCCACCTCATGCTGCACCTGTCCGCAGGGTGCCGTGAGGGTGACAACCCCCGTAGGATAATCCTTACGATCCCCGTGTATGCAATCCACCCCCACAGTACGTCCGGTGACTTTTACTTTCGCCACCAGGGTGGATCGCAGCAGGGTCACTAGGCTTCCGGAGTCCAACAGGCCCGTCACCGACAACCATTAACTTGTATCTGGCATAAGTGGGGCTCGGTCTCTGGGCGAACCATGTCCACGGTGCACACCGCCTGCGCATACAGGGAACCCCGGTGGCCAACCTCGCAATCCATGGGCTCCGTCGTGAGGGGACACTGGGCTGCCATATGTCCCACCCGCTGGCACCGCCAACATCTAATAGGGATGGAAGCCCCCTGGATGGGTTGTCGTTTGGGGTACATAGCCTTCCTGACCTCAGAGAAGCTGGAGAGGCATCGGACGGGGCGGGTGCGGACTCTTGTATGGATGTCGGCAGCGGGGCCCTGGCCTGAGGCTTGGAGGGGGCGGTCCGACGGGCGGCACGCAAAGTCCCAGTGTCCCGGATCAAGTCCTGCGTAGCCACGTGTCGCTCTACCAAACCCACCACTTGATCCAGAGTACTCGGGTCGCCCTGGCCTACCCATCGTTGTATGGAGACAGGTAAAGTGCGTACAAAGCGATCAACCACAACCCTCTCCACCATTTGAGCCGGGCTCAGGGTCTCAGGCTGCAACCATTTTTTTACCAAATGTAGCAAGTCATAGGCCTGGGACCGGGCGGGTTTGGTTTCGTCATAGAACCACTGGTTCACCCGCTGCGCCAGCACATACGTATTAACCCCCGTCCGAGCAAGAATTTCGCCCTTCAAGGCCCCATAATCCAGGGCGTCCTCTGTACAGTACAGAGTCCAGATATGCTTTCTGGGGCTCTCCAATCAAATAGGGCGACAGTACCTCGGCCCACTGAGCGACCGGCAGTCTCTCACGCTCTGCCACTCGCTCAAACACTGCCAGGAACGCTTCCACATCCTCCCCCGGGGTCATCTTTTGCAGCGCTTGTCTTACCGCCTTCCGGACGCGGCCTTCGTCACTGGGTCCTCGGGGTGGATCCCTCGGTCTGGCCCGCACAGCCTCGGTCAACAGGGCCATCTGCTCCTGGTGCCTCCTCTCCTGTTGCTGCTGCTGGGCCAGCACCAGGTGCTTGAACAACTCCTCCATGCTGGCAGCGGGTGTAGGTTGCAGCGTAGCTGGCCGGATCCAGGACATGGGCTCCGGGCACCCCACAAGAGACTGGCTGCTCCTCTCACTTAGCAGCCGCTCATTAGCCTCATGAAAAGTCACTTCCCCACCGGAACAGAGGGCAACAGTAGCGCCGGCTACACCTCACCGGGCCGGCAATGCCCACATTCTCCACCATATGTGAGGTAGCGGCGGCGGCGACAAGGGATCCGGGCACCATGGGTCACTGCACACGGGTTTATTCAACCAACAGAAGAGAGGAAAAAAAACAATAGTCCAAAAGAACATTCCGGTCCCCTTCCTTCAGGGGCCGATCCTCGCTACTTTCCCAGTAGTCTACCCGCCACTAGGTCTGCGGCCTGGCTCAGAAATTGCTTCACCACCAGAAGCCCAGGGAGTTGTGCTCACTCCCAACTCAAGGAACCACACCCAGTGTTCCTGCTTCCTCTTAACGCCTTCCTCTCTGGGAAGAGGGAAAACACCCCCAAACCCCGGACTGGAGTAATTTTCTACCCATGGAGGGCGCACAACCTGGGGGAGACGTACCGGCCGTCCATGACAACCCCGGCTACCGTCTCACAGTGGCCATTGGAATCTTCATCGGACCTGTTATTTAACAATGGATGTAGCTGGCAAAGGAGCTGTAGCTGCTTGAGGAGGCTTCCATATTTGACAATGGATGATCTGATTCTTGGTTTGAAGAGGTCAGCCTGTATTCTGAAAAAGGAAGAGGTTAAGACGAGAAACGGATACGCAAGGTGAAGCAGTGACTAAGCAGAGGTCATTGGGGCTATGCTGCTATGTCTCATGTGGTGCATGGTATAAAATAAGTAACTCACAGGGTAGAGGTCATAGACTCTGTACCACCTCTGGGATCAATTATGTAACCTGTGTGAGGCAGTGAGGGGAATCAAATGCGAGGGACGATATGTATCCCCCAAAATGTGCACTGTAACATATTGAACCCGGTACGGAGGGCAGGATAGGGGGACGATCCACTCCCTCCACTCCGGGTCTTGGGAGGATTCCCAGAGGGAGGCACAGGGTTAAAAGCTAAGCTAGAATACTGGGTGGGGTTTCTCTGTGTGGAGCTTCGGTCTGAAGGAAGACAGATGAGGCTAGTGAGCGGCCAGGTAAGGAGAATGCAGAGGTTGTGTGCTGATACAACACGGCCTAGCCCGGAGGGCTTGATCTCGATGAGAACTGGACCGGAGAGAATCCGTGATAAGGGACCGTGTGCCAACATTATGGTTGTATGACGTGTACCCGGCTGCGTCCCGGATAGCCTGAACTGTATCAATAAACCCGTGTGATGTGGAAACAATTACCTGGGTCACTGCCTTTTGTATGGACAACCCCCGGCGCTATCTCACACCTGTGAAAACTAAAGGCCTAGCTCACAGAATGGTGAGCAGGGGCCTGGACCGCTGTGCAAACAACCATGTGGTGTGGTGTGTAGTACGAGAATGGTCTGAATCATCAAAAAAAGTTCAGTTACGAACCGCCTGCATGAGTAACCTTGTATGAGGTGTCTGAATACTCAATGTGGAGGATCTATTACAGAGGTCCCCAAATCCAGGCCTCAAGGGCCGCCAACAGTGCAGGTTTTCGGATTTCCTTAGTATTGCACAGGGCTTGGAATCATTACCTATGCAGATGATCACATTAGCACCTGTGCAATACTAAGGAAATCCTGAAAACCTGCACTGTTGGCGGCCCTCCAGGCCTAGAGTTGGGAACCTCTGATCTATTACATTGGAGGGTGGACAGAGCATCTACCCCATAGGTGTAATCAGCCGGTTGGACTGAGGTAAACAGAGTGTCTGCATCACTAAGCAGTGAGGGGGATGATAAATCTCTGCTGCAGTCAGCTAGAAAGGGCCTGGTTGTAGATAATAGAAAATATAAAGGGAGACAAACGAGGCGCAAATAGTGCCCTATCACCGATGTTAGGTGAAAGGTGCGTGTGAAAATACAGGTGCACTAACCTGTACCAGTTGTGATCCCCATAACTGGTTAGTAGGCGTTTTGCAATAACAGCTGCGCTGGACCTCCACCACCACTTTGCACGTGGGAAGAGGTCAGGTATCAGGATATACCGTGGACACTATATCCTGATACCTGGTTGTAGATAAGGCATACTAGGTAATGGCTGAAAACCGTGGACCACTATTATGGGAGGCTACATGGTATGTGTATTTTGTGGATAAGGGTTCCAGTACGCTGTGTAGAGGATCGACCTGTTGGCCATTACTGCAGCCAACTCAAATGGTACATGGTAGGTGATCAGAGGCGAACTGGCCCAGGTGACAGGGAGGCATTTGCTCCTCAGGCCGGTGCTTTAGTCACAGTTCAGGGCCACCCGGCACTGCCGGAAGCCACCCTGACACTGTGAAATAATCATTCATGCAGGCAGAGAGCTCAGGAGAGCGGCCACACTCGCTGACTCCCACTGACAGCGGGACCCACCGGGACGCAGCAAGCGGGCGGCTGACAGGGAGGGTCCGACACTTGGGACTGGAGGCATCGCAGCAGCGTTGTTATGGCACCTGGCGGGCCGCAGCTGCCGGGTGGGATTGGATGAGCCAGCCTGGCCCAGCCAGCAGGTTCAGACAGGGAGGTTCAGAGGCGGTGTCATGTAGCGTGCATGCTACGTCAGCCGCCCTGACTGAACCTTGTCTGAACCCTCCAGACGGAGCGCAGACAGTGAAGACAGGGCCGGCCAGGCGTAGGCCGCAGGTGCCATACTGTCTGCCTTGCCTTCCTGACCTTGTGTGTTGTGTTGGAAGTTGGAACCTGCAGTGCTTCTTCTGTGACTGTGAGACTGGAGGCTGGGGCCGCCGAGTAACTGAGAAGGCCAGACTGAGTCCACCACTCCCTGCCTGCTGCTGCTGCCTGTCCGTGTAATGAAAGTGCTTGCTTAATGCTTTGTGTCCACTGTCCAGTCCAGATAATTCCACATGGGCTGGTCAACCCCACGCATCCTAGATGCTGTTCAGTGTGCACTATGTGGAACAGTGCAAGTGACTGAGAACGCCAGTCTGACTCCCCCACTCCCAGCCTGCTGCAAAGTGCTGTTCTGTAATGTAAGGCTGGTTTCACACTTGCGCTCCCTGCCGATGTGTATTGCGGCGGGGGAGAGCAAGTAGAGCGTAGACACCGCACGCCCCTATGACCGTGTGCACCCATTCAGTTCCCTGTTGTTTTGTACGCATGCGGACGCTTGCGTACAAATCACACATTCTCGTCCGCACCGTAAACGCGTAATGTCCGTTCAGGGTGCGGACGAGAATGTGTGATTTGTACGCAAGCAACCGCATGCGTACAAATCACACAGGGAAGTCTATCAGTGTGCACGATCATGCGCAGCCGAGTGCATCACCGTGCTCTCCATGTTAAACATAGGGGTACACGGTGTCTGCGCTCAGCTTGAGCTCCCCCCCCCATGACAATACGCAGTGGAGGGGAGTGCAAGTGTGAAACCAGCCTAAGTGCTTGCTTAGTGACTAGATAATTCCACATAATGGCATGATATCCTAGCTGCTGTGCAGTGACTGTGATGGAGAAGGCCAGTCAGACTCCCCCACTCCCTGCCTGCTGCAAAGTGCTGTTCTGTAACTGCTTAGTGTCCATTAAGGTACCGGCACACATGGAGATATCGCCGTGATTTGGCTTTTTCGCTCATGTGGAAGCCACATCGCCAGTGCGCAGTGAGTATGACAGTGGCGTGTGACAGGGTGATTTCACGGTGAAAAATCGCCGGTGGAACGTCGCCTGATCGCCCTGCTCTGCATGAAAATCAGGCAAGTTCCACCTGGCGATTTCTGCGCTTCGTGCCATGTGACAGGGCGATAGCGACGTACATAGCGATCCTGAAGTACGTAGGCATGCTTGTTTTTTTTTTTTTCCTGTCGCATATGCGACGATTGGTGGGTGATATTGTGTTCCGATTGGCTGCCCCGTGTTTGAGGCCCCTTATTTGATGACCCGTGTGTTCACGCAAGGCTGACCAATGGGAACACAATGTCAGTCACCAATCTCAGTGATTGGAGAGTGCTACAGTGCGTTTAACTGCGCCCCTATCAACACCGTATGCCCACAGCACTGGTACGATGTTGGCGAGTGACGCGGTGATGTGTGAAGGTAAGATCGCTTCCGGTCTTCTGCACGAGATTTCCGGAACGCAGGATCGCCAGCAAATCGCTACGTGTGACAGCTTCACAGTGATGTGACAAAAAGTGCCCGCAACATGCAGACTTACGTCAAATCACCAGCGATATGGCGGCGATATTGCTGCGTGTGACGGTATACCTCTAAGGTGTACCTCTGTAGCACGTGGAGACCCAAGCCTTAAGATCAGGGCCGCACCGTCCATTGGACAGTGCGAGCCTCTAGGCTCAGGCGGCAAGGAGAACGGCAGAGATGTAGGGGGCAGCACCTGCACACACAGCAGCTGCAGCTTCCTCTCCTCATGCTGGCTGCTGAAAGGTATCCTAAACCGTAAGCGACCGTAGCACCCCCCGCCCGCGGCTGCACCCATACCACCCCCCCGCTCCTCACTTGGCCTCAGGCGGCAGAAAGGCTTAATGCACCCCTGCGTAAGATGGGCTGCGGCCCGCGTCATAATGGGCCACTGCATTGTGCTTGCCCACCAAGCTAAAATTGCCAGCCAGCCCTGTAGGTGATGGTTTTGGTTCACTGCTTGTGGCCCGGACCAATGGTCAGACCTGCGCCTAATGCTTTGGTTTGCGTTAGCTGGAGGTCCTGGCTCACTCTAAAGTGGATGAGGCTTGTTAACCACGGTTGTAGACAGCCATCTGTAATATGGTATTTCAAACTCACTAGCTAGTGGACAGAGCCTGCGAGCCACAAAGGCCAGTATCTGATATGCAGTAGCTGATTATTCTGGATCACAGAAAAGTGGACAGAGCATATGGCCACAGCTGCATGGAAAAATGTGGGATATAGTGGCTAAGGTCCTGGCTCACCTCACTTAGGTGGACAGGTTCTGTGAACTATTGTGTAGCTAGCTATTTGGTACAAGGTAACTGGTGGCTCTGGCTTGCTGAGTAGTGGACAGAACCTATGGCTGCTGTGTGAAAATATGGTGTTAGTTGGTAGTTCTGGGTCACTAGATAGTGGACAGATCCTGTGACCATTCTTGAAGGCAACTATAGGGTACATAGTAGCTGGTGGATCTGGTATACTGGATAGTAGACAGGTCCCGTAATCATTGAAGTAGGGTAGCTATGAGGTAAGTGGTACATGTTAATCTGGCTCACTCTGCGGTGAGCATATGACCGGTACTGCGGTTAAGAGTGTGGTTCGTGGTAGATGAAGGCCTGGTTCACCTGATAGTGGACAGAAACTTGGACTGCTGTTGTGGGCACCAATATTGTGTGTGGTTGCTGCTGGTTCTAGCTCACTCAGTGGTGGGTAGAATGTATGGACGCTGCTGGGGTAATGATGTGGCACATGGCAGTTAGTGGTTCTGGCTCACTGGACAGAACACTTGGACTACTGTTATAAGCAGCTCTATGGTACATGGTAGCAGCTGGGTCTGGCGCACTCAGAGGTGGACAGAGTACAGTGGGTACGTAAAGTATTCAGACCCCTTTAAATTTTTCACTCTTTGTTTCATTGCAGCCATTTGGTATATTTAAAAAAAAACTATTTTTTTTCTTATAAATGTACACTGCACCCCATGTTGACTGTAAAAAAACAGAAAAGACCAAATGAGAATCACGGGGTCAAAGGAACTGCCCAAGGAGCTGAGACAGAATTTTGCTGTAATTACAGGCAGTGGGGAGTGGCTCCGAGGAGTAATTCTTGGTGAGGAGAATAAACCTAGAAATCCAGGCATATTCTATGCTGGAGTTCAAGATCAGCAGACAGAGCAGTCTGTTTCGGCTGGTGGGGTGGACAGCACTAGCAGCACAGAAAAAGGGCACTGATCCAAAAGCAGCATTGGTGCTCTTTTTTGAACACGCCGAGTTCCTACGCGAGAGAAGAGAGCAGTGCCAAGATAGGCTGCAGACGGTATCAGTTAAGTAGTAGAGCCAGTGTGGCTGATAGTCTGACCGTCAGGAGGCATATCCCAAGGTAGAGCAGGATGCTGAAATATATTGAGAAGGGAGGGGATTGTAGGAGAGTCAACACAGCTGACTGCCTAGCTGAGGGAGGAGTGGGTCAGGGGCTTTAGGTGTCCCAGGTGCCAACAGGCCCCAAGTGAAGCTGGGGACTATATTAGAAGGCCAGGGCTGCAGGCCCGCAGCAGGAGGCGCAGACGTGACAGAAGGGCCGCAAGAAGCTTAAAAAAGACGATTAGACTAATGAAAAAATACATAAAATGAGCTCCCAATTAGCCTGGGCCTTGGGGAGGGAGCTGGAGGTCCTGGATGGTGGCATGGGGTGTGTGGACTGCCAGGGTGTGATTTATGATCCCTTTATAGCAAAACGCACCACAAAACACATTTTTAGTGCAGATTGTGGCCATGTGTTTGTGACACCCATAAATAAAGAAACAGACGACATGTACACCTATAACCCTACATGCTTTTTATTACAAGACTAAATCGAGCATATGTGAAAAATTTCTCATTCAGTTACTACATCTAGGGGCACAAATATTTGGAAAGAACAAAAAAAAAAAAAAATCATTAAATTATGAGAAATATGATTAAATCATTGACCAAATAGAAAATTTATATAATAATAAAGCCAGGAAACAAAAAAAAAAAAAAGTTGTAAAATATAGTTTACAATAATTATTCACATTCATGGCTGTACATCAATACATACAACATCATGGCCCAGAACATGAATTCAATCCAAATAATTCATATATTAGAATTTAAATAACACAGACTGAACTAGAGGCCAACATTTAGCCAGCAAATAACCTTATACAAGAATAAAAATACAAAAAAAGTGAATATCCTATCATTGCATTATCTGTTTTCATCATTGTTTTTTCAGGTTTTCTTTTTTTTTTATTTTAAGCTTAGCCTGTACATCACAGTTACAGTCAGCGACAAACCAGAAAAAGGAAAGAAAAAATAAAAAAAATAAAATAAAAAAACTGCCACCAACCTGAAAGGAAAGCCAACTTACTATCAAGAAAGTTTTTTTTACATATTTTTTTTTTTTTAATTCTGTAACTAAAATTTCAGCAGTACTATAAACTCTGCCAACAACAAGGCATTATTAGCATTGTGTTAAACCTAAATTGTGGTCATTTAAGCGGTTTATTTCTCCATCCCCCTTCCCCCTCCCGGGCGTGTAGACTAGCTGCATCACAGAATATAATAATAATAAAAAAAAAATTATAACAATTATCTATCTTCTTATAAGGTCACTGTGCAAGTTGCATGTGCGTTCCTTAGAGCAGCATAGGCGTCAATGTTACCAGACGTAGTATCACAGAGCAGGGTGCTCCGGGTAGATCCTAAAGTAGTCTAACAGCTACGCATCCAGCTGTGGGTAATGTCAACATTAACCAGCGTTAGGATTCGGGTTCCCGTTACAGTGCCAAAAAATGTATCCAAGTACTGTAGAGACCTCATTGCTTTCGTATCAAAAATCCCACCTAGGCTAGGAAGAAAGGGAGCCATGTTGGAGGATGATTTACCATTATAAAAGGGAAAAGAAAGATATAAAGGAGTCCAGGGACAGGCATTTCATTGATTTATATTACGGAAAGCCAGCACAGCCGGCTGTGCCTTTGATCCATGATACAAATCGACTAAAACTGGTCTTAAGACTACTTTCTCCATCTTTGTCCCTCAATTGCCACCTGTACTGGGATGTTCATGCCCTTAAAGAGGATGAAAAAGATGATACTACTATCCATTGTCTGGTACTGCAAGTCAGCCCTGTTCACTTGAACTGGGGCTTAGCTGCAATACCAGATGCAGCCAGTACATAAGAGTGGCGCTTTATACCACCCCTATTGGCCACTTAAGTACTGCAACTCAGCCTTATTCACTTAAAGGGGTTGGGACATGAACAATTGTATAATTTTAATTAATAGAACTTTTATTAAAAATAAGTTCCACAATTGGATGTGTTAAAAAAAAAAATGTTCCTCTCTTCAGATATTCTTATAAATGTGTCCCTGTGTAATGTATGTGTCTGACCTCGTATGGAATAGGCCAGATATACCACAGCTCCTGGGCAGGGAAGGAGGTAAAAGAGTATACAGACATAGCTGGGGATCACAAAATATAATGGTATACAGATATTACAACCTGGGATCACAGAATATAAGAGTATACAGACATTACAGCTGTCGATCAGAGAATATAAGAGTATACAGACATCACAGCTGATTTCTTTCTGTGATGTCAAACAAGTTTTTAAAAAGACAATGAAACGTTTTTCATCCCAAAAAGGATCAGCTGTGATCCCTGGCTGTAATGTCTGTATACTCATATTCTGCGATTCCCAACTGTAATGTCTGTATACTCTTATATTCTGTTATTCCCGGCTGTAATATCTGTATACTCATTCTGTTATCCCTGGCTATAATGTCTGTATACTCCTATATTCTGTGATCCTCGGCTATAATGTCTGTATACTCTCTTACTTTCACCACTGCCCAGGAGCTGTGGTATATCCAACCTGTTCCTGCATGGTTAGACACATTCATTACACAGGGACACATTTTTAAGAATATCTTGGGACAGCAATATTTTCTTTTAACATGCATCCAAATGTGGGACTTATTTTTATTCTAACATCTATTAATTAAAATTTACAAATGTTCGTGGGAAAACTCCTTTAAATTGGTGATCAGTTGCAATACAGGAAACAGCAAGTTTCTATACCACCCCTACTGGCCGATTCAGGAACTGCAGCTCGGCCTTGTTCACGTTATATGTGGCCAAGCTGCAAAACCAAAAACAACACGTGGCACGTTTTTTTGGAAAAAACATCAGAGACCTTTTTTTTCCCCCCCACCGAAGAATGCAGCCTCTAATGCACCGGTCACACATGCTGCACTCATAGTATATAACACATCTGCCTAAACTCTATGCAAGTGAGTGGTCTCTCCACCACGACCCATAACCTTATTTATTTTTTTGTCTATTTACAGAAATGTTTTGACCTCCTAAATGGAAGCGATTAAAAAACAAAAAAAAAAAAACCACAACTGATATTTTGGGATGTGACAAGTACCGTAAATCCTTTTTGAGAATGAAGTCTGACTGATCTGTTTCTGTGAAATAATTTATTATATATATATAACGTGTGTGTGGATTTAAATAGCAGCAGGCAGATATAATAAAGCCAACGAACGGACGCCGTTCTATGGTGAAACATCTCTTTGTGGGTATCTTACTGTGGTCAGTAGAACAGTCTGTAGCATTCCTATACCCCCCAAAAAAAAATTAAAAAAAAAAAAATTGTAAAAAAAATAAAAATAATTTTTAAAAAATGGCCGGCCTCCTAAAATCCACAGTGTTTTTTAAATATGGTGACAGATCTCCTTTTTGATTGGTCTTGCAGCAGGCGGGAGCTCTACGGCTACATCAGGACGCACTTTCAGACCGAAGATAAAATCTAGGATATAGGATTTTCTTCTTTACAATTTTATATCTATATATATATGTATAAATAAAATGTACGATGATATATTCAGTGCTACGGTCGACACTTATTTCTTTCTTCTTTACCCTGCTTCTCATTATTTCTAAGTCTGTGTGGCGCACAGTTCATGTACTAAGTAGAAGTACCACCTAAGACGAGAAGGTTTGGAAGCAACGTGTTCGACCTCATCGAAATGCACTATGAACGGAAGTAAAGACGATCCTTACATCGACCAAGGCTGCGCGTTTCATCGTTTCCGTACTGTACAAGCTCCCTGATCAAGACTAGCTCACTGCCCAAAACCAAGAGACGAAAAATAGGCAAGATGAAGGAAGGTCCCACGGTCTACTGTATATGAGATTCTCAACATGTGCACGAGTACGACGATCTGTGTTTTGATTTTCTACCGACTGTACGTTAAGCTGGCATAGCAAGGCCTACCCACTAGGTTGCAGAAGATATAGAGCTGGTGTGCACAAAAGCAAAAAGAAAAAAAAAAAAAAAAAAAAAAGAAAAGAAAAAATAATAATCACCACAGCAACGATATGCATGTTGTAACTCAACAGAAGCACAGAGAAGAAGCGAGGAAAACCCTGGATTCCATTATTGTCCACGTTTTATTTGTCTTCATGTATGTGTTTCGCTTTCTGATGGAGAGATGGCGGCTTGGTGAGTGGAGGCGGGTTTCTCTTCTGTTCTGCTATGTAAAGCACATCTGTTGAATCGGGGACTCTAGCAGCATGAGGGAAGCTTGTGAGACGTGGAAGAGACGACGCTAGATGCTGCTGTTTTGGTGATTCTGGTATCTGTGCCGCCAAACTTCCTGGATCTTTTTGCACCACTTGTGTGCGTTTCCGCTAGGGTCCATCAGGTAATATGTTCGGTTGGGCTGCAGAGAGAATATGGAAATGTTAATGGAAAGAAACAAAAAGAGGAAAACTGGACTTGTGGTCTGTAAAAAAAAAAAAAAATTACTCTTACCACTAGGTGTAATATTAGGCCAGGGGTGGGGAACTCCAGTCCTTAAGGGCCACCAACAGTGCATATTTTCAGGATTTCCTTAGCAATGCACAGGCGGTTGGAATCATCACTTGTGCAGGTGATTATAATATAACCTATGCAAAATTAAGGAGATCCTGAAAACCTGCACCATTGGTGGGCCCTTAAGGACTGGAGTTCCAAACGCTGGTGTTAGTGTTCCCTGAGGAAGGAGCTCGGGAGGAGGCTCCGAAACGCGTCGGAAAATAAAGGCTGTAGCTGTACCAGACATTCCTGTGTCTGTGTTTCTTTGGTCTCGGAGCAGCAGCGCGGACACCGAAGCACTTTGTCCAAGAATCTACAAACGCTGGTGTTACACTCATTTGTTTATCACATGAACATTTGCAGCAATAGACTCGCTCAGTCCTTATTTATTAGCATAGAAGAAATTATCTGAGCATGCTCTACACTGGAAAAGAGTAACTGTACAGGAGGAGGAGATGAGCTGTGATATCACCTATTGTGAATGGTGGATCCTGTGTTATCTACTGTATGTAGATGTGTTATCAGTCATTGTACAGGAGGAGGAGGTGAGCTGTAATATCACCTATTGTGAATGGTGGATCCTGTGTTATCTACTGTATATAGAGGTGTTATCAGTCATTGTACAGGAGGAGGAGGTGAGCTGTGACATCTATTGTGAATGGTTGATTGTGTTATCTACTGTATATAGGGTGGATCCTGTGTTATCTACTGTATATAGAAGTGTTAGTCATTGTACAGGAGGAGGTGAGCAGTGACATCACCTATTGTGAATAGTGGATGCTGTGTTATCTACTATTTTTGGAGCAGTTATCAGACACTAAATAGTCTATACCATGAGACTGCTGAAAAGTCATCTATACAGAACAGGAAGTGTGAGTTTCGTACAGGACCTAGCTGCCAGTTTGAAAATTGCAAGATTTCTATATTATTTTGTGTATAGATAGTTATGGGTTTTACTTTAGTACTCCATATAACATATAAACCTGATTTTAATAAATCATTTTCTGATGAGACATTCCTTTTAAGATAAGCTACACAAGTGAAGAGTGAGGGGTCTATGACCAGGGAAAAGATCACTGTGGCTTCTGGTCCTTGGCTGGAGGGTTGGGGGCGCACACATATGTTACCCTCCTTGGGAAACTATAGAAACTAGGGAACTTGCTGATGAGGTGGAGGTCTATAACACCCATTTGTTTTCAAGACTGACAAAAATTGTTAACAGTATGACTGACAGAAAGACACGTACATGGACTAAGATAAATATGCACAATTATTCCCATAGGAAATCTATCAAGATGGACACAGGCTGCCATTTACAGCAGCCACACGCACTAGACTGCACTTTTATTGTAAGAGCATCTACTGCTAAATTTGTATTTCTTTTCCTCTATGTCATCAAGATTTACACTATAAAAGTCATCTGTACATCAAAGTGGCTGACAATATACAAAAAATAGTAACCATCACCTAAATCAATAATACACATGAAAATAGGATCTATTACAAAGTTACTAATCCTGGAAATCTACTTCTTTATCCTCTTGGACTGATCTTTTACTCTATTCATGGATAAAATCTGTAGAAGACAGATCTTCCTATGGCGGCCGTCACACGGTTCAATCTTGCGAACGATATCGTTTAAGTGATCTGCTTTTTGATCGCTTAAGCGATATCGTTTGTAAAATCGCTTGATTGCATGCAGCGATGCACAATGTAAAATCGCTTGATCGTGACGTTGCAGATATGAGAGCCGGAGCTCATATCAAGCGATAATCGCTTGAACAATCTGCTTCATCGTAGTGTGTGACACCACGATGAACGATCTCCCAGCGGCAGAGCCTATGGTAAAAGTCGGGTTACTAAGCGCCGCGCGGCGCCTAGTAACCCGATGTGTACCATAGTTACCAGCGATCTCGCTGGTCCACATCGCTGGTGAGTCTGTCTGTGTGACAGCTCACCAGCGATGTGAGCGATATCGTTAGCGATCGCGCGTGCACGTGATCGCTAACGATATCGCTCACGATATTGACGAGTGTGACGGCCGCCTATTACCGAGATAGGAGATGACTGTTGGTGCTTCTAGAATTCTATGGAGGAAGGAGGGAGCTAGAGGCCAACACAGAGATTCTGCTGCAAGTTCTCCTGAGGGGGAGGAGCTAGAGACATTCTGCTGCAAGTTTTCCTGAGGGGGAGGAGCTAGAGACATTCTGCTGCAAGTTCTCCTGAGGGGGAGGAGCAGGAGACATTCTGCTGCAAGTTCTCCTGAGGGGGAGGAGCTAGAGGCAGACACACACATTCTGCTGCAAGTTTTCCTGAAGCAGATTTCTCCATTTAGATATATTG
Source organism: Allobates femoralis (assembly GCA_033576535.1). Lineage (NCBI taxonomy): Eukaryota > Metazoa > Chordata > Amphibia > Anura > Aromobatidae > Allobates > Allobates femoralis. The sequence continues at coordinate 199,705,540 of JARQOC010000011.1, read as the reverse complement.
TAAAGATTAACTATAATGGATAGATCTCTCCGGCACACAAGGTTGGAAACTATAATGCTGCACAACAAGAGATTAGTACTTGTAAGGGTGAAGCTGCACACAGGAGTTAGAGACCGACACAGACATTCTGCAGCAAGTTCTCCTGAAGCAGATTTCTCCATTTAGATATATTATAAAGATTTTTTATTTTCACTTGTAATATTAATTAAAAAAAATTATAAATTGATGGATACTCTGTAAGGATTTTGTCTCAATCCAGCAGTGTATGTCACACCACAATTGCTCAGACTTCCCAGCAGCTCTGGCGTTTCTAAATTGCAATACAATTCCAGGATTACCAAGATCTGACCATGACCACTGTAAAGAGTTCAAACCAGGCCAGGTTAGCATAAGGTAATCCTGAGATTTACAGTGAATCACCATGTAACCTTAAAGTCAAGACAAGTAAAGACCCAAAAATAAGTGTCACTGTTACCTGGAGGATACATAGTAATAAGACTGACTGATGACAAAATGCCGACAGATGTTCTTCAACACTGATACTTACAGTATGGACAAAAAAGGTTTTGAAGTTCTTTGCTTCTGGGCGCAGCTCCTGTGACCACGGGATTTCTCCTTTTAGTACTTTATTTACTGGATCCACATAATAAAGGTGTGGGCCTTCTGTAAGGAGAAGCTGACGCCGTCGAGCAAACAACCCCTGCGAGACAAAACACAAGGCACATGAGGGAAACACTCATAGCGGGACCAAGAAACAAATGTGCATATTATATATATACACACATATATATATTATACACATATTATATATAGGTGATCTCATTAAGGTTTACTCACCTTTCTTTTATCAACTGGACCCATTTTCAGTATTAAATTGTTTTCCACAAACTGGTGCCTGTAATGATCAAGAATATACTTCATTTACTTATCATTGCCCCATGGAAAACAAACAATCATAGAAAGCACAAGGCGAAGCTATATCACAGGATAGGAAACCTCACACCCCAGCAATGAACAGAGGAGCACTAATGAATTGATAAATATAGAGAGGCAGCACATCTTTCCAAAACTGCATGAAGGATGGGCAGTTGGGCGCGATATGCAGCACAATGTCATAGATTCATGTTTTTTTTCTTTTTCCGTTTTTATTCATAGAGCGGACACAGCAAAAATCCAGGAATGGATACATAAAGAAGCAGGTGTATAGAAGAAAATATTATGGGTACATCTCTCTTTTGTATGTTGCTCCCAGCACTGCGCTTTTCTGGACAGAGTTCAGATGTTGCTTCTGAGATCTGTTGTAGCCATTCTTCCATCTTAGTGGTCACTGCTCCGAGTGTTCTAATACCACTGGAATCACTGCTGACTTCACCAGTTCTTCCTTCTGGTATTTCTCCAGATTCTCATATTCCTTCTTTATGCCACATCCATCATCATTGCTGTCTTCTGCTCTTTGTCTACCATCACGGTATATCTGGTTGGTTAGCCAACACCTGCTCATCCGTCTGGTTCTTGAAATCCCACAGGATTTTAACCCTTTCATTCTCCACCACTTTTTCTGCTCTCTCCCACCTGTACTTTGCCCATACGCTGTTCAGATGTTCCTGTATACAATTCCTGCTACTTGGTTGTGGCGATCGGTATACACTGTTCCTGCATTTTGCATTCTGCCACTATGTGTGGGGCCCTTTCTGAGGTTTCTTTGCAATGCAACAGCTACACTGCTTCCAAACTCCTAATAAATATATATGCTTCATGGCAGTCCAACTGGTTAAGTTCAAAAAACATATGCACAGAAAGTCTTTTTGACATTTCTGTGCATATTGTCATTATTTTTTACATCTATTGAGAGCTTTTTCAGGCGACTTGCGCCCCTAGTGTATTCACATTGAGTTGGGATTTTTCCTGAGTTTTTGTAGTAAAAACTCTTCAAAAAACATAACTTTGGTTAATAGAGGTGGACAATTTAAAAACACCTCTGATCGCTTTGTAAAATGATGCCCACAGTGTTTTTTTGCTGAGTTTTCGGAGCAGAACACGCATGGTTTGGAGTCAGATTTGAAGAGCACTTTCTCTCGGTTTCTGCTCCAAAAAGACTGTGCATATACTAAGGGCATTTTAACAAGATTTGTGCTTTTTTGGGGGGTGGGAGATTTGCAGCGTTTCTGCTCAATTTCTGCTACAAAAGCTGAGTGTATACATAACTTTAGTAATGCTGGTTTAGAAAACCTATTATCAAATTCCCTACTGGTGAATTCAGACTTAATAGATGTATTAGCGGAGAGTAAATGGCTCTGGAGCAGTTACCACTTCCATGCATTACATGGATTTCATTAATGTGAAATGACCACTCTAATACTTAATCTGAGCAGTTACTACGTGGTTCTTTCATCTGATTAAAGGGGTTACATGACTCTGATCTGGAGAATAAAGAGGTCTCAGTATAGTGGGGTCCTGGCACCATCCACCCGATATAACTCCACTTATTTCCACACTCACCATTGATTTCCACCGGCTTGCTTCTCTAGCAGAAGCCGCTTCTCGTCCTCTGAGAATTGGAGATCAAGCTCAAAGGAGTTATTATCCAGGTCATGAATGTACTGTTCAATGTTACTGCCGGACCTCTGCGGCTGAACTGGTTCTGGGATGGACAGTGCCTGAGAGGATACGGATGAGGCAACCTGCATCCCCCCAAACTGACTCAAGAGGTCGTCATACTGGAAAAAGAAGAGGAGGACATGAGAGTTTACGTTATTGAGATATTAATTCACTTTGTACACCATCTACCATCAGTCATGTGAAAGACATCTTATGTATGGAAGATAATTTACCATATTTTATAAATCCATAAAAATGTGGAACAAGTTATTACTTCTCACCTTGATCATCTCTCAGCTCTGCCATAAAGTTTTCACATTTAGACGTATGCAGCTTGGAACTTTAAATAACCTCAGTTTTTATTAAATTATGCAAGTATGTAATCAGGCTAATAAGTAGGAATGAGTATCAGATTTTGCTGCTAGCAATATACATGAATAGACTCATCTGTATATATTATATATTGGTTACAGAAGAATTGAAAAAGGGATTTTGTGTTCTCACTGTAAAATCTTTCTCAGAGCCTTCATTGGGGGACCATGTTTAAGTTGCATCCCCCAATGAAGTGATAGAGAAAAGAGGTTGTCTCATTACAATCTTTATTTTTAAGGCCACTGTGGTCATAAGAGAGAGGTGGGTGGCAGTGAAATCTCTGGGATCTCCACTGTTACCAAATGCAAAACTGTGCAAGTCCCCATCTTGGTGCCAGTGGAGGTCCTTCATACAGAGCCGCCATCCAGACAAATATGTGGAAGCGATTCACTGATCCACTCTGAAGCAATGTTACGTTTCCTATAACTTACATTTCCATAAAACTCTTCGTCATCCTCGGCCATGGCGGGCAGGTATGCTGTGAGTTTCGGAGGAGTCTGGAGGTGCAGGTCTTGCCACGTGATGCCATCGAAGAACGAATGGCCCTTTAGGGGACCGTATCCTCCCATCTCCTCACAGCCTAATCGTTTGGTGGGGTCCAGAACCTATTACAAAAAAAAAAAAAAATTCTCAATTTTAAAATGTAGAAAGGCTGAACATAAAGCAAGCGTGCAACTAAATTCCTTGTAATTCTGCGATGCCAGAATTTTCTTGTTGCATACCCCAAATTATCAGATTTAACTAAATTGTGAATTTTAAAGACTTGTTCATTTTTGTTTTAAGTCTATTTTTTTGACCCTTATTACATACATATCATTTAGGTTTATCATTCATTTAAATTATTTTCCTTAATGTCTCAACCCACATAATAAACATTTTTTTCTTTTCTTTTGGGGAGGAAATGTGGTGATCCGTTTGCCAGGATCCTTTTTCTTTTGTCTTTATTAACTTTTTCCAATTGTTTTAACTTGGATTGTACAAGGTGCAATTTTGTTCCTGTAATCGGACTGTGACAAATGATTTCTCTTAATGGAGCTATTGACTAATTAAGGTCAGTGTGGAATCTGATGTGGACAATTTTCTTAACCCTTTCACAACCTATGACGCACATTTGCATCATAGGTCGCCTCCCACCCTTTGATGCGAGCTCACGCGCTGAGCTCGCATCATCCCCTGCACATCTCGGCTGATCTTATGGATCTGATCGCCGCTGTTAACCTTTTGAATCGCACTGTCATTCACCGACAGCACCGCGGCAGGGATCACACTGTTCTCTGCCAGTATCGGAGGTCCCATGAAGCAAATCACGGGACCTTGATCTGTTACCTGGACAGCCCGGGGTCCTGTAATGACCCTGGAAGAGGTCCTGAGGCACATCCTGTGGATGCCTGGCAAGGACTGGCATTGACAGACAGTTATCATTTCCCCTATGTACTGATGTGCTATGCTGCAGCTCATCAGTACATAGGACAAGCAATCGCAGTGTACAGCACTGAGGCCCTCTAGGGGCCAGTGTAAAAAAAAAAAAAAAAAACAAAAAAAAAAAAAAAACACACACAAGTTCAAATCACCCCCCCCTTATTACTGCATTGAAAATTTAATAATAAAAAAAAACACATATTTGGTATCGCCACATTCTGATATGCATGATCTATAAAATTACTAAATTAAATAGATCTATAAACTGCACAATGGAGAAAAAAAAAAAGTCTAAATGCCAAAATAACTTTTTTTGGTCGCCGCAATATTGCAATAAAACACAATAGCTGGTGATCAAAACAAAGTATCCACCCAAACATAGTATAATTAGTAATGGCATCTAATGCCGCAAAAAAGAAGCCATCACACAGCTCCAGAACCCGAAAACAGACAATGCTACCGGGTTGCGGAAAATAGCGCAAAAGTGCAATTGTTTTTCTTTAAAAAAAATCTGAATTTTTTTTCACTACTTATATAACAGTAATAGTATATATGTTTGGCATCAACAAATTCATACAGACCCAAGACATCATGCTGACACCATCAGGTTTACCATATAGTGAACATGGCGAATAAAAAAAAAAAAACAAACATGTAATTGCACTTTCTTCACAATTTCACCGCACTTGGAAATTTTTTGCCCATTTTCCTGAACACTATCTGGTAAAATAAATTATTCTATCTGAAAGTACAACACGTCCTGCAAAAATACAAGCCGACATACAGGGGTTGGACAAAATAATGGAAACATCTAACGTTTTGGCATCATAATCTTCGAACATGTTATAAACATGCAAACCGTGACATATGTTAATATTTTGTAGTTGATTATTTGTGTTAAGTGATATGTGTATGTAAATTAAATTAACCGTTTGTTTTGCCGACTTGTAAGAACATTGATGAGAACTGATACCAATGGCAGACTGTTCGGATTTTCAAAAAGGCCAAATTGTTGGTGCTCGTGTGGCAGGCGCTAGTGTAACAGAAAGTGCCTGAATGCTCGGCGTGTCAGAGGTCTGTCTCCAAAGTAATGACTCGCTTGAAAGAGAAGGAAAAAAGTCCGCAGCAAAGCACAGGTCCGGCCGACAGTCGAAGTTGACTGGAGACCATCGGACTCTAAAGCGAATTGTGGAGAGGATCGCAAGACCACGGCTCCGAAAATCACTGCTGACCTCAATGACACCTACACAACCCAGTGTCCACGAAAACTGTTCATCGGGAGCTGCACAAATCTGGATTCCACAGAAGAGCTGCAATTAGAAACGCTGCTCTCAATGACAAATGTTTCCAAACGTTTAGAGCGCTGTAGAAACCTCCAGAATTGGTCCCTCGAGCAGTGGAAACATGGATATTCTCAGACCAATCATCATTTACCCCATTTTCCAACCTCCGGCCGATGTAAGTTTGGAGACAGCCGAAAGAAGCATTACATCCAGACTGCCTTCTCCCAACCGTAACACATGGCGGAGGGTTCTGTGATGATCTGGGGTGCTATTTCGTGGAGATCCGCCAGGCTAATGATATCATCTTGTATGAATCCATACCTCGGAGAATTGAGGCTGTAATCGCTGCAAAAGGTGGACCTACACCATGTTAAACTAACTTTTGTTGATGTTTCCAGGTGTTTCCATTATTTTGTCCAACCCTGCATGTCTATATTGACAGAAAAGTAAAAAAAGTTATGTCTCTTGGAAGAAGGGGAGTGAAAAATAAAAAACGGAAAATCGCCCGGGGGGAGTGAAGGGGTGAAGGAGGTTGTGCAGCCACAAGATACTGATGACCTCTCCTTGGCCAGGCCATCGGTATCAGATCAGATGTGGCCACATTTTAGGAGGCAGCTCCATTCAATCTGTAGCAGTCGCTGCTGTGGGCTGCAGATCAGCTAGTTTTTTGAGCAGATGCTGTGATGTTGTATGTGGCAAGGACTGCTATACATTGTACTAAACTGCGCACTACAACGTGTTTACATCATGGCAGGAGGTTATAATAGGTGACCGGTAAGGGGTTGCCAATATATTCTACTGATGATGCGTAACCTAGGTTATCCTATATCTTTAGACAGGACAAACTTTAAGCAGATCAATATCAAAAATTGACGTCAATACATTTTTAATTATTTTCTTATTGATCACACAAAAACAAGTATTTCTCTATCGCCTCATTGGGGAACACAGGACCATGGGTTATGCTGCTTATCCCTAGGAGGCGACACTAAGCAAATGTGAAAACAGTTAGCTCCTCCTCTGCAGCACACACCCCCTGGCTGGGCCAGGCTGCACCAGTTTTAGCTTGGTGTCCGTAGGAGACACACCTCTCCTTCCTTTGTTTCTGGAATCCCTTTTTTTTTCCCACTGACATTAGAAGGGCGACGGCACCCTAACAGGCACCGCTTTTCCAGCCACCAGCAGGCAGGAACGTGGAGTGTCGCCTCCACGTACCCCCTCTACGACGCTGGATCCATCAGGGCTGCACCTGCCTTTGAGACTTCAGGGCGACTGTTTCCCCGGGCACATATTTCCCACAACCACCAACAAACGGGCACAAGAGTGACGCCTTGCCGTACCCCCTTCCGCACCTAGCGCAGACCCCAATACCCAGTGATGAAGACTGATGACCACATGGCTTCCCTCATAGGAGCCCTAGCTGCAACATCAAGCCCAAAGAGCACCATATCCGGATTTATGCAGCAGCAGCCGACACTCACAGCATCAGCCACACTGGGCTCCCCACAGGCAGCCTGGGTAGTTGTTTTACACGGGACTACACAGTCTTTCCCAGGTGAGATCACTCCATCCCTGAGGTCCCTCACATCCTGCTGACATGCAGTGACCTGCACTGGCAAAATAGGCAGAGGGCCCCCTTACTTAGTCAAGCATTGGGCCCTCTCTTCACTTACTTAGATACTAATTTTACAGGCGCCGCCTACCTAATACCCTTCCCCTTGGATGGCCAACACTCCCGCTGGTTTCCCCATTGCGCCCGCTGCTTCCGGGCCGGGATTGCAAGCATAGGACCCAGCTTGGGTCTGTTACCAGCCACCATAGGGACCGCTAATTCTAAGTACGTAAATCTTACTTTTACGCCTGAAATTGGGCTTTCCGTTAAGCTCCGTCCCCTCTATGACACAGTGCCATCGGGAGCGCGGTAACCATGCCCCCTGATGACGCCACAAAGGCACGAACCGCCCCCTGCTCCGCCACACCCCGGAAGCAGGGAGGCAGTGTCTCACTCTGGCCCGCTTTTTTGGGCTCCAGCCTCCTTCCTCACCACGCTTTGGAAAGCAGCAGCACTGCAGAGGCACGAGTGGAACCTGCCACAAGCGACACAGGAACATCCTCTGCTCCATCACTGGTAATAATAATAATATAATAATATTTATTCATTTAAAATAGCGCTATTACTTCCTAGCACTTTACATTTCATGATAATGCTGTCTCTTTTTGGGAGCTCACAACATCCTATCAGTATTCTTACAATGTGGGAGAAACCGGCGTGCCCGAGGAAACCCACACAAACACGGGGAGAACATCACAAACTCCTTGCAGATGTTGTCCTTAGTGGTCCTTGGTGGGAATTGAACCCAGGACTTCAAGACCCCAGCGTGCAAAGGCTACAGTGCTAACCACTTGAGCCACCGTGCTGCCCTCGGTAAGGCAGATCCCCCACGGGTCTACACGAACCAGTGGGTTAACACAGGCTATACTTCTCAGCCACACTTAGCTGCTCCTCTGCTTACATCACTGTCTTCCCTGCAGACTTTCATTGCCTCCTGCAACATGCAATCCTCTAAGTCCTCAAAGAAATCTAAACCCCATACTGTGTATTACTCTTCCTGTGTCACCTGCCACTCTGAGCTCCCGTGCAGCCATACTATACCATACTGTCAGGACTGTAGCCCTGTAGATGCCCAGGAGCCCTCCGCCGCCGCTGCCAGTGCAGCACCTGTTATCCCGAGTCTGCCGGACTGGGCACTATTTCTGTCACAGTCACTGGAAGAGATGTCCCAGAATCTGGTCCAAGCCATGCAGTACTGCCTCCCGAGCAGCACTGAATGCCAGGGCACAGTACATGTACCCTCTCTGGAGGGCCTATCAGACGATAGCAGAGGACACACCACATCTGAAGTGGAGACCAGAAAAAGGCTCCACAGAAACGTGTCACCCGTTTCTTTCCAGGGTTCTCATAGATCTCCATCTCATGATCAGTTACATTTTTCTACTCTGGCTGAGGAGCACCAGGACGGTGACTCTGAACACGACAAGGACGACTCTTCCCTTACAGATTTTGCTGAGGATCAAGTTTTTCTTACAATTGTGCCAGGGATACATTTTTTCTGCATTGGATACGCTTTTCCCTTGAGCACCTAACAGATGGTCGAGCTAGAATATACCTTTTTCCTCCTTTGCTGAGGATCAGGCATCAATTGATTCCCTAATAGCTGCCATCAACCACACACTAAAGAAAGGTCGACGAAATACTGCCCGCGACGCCAAAACACGCAGTGTCCTTTAAATGGGCCAAAAGGCCACAAAAAGTATTTGCGGATCACCCCGAATTCCAGGCAATTGTATCAAATCAAAAGGAAAAAAGAAAAATGATAAACGCTTCACTGGCCGCAAGCCCATCAAAGCACGCTATCCATTTGCCTTAGCAATTCCCAAAGACTGGGCGGACTCTGCCCAGGTTGATCCCCCAGTATCTCGCCTAGCTGCGTAGACCTTATTATCCCTGCCAGATGGTTCCTATCAAGGACCTAACTGATAGACAGGTTGAGCATCTCGCATGCTCAGCCTTTGATGCAGTGGGAACCTCCCTCTCCCCCTCCTTCGCATCTGTTTGGGTAGCCAAGGCGATCATGGTGTGGGCCGAAACCCTACAAAAATTCCTACAGGAGTCTCAACTACCTCTACAATTCTCAGATCTAACCACTCAAATAGCCGCGGCGGCACAATACTTAATTCAGGCCTCCCTTGACTCGGCATTCGCTGCCTCTAACGCCCTCTGGCTCAGACAGTTGCGTGCTGATTCAGCCTCAAAGAGATCGCTCACTGGCTTCCCTCATCTTGCAGGTTGGCTATTCGGCGAACGTCTCGACAAATTTCAGATGCCACGGGGGGAAAGAGCACCTCTCCCCAGCATAAGCCAAGACGTCAATTTGTCGTACGTTCACAACAGCAAACTTCCTTTCGCTCCTTTCATAACTCCTTTGGCTGGGCGGCCTCTAGAGCACCACCACCCACTACACGTCCTCCCCGAAGAGACAGATCCACACAACCATCATTCAAAACTAACTCCTCCTGGCAGTCCAGATCGAGACAGTCCAGACCCAAGGAGTCCCAATCTATTCGGTTCTCCTCCTCCTGACTCCACTTGATCCCAGGAAGACACTCCCATCGTGGGCGGCAGTCTACGACTTTTCAGTCACATCTGGCCATCTGCCACAGACGACAGATGGGTACTAGATCTCATGTCCACTGGTTATCACATAGAATTTACCTCCCGCCCACCACGCCGTTTTTTTCCCATCAAACTCCCCAAAATCACCCAAGGAAAGTCAGGCTTTCTTCCAGGCAATACACTTACTCCTTCAAACAGGAGTTATCGTCCCTGTACGGGCTCCGAGCGTTTCAGAGATTTCTACTCCAACCTCTTTGTAGTCCCCAAAAAAGATGGGTCACTGCATCTCATCATGGACCTCAAGCACCTGAACAAGTATGTTCTCATCCGTCGGTTCAGGATGGCGTCTCTGCACTCCATCATTGCATCTATGGAGGAAAGAGAATTCCTCGCCTCCATAGTTATCAGAGACACATACCTTCATATACCAATTGCTCAAGCTCATCAGCAATTTCTCAACAAGAGCATCATTTTCAGTTTGTAGCCTTGCCCTTTGGTCTCTCTACCGCCCCAAGGGTCTTTACAAGTCGGCCAGGAGTATCCTTCTCTCCAGAGGAATAGTCGTCCTTCCTTACCTAGACGATCTCCTAATCAAAGCTCCATCCTCTCCGGCCTGCGCAGACAGTGTCCAGATATCTGTAGACACCCTGTCTCGTCTAGGCTGGCAGGTCAATCTAGAAAAGTCATCACCAACCGCTGCCCAGTCGATCACCTTCCTAGGCATGACTTTCGACATGTACAGAGGTTTGATTTTCCTACCTCGGGACAAAGCAATAACACTGCAACAGGGAGTGAGCGCATGCTTCTCCGCCCTCACCCACATTCCATCCGCTTCAGAATAAGAGTTCTTGGGAAAATGGTGGCAGCTATGGAAGCTGTCCCATTCACCCAACTTCACCTTCAGACACTACAACTGGCCCTCCTGACTGCCTGGGACAGGGACACCCACTCTCTGGACAAGGCCTTTTCTGACACTGTCAGTCAGGCAAGCCCTACTGCGGTGGATTCGACCAGCCTCCCTATCCAAATGTCGGTCTTTCCTTCCGGTGAATTGGCTGGTCCTTACTACCGACGCCAGCCTACTGGGCTAGGGGGGGGGGGGAAGTATACAGACATCATACTGCCCACGGCCGCTGGTCAACCTGGAGATCCCACGATAACACTAGCACTCAAGTCATTCCACAACCTCCTGGCGTGCCACCACATCAGAGTCCAGTCGGACAATGCCACAGCGGTGGCTTATGTCAATTACCAGGGCGGCACTCGCAGCAAAGCAGTGTTCCTGGAAGTAGAGCGCCTTCTCGAATGGGCGGAATCGACGAGCTCAGTCATCTCGGCGGTTCATAACAAGAGTGGACAACTGGGAAGCGGATTTCCTGAGCCGCCAGGGTCTCACCGCAGAGGAATGGTCCCTTTACCCAGACGTTTTCCACCAGATCCGCTGTCCCTGGGGAACTCCGGACGTTGGATCTCATGGCATCCATGAGGAATGCCGAAGTTCCTGCATTCATAGCCCGATCACACGCCCCAACGGCCATCAGAGCGGATGCACTAGTTGGTCCTTGGCGCCAGTTCTCGCCTACCTTACATCTTTCCTCCTCTACCATTGCTCCTGAGGTAATCAGTAACATCAAATCCGAAGGAGTGCCTGTCATATTCCTAGCTCCAGAGTAGCTCAGGCGCGCCTGGTACACCGACCTGGTACAGCTTACCGCAGACGTTCCCTGGTGCCTCCCAGATCAACCAGACCTGACACAGGGTCCCATCAGCCACCAGAATTTCACAGCTTCATTGACAGCGTGCGTTGAAACCAGCGTTTTAACACGCGCCGGCTTCTCCCCGGAGGGCATCAATACCATGCTCAGTACCCATAAACCAGCCTCGGCCCAATATACCACAGGACATGGAAACATTTCTTCTCATGGTAAAAGAAAGGGCTCATTATCCTCTTCCTCTGTCTATTCCTGTAATTCTCAGCTTTCTCCAGTCTGTCTTACAATCGGGCCTAGTCCTGAGCTCCCTAAAGGGCAGATCTATGCCCTTTCGGTTTTGCATCAATGCCGACTGGCCAAGAAGCCCCAAGTCAGGACCTTCCTCCAGGGAGTCTCCAGGTTAGCGCCTCCTTACTGGAGGCCCCTTGATCCATGGGACCTAAACCTGGTCTTGGACGTGCTCCAAAAATTGCCCTTCGAGCCCCTGAAAGAGGTCGCTCTGCCTCTCATCACGGAAAGTTGTTTTTCTGGTTGCAATCACATCCATCAGGCGAGTTTCCGAATTGGCGGCACTTTCATGCCGCAAGCCTTTTCTCTCTTTCCACCAAGACAAGGTGGTACTGCGCCCAGTTCCCACCTTCCTTTCCAAGATACCCTCCTCCTTTCACCTCAACGAGGACATCATCCTGCCATCCTCCTGACCGGCCCCAGTGCACCGGGTAGAAAAGGCACTGTATAACCTCGACCTTGTCAGGGCCCTCAGGTACTACATTTCCAGAACTGCCCCCTTTAGGAAGTCAGACTGTGTTTGCCCTCCTGGAGGGACCTCGAAAAGGGCAGGGGCTTTGGAGGCTACTCTGGCTCGTTGGTTACGCTCCACCATTCAGGAAGCCTATCGTCTAAAGTCTGTTCCCATTCCCAGCGGACTACGGGCTCATTCCACTCACGCAGTCGGGGCATCCTGGGCTAGTCGGCACTAGACCATCGCAGAAGGTTTGTGCAAGGCAGCTACCTGGCCTAGTCTTCACACGTTTACGAAGCATTACAGGGTTCATACTCAGGCCTCAGCTGACACCACCCTCTTGGTAGATGAATCCTCCAGGCGTGGTGGTGGCCACTTAGGTGGCTCAGGAAGATCAGGACCGTTCCTTGCTCCTTGGGCTGTGGTCTTTTTTTCCCACCCAGGGACTGCTTTAGGAGGTCCCATGGTCATGTGTCCCCCAATGAAGCGATAGAGAAAAACGGATTTTTGTGTACTCACCGTAAATCATATTCTTTGACGTTTCTTTGCATGTTTGCACTTGGTTGCACTTTTTCTTCCAATTCCTTTTCCTACTGCTTGTTCACTAAAACTGGTGCAGCCTGGCCCAGTCCACAGGGGGGTGTATGCGGCAGAGGAGGAGCTAACTGTGTTCTACACATTTGCATTTAGTGTCTGGTCTCCTTGGGATAAGCAGCATAACCCATGGTACCCGGTGTCCCCAATGATGGCTCAGAGAAAAAGTTGAGTACACAAAAATCTGTTTTTTTTTCATTAGAATGATGCACATGTCTGATTAGGTTGTTATATACATGCTACTGCAATAAATAAGGGAGGGGACAAAGCGCAATAGTCCCTATCACTATGACACTATGTGTAAATTGGTGGTGCTGTGTGGCGCTCACATGGTCCAGTTGTGGACCCACAATGGTTTAATCCGATTTTAGGAATCATGATATTCCAATGCTGCAGGAACTCCACCTAAACACTGGATCGTGTATGTTCCAAGAAGGGATGATGGGAGGGGATGGTGTGTCAACGGTCCAAAGCGCTGCTTTCATTGGATTCAATAATGTCCTGAGGAAGGCGCCGGGTAGTGGCGCTGAAATCGCGTTAGGAATAAGGAATAAAGAGATGAAAATTGCTGGGCTCTTTGGTGAGTTTTATTGAATCCATGAAGCAGCGCGGACCGTGACACACCATCACATCCCATCAATCCCCTTCTTGGTAATATACTTGCTACGACATTCCCTGGATTCATCTTCAACTGCATTCACATATCCATGTGTCACGGTCCTAGAAGGCGTATCTGAGACTGTCAGGGTTGGGTTAGAGGAGCAGCAGGCAGTCTGTGCATCAATCGGGCAGAGACTCACTAATGAGTGAATCCGGCCTTACATGTGCCATACTGCCTTAAATTTGTCGATTTTGATTGGTGTGCAAAATAACAATGGCAAACACTAGGCCACTCATGCAAAAATAAGCAAAGATAGATAGATATTTTAAATTGTTCCCCCTCCATTTACAATTGTTGTAGGGAATTAAAAAAAAAAAAAAATGCAAAACATCAAAAAAGGACATACCAGAAGTTTTTCTACGAGGTCTTTAGCTCTAGGGAAGAACTTTTCCGGGAAGTCATACTCCAGCTTTATTATCTTCTGAAATATAAGGTATTCATTGCTGCAATAGAGAACACAAAGCCGATCATAAAACATAATTCTGCACAAACTCACAACTCTACAATGTGGATGGAGCCCCTCTCAATAAGTGTCACTTACCCTGCTCTGTAAGGCGGTAATCCAGCTACTAATTGATAGATAATGCAACCTAGCGCCCAAAGGTCAGAACTGTAGGGAGAAAAAAAACAAAAAAAACACAAGGTCTTAATGATTTCAAAAGATCATCCAAAGACAGAGGAGTTACGCTTAAAGGGATTTTCCAAAAGCCAAATTTGTTACACTGATTTAACTGCACTCCGTAGAGGTCTCGCTGTACAGTCAGTATGGAACAGAAAACACTCAGGACATTAAAGCTTTGTTGTCCTTGGTGTCGGAGCTCAGGCAGCTTTATTATTATACACATAAATGTATACATTCCACATTTCTACTGTTTAGGGTGCTTTCACACTGCGTTTTTCTGCAATCTGACGCTGTCCGTCGAAAATCGGACAGAATCGGATCCGATTTTTGTCCCATGTTATCCTATGGGCACAGATCGGATCTGTCCTTAATGGCATCCTATTTTTGTCGGATCCAATTCTGTCCGATTTTTTGCAGCAGCCAAAATCGGATCCGATTTAGGCTGCTTTCACATCACGGATTTTGCATTTCCGATGCTGTCCGATCAAAATCGGACAGCATCGGATCCGAATTTGGCCTCCATGCAGCCCTATGGGCATCGGACCGAATCGGATGTGCACTAAATGCCATCCGATTTGGTCCGATCTGATTCTGTACGATTTTATTATCGGTGCAAAAAAATCGGAGCTTGCTCCGATTTTTGCACCGAAAATAAAATCTGACAGAATCGGATCGGACCAAATCGGATGGCATTTAGTGCACATCCGATTAGGTCCGATCCCTATAACATGGGGCCCTATGGAGAAGGGTCCGAGGAAACATCTGATGTCTCCTCGGACCCCGTTTTACTGTACTGAGCATGCTCAGTACAGTAAAACTGCTCCTAACTAGGAGCACAAGGGTTAAAAAAAAAAAAAAATGTTATTCTCACCTCTCCACGAGCCCCCGCCGTCTTCCGCCATCTTCTTGGAGGCTCCCGGTGGCTCCCGCAGGCTTCCGGTGTCAGCAGAGGGCTTCCTCTGCCTTATAGGACCTGCGGAGATGTCACAGTCATGTGACCGCGGGTTACCATGGTGAACCCGCGGTCACGTGACTGTGACATCACCGCAGGTCCTATAAGGCAGAGGAAGCCCTCTGCTGACACCGGCAGCCTGCGGGAGCCACCGGGAGCCTCCAAGAAGATGGCGGAAGACGGCGGGGGCTCGTGGAGAGGTGAGAATAACATTTTTTTTTTCTTTTTTTCATCCCGCAGGGAGCGATTTTATGTCGGAATCGGGTGCCTATGTGGCACCCGATTCCAGGCATCAGAAGGGAGCCGATGCTGTCCGATTTATATCGGACAGCATCGGCTCCCTAAAAATCGTTATGTGAAAGTAGCCTTAAATAACATGGAGTCTATGGGGATCGGATGGATCAGATATCTGCTCCGATATCTGATCCGATTTTGTTTACTGAGCATGCTCAATTCAGACTGAGACCTCCCACAGACATCCCAAAGACTTTCCAAACACCTCCCACAGTCCCTGCAAGCACCATCTTGAAGTTCTGGGTGCTGTTGGATGCTGCTGCTGTGACAGAGCCAGGATCACGGCGAGTGCTGCGTGTATGGGTGTTGGAGGGCTGTATGGAGGACTGTGGGTGTGTAGTGTGCAGGGACTGTGGCTGTGGGGCCAAGTCTTGGTATGGGGTCCAGCAGTGCGTATGGGGTGCAGCGGTGCATATGGGTGCGTCCTATGTATACACACCCATTAGGAGGAGTGACATTTAAAATGGATCCAATAAAAAAATCGGACCGATGTCATCCGATTTGAAGCATCCGTGACTGTCCGTCGAGTCCTTCAAAATATCTGATCCCAACGGAAGGCAGAAAAACGCAGTGTCGAAAGCACCCTTAGGAGGACAAACTTGAAAAGTGGATAAGAATTTCATGTTCTCATTAGGTCCATCAGCTAAGATAGATCTCTCCCCCACCCCCCCTCTCGCTTTTTTTTTTTTGGGATACCCTCCGCTGTATGCTCATTCCTAGACCATTGGTAAATGTGCCATTCTTTGGCTTCTGGAAAACCAGAGCTATTAATCAAGGCAGAGGATGGGCGAGATAGCTGGAAGGCAAACAATTGGGAAGGTGCACCGAACGTTCTGGTGGTAAAAAGGAGGATGCACCGAGCGCACAGATAGCAGAAATGAATAAAGAGGACTTTCTGGAAGTGCAGCCATGAAGTTGTACACCAAATGTACAATTGTTATTAGGGTTGTGCCTGGTGTGAACAGTCATTTTGTGCAGACACTGCCTTTAAAAAAGAAACCTGTCACCCAGTTTCCCTTGTGCAATACGAACGTTGTTGACCCTACTGTAATGACCTCTGTAAATGTACTAGTCCAACATTGCCAACTGTACACCAGCCTGCTGAAAATGGGAAAAAAAGCAGCCTTTACTACTGTCCCTATATCACACACTTGTGACTGCACACACCCAGAGCTCAGCGCTTGTGCACAGGTGAGTGTACTGTCCGGCCTGAAGCCGGGCAGCGTGTGCCAGGCTTCTGATGAGCAGAATAAGCCCAGAATTCACTGAAACTGGAGTGTAGAAGACGTCATTCATGTCCATGAAGAAAAGGAGGCTACGTGACGTACATTGCAGTAGGCTCAGAGGATGTCTCGGGCCGCAGCAGCGGAAGAATCAAACATTTACAGAAAAGAACATAGCAATTGGGGCACAGAATAGCGAAACATGAACATGGCAGGTTATAGGTTTGCATTACAATATATTAACAGCATCAGGATCTGTTATTTTTAGTCTGATGCTACAGAATGAACCGATAAGAGGGAGAAAAAAAATGGATTATAAATGTATAAATTGTCATCTGGCTTTTCACCATTTTTTTTTGCAAGAACTGGATTCCTTGGTGCATGAAAATGGTTATCTGGTCCCTGGACTGAACCCTGCACCGATCGATCCATGCGCTGAATGTTGCAGGAACTGGTCCTGTTATTTTCAACGGGATCGTTTCCATATGGTGATTTCATTAAAGAGGTGGTACACTATAATGTATGGTGGCCACAATGATTTAAACCTTTGAAATTCGTTTTTCCAATTACCTTGAGTTTTCAATTGTGCCTGTGAGCGGCACTTTCGCTGTCCGCTCATCCCCACCACCAGAACATTAGAGATCGCTGGAGCCAGGGGTCATGTGATGGGGATGAGCGGACAGCAATAGCGCTGCTCACAGGCACAATTGAAAATGCAAGGTATTTGGAAAAAAGACAATTCACAGCTGAAAATCCATGCAGTCAGTATATATTATTGTGAGCCACCTCTTTATATGTCGGATAGAAACTGCAATGCAACAAAGGATGTGTGTGTACAGGGCTTAAAATTTGTGTATGGATTTTGTGTCTGTAGCATAAACTCTGAAAAACTGAAATTATCGCAGTATGAAGTCGGAGCTACATGCACACTACATTCAGTTATCTTCCAATCCAACCAAAAAATACGCGGCATATGTAGCTGATGTCCAGCATACACACCCTGCAGTGCCCACAGTCTGGACCGATGCGCAGGGACCCATCCACCATAGGGGCACACTGCGCTTTCCTATACTGAAAAACAGTATTTTTTTTACCTTCTGCTGCGCTTTCCAATACATACAAATAAATGACACATTGGCCAGACGGAGGCCAAGAGGACACATCTCTGCCTCCATCTCGAGAACGAGAGTTTACGGGAAGGTTTAAGTAAAGGCGCTTTTCCCAGGATGTCCATTTGCTAAGTGCACTTCTTAAGTGTGAAGATGGCTTTACATAAATAAAGACTGCTGGAAATTAATCAACATTTTATAAGAGCGGAAAGGGAAATAAGCTGTGAAAAGCCATTATGCTCGCCTTTTACATGCTGATTTTTCTGTGAGAAGCTCCGGAGACACATATTGTGCGGTTCCCACAAATGAATTTGCCCGTGCTGTGGAGAAAAAAAAAAAATATATGTACAAATATTTTTAAATATTAACTGAAAGTGATTATTTTGACAGTCAAATTATTTTTCCTCCTTCTCACTTCTATACTATTTTATGGCATATTTTCACCTTTGAAAACTCAGATTACATGTTGATTACATAAAGTACAACTATAGAGGAATTAATGTATCATCATCTTGTGCTGATCTTGAGCTACAATGTCTCCATTGCTCCAGATCTCCAATCACAGTTGTGCTGATTGTTCGTGGAAACCTTTATAAAGCTTGGGAGTCAGTGACACCCCATGCAAAATAACCTGAGAGTGATGATGTGGAAATAGTCAGTAAAGTATTATCCCTCATCTTGACTATCTCCGGGCTCTGTGTGAAGGGGTCTGACCCTCTGTACAGGTCTGTAAATCTGGATTTATGCAGTTTTGACCCCAATTTTTTAGCAATTATCTTCTGTATCCAGACTAATAAGCAGATTTTGCTACCAGAAACATACATCAATACCCATCAGAATATACTAGATTTTAAGAAAATCAATAGCAAGATTGTCCCATTACAATATTTTTTTGCTTTTGAACTCCTACCTACCGTACAAATATCTGAGATTTCCACTGTCAGCAAGAACATGAGCAGCAAGTTCTTAAAGGAGTTCTCCAGTCTAAAACTGATAATTCTGCAGTCACTCTGTGACTGCAGACTTACCAATCTTTCCAGCGTCCGCATGGTGCGTTGCGAGGATTTGTGTTTTGTAAGCTGAGAATGGACCGCAGTGTACATGTTCTCGGCAACAATACGACTAGTGGGCGCGGCCTCGCTCAATACAAGAATATGGAGCGGGTGTGTCTGACTAGTATGCGCAGTCATCTAGTGGGTGCAGCGTTGCTCCATACACTTGTATTGAACAAGGCCGCGCACATTAAGTCGGGAGCTGTGGCCAAGAACATGCATGCCGCATAACTGTGGTCCATTCCCAGCTTTGAAACCAGCGAATCCTTGCAGCACACAGTGCGTGTGCGCTGGGAGGAATGGTAAGTCTGTAGTCACGTCCAGTAACTGCAGAATTATCAGTTTAGACTGGACAAGCCCTTTAATCTTGGTGACAGTGGAAGCCTCCTAAAATGCCATGGGACCTGTACCATAAAAGTTGTGGATATTCTGCTGCGGATTTACTTGCAGAAAATCTGCTGCATGTCACAGCACCAGCATTGTTAATGAGAATTTACTAAATCTTATTCTTATACTATAAAGTAAAAAAAAAACAAAAAACATCTGCTGTGAAAAATAGTCCATTAATTGTGCATTTCACTCTCTACAATGCACCTTTTCCACAGCAGTATTAACCATTGCAGATTACAGCTCTGAAGCCTGCTGAACAGTAAATGCAGCTCTGGACTACAATCCAAGCTTGGGATTCAATTCTAGCTATTTTTTTGCTACTTACAAATGTTTTCCCCCAACCCTAGTATTCAGAACAGGTAGATATATAAAAACAACAGACTGTGATGGAGCTGTACCAGGACATATCACATACCTTGCCGGCTATCGGATGACAACACCTTTGCCGTCCCAAAGTCTGTGATTTGGATGTGCATGTCTTCACTAAGCAAAATGTTTTCTGGCTTCAGGTCCCTGAAATAAATAATATCGCTTCAGAAACACTTTTCACTACAAGTCAAGTCTCTTTGGGCTCATTTATGGGACAGATCGATATTCATTACCCATCTTGTCGGCAGCTTGTAAGGTTTTTCCTGCCGATAATGATCTTTGTACCAGAATAAATGATCTAGTACAGGGGTCCCCAACCACCGGGCCGCGGACCGGGACCGGGCTGTCAGGGTCCTTGCGCCGGTCCGCGGCGAGCTGCCGGCTTCCCCGCCCCCTGTGTGTCCCCGCCCACCGCGCCCCTCACCTCCTGATGCCGCTCTGAGCCTCAGCCGAGGCCTCTGCCTCAGCTGCGTACATATGCATTAGGAGAGCTGTCGGCCAATCAGCAGCGGCCATGCCCTGCCGCACTGTTATTGGCCGACGGCTTCTCTCATACAGCAGCTGAGAGGCAGAGACATGGCTGAAGTTTTTTCATATCTCGCGCTATTTCCAAGCGCAGCAGTGATGTGTGTGTCACGTGATGCGCTTGGAAATAGCGTGAGATATGAAAAAAACTTCAGCCATGTCTCTGCCTCAGCTGCTGCTGTATGAGAGAAGCCGGCAGGAGCGGTGAGCAGCAGAGCATCTGTGTGTGAGTGTGTTTGGGGGCAATGCCTGTGTGTGGGGGGGTGGATTGTACTGGGGACAGCATGTCTGTGTGTGGGGCATTCAGGGGTCAGTGTGTGTGAGGGGTATATACAAGGGGCAATGTGTGTGTGTGTGAGGGGTATATACAAGGGGCAATGTGTGTGTGTGAGGGGTATATACAAGGGGCAATGTGTGTGTGTGTGTGAGGGATATATACAAGGGGCAATGTGTGGTGTGTGTGTGAGGGGTATATACAAGGGGCAATGTGTGTGTGTGTGAGGGGTATATACAAGGGGCAATGTGTGTGCGTGTGTGAGGGGTATATACAAGGGGCAATGTGTGTGTGTGTGAGGGGTATATACAAGGGGCAATGTGTGTGTGTGTGTGAGGGGTATATACAAGGGAAATGTGTGTGTGTGTGAGGGGTATATACAAGGGGCAATGTGTGTGTGTGTGTGTGGGGTATATACAAGGGGCAATGTGTGTGTGTGTGAGGGGTATATACAAGGGGCAATGTGTGTGTGTGTGAGGGGTATATACAAGGGGCAATGTGTGTGTGTGAGGGGTATATACAAGGGGCAATGTGTGTGTGTGTGTGTGTGAGGGGTATATACAAGGGGCAATGTGTGTGTGTGTGAGGGGTATATACAAGGGGCAATGTGTGTGTGTGTGTGAGGGGTATATACAAGGGGCAATGTGTGTGTGTGTGTGAGGGGTATATACAAGGGGCAATGTGTGTGAGGGGTATATACAAGGGGCAATGTGTGTGTGTGTGAGGGGTATATACAAGGGCAATGTGTGTGTGTGTGAGGGGTATATACAAGGGGCAATTGTGTGTGTGAGGGGTATATACAAGGGGCAATGTGTGTGTGTGAGGGGGGTATATACAAGGGGCAATGTGTGTGTGTGTGTGTGTGGGGTATATACAAGGGGCAATATGTGTGTGTGTGTGTGAGGGGTATATACAAGGGGCAATGTGTGTGTGTGTGAGGGGTATATACAAGGGCAATGTGTGTGTGTGTGTGGTATATACAAGGGCAATGTGTGTGTGTGTGGGGTATATACAAGGGGCAATGTGTGTGTGTGTGGGGTATATACAAGGGGCAATGTGTGTGTGTGTGTGTGTGGGGTATATACAAGGGGCAATGTGTGTGTGAGGGGTATATTCAAGGGGCAATGTGTGTGTGTGTGCGGGGGTTATACTGGAGCAGTGTGTGTGTGTGTGTGCACAGGGGCAGTGTGTGTGTGTGCGCGGGGGTTATACGGGGGCAGTGTGTGTGTGTGTGGGGTATATACAAGGGGCAATGTGTGTGTGTGTGGGGTATATACAAGGGGCAATGTGTGTGTGTGTGTGGGTTATACAAGGGGCAATGTGTGTGTGTGTGAGGGGTATATTCAAGGGGCAATGTGTGTGTGTGTGCGGGGGTTATACTGGAGCAGTGTGTGTGTGTGTGTGCGTGCACGGGGGCAGTGTGTGTGTGCGCGGGGGTTATACGGGGGCAGTGTGTGTGTGTGTGGGGTTATACAAGGGGCAATGTGTGTGTGTGCAGGGGTTATACGGGGCAGTGTGTGTGTGTGTGTGCGGGGTTATATGGGGGCAATGTGTGCGTGCGGGGGTTATATGGGGGCAATGTGTGTGTGCGGGGTTATATGGGGCAATGTGTGTGTGCGGGGGTTATAGGGGGGCAATGTGTGTGTGGGGGGAGAATTTATGCTATATGGAGGGATATGACGCTGCATTGTACTATATGGAGAGCTGTGAGGCTGCATTATATAATGTGGAGGGCTGTGACGCTGCATTATACTACCGTATATGAAAATAAGATGTAGCGCATCTTTTGAGGAAATAGGGCAGTAAACTCCACCCCTTCTCCATAGCCCCGCCCCATAAGTTCAAAGCCCCACCCACCGGGCCCCGGAAGGACGGTCTTGCATGAAGCCGATCCCCGGTGCAAAAAAGGTTGGGGACCCCTGATCTAGTAAATGGATGGATGAGCATTTTTGCCTGTTCACCGGCTGATCAGCAGCAATGAATATTCTTATTTGCATATTAAGGGCCTCGACAATGGTCTGAACCAATCTCCTCTACTTCTCCCCTCCCTGAAACTTGCAGGAGATAACAGTGGGCACTTTCAGGCCATATGCCTTTAACAGCTTGTCTGGTCAATCAGCCATTAACCAAGGTCCTCCCCATATATGTCCAGCCGAGGAGGCGTTTATTTGTGATGGGAGGCGACTAGGCTGCCATCTAAAATGTCGCCCTGAGTCTTCCCCGAGAACAAAAGGAATTGGTGTTGAAATTCGACATGCTGCCTTCTTCTTTCCTGCAACACCATGTTATGTGGACGCCATACACTTAAGATTGTTAGAGGGTTTGGCAGCATTTTCTCTTGTGTTTGGGCCACATGCACACGCTGAGTATTTGGTGGGTTTTTACCTCAGTATTTATAAGTGAAGACCAGGAGTGGAACAATCAGAGGAAAGCATAATAGAAACACGTCACCACTTCTGTTATTATCACCCACTCCTGGTTTTGGCTTAAACCCTGAGGTAAAAAACTCGCCAAATACTCAACATGTGCACATGGCTTTAGACAACTCGAGATATTGTCTTCTCAGGAGATTATCAGTTGCAAGACATGTCCGGCAACGGCTTTCTACCCAAAGAATACACGTGAATGCTCGGGCAAAGAGAAACATGGGCACCTTCGTCCACCAAAAGGATCAAGTGTGAGAAAATTCAAAGCCCAACCCATCCACTCCTTACAGCAACCGTAGAGAAAGTCAGGTCTTATCACACACATCAGATGTCTGTTGAGCAACTTGGTCTAACTTATTTTATCAGAATAACTATTGGTTTGCCTGAACGTCTGATGGTTTAGGACACAGAGATCAAGCCGGAGAGGATTTACAAACTCCACATGATGTCCTCACAAATCCAATCCTCTTACTGCTGCTGAAATGGTAACGCTCAATCTCCTGACAGACGTTTCCCCACAAGAACAGAGCTGTCATACCCTTGTAAGATTTATACTGCCAGGGGAAAACCATCAGTTAGCTTATTAATCACACATGTTGCTTTCAGATACATAAAGAAGAGAAGAATTAGCCTTTCTTTTATAGAACTACTCATTTCTTGCATGTGTGATTCCAGAGTTTCACAAATCCAACATTGATGGGCTGAGAGTGCACAGATGTCCGGATGGTCAGAGGACTCTCCTGACCCAAACTCAATCATATATTTCTGGGTTCAGGTCAGAAAGACCCACAGACCATCCAGACATCTCTGTCTGTATTCTGACGGTAGGATAACGTGCACATGTTGAGTATTTGGTGAGATTTTTACCTCAGGATTTGCAAGACAAAACCAGGAGTGGAACAATCAGAGGAAAAGTCTAATAGAAACACATCACCACTTCTGTATCACCCACTCCTAGTTATGGCAACAAATACTGAGGTAAAAAACTCACCAAATACTCAATATTTTCACGTGGCAGATGGAGTCACTCAAGGCCACGTGCACAAGTTGAGTATTTGGCAAGTTTTTACCTCAGAATTTGTAGCCAAAACCAGGAGTGGAACAATCAGAGGAAAAGTCTAATAGAAACACGTCACCACTTCTATATTCATCACCCACTCCTAGTTTTGGCTACAAATCCTGAGGTAAAAAAAAACCTCACCAAATACTCAAAGTGTGCACATGACCTTAAGGATTACATTGCTAGAAGGTAGTGATTCCCCAAGGTGACATACACACAG
Source organism: Allobates femoralis (assembly GCA_033576535.1). Lineage (NCBI taxonomy): Eukaryota > Metazoa > Chordata > Amphibia > Anura > Aromobatidae > Allobates > Allobates femoralis. The sequence goes on along the minus strand of JARQOC010000011.1, from coordinate 199,681,469 downwards.
AGTATTTGATGAGTTTTTTACCTCAGGATTTGTAGCCAAAACCAGGAGTGGGTGATACATACAGAAGTGGTGACGTGTTTCTATTATACCTTTCCTCTGATTGCTCCACTCCTGGTTTTGGCTACAAATTCTGAAGTGAAAAATTCACCAAATAATCCACCTGTCCACATGGACTAATGAGGCAGATAGAGTTACACAACGCCACACCCACACGTGGAGTATTTGTTGAGTCTTTTACCTCAGGATTTGTAGCAAAAAAACAGCAGTGACACAGAGGAAAAGTATAAAAGAAACACGTCACCATTTCTGTGTTTTATCACCCAATCCTGGTTTTGTCTCAAAAACACTGAGGTAGAAACTCACCAAATACTCAACGCGTACTCACACTGCTGATTTTGGTTTCATGCATTCATCATTGCTGAAAGGTTTTGTGGGCAAATACCTGAACATGGGGGGTATAAAATAATTCCTCTAAAACCAAAGAACATTTTCACCTCACCTGTGAATAATTCCCTTCTCGTGTAGGTATTCTAAGGCGCACACAATTTCTGCAGAGTAAAACCTGGTGCACATTTCATCAAATGAGCCAATCTTCCTGATGTACTTCAGTAGTTCGCCGTTTTTGGCATAACTGAGGCCAAAGTCTGCAGCCGTTGTTAAGAAATATCATTATAAAGAAACCCGAAATGTTATTTTTTCTTCCCGATCTGACGCTAAATTATGAACAGGCTGAAGTCTGAAATGAGGTTTTGGCAACATTTTCTTCAGTTTTTTTAGAGCTGAAAACCTAAAACCTAGAGGAGCATTACTCGGGCCATGTTGCTGCAGACAACAGTTACATTTAACCTTTGATTGCTTCATGTATCAAGTGTTAGCCCCAAAGTGTTCACTACTAGTCCCAGCTATCTTTAGAGAAAAATTGTAAGTACATTTATATAAGTTCACATCACTTTTTTTGCACCGTGTTTTTTATTTTTCTTAAAAGGCTTTCTAGACATTGGCAACTGTTATTTTAAAAGGAAACTGAAGAATCTATGAAACTCAACTTCAAATTCCACATCATCATTTGTATACGGCTCCTATACAAACCTACATGTGCATCTCAATGAATTAGAATATCATCAAAAAGTCAATTTTTTTTCAGTAATTCAATACAAAAAGTGAAACACACTATATAGAATCATTACAGAGTGATCTATTTCAAGCGTTTATGTTAATGTTGATGATTATGGCTTTTATAGCCAACACAAACCCAAAGATCATTATCTCAGAAAATTAAAGTAGGGAGGATAAAGGGTCTGAGAGATAAAATATTACTTAAATAAGTATCAGATGCTTCACCTTATGTGGTTGTGAGAGTCACAACCGCTATAAAAGCAGATCACGGCTGCTGCAGTCTCCAGCGTGGTGCATATAGAGTAGGGAGGATAAAGGGTTAAAAAGCGTGCTGTCGTATTCCACAAGACACCAAAGGGTGAATCTAATATTGATTAGTCAACGCATTTCAGGGCTCTCTGGCCCCTTCCTCAGGATAAAACTATCATATTACCATGTTTTAGGGAGTTTTAGGGAGCTCTAAAATGCGTTGACTAATAAATCAATATCATATTCACCCTTTGATGTTTTCTGGAATATGGCAGCGTGGTTTTTATCACTTCATCCCCCCTACTTTAATTTTCTGAGATAATGACCTTTGGGTTTTCATTAGCTGTAAGCCATAATCATCAACATTAACAGAAATAAACACTTGAAATAGATCACTCTGTTTGTAATGACTAAATATATACACTTTTTGTACCGAGTTACTGAAAGAACTTATATTTTTGACGATATTTTAATTAATTGAGAAGCAATTGTATATGTTTCAACAGCAACCGACAACCCACAAAACCAAAACAGTCTGATAGTCATACTTTTCGCCATCAGTTTCCTAATTCTTGGTACCTTGTTGGATGTATGTAAGCATGACGTTAAGAGCAGACTTTTTTTATCTGATCTTATAAATTAAAACACTTAGCAGGATCCATAAACCTATGATCAGTCTTCTGTGCAGGGTCACTATTATTATGGAGGCTGCTCTGCCATTAAGGTCAGCCCCTGGAATTATTACTGCTATTATATTGCCCAAATTGTTTGTCTTGACTGCATATTGGCTTTCTTGAAACCATTTTAGGTTACGTTTACTGACTTATTAATTTTGGGAAGGAAGGTTTGAAAACAACCCAGCAATCTGACCACTTTTCCACTTTTAGAACTCCAATCCTGGCTCTTGCAGTGGGATGTCACAGCCGCCATAACATCCCATTGTGAATAGAGATAACAGAAAACGGTCAGATCTTCTCAAAACACTTGGTCGTAAAGGATACATAGTTTTTCAACATCTTGAAATGTGAAGTACAGCTTGACAAAGAATGGGTGATCCAACCGCGACATTACATCTCTCTCCCGTGTCACATATGGTACCTTGTTCTCCTTTACAATGTGACGTTTCTGGAGAATTTTAACTAGAAGGTAAAAAAAATATCTGTCTTAATTACCGTATATATAGGTGAGGACATTTCCCTAAGGGCAATGTTCACCTTCACAACTGTTTTATTTCATGGTTTTAATGTATATATTATTAAAAAAAAAAAAAAAAATGTGAAGCAACTTTGTAATAGGCACCTCCATGGCTCCATTCTACAGACTAGCCAAGAAAACCAATAGTCACGGAGATGGGCAGTATTAAAAAAAATAGCAATCAATTAAAAAAAAAGAAAAAAAGACAGACAAGTTGTTTTGCAGAACAATGATGGTCCGAATCCGAGACCCTCACAAATCACTCAAAAAGCAGCTCGTCAGACTTAAAGGGTGTTCCCATCTCCAAGATCCTATCCCAATATGTAGTAGGTGTATTAGCAAATGGCTCCAATTAGAAATGTAGTATGGTTCTTCTGATTAGCTATGTCGATTACCCTATGTGCAGGGCATTCAAGCTTAGGCTGGCTTCACACTAAAGCCCCGGTCTCACATAACGATGTGTCAGCGATGCCGACAACGATCAGCATCGTTGATGCATCGTTGAACACATCGTTATCAGGTCGCTGGTGAGCTGTCACACTGACAGACTTCACCAGCGACCTCTGGGCAGCCAGATCGTTGGTACCCAGCGTCCGCTCGTTCCCTGCATCCTGGGAGCGGACGGACGCTGGTAACCATGGTAACAGCGGGTCTCTCCTGCACTTAGAGACCCGCTTGTTTACCATGGTTACCGGCACCCGCCCGCTTCCGAGTTGCGGGGAGCGAGCGGGTGCCGACCTCTCCTATCCTGTCCCTCACTATTCTCATCTCTCCCTGCTATTTCCCTGTTCCCTACTCTATCCCCTATCCTAAACCCTAATCCTATCCCTCTCCTTGTTCTAAATAAAGAAAATCCCCCCCCGAGGCTCACCGGCATCAGAGGCTCCCATACCGGCATCTCTGTAATGGAGATCTCAGGGTAAAGGACCTATGATGAGGTCAGTATCATGTGACCGGCCTATACTGTACAGTATAGGCCGGTCACATGACTGTGACCTCATTACAGGTCCTTTACCCCTGAGATCTCCATTACAGAGATGCCGGTATGGGAGCCTCTGATGCCGGTGAGCCTCGGGGGGGATTTTCTTTATTTAGAACAAGGAGAGGGATAGGATTAGGGTTTAGGATAGGGGATAGAGTAGGGAACAGGGAAATAGCAGGGAGAGATGAGAATAGTGAGGGACAGGATAGGAGAGGATGCACCCGCTCGCTCCCCGCAACCCGGAAGCGGGCGGGTGCCGGTAACCATGGTAAACAAGCGGGTCTCTAAGCCCCTTGTCACCCTGGATGTCATGTTACAGCGCTGCTGTGCGGCGCTGTGACATGGCGGGGGATCCTGACAGGTCGCTGATCGCTGCCCCCGCCGGTCAACACACCGATGTGTGGTGACCAGCGGGGGGGCCAACGACCAAAAAATGGTCAGGAGCCCTGTGCAACGATCAGCGACCTCACAGCAGGGGCCTGATCGCTGCTATCAGTCACACGCAACGATATCGGTAAGGATATCGTTCCTACGTCACAAATAGGACGATATCGTTACCGATATCGTTATGCGAGACCTAGGCTTTAGGCTGGGATCCGATCTGTGGCTGTCCGCTTGAGGCAGACAGCCCCGGACTGGATTAGCACACAGAACTGGAGGGCTAATTTGCCCTCCGGTCCGGTGTGCAGCTGCCGCCGCTGATAACTTAGTTCCTGTTCTGTTAGAGGGGACAGTTCCATGGTGCTGAAGCTCAACGCCGGTCCCTCCTGACAGTTCAGGACCGCGGCTAGCTCTGTGTGGTGATCCAGTCCGCGGTTGTCTGCCTCAAGCGGACAGCCACGGATCGGATCCCAGCCGTAGTGTGAAGCCAGCCTAAGATATCCATGGTTACAACCATTCATATAGTTACAGGTAGTTGGTAGGGGTCATAACAATGTATACCCAAGTTATAACACCCTGCACATGAGGTAAATGACAGCTAATCAGGAGAACTATATACTACATTTCTAATTGGACGGATTTGCTATTATTACATCTACTACATATTGGTATGTCTATGTGCCTGAACACAGAGAGGAGTAATGGCTCAGACTTTCTATTAAGCCTGTATACTAGCCTCTGCATGAAATTCGGCATAACTTTGCTCAAAAAGTCCGCAGCTCATCAGGTAGAACTGCAATCTGTGGGGAGGGTCTCACTCGGGAACTTTACTGTAGGCTGTCCCCATATATAATGAATGGAGCTGAGGTGAAGCATGTGCACCCTTGCTCCATCCAAGATGAGGCTCTACAGAGCCCTGATCGTCGGGTTCAGGAGCCCTGATCACAGGATTGCTGAGGGTCCCAGTGGTTAGAACCCCAGTCAGCTACTTATTCCTTAACTTACAGATATAGAAACTTACAGAAGCTTTCAGTATATAGAAAAAGGGTAATGGACCGGGCTTCCGTCCGAAATAATAATTCTTGTGATAAAAGTAAATTATTGTGATTTTATTTTAACGCGTTTCATGGCACTGGGCCCCTTCCTCAGGAAAGTCACAGATGTAGTACTGTACATCTGTGATTTTCCTAAGGAAGGGGGCTCAGTGCCCTGAAACACGTAGAAATAAAATCACAATAATAATTCTTGTGATAAAAGTAAATTATTTCAGACGGAAGTGCGGTCCAATTCCTTTTTCTATGTATTTAAAGCTTCTGTGGATTAACCTTGTGGGAGACTGCTGCAGACCATCACTGCCAGGATATCAAGGGGATATCACAGGTTTTAAAAGTGGTTGTATATAGAATATAAATTAAAGCTCGACCACCGATCGGGTGCTCAAGGGAAAAAAAATTCCAAAGGTAAATAATATCAATCCCTGGCACCACATAAAGAAAAAGCTTGAGAAGTTGAACTTTGCGTGTCGTGGTTTTTTATTTATGGTTGTGAAGACAAAAATCAACATTTCGACCCACACCAGGTCTTCATCAGGATTAGTCTAATAAAAATATATTTACAAAAACCAAATCATACATAGAAATAAGTAATTACATAATTGTGGTCCATGTGAGTATTGTGGTGTGAGTGACATGTATTACAGTAAAGGATCTTGTTGGTGTGAGAATGGAAAAAGTGTGTATGGTGCGTGTAGTTTATCTGGTGGACTAACGATTGGTGGTGTGATGGGTGGACTAAAGAGTAATAATTAATGTATTATGGGCGTGACAGTAACAGTGCTAGGAGCTAAATGTGAATGGGAGTAAGTGGATGACAACGCTAAAAAGGAATCGTGTGGTATTGGGGGTGAATATTCAAATGGGTATAGGTACCGTGTTTCCCCGATAGTAAGGCCCCCCCGATTGTAAGGCCGCCTGGGGGTAAAGGGGGGGCCTGCCAATGTAAGGCCTCCCCCGATTATAAGGCCTTACAATCGGGGGGGCCAATATAAGGCCGCTAGCGGAGGGGGGGGGGGGGAGCGGGAGCGGGTCGCACGTCACGTGCGCCCGCTCATTACATATGCACTGCATCCCCCTGTCAATCAGCGACAGGGAGAGCAGTGCATTATACTGTATATATGGGCCCCCTCCTGCTGGCACACTCCCCCCTGTTATGAGGCCCCCACCGCTGCTGCTGCTGAAGAGATCTTACCCTCCAGGGTCTTCTTGCAGCGCGTCCATCCGTCCTCTGTACTCGCTCGGCGGTCTCCCGGATCATGTGACCCGTCGCAGCGCATGACGTCATCGCGACTGCGACGGGCCGGTCACATGATCCGGGAGACCGCCGAGCGAGTACAGAGGACGGATGGACGCGCTGCAAGAAGACCCTGGAGGGTAAGATCTCTTCAGCAGCAGCAGCGGTGGGGGCCTCATAACAGGGGGGAGTGTGCCAGCAATAGGGGGCCCATATATACTGTATAATGCACTGCTCCCCCTGTCGCTGATTGACAGGGGGATGCAGTGCATATGTAATGAGCGGGCGCACGTGACGTGCGACCCGCTCCCGCAGTGTCCCAGCAGGAGGGGGCCTGTAGGCCACACTGCATAAGTAATTACATAATTGTGGTCCATGTGAGTATTGTGGTGTGAGTGACATGTATTACAATAAAGGATCTTGTTGGTGTGAAAATGGAAAAAGTGTGTATGGTGCGTGTAGTTTATCTGGTGGACTAACACGATTGGCGGTGTGATGGGTGGACTAAAGAGTAATAATTAACAGGGCTGTGGAGTCGGAGTCGCTGCCCATTTTGGTGGAGTCGGAGTCGGTAGAAAATGTTCCGACTCCGACTCCTAAAATATATAATAGTAGTTCAATGCAGCATGTGCTGAATATTATTATTTTGATTTATATTATGTTCTATCTAAATATCTTGATTATTATGTCATTTTAATGATTAATGCCTAATGTTACCATTGACCTACAATAATTTTATCACTTAAAAACGAGCCATGAATGCAGGAGTCGGAGTCGGAGTCAAAGGAGTCGGAGTTGGAACCAGGGAAATTCAGGAGTCGGAGTTGGAGTCGGTGGTTTGATTTACCGACTCCACAGCCCTGATAATTAATTACGGCGTGACGTGACAGTAACAGTGCTAGGAGCTAAATGTGAAGGGGAGTAAGTGGATGACAACGCTAAAAGGGAATCATGTGTATTGGGGTGAATATTCAAAGGGGTATAGGTACGAGGATAAGTGGGGGATATATATCAATACCTTCAAATGGTCCTATATGATTAGGACGTATAGTTTATCACTTTGTGCATCTCTTTAATGCCAAAGCCTATGGTGGAGAGAACGAGGTATGTTATAGGTGATAGAAGTATAAGCAGCACTGTTAGGCTGCCTTCACACTTATATCAGTGCAAGAAATATGAAACAGCTGATCGCTGCTTCAAATCTCCCGTGCCGACATCACCTATTCGGTGTCAGCGCGGGAGATTTAAACAGCTGTCAGATCAGCTGTTTCTCCCCGCTGACACCGGCGGGAGATCAGCTGTGGCTCTGCATGATCTCCCGGTGGCCGCTGCTGATCACCGGCGGCCACCAGGAAGATTTCAAAGTGATCCGCAGCGTTCTCCTGCGCCGTCATGTGGAGGACACTGCGGATCCATTGAGATCCATGCATTTTTTTTGTGCGCTTGCAGGTGCTTGTGGATAAAACAAGCAAACGCACAAAAATGCTGCATGCTGCGTTTGGAGTGCGGTCGGAGGGCGCATAAATTATGCGCATCCGTACACAAATGCGGCCAAACGCAGCCACATGCGTTCCCATGTTAAACATAGGAACGCATGTGCGCAAGCGTTTGGCTGCATTTGGTGCGCTGCGCTCCAAACGCAAGTGTGAAGGCACCCTTACTGTCACGCCCGTGATACGTTAATTATTACTCTTTAGTCCATCCATCACACCACCACAACACACAAAGTTCAACTTTTTCTTTATGTGGTGCCAGGGATTGATATTATTTACCTTTAAAAATGGTTTTGACTCTCACAACCTTACAAGGTGCGCAATATATACTCACAATACAATCCTTTCTGAAACAGGTATACCCTACGTAGCGCCATTTTCTCTTCCAGCCTTTTCTAAGATAAAGAAATGTGCCATTTTTGGCAAAACCCATTCAACTAATAGGAATTTATTAAAGATTGAAACTTGTTCAGGGAAGAAAAGATAAGCCTGTGCTCTTTACCCTATAAAACGTTTTAGAAAACCCTTCATCCCAGGCTGTTTTGTTTTTTTAACATCACCCCTCCCTCCAACCCCCCCAACCTCCGCTGCCTGTTATTTTTTGAAGCACTAACATCATGTCAACCGCGTTGGTGACAGTCCAAGAGCTCGGCGGCTCTGAGCGCATCACTGTGTCAACTCAGTTGCTGATGTCAATGACTGGCTGCTGCGCTGTCACATCACCACTGTAGAGAGTAACAGACCCCGAGAGCAGTGCTGAGGATTCAGTGCTGGACCAGGGGAGTGATGAAAGCACTGTTTATCACCCCCCTCCTTAAAACAAACAACTAACAAGCAGGGGATCAGCGGTTTTCCAAAAGTGAAAAAACCCTTTAAAACAAATGTACAATCCCTAAAAGTATATACTTACTGGCATACTCTCTCCCTGTTGATATCTCTTTGGCCAAAACGACCTATAAAATATTAAAACAGTGCATTCACTACATTATAACAGATTAACAATAATATAGAGGGAAAAGAAGAAAAAAAGCAAACCACAAAAGGTCACAGAAAATAGTACCCATTTGTGGTCGGTCATTAAAGAGCTTTCCTTTTATTCCAAGAGTCACAGGTGCTCCTAATGATGGGACCCTAAAGTCTAAAGTTTAGATTTGGAAGCAAATCTTCCATTTCCCTGCAGCGCCACCACACGGAAAAGTGCAGAATGACAGTTACTATCTAAATCTACGGTCTTTTTATCTTGGTTCTTCAGAATAAGACTTTGCCTTGCTGAACTGATTATTCACCAATTGTGTTTTTAAAAAGGATTTTTCCCAAATTTTACAACCTTTAGTAAAGAAAGTTAAAGCTTAAAAAGGAGGACAAGTCCCTCTCCTACACTATGTATGTAACTGAGGAATTAATGATTAGTCAGGCCTGTTTGGTTTTTGTTGCTGGCTTCTACAGATCCACAGGAGGATTCTGGGTCATAAATAGTCATGAGAATGATCAATATATTATTCTAAATGACAAGCATGTGATGAGGAAACCCTTCCGATATGTCACAAGGCTGTAATTACGAAAGATGGAGGAACAATGCAGAACCTTGGACGATCGCTATAAGCAAAATGATCACTTGGCCAACAGCTTGTATTTGTGACCCATTTATAGATATACAGGATATGCGAACCCAAGGAAAGAAAATAAGTTACCGTATATACTCGCGTATAAGCGAGTTTTTCAGCCCAAAAATTGGGCTGAAAAGTACCCCCCTCGCTTATACGTGAGTCAGTGCGGGGCTGCTGTATACAGCGGTATACAGCAGCCCCCGCATCCCCAGTAATGCAGGGCCCCCCCAGCCTTGCTCCCGGGCACCTGTAAAGCAAATATACTTAAACACTGTCCCGCTGTCCGCGCCCGCTCGCGCTGCGTCCGCGATCCTCCATCTTCATGCGTCTTCTTCTGTTTCCTGTGTTCGTCGCTGCAATGACGTCATTACCGGCGCCGAACACAGGAAACAGGAAGAAGACGCATGAAGATGGAGGATCGCGGTCGGCAGCGGCGAGCGGGCGGCGGACAGTGATAAGTATATTTTGCTTTACAGGTGACCGAGCAAGGCTGGGGGCCCTGCATTACTGGGATGCTGTATACTACCGCTGGGGCTGCTATACACTACCACTGGGGCTGTATATACCTCTGGGGCCCTGTATACTACCACTGGGCCCTGTATACTACCACTGGGGCTGTATATACCACTGGGGCTGTATATAAAACTGGGGCTGTATATACTACTGGGGCTGCCTGTATACTACCACTGGGGCTGTATATACCACTGGGGCTGTATATACCACTAGGGCTGTATATACCACTGGGGCTGTATATACCACTGGGGCTGTATATACCACTAGGGCTGTATATACCACTGGGGCTGCCTGTATACTACCACTGGGGCTGTATATACCACTGGGGCTGTATATACCACTGGGGCTGTATATACCACTGGGGCTGTATATACCACTGGGGCTGTATATACTACTGGGGCTGCCTGTATACTACCACTGGGGCTGTATATACTGCTGGGGCCCTGTATACTACCACTGGGGCTGTATATACCACTGGGGCTGTATATACCACTGGGGCTGTATATACCACTGGGGCTGTATATACCACTGGGGCTGTATATACTACTGGGGCTGCCTGTATACTACCACTGGGGCTGTATATACTGCTGGGGCCCTGTATACTACCACTGGGGCTGTATATACCACTGGGGCTGTATATACCACTGGGGCTGTATATACCACTGGGGCTGTATATACCACTGGGGCTGTATATACCACTGGGGCTGTATATACCACTGGGGCTGTATATACCACTGGGGCTGTATATACCACTGGGGCTGATATATACTATGGGGCTGTGTGTATACTACCACTGGGGCTGTATATACCACTGGGGCTGCGTGTATACTACCACTGGGGCTGCTGTATATACCTCTGGGACTGCTGTATACCACACTGCTGGGGGCTGTATACTTGTGCTAGGGTCCAATCTCGGCTTATACACGAGTCAATAGATTTTCCCAGGTTTTGGGGGCAAAAGTAGGGGGGTCGACTTATACACGAGTATACACGGTACTATCGGACAACTCTTATCTCCATGAGAACAAAGGAGCGGGCATGTTAACATCCAACATGCTCAATCTTTCTTTCCACCCAACCTCATCACTCCTCGCACCTTTTCTACTGCACCCTCATTGGGATGACAAACATAATCCCAGGCAATCTGTAGTCAACATCCATCTTTAAATTAAAATTATCACTCAATACGTACACGATACTGTATACGGCTGCCGTCAAGATGACTAGTAGCAAATCTGATCGTTTTTATCGAGCAAAGTCAGACTAACAGGATTTTGGAAGCACAGAGAGCGGCAACAGCAAATGATAGTGTAACAACAACAAAAAATATCTCCTTGGCTGTTTCACAGGTGAAAATCACACAAGTCATGTATTTAGCTGTCCCTGGGTCTGTGTACATCTTCCCTGAGATTGTCAAATCATTCCGTGGGACAATAGTACAATAAGAGATGCAAGAAAATAAAATAAAAAAAACAAACAGACACAAACAAAGAAACACACACACACACACACACACACACACACACACACAAAAACACCAACTCACTGTTGAAAATGATCCTTCACCAAGGATTTTTCCGAGCTTGAAGTCCTGGGGGCGTTTCTTTCGAGGCTGTTGTGTCGCTTGTTGTACGGAGAGCGGCTCGGCCTCCGTGGTGAGAGCCTCGCTGGTGGAGCCCGGGCGGGGGCTGCAGCTTCCCAGAGCAGGCGAAGACCCGGAATCTGAACTGATCACGAGAGAAGGAGATGGGCAGGGGCACATAACCACGTTGGACTGAATAGGCATAGTATCATACTAAAAAGGAAATGGGAAGAAAAATAAATTATAAGCAAAGCATTATACACCAGATGGGTTCCCTTTAAAGGGAACCAGTCAGGTCATTTATGCCCCCAAACCTATCACTACCTGTCCCTGCAGCTTCCTAGTACATCCCTACTCATCACGGACCTAAATGTGAAAAATACATGAGGAAAATTTTTTTTATTTATAACATACATATTCCCCCGTTCTGAGCGTTTCTAGACATGTGGGCGGTCTCTCCGGGTCCATTCTCCCTAGTCGCTCAGCCATATCATGCCCAATGGACGTGATAATTAATTTAGAAGTGTGGTCCCGAGTTTTAAATCCATGGGCTGCTCCTGGTATGAGGCCACTGCACATTATTTCTGGTCTGATGCATTATGGGAGATCATTGCGTGTATGGGCTCCCAAGCCGGCCAGTGTAACAAATACACCCTCACTGTGCAGGATCGGAAATGATGCGCGCCTGTGTGTCATTCCAGGAGGGAACCACCCACCGAATTTGAAACTCAGGATCACACTTCTGAATACATTATCATGCACGCCGGGGCGTGATAACACGGAGCAAGGTGGGAGAATGGATCCGAAGAGACTGCCCACCTGTCTAGGAACGCCATCAGAACATGGGAAAATGTAAGTTGTAAGTAGAGTTTTTCCACATTTATACTTCACCTATAGGTCAGACAGGGATTATTCGAGATGTAGTTGGAAGCTGTAGAGACAGGTAATGATAGGCTTGAGGGCATAAATCACCTGACAGGATCCCTTTAAAGCTCCCTTTTCTGCCCCCCCCCAGCCCCTATTTATATGCACATTTACCTCTTTCACAGACAAATTCAGCAAGACCTTTACATAGCCAATTAGTTCCTCCATTGCTGAGAAATTAGCATTTGCACTGATATGTAAATGAGACTCAAGTGCTATTTGTAGATCTGATGCCTCCGTCACTTCAGGTCTATTTACCACCTAGTATCGTCTCCTCTTGCTTTTAACTGGCAGTCTCTATGCGGTGTGACTTCAGGCAGCCCATTAGTCAAGTAGGAGGAGGCGGAGCTCAGCAGGGAATAGAGCTGGAGTGACAGAGGCTTCAGATCTATCATAGCTCTTCAGCCTCATTTAATATCACTTAAAAATGCTGATTTCTCAGTAACAGAGAAATGGACTAGCCAAGTAAACGTATTGCTGGGAGTTTTTGAAAAACAAGCTAGCAGATTCCCTTTAAAGGGAACCAACCACCTCAGATGACGTGTATAAGCTGTTAATACATGTCCCTGGACCCTATGTACACCATTGCAGCTATGTTTTTGCTAAGAATATTGATAACAGCAAACCGAAATAAACAGTTTATAAACTTACATGATTTAGTACATGAGGGCGTCTCCCTCGGGCTTTAGTACGAGAGGGCTGTGTCTCCAGCAGCTTGAGTGGCTTTCCTCCCCCTCCCTCTCTGTTTGCAGGACGTCACTGAAGGGCGTGATATTATCTTGGTGTGGGCGGGCACGCAAGGCAGCTCCCGTCCGTGCACGTCTTCTCAGTGACGTCCTGCAAACAGAGAGGGAGGGGGAGGAAAGCCACTCAAGCTGCTGGAGACACAGCCCTCTCGTACTAAAGCCCGAGGGAGACGCCCTCATGTACTAAATCATGTAAGTTTATAAACTGTTTATTTCGGTTTGCTGTTATCAATATTCTTAGCAAAAACATAGCTGCAATGGTGTACATAGGGTCCAGGGACATGTATTAACAGCTTATACACGTCATCTGAGGTGGTTGGTTCCCTTTAAGTAAATGGAGCAGACATCAAGAACCCAAGCACACAATGACCGCTGTGTATGGCCGACTCAGTGCACCTCTTCCACAGCTTGTAGTGATGGAGCCTTCTGGAGGATGGACTCTGTTAGCACAGCTGCCTCTTAGCTTTGTGATCTTTGTATGTAATCCCCATGTTTGTTTTCTACAGAAACTCCAATTTACGCTCACATACCAAAACAGTAAGGAGAAGGGGCTTAAAACCTCTCAAAGTAAAGGCCAAATGCTGAGAAAATATAAATAAATGTTCTGCTGTTTTATACAAGTCTGAAACAAGTAAATAGCGAGAGCCATGGACAGGCATGACCTCTCCCCTTTACTGCCCGCTCGGAGGTGACTGCTGTCCCACCGGTATGGGGATCTGTAGATTGGCGATACTATCAGTGCTCACGTACCTATCCGGACATAAATTTTTGCAAAGTCCTTTTTTTTCTTAAAAACACACAAAAAAAAAACACCACACTTTAAAAGTGGTGCATTATTTTTTACTACAAATTTGGCTGTAGCATCGCTAGGGATTTCAAAAGCTCAAGGGCTATTTGAAGATCTGAAGCCTCCATCACTCCAGCTCTATTCTCCACCCAGAGCCGCCTCCGTCTGCTTAGTTGGCAGCTTCTATGCTGTGTGGCAGGCAGCCTATTAGTCAAGCAGGAGGAGGCAACACTGGATAAGGAATACAGCTGGAGTGACAGAGACTTCAGAGCTACCATAGCAAAGAAAATCATCATATATATTTTCTACGGCCAGATGGAAAATAAAAAATTACGCCATGTGTAAATCAATTGTGTGCTGAAAAACCGATCGGTAGTCTAGTAAGAGTTAGAGGACCACTGATCTAAATTAATTACCATCTTAAATACAGGGTTTTAGATGCACACGGGTCTACTATTACACAGGTCAACAAAAAAAATTTTTTTTTCTGGTGCCCAAAATATTTTAATGAATTTGGGGTATTTTTGGGGTGCTGATTCTGAATATGCTATCAGTTTTGCCAGATTGGCTCAAGTTTTTGAGATTTTTGGTATCTTATTTATAGCACTTGTTGGTAAATGCGACGCATCATCTCATTAATTTCTTTGGATTAGTACTTGAACTGAGCAGTTCTCAATATAGTTTTGTGTTAATTAGTGTTCTAAAAGTTTGTCCATAGCTTGATTTTTGCACTAACTTTATGTTTGTTGTCTGTTGTCCAGTGAAAAGCATGAACTCATCAAGAAGAAGTTGTCTTAACGATCCAGACTCATTCTGTTACATTTGTGGTGAATATACACTGACAAAACATAGAAGAAACATAACAGACTTCGTTAAAAAAGTAGCAAAAAACGTCTTTTTTGTTACACATTTTACGAAAAATCTCAAAAACTTGAGCCAATCTGGCAAAACTGATGACATATTCAGAATCAGCACCCAAAGTTACCCTAAATTCAATGAAATATCTTTGGCACCAAAAATGCTGTTGACCAGTGTTATATATCATCAATTTTTTTTGGCTGTAAATGTTGAGTTTTTTTTATATCAACATTAGGCAAGATTTCTAAAAAGCAAAAAGAATCAAAACAAAAACACACCTATTCTTGCATTACATATATACATATATATATATATATACATATATACATATATACATATATACATATATATATATATATATATATATATATATATATATATATATATATATATATATATATATATATATATATATATATATATATATATATAAAAAAAAAAATCAACCAACCAACCACCTGGCTTTTCATTTCACGGAATTAATGAAATCATTAAATCAATGGCCGTACTACAGGAAACTCCTACACAGAAGAGATGGTGCAGGCAAGAAATCTTACCGCAGATAGCAGTATGTGGTACTTTCCATGCACCTGGCTGCTCGAGCTATTTCTGTATTTTCTATCAAATGAAAAACCACAGGGGTTTCTCCTGAACATGCCATGCCTCGAAAATATCTACATCGACCCAACAAGGGATGCAAGAGAAAAATGGCAGAAAAAAATAAAAAGCCTCCTGACATGTGTCACCTAATAAATGACCTGGAGAAGGTCACTGGCTGAACACTGGTGTACAAACTGCAGACACAGCCATACAGCACATTATAAGCGCTAGTATGGGATGGGGATCCCGAGGATAATGTATCCTGCTGGAAAAAAATAACTGAAGATATGCAAAGCTTTAAAGCTCCAACTATAGCACCCTGAAGACTGGACCTACTTTGGCCCACATTAACAAAGAAATGTCTGTATCTTTTTCTCACACACCCCCTCTCCCAGAGATCTTCTCCCCAACCTGCTCCTTATGCCCGACAGGTCTCTGGGGGCTTCTCCCTAAACCGCTCTCCCTGGGGTCTTCTCTCTGATCTGCACCCTATGCCCGACAGGTCTCTCGGGGCTTCTCCATAACCCGTTCTCCATTATGACAGGTCTTTGGGGTCTTCTCCCCAACCCACTCTCCCAGGGAGCTTCTCTCCGATCCGCTCCCTACGCCCAACAGGTCTCTGGGGGCGTTTCCCTGACCCGCTCTCCATGATGACAGGTCTCTGGGGGATTCTTCCTGACCCGCTCTCCATGATGACAGATCTCTAGGGGCTTCTCCCTGACCTGCTCTCCATGATGACAGGTCTCTGGGGGATTCTCCCTGACCCGGTCTCCATGATGACAGGTCTCTGGGGGATTCTCCCTGACCCGCTCTCCATGATGACAGATCTCTAGGGGCTTCTCCCTGACCCGCTCTCCATGATGACAGATCTCTAGGGGATTCTCCCTGACCCGCTCTCCATGATGACAGGTCTCTGGGGGATTCTCCCTGACCTGCTCTCCATGATGACAGGTCTCTGGGGGATTCTCCCTGACCCGCTCTCCATGATGACAGATCTCTAGGGGCTTCTCCCTGACCTGCTCTCCATGATGACAGGTCTCTGGGGGATTCTCCCTGACCCGGTCTCCATGATGACAGGTCTCTGGGGGATTCTCCCTGACCCGGTCTCCATGATAACAGATCTCTAGGGGATTCTCCCTGACCCGCTCTCCATGATGACAGGGCTCTGGGGGATTCTCCATGACTTGCTCTCCATGATGACAGGTCTCTGGGGGATTCCCCCTGACCCCCTCTCCATGATGACAGGTCTCTGGGGGCTTCTCCATGACCCGCTCACCATGATGTCAGGTCTCTGGGGGCTTCTCCCTGACCCACTCTCCCAGGGGGCTTCTCTACAATTCGCTCCACATGCCCGACAGGTCTCTGGGTGCTTTTCACTGACCAGTTTTCCATGATGACCAGTCTGAGGGCTTCTCCTCTACCTGCTCTCCATGCCTGATTTTCCCTAAGCAATGGCATGCCACTAATATGTTAATGGTGGGGAAGGGGGGGCAGCTGCTGAGATCTACACCATCCTGGCAATAAAGGGCTGGAGTGGCTTCCCTTTCATTCTCAAGATCAGTGGGAGCCCCAGAGGTCAGACCCTCATCTATCATAGGGTTCTATACACAAACGATTGCTTCATCATTTGTGAACCCCTTCACCTACAGGGAATATAGTCAGTCATCTCTGGAGTCCTTCAATGAGCACTGAGCCTTTTTGTACAAGGGGTCCTGAGCATGTCACATTTCTCCTCAGTAAGTTACAGCCATTGCCATGCTAGCGTGGGCACACTACGATGGCAGCTCAATCAGAACGTTGAGTATTGTTCTCAAGGTTTTATACGGGGTTATCCATCGGAAACCCTAATGAAAAAGGGAAGCATCCAATTTTGTAAATCTGTATAAAATCAGCCAGTGCAAAGAGCGACATCCCACCCTGACATACATCAGACCGTGAATTATTATTTAGTGATCAGTCACTTCAGTAGAGTAGAGGACTCTTCAGCAACACCTTCAACCAAACTGAAGTCATCACCCAAATTCTTTCCAGGATCTCCACAGAAGTCCGGCCCAGGTACCGTAATGAGGCTGTATGCTCCCAATGACCGGGCATCATCCGGGTGTTTGTGCAAACAAGGCGAGGCAATTGGGTTTATGACAGGCACATTAGTCCAGGCCGTGTTCTGCGGAAGCATTAAACCTTATCAGGAGAAGGCTTATTATGAATGATTTATTAATGACTTCCCTGTTCTACACAAACACATTAATTCTGTGCTGAACCACTCGGCGGTTATCACCAGGGAAGCTGTGGGTGGTCAGATGTGGTATTACATGTCAGCCATGCAAATAAATGGGCAGCCGTGTAACACATGGCTCTAATAATCCGAAGCATAGGGGTCAATGTCTGCCAAAGCACATAACGAAACCAGTCACGGTAACAAGTCAATGTGTGTTTTTAGTATTTGTCCGATACGATGACATTGAAGCCCAATCTTTAGGAAAGGTCATCAATATCAGTTGGTAGGGCACCGCTATACTATAGTGGCCGTTCTAAAGCTCGGCCCCTATTGAAGTGAATGAAGCTGGACTGTTCTGTTTCTGTACCTGTGTACTTTAGTCAGCTGTTTCCACCTGTATCAATGCTTTGGTTGGGATGCAGATGCTCTAGGTTTATATTACAAAGTTATTTAAATTTTTATTACCCGTGTTCCTCCAAAAATAAGACAATGTCTTATTTTCTTTTGACCTTTGGAAAAAGGGCTAGAGCTTACTTTTAATGTAGGGCTTAGTTTTTGTCGGGAAAAATCATTAACACGAATTGGGGCCATATATTCCAGGATCAGAGCAATATATACCAGGATTGCGGCTATATTACAGGATGGGGGTTATACACCAGGATCAGAGTATATACCAGGATTGCGATCATATTAAAAATGAGGGCTATAGACTGGGGGCTATACACTATACACAGAATACATTGATGACTATGTAGAATACGTTGATGGCCACGAAGAAGAATATATACATGGTTCAATAGAAGGGTACATTGGAGGCTACATAGAAGAGCACATCAAGGTACCACATAGGCATAGTATTCGCTTCAGACGCCAAGGATGTCATTTGAGTGGCACCTAAGGATGTTCACTATTGTGGGCCCCCATTAGAGTAATGTCTTGTACTGTAAATATTTTTTGTTCAACTCCGATTACCGGATCAGGGCCATACACCAGGAAAAGGGCATAGTACTATGTCATACTTACCCATGGAGAGGAGTTGGAAGCAGCAGGATTCAGTCCGCATCATTCAATAGCAAACAGGACCTGTACTTCCTGTACATGTGACCAATCTCTGAGTCAGTATGTTCCACCTTCTCACTCTAGGAGCCGATTGGTCGTGCTTCACAGGTCCTTGAAGAAATTGCCGATAATGAAGACTTTTTCAAGGACCTGTGAACCGCGACCAATCTGCCACCCCTATTAGAGCTTTCGACTTAGTCTCCCCCCTTGGTGGTTGATATAGGAAACTGTCACTTGATTGTCGGACAAGACTTTTACATGATGACCCTTCAAGGCAGGGAGAAACCCGGCTAAGGCCCTTTCCACCACCACCAACTCTCATGTTGATGAACAGCCCATCATAGCCACTGGCCAATCCCCCTGAAGGACCTCCTGCTCTACATGGGCTCCTGACCCCGAGGGACTTGCATCGGTCATGACCACTTTGGTGGCAGGGGACCACCATGGAACCCCCGCGGACAGCACTGTTTCGGTGAACCACCACTGAAGAGAATGGGGGGAGGGTAGCTGGTTGTAAAGTCAGTCTGCCTTCCAGATTCTGAGCCAGGACTTCCTGATGTTTGAGAATGTCCCACTGTAGAGTCCTGGTATGAGCTTGGGGCCAACGGACTCCCGGAATACAGCCGTAACAGAGCCCAACAAGGACATCGCCGTTCGTAGAGTCATGGTCGGAAAACGGAGCGCCTGGCGAACAAGGCCCTGAATGCGCACAATCTTGTCTTGGGGGAGACGACATTCTTGTATGGTGGAGTCCAAGAGGACACAGAGGAAAATCTGGGATGTGGACGGAGTCAATTTGGATTTGTCCAGGTTGATGAGCCACCCCAGATTGGTCAACATGCCAAGCACCCGGCGGACTTGGTCCGCATAAGGTTCAGCAGATGACCCTATGATTTAAAAATCGTCCAGGTAAGGTACAATCAGGACATTCTGCTTCCCGAGATGGGCCGAGACTTCTGAGAATTTTAGTAAAAACCTGAGGAGTGATCGCTAAGCTGAATGGCAGGGCACGGTACTGAAGGTGAAGAATTTTTGAGCTCATCTGGACCGCAACCCTGAGGTACTGTTGGGACTGAGGACATACAGGAACATGATAATATGCGTCCTTCACATCCAGGACTGCCATGTGGAAACCCGGAAAGAGCAATTTGACTGCCGACCTTATTGACTCCATCTTGAAAGTGAGTACCTCCAGGAATCCATTCACATTTTCTAAATTGAGAATGGTCCTGAAAGAACCGTCGGGTTTGTTTACCAGGAAAAGGGGAAATTAAAACCCCATCCCCTCTTTCTGGGACGGCACCTGAACCAGGACAGCCCTGTCCACGAGACAAGCGATTTCTCTTTCCAATGCCCGCTGCTCAACCTGTGACCTGAGAGGCGCGACCAGGAATCTGGACGGAGGCAGATGTGGAAACCAGAGTCTCAACCCTGACTTTATGATGTCCAGAATCCACGTGCTGGATGAGATTTGAGCCCAGGCTGGAAGGAAAAAGGAGAGACGTCCTCCCACCTGGGGAAGGGCATAACTTGGAGGATTTCTTGGAATCACAGGAGGTGCCCTTGAACATGAACCCCTTTCCTCCCTTCCTTCAGTCAGGCCAACTAGACTGGTCTTTCTTCGGGGAGTATTTTCTGGAATAACGTCTATCCCGAGAGGGACGTTTAAAAGAAAGAAAAAAAAAAAAAAAGACAACTTCGGAAACTTTTTCTTATTATCCCCGGCCTTCTCCAAGAGGTCGTCTAGGGCAAAACCAAACAAATATTCACCCTCGCAGGAAAGAGGACTCAATTTAGCTTTAGTCTGTAAATCACCAGGCCAATTTTTCAACCACAACGCCCTCTGGGCCGCATTGGAGGAGACTGTGGATCTAGCTGTCAGTATGGTCGAGTCCGCCACTGCATCTACAAAAAATGCTGCTGCCCCCTGCATATCGGGAATGGAGGCCAGAATTTCTTCTCAGGATACCCTATTTTTCAGTTGAGAAACCAGCTGGTCCAGCCACACCATCAGGGATTTAGAAGCACAGATAGCTGCGAGGCCTGGTCTCAGAGCCCCGGCCAAAGACTCCCAGGTATTTTTAAGGAACTGGTCAGCCTTTTTATCGAGGGGATTTTTCAGGGTACCCATATCCTCAATAGGCAAGGCATACTTCTTCGAAGCTTTAGCTACTGCCACGTCTAATTTGGGCGCTTTATCCCATGACGAGCAAGATGCCTCCTCAAAAGGATATTTGCGTTTAAGAAAAGCAGTTGGGGCTCCTTTTTTGTCTGGCTTATTCCATTCTCTAGAAACTAGAGCCAGGAGCCGCTCATTCATGGGAAAAGAACGACGTTTCTTCTGTCCTAAGCACCCGAATATTAAGTCCAATTGAGATGGCTGAGACTTTTCCTCCACAATCCCCATGGTGGTTCTGATAGCCTTTACCAGACAACCTGCATCTTCCATAGAAAAACAATGGTGTCTACTGGATTTGTCATCAGAGGAGGACGCCGAAGATCCCTTTGAGGACTCACACTCCCCTTTGGACCTATCGGAATGAACCATGGCCTGGGTTGGCACATTGGGGGTCGAGGATAGCTGCTGTCCCTGTGTAAAGAACTTAAAGGCATTCTCCACCTGAGTAGTAATTAAGGTCTGTAAACTGGAGGAAAAACTCTGTCTCCTCCGTAATAGTTTGCTCAATACAAGCCCTACGCAGCTTTTTTGCCCAGGCCACCAGGAGAACACACTCGCAAAGACTACACTGCAAGTGTTTGGTTTTAGTAGACGCCTTCCTGGACTTTTGCTGAGGCCAAGACACTGCTGCTGCGGTGGGACTTCTTCTCAGGCTCTGGTAGAGGGCCCTTCGTACCACTCATCCTGCTTGCCGGCGTCTCCAAGGACCAGGAAGCAAAGAGAGCCATGAGGCACCGCTCCCATTCAAACTTCCCGCCTTTATGCCGTCTCCCAGCCATGTCACTGCAGCCGCCGCCCCAGCTCAACCCGGAGGTCTGGGTACGTCACCTGACCGGCCGCGTCACAAGCACCGCTCCTTGATGTCAGCGCCAGGCGCACCAGCTGCCAATCAGCGGGCGCCTGTGCGCGTAACGTCACAGGCCCACCCCCGGAAGTCCGGCGCACTCAGCACCCAGCAGCACACGCCTGTGCGCAGTCCCGGACACCCGGCGCGCTGCATTCGGCATGGCGCTGCCAGACAGAATGCCCCAACCGCCGCCGAAGCCCCCTCTTCCAGGAGCTGCAGCCTTGGTGACCAGACCGACGGGGCCCGAAACAGCCATCCCGCGCCCGCCGCTCATTCTGGATTAAGACCCTCAAGGGCCCCCCCTGGGATTCCAGCTGCACAGTCCTCCATGCAGCCCGTTCGCCTGAGGCTCCCCGTTCAAGGACAAGGAACCACCTGTCATAGGGAGATGAACCGCCCCTTTTAAAGCCCGATGGTTCCCTGTCCTTGGAGGGCGGATCCCTCTCTCGATATGGGTGCCGTCATGGACAACCGCTAAACACAGTAGTTCTGCACCCTGGATAAAACTATACTTATGGATCAGTTGCATGCGTCCACCTATCCTCATTAAAAGACGGTGAAGACGGAATGTTAGTAGATATCGGCACAGAGCCCAAATAAGTGCAAAATGCCTCTTCAAGGATACAACGAGCACAATAACACAGTTTTAGCAATATAGTGACACGTTTCTGCTCGGCATCACAGAGCTGCAGAATGATGCAACCAGGTAGCAATATCTGACAGGAGGTAAACAATGTCGCACGGACAAGACAGAACGCTTCCAGAAAAAGACGCATTTCCATAAGGTACTACGAGACTTTTCCTCTCCAAACCCAAGCGCAGGTCTGAGCAAATCCTCACGTAAACACAGGCTGAATATAGCCGGCTAATGGAGGCTGAAAATCCCCCACGGCTGGAGAGAATACAAGCGAATCACATAGATCCTGCTAACTGGAGTCATGTGTGTGCTGGCGGAGGACTGTTCACACCAAGCTGTCCTCACATATCCTAAGTGGAACTAAAGTGTCTGCCCCACTCACCAAACATTTTGCTCTTCATTTTGACAGGAAAGCCTAGTAGACTACACCATGCCGTCCAAACGATAGAAAGGTAAAAATAAACCTTACAGCGCGATCTATACCTTGTGAATGGAAGCCTATCAGTGACACGTGCAACTACGACATGGCGTCACCGCCTTCCAATTGTCAGGATGCTCATCTTAAGGAGTACCTCTAGGATGTGGACAATTTCTCTTATTAGGTTCACATACTTTGACCAAATATCATTTTTGCAATGTTTTCAATATAAATATTTTGTCACTTTTTACCTCTGCGTTTATGACTGCTGCTGAATGACTGAGCTGAGAATCAACTAAAGATAAAGAATCAGATCAACGTCCTGAAACATGGCAATAGTATTTTTATTTGTCCAGAAAAAGGGGCCAGGGAGTCCTGAAACATGTTGACTAATAAATCAATATTCTATTCACCCATTGATATCTCGTGGAATACGGCAGCTCGGTTTTTAACCCCTCATCCACCTACTCTATATGAACCACGCTGTGGACTGCAGCAGTTGTGATCTGCTTTTATAGTGGTTGTGGCTCTCACAACCACACAAGGTGAAGCCTCGGATACCTATTTAGGTAATATTTTCTCTCTCGGACCCTTCATCCTCCCTACTCCCTGACATAACGACCAGTGGGTTTTCATTGTCTGTAAGCCATAATCATCAACATTAATAGAAATAATAACCACTTGAAATAGATCAGATCATTCTGTTTGTAATGACTCTAAAGGCCCCGTTACAGGCACAACATAGTTAATGACATCTATGATACGTCACGGGGTTGGAGGCGTACCAGCGACCTCGTTGCGTGTGACTCTGGCAAGTTGCGACAATAAATCGTTGGATCGGAGTTGACAGGTTTACCAACATGTTGTAAAACCTGACGATATCAACTCAAGCAACCTCCTGCATCACTGTGTGACACCGCGATAACGATGGCATGGACGACTTCGCCCATTCACAGCAATGAGCTGGGATCGTTTGCGGCGTTTGCGAACTATACCTGCTCACAACAGCGCTGGCGAGTTGTTCATGATATATAGACGTGCGACATCTCACCTCCGATGTTGAAATGTCATAAACAACCGCGCGCCCATGAGATCATTGCCGATATTGTTTCAACGTTGTGCCGTGTAACGGAGCCTTAAATAATATATGCGTTTCACTTATGTATTGAATTACTGAAAAAAATTAACTTTTTGATAATATTCTAATTCATCGAGATGCACGCTAGGCAGGAGATGGCGACAGAGGAACAGGCTGCTGCCAGTAGAACT
Source organism: Allobates femoralis (assembly GCA_033576535.1). Taxonomy (NCBI): domain Eukaryota; kingdom Metazoa; phylum Chordata; class Amphibia; order Anura; family Aromobatidae; genus Allobates; species Allobates femoralis. Next base: position 199,657,521 of record JARQOC010000011.1, on the reverse strand, counting down.
GGCCATGACCAAATTCAACATGCCCGATCCTTACTTACTCAATATTGAATAAGACTATGTTCAAGCGCAGCATTCTTTTTTTTTTAATGCAAGTACCAGCAAAACAATGAGAATTAAAAGAAATTTTACGCACACACTTTGACTGAAATTGAGAATTGCAGCGTTATTTTAACCCTGCTGTTCTGTTTGTCAAAAATCACCAAATGGAAGTTTTTTTTATTTAATTTTTCATTTGTTTATTAACAACCATGTTCACATACAGCATAATAATGCAACAGGTATTCAAATAACACACTTAAATTAGGTAAAAATCAAGACTAATAGGTCCGATCAAAAATGACCGGCACATTATAAGTAGACTTTAACAAAGAAAGGCGGCACTCACCAGGGCTTTTCTGTGCTTTATTCAGTACTCGTGAATTCACAAGGTGCAGGGAGGGAGCAGGGGCTGGTCATCCCAGCCCCTGCTCCCTCCCTGCACCTTGTGAATTCACGAGTACTGAATAAAGCACAGAAAAGCCCTGGTGAGTGCCGCCTTTCTTTGTTAAAGTTGATTCGTATGTGGTCTTTGGACAGGCACCACAGGCTTCCACATCGTGTACTCCCTGGCTGTCCAGCCGTATAACCTGCAGCATTGGTGCCCCTCCTTCTGTTGATGTGACATTATAAGTAGACCCAAACAGAAAAGCAGGGTTAAAACTGCAGTGTGTCAATTCTTGTGCTTTTTCACTCAGCAAGGAAAAAGAGAAAAGACACTGTAAAAAAATTTTTTAAAATGCCGCAAACAAGTTTTTTTCTTCTGGAGAGCTGTAGACAAATCACATAAGGAATCTACCCCAAAAATCCCGCAAAAAATGCAGAAAAACCTGCCAAGAGAGCAGCTTTTGGCTGCAGAGAACAACAAATAAATAAATAAATGTAAAAACCTTGTGTGAATATAACCTAAAGGCCCCATTACACGGGGAAACATCTCCGGCAACTGAGAGGCGTTGCCATTTTAAGTGACATCGCTGGAGAGTTGCCCCGTGTAACAGGGTGATATCAACGGCGATGTGCCCGAATCGCCCTGTCTGACATCGCAACAGCGATGCTGCAAGCAACTTCCCCCATTTACTCCAATGTTAAGGATCGCTGCCAGGGTTGAATTTAACTCTGTCAGCAATCGTTGCTTTCAACATCGCCGCTGCATCGCCGGCGAGTCTCCTCGTCTGACAGCCCACCAGGGATCTTGGCCAGCAGCCAAAAACATGCGCGCTCCCGTCAGTTGCCGAAGATGTTTCCCCGAGTAACGGGGCCTTAAGAGTCAGGACTGCACACAGCTAACTTCCATCTAATGTGAATGGGCACCCCTAAAGTGAACTCATCACCTAGTTAAATCACCCCAGGCTATCCCTACCTGTCTCTGCACCTTCCTATTACTATTCTAACTATCCCTCTCTCTCCTAAATGTGCTTTGTGAATGTGTTGTAAAACCTTTTTATAACTTACTGCCTCGTATTATAATGACAATGAGGTAGCAATAAAAAGAAAGGGAATATTGACCGCGCTACCATATATGAATATGAAAGAATTTGTGTGTTGATTGCGATTTTTATCCTCTATGCGTTTCTGGGCTCTCTGACCCCTTCATCAGGAACATCCTGTACATCTCTGATTTTTTTTTTTTTTTCCTGATGAAGGGGCCAGAGAGCCCAGAAACACGTAGAGGATCAAAATCACAATCAACACACAAATTCTTTCATATTCATATATGGTAGCGCGGTCAATATTCCCTTTCTTTTTATTTCTATCTTATTGACACAGTTTTATTGGGAAGACTGCAGCAAACGTTAGCACATGACTGAATTTCTCTGTCCCCAAAGGTAGGGGTGAAAGCTGAGGAGCAGATATGATTTTATTGATTCATAAGTGTTCTATAAGCGTTGGCCTGCATAATTACACTGGATGTGAAGAAATGTAGCCACACCCACCAACCAAGCCTGTCACGCCCACTAACTTGTAAGGAGCCTATACATTCCAGGTTCAACCCTCAGTACAGTAGCAGATACCGACAAAGCATAGGACCTTTATTGACGTCATGCTCATGTGATTGAATGAGGAACTTGCCTGTTATCGGACACGCTGAAGTGGACTGCGGGGGAAATCTACTCAACCAGGTGTCACATATTGTCCCAAACAGAAGGTGTGATGGGAAAGGAGCAGTTAGCGAATAAGTGATTTATATGATTTCTAAACATTATGCAAGTATAGTAGGCAGTTCAGCATTATAGTATAGGAGTGCAGAGACCATAACATTTTTTTTGCATCTGCCCAGAGTTTCCCCCTTGAAGCCTTACATGCCAAGGGGCACATTTCAAACCATATTCGATCAGCGATCTCTAAACTATTGCTCTCCGATTGTTAGAAAGCTACAATCCTCAACGGGCTGGAAGTAGTAGTGAGAAGCACAAGATGGAGCTCACTGAATCAGACGAGGATCACATACCATACACTGACCGTGGTACAGCAATGACGTTGTTAGAGTAGAACATTTGCTTTATCCGCACACCTCGGAAGGACTTAAAAGCAGTGAAGCCGCTCATTATGTTAACTTTCTGAAAATTTTGAAGAACTTAGCAGGTCCAGGGCTCGCTGGAAACGTACAACAGCATTCGAATACCAACCTGAAGGCTATGTTTTTTTCTAAGCGTTTTTCCAAAATCTGCAAGGGAAAAAGCATGCCAACAAAGTCGATGAGAATTCTGAAGTGCTGTGCCCACCTTCAGGATTTTTCCTTGCGTGTTTTGAGGAAGAAAAAAAAAAGAAGCAACATACTAATTGTTTCTGCGTTTTTTTCCATAGTCCATAGATAGAAACAAGTGGGGAAAAACGCATTGAAAAAAACGCATGAAAAAAATGCAGCGTTTTTCCTGTCAGGAGATGCAGAAAAAAATCTGCTAGGTGAGCACATAGCCTAATATGCGCTTTTAACTATATTTTTTATAAAAAGGAACAGAACAAAATCCTGTGAGTCGCCTAAGTGAGCTGCATACTGCGAGCATCCGTGTGCCGCAGGCAGCAGATACCAGCAGTAAATAGCACACGCAGGGGAAGGACAGGTGAGATCTGGAACCAATAACAATACACCACGAGTGCGGCTGCAGTGTCTGAGCCTCTGTGCCATCAGCTAAATACCTGGACATGTTGAAATTGGTAGAAAAATTGGGTGAATTATTTTTGGCATTTCTTGTACTGTGGAAAGGAGCGTCCATTGGCTCAGTAAATTCCTGAGGGGAAAGAGGAGCAAGAATTCTAGGTCGCATACCAGACGCTAGTTACACACCTATCGAATTTCAGATACAAAGGCCAACAGGAACTTTATTATGTGTCATTCAAGGGTGAGGGTTTCATTGCAGGACGACACTCAAGGTAGAAAGCTTTGAAATTCTGCTACAAGACATGCAATTCATTAACCACAGCCATGTCCAGGAAGGCACAGATTATGGGAATCTACTTAAAGCTTATGTTCATTAATGGTTAAAACGGAAAACTGCTTGTGAAGATAAGCCACAACGCAATTCACTCTTTTTTAGAAGACCCTCTTCGAAAACTTAAAATGGACAAAACAGAATTCATCATCTTTCTTCCACCCCACCAGACCTATCCATCAAAGTCAATGGCTGCTCACTCCCCAGTCCCGCATGCTCATTGCCTCAGGTAACACTTGGCTCTGCTCTCTCCTTCAAGTCACATATTCAAGCATTTTGCATCTCCTGCCGACTCCAAATCATAAAAATTTCCCACATCCATACATTCCTTAACTAAGAATCTGCAAAGACATTAGTGTATGCTCTCATCATCTCCCATCTGGACTACTGCAACCTCCTGCTCTCTGGCCTCCCTCCTAACATTCTCACATCCCTACAATCTATTCTAAACTCTGCTGCCTGACTAAACCACCTGTCTCCCTGCAATTCCTCAGCCTCTCCTCTCTACCAATCTCTTCACTGGATTACCATTGCTCAGAGAATCCACTGTAAAACCATAATCATGGCATACAACGCCATCCACAACCTATCTTCCCATACATCTGTGATATGGTCTCTCTGTAATTATCTGTACGCAGCCTCTGATCCTCTCAAGATCCGCTCTCATCTCCTCTTCCCACAACTGCATACAAGATTTCTCCCGTGCTTCCCCCATACTGTTGAACTCTCTGCAACATATCAGACTCTTGCCTATTGTGAAAACCTTCAAAAGAAACCGGATGACATGCCTCTTTTGACAAGACTACAACCTGCGATCCGCAGCCAACTTTAAGACCAGCTCTACCTCAGCCTACTGTATGAGGTGATCCATCCTTCATAGACTGAACCCTCACGAGCAGGGTCCTCTTCTTACCCATCCCTTGTAGACTGTGAGCCTACATAGCAAAGTCCTCTCTCCTCACCCATTCCTTTTAGACAGTGATCCATCAAGGGCAGGGTCCTCTAGTCCAGTACCAGTCTGTGCCTTGTATTGTTTATGATAATTGTACTTGTTTTTATTAACGATATCCCTTATTCCAACAGAGCTAATAAAGTCTTCTGAAGTAGCAGTAGAGGTCATCACATGCCTGTGTCAATATAGACTACTGGTAAAGGGTCCAAAGACTGGACAAGAACTGTGTTTTTACCTATTTCAAAGAAAGGGGATGCTACTAATTGTAGAAATTACACTGGGGAACAATTTGAAAAAGAGAATTTTGTTTACGTACCGTAAATTCTTTTTTCTTTAATCATCAATGGGAGACCCAGACAATGGGGTTTAGGGTACTGCCCTCCGGAGGTCACACTAGGTACTACAAGTTTGTAGACACCGCCTCCTCCGCTTATAAACCCCTACCGCAGGGAACATCCTCAGTTGGGTCTACAAGCTGCGAGGAGGAAATAAACCACACCCGAAACATCGGGAAGAATGCCGTACACAAAACGGTTCAACAACCCGGCAAACACTGTCTCAACAGAGAACAGAGCAAATGCAAAACATGCAAAGGAACAACTGGGTGGGTGCTGGGTCTCCCATTGATGATTAAAGAAAAAAGAATTTACGGTACGTAAACAAAATTCTCTTTTTTCTGGTCATCATAATGGGAGACCCAGACAATGGGGATGTCCTAAAGCAATACCCCAGGGCGGGAAGAGTTCCTCAACAAGACGGAAAACACATGGTTCCCTTTAAAGGTGGGTAACCGCCGCCTGGAGAACCCGCCTGCCCAAACTCGCATCCGCAGAGGCATGGGCATGCACCATATAGTGCTTAGAGAAAGTGTGCAGGCTGGACCAAGTGGCCGCCTGACACACCTGTAGAGCAGACGCTCTATGTCGCAAGGCCCAGGAGGCACCTACAGCTCTAGTAGAGTGTGCCTTCAAACCCACCGGGAGAGGCAAACCAGAAGACCGGTAAGCCTCCTGAATGGGAGCCTTGATCCATCTGGCCAAGGTCGACTTCGAAGCCGCGGACCCCTTACAGCGACCCATCGTGAGGACAAATAAGGAATCCGAACTCCTAAAGGAGGCGGTCCTGGACACAAATGCGTACAGCCCTCACGAGATCCAGAGTATGGAGGTCGCGCTCAACCTGATGAACGGGAGCGGGGCAAAATGATGGGAGAACAATCTCCTGGTTTAGGTGAAACGTTGAAACCACCTTCGGCAAGAATTCTGGCCGTGGGCGCAACACCACCTTGTCTTGGTGAACCACCAGAAAGGGTGACTTGCACGAAAGTGCAGCCAATTCTGAGACCCTTCTCAGGGACGTAATTGCCACCAGAAAGACCACTTTCTGGGACAGACGAGAGAGAGAGATGTCTCTCAGTGGCTCAAACGGCGGTTTCTGCAGAGCCGCCAGGACCATGTTGAGGTCCCAAGGGTCCAGAGGTCGCCTGTAAGGCGGAACCACCCGAGCTACCCCCTGCAGAAATTGGCGGACCTTCGGCAGGAGCGCCAAGCGCCTGTCAAACAGCACTGAAAGTGCTGATACTTGACCTTTCAGAGAGCCAAGGGATAATCCCAACTCCAACCCCGACTGTAGGAAAGCCAACAATGTCGGGATGGACAATGGCCACGGTGAGCGTCCACCAGAGGCACACCAGGAGAAAAAGATTTTCCACGTTCTGTGGTATATCTTCCTGGAGACAGGTTTCCTAGCCCTATTCATAGTGGCAACCACTGTAGGAGAGAATCCTCTGGACGTCAGCAGCCAGGCCTCAAGAGCCATGCAGTCAATCTGAGGGCCCTGGAATTGAGGTGGAAGAATGGGCCTTGCGCGAGTAGATCTGCGCGTTCTGGAAGAGCCCACCGGTGTCCGCCTGACAGTTGCCACAGGTCCGGGTACCAGGACCTCCTGGGCCAATCTGGAGCCACTAGAATGGCTACTCTGCATTCCATCCTGATTTTCCACAGGACCCTGGGAATCAGAGCCAGAGGCGGGAACACATATGGCAGCTGGAAGCTGGACCAACTCAGGATCAGTGCATCCGCCCCCAGAGACTGAGGATCCCACGATCTTGCCATGTATTGGGGCACCTGATGATTCAGCCGTGAGGCCATCAGATCCACGTCCGGAGTGCCCCATCTGCCGCAGATGTCCTGGAAGACGTCTGGATGTAGAGACCACTCTCCGGCGTCCATCCCCTGCCGGCTCAGGTAGTCGGCCTCCCAGTTCTCGACCCCTGGGATGTGAACTGCGGAGATCAGGCAGCAGTTTTCCTCCACCCAGGCTAGAATGCGGTGGACTTCGGCGAGGGCCTGAGCACTTCTGGTCCCTCCCTGATGATTTATGTAGGCGACGGCCGTCGCATTGTCGGACTGCACCCGAATGGGGTGTCCTGACAGGAATTTCTGAAACGCCAGGAGCGCCAGATAGACCGCCTTGATCTCCAGCACGTTGATCTGCAATGCCGACTCCGACTAAGTCCAGAGGCCTTGAGCCCTGTGGTGCAAGAACACCGCACCCCAGCCCTTCAGACTGGCGTCTGTGGTCACCACTAACCATGACGGTTTTAGGAAGGACCGGCCTCGTGACAGGTGACGTGGCTGGAGCCACCACTGTAGGGAGTCCCTGGTCGGTTGTGACAGTGTCACCAGCCGATTCAGCGAGATCGTCCTCTTGTCCCATCTGTGAAGAATCTCCAGCTGGAGAGGACGGAGGCGAAACTGTGCGAACGGCACCGCCTCTATCGCCGCTACCATGCGTCCCACCAGTCTCATCAATACCCGTAGGGATGAGTGTGGTGACAGGAGGACTGCTTGTACTCCTGATTGGATCGCCATCTGTTTGACTCGTGGCAGAGACACCAGGGCTGAGGCTATGTTGAAGTCCATGCCCAGATATGTCAAAGACTGGGTCGGAACTAGCGTTGACTTCTGAATATTGAGGAGCCAACCGAACTGTTCCAGAGACCGCATGGTCACATCCAGGCTCTCTTGACAGAGGTGTTCTGATGGCGCCCTGACCAGCAGGTCGTCTAAATAGGGAATGACGGCATGTCCCTGCATGTGCAGGAGAGCCATCATGGAAGCCATCACTTTTGTGAACACCCGCGGTGCCGAGGCCAACCCGAACGGCAGCGCCACAAATTGGAAGTGTTCTTCCCCCACTGCGAATCGCAACCAGCGCTGATGAGCCGGTGCAATGGGTACGTGAAGGTAAGCGTCTCTGATATCTATGGACGCTAGGAAGTCCCCCTGTGACACAGCTGCGATCACGGAGCGCAGTGATTCCATACGGAACTTCCGAACCAACACGTGATGGTTGAACAACTTCAGGTCCTGTTACGGGGCGGAAGGATCCGTCCTTCTTCGGGACGATAAAGAGGTTGGAGTAAAAACCCCTGAACCTCTCTCCGGAAGGTACCGGGACCACCACTCCGTCTCTGCGGAGACCCTCCAACACCTGGTAAAAAGCCTGAGCTTTTTCTGGTGACGGGACCGACCGATGGAATCGGGATATCGGTTTTGACGTCAGCTCTATCCTGTACCCTCGCGAGATCACGTCTCGAACCCACTGATCTTGAACGTGAAGCAGCCACTTGTCCTGAAAGCGAGACAAGCGGCCCCCCACCTGTGGGGAGGCAGGATGAGAGAGCGAGTCATGTAGAGGCGGGTTTGGGGGTGGCAGCTGCCGCCCCCGCCGGCTTCTTTGGACGACTCTTAGAGCGCCACTGGGAAGCGGGCTTTCCCCCTCGGTCCGTGCGAGCGGACGGTGCTGATGACTGCGAGCTGGAACGAAAGGTCCACTGTTTTGGGTTCCTTTTAACGGTATACCGTGGCTTAGGCTTATTCTGCGGTATCTTAGACTCAGCAGAATCCTTAATTAGCTTGTCCAGTTCGGTGCCAAAAAGCCTGTCACCAGCAAACGGAAGATTCTGCAAAATCTTCTTGGATGTGGCATCTGAGTCCCAAAGACGCAGCCACAACAACCTGCGGATCGCTATAGCATTGGCCGAAGCCACGGCTGAGCGAGTGGCAGTTTCCAGAGTCGCCGTCCTGGCGTAGTCCGCATAGGCCCTTGCCCTTTCGGTAAGTGCCAGGACCTCTGGACTGGATCTTGCCATGTCAGAGATACCATCCAAGCAGGTAGTAATCGCTTGTAAGGTCCAGACCGTGGCAAAATTAGGGGCAAATGAAGACCCCACAGCCTCATAGGAAGACTTGGCGAGCTGCTCGACCTGTCTATCCGTCGCATCCTTCAGTGAGGAGCTATCAGAGGCAGAGAAAAGGGAGCGTGCAGCAATCCTGGTCATGGAAGCGTCCACCTTCGGGGACTGCGACCACTCCTGAAGCACCTCCTGGGGGAAGGGGAAGCGATTGTCCTTGGTTTTACGGACATAACGCCGCCCAGGATGTAACCTGGGAGCTCTAACCACCCTTCCAAAATTAGTGTGGTCCATGAAGGAGCCACTTGGTCTAGCCTCAGGCCGCAGCCATTGATAGACCTCCTTCGGGTGCACCGTCACCTCCTCAGGGGGTGTCACGAGACGTAAAGTCTCGTTGATAGAGGACACCAGATCCTCCACCCCGTCTGGTGGTTCAGATACAGACACAGACCCGAAATTTGAACCCCCATCATCGTCCTCACCAACAGAGGAACGCTCCTCCTCAGAGAGAGCCTGGAGCTCGGGTGACTCCTCACGACGAGCCCGCTTGAGGGGTCTCACAGCAGAAGAGGGAGACACCCGGGGGTAACTGGACGGAGTAGCTGGGCTATCCAGTCTCCTATTAAGTGCCTCCAGGGATTGCGACATGGAGGACAGCTGAGACAACAGATTTTCATTGATCTTATTCTGAGTCTCCCATGGCCCTGAGATCACCTGAACCTCAGGGTATAGCACCGGAGCTGCTGACTCAACAGTGCCAGCCCGGGCCTCTGGGCGTCCGCAGTTATTGCAGGACCCCTCCACCAGTGTTCCATTGCATGTAGCACAGGTAATGGTGGTCTCTGCCGCCCTAGCAGCACGCTTCCCGGCTGAGGACATCGCCACAGTAGGGGAAGATAAGCCAAAATGCAGACAACGAAACCGGGAGTCCCGGTGGCTTACCGACCGCAGTAAAGCGGTATGAGGAAGCGGTGCGTGTGTGTGACCTCCGCGACTGTTTCCGGTCTCCCCTCTTTGAGTGCAGGCGCACGCTGTATACAAATCCCAACCGGGAAGTGAGGGTAAAGATGGCCGCCGACAGTGAAACTGTGGGCGGCGCCGAAGACACGCGGGAAACACACACACACGCCCATCGATGACGTCACCGCACGGGCTGCTTCCCATCCTCCAAGCAGCCTCAGCATGAGGGAGCCGGAGCCCGCAGCGCGGGAAAAAAGTGTAGTAAGTTATACACAGGCTGCATGTACAAACAGACATCTGCAGCTCACGGCCTCAGCCCCTGTGACACACAGGGCGGTCAGCCAGGGTGACCCCAGCACAGGGTACACCCGCAGAACCGCGGACCCGAGGGTAACGCGCGGTCTGAGTGTCATGAAACACATGAAGTGCCAGACACTACCCCCAGGCACACAGGAGACACTGAGTGCCTCAGTGCCGGTCCGGTCTGTAAGCACCATTTAGGGAGGCCTCGGACGGGGGTGCAGCACCAGTCCGGAGTGTAAGCACCATTTAGGGAGGCCTCGGACTGGGCTGGCTCCAGTCCGGTCTGTAAGCACCATTTAGGGAGGCCTCGGACGGAGCGGAGCTGTGCAAGGCTCCCATCTCCCACTCTCCAGAGCCCCCCAGAGAGGGATGGAAAGGAGCGCAACAGCGTACCGGGAGAACACAAAGTGTCCAGGCTCTAGGCCCTCCGGTACCTCCACCAGCGTGTTCCACAAGGGTGAGCGGGGAGGCTGTCGCAGGTCCCGACTGGAACCTTTTTACCTTGTCTTCAGACGCCATCACGTAAGCTGTGAGAATGCAGTGAAGTGCAAGCAAAGCGTGATCCTCCGAGCACACTAAGTTTAAAACTGAGGATGTTCCCTGCGGTAGGGGTTTATAAGCGGAGGAGGCGGTGTCTACAAACTTGTAGTACCTAGTGTGACCTCCGGAGGGCAGTACCCTAAACCCCATTGTCTGGGTCTCCCATTATGATGACCAGAAAAAACATTTTCTGTTGAGTTAGGTTTTTGAGCTGATTTATACTAAAATTGGCACGCTGATTCCAAAAATGTAGTCAGTTTTTTTCTAGCACGTCAAGTTTTTCCTCCACAACTTACCTGCCAGAGATGCACAATTGCACTGATATCTGTAATAAGACTTGTTATCTGATTACAATTCGACTCATATAGAGCTACCTGACAATCATCTATTATAAAAACATATTTGTCATGCCTATTTCTTATATATTCAATTTTTTGTTCATATTTGTACTATTTAAAAAAAAAATAAATAAATAAATAAACAACACTTTTTAGGTACAGTAGTTTACATATTTTTGAGAAGACAAAAATCCTATAGTTCAAAAACTTGACGTGATAGAGAAAAACTGAGATCATTTCTGGATTCAGCATCCAAAAATTAATTAAGAACAGTTGTCTGACCTAACTCCTAAAAAATTGTGTTCCCCAGTGTTATCAGCCTATTGCGCTCATACGTTATGCCAGCAAAATATTGATGAAGAACATTCAGACGGCTACACACTTATTTTGACAAAGATTTGCCAGAGGAACAAGCAGGATTCAGAAAAGTCAAAGGAATAAGAGATGTAATTGCTAACATGAGAGTGACAATGGAAAAGGCTAAAAGAATACAACAACAAGATCTATTTTTTTCTTCATCGACTACAGCAAAGCCTTCGACTGTGTTAATCACCAAAAACGTTGGGAGTGCCATGAAGGGTATGGGTGTACCAAACCATCTGATAAGCCTCATTAAGAACTTTTACATTGACTAAAGGACCCTTTACACGCTGACAATTTCCAGCGATCCCATCAGCGATCAGACTTGGCCGGAAAGTCTCTCTGCAGTCGCTGGTGAGCTATCAAACAGGCAGACTCACCAGCAACCAGTCAGCAGTGACATTGCTGGTAACCAGGATTAACAACAGGTAACTAAGCAGCACGCTCTGCTTAGTTACCCGGTGTTTACCCTGGTTACCAGCGTCCTCCTGCTTACAGGCTGGGCTAAGCGGGAGGACGCTGGTAACCAGGGTAAACACCGGGTAACTAAGAAGAGCGTGCTGCATCTAATGTGCGGCGCTGATCATTGGTCTCTTGCTGTCACACACAGCGGTGCATGCTGACCAGCGGGAACCAAGGACCAAAAAATGGTCCTGACCGATTTGTAGCTACGAGAGTAAATACTATCTTGGATAATTTTGTGAATAAAAAACAACTTTATTGTACAAATATCAATTAGAATGGATCCCAGACTCACAAAACAATTCGTGTAGGAAAATCAGGACAGTAAATGCAAACATTTCACAATGTGACCGATTTGTAGTAATCAGCGACCTCACAGCAGGGGCCAGGTCGCTGATGCGTGTCACACACTGCAACATCGCTGTTAAGTCATAAAACCTGTGACGTTTTAGCGATATCACTAGCGATGTTGCAGTGTGTGAAGTACCCTTACGAAGCAATAGTCCAAACTGAATACAATGGCACAGCATGGTTCAAAGTAGAGCGAGAATGCTGGGAGTGTGACTGCGATTTGCATACTTACGGTCACATGCCGACTAGACATGCACAGCCCCACTTAATACAAGTGTATTGAGCAAGACCGGATGAGTCTAGTCGGAATGTGGCTGAAAGTATGGAAATTGCATACTTTTGTCACATGACCACTCAATTTACAGTCCGTGCTTGGATCACAGTACCAAGCCCAGTTAGTCCAGGTCAGAAGATCCACTGGTCGGGCTGGGTATTGTGATCCAAGCATAGAATGTATATCATGGATACGAGAACTCAGCCCAACTCTTAGTATAGAAGATATCAGAGGAAATACTATATTACAACCCAACGTCTACTAAAGGGGTCCCTAATCTATGACGTCTATAAACTCAAGTGTTTCATTCTTCGCAGAATCTGTGGAGATGGAGGCTCAGAACAGCCTCCAAAGCAGAAGTGAACACAGCCTTAACCTCAGGTGCTATTTGTTGTTCATAAAGCAACTTATAAGGTCGGTTTCACACTGGCGTTTGCATGTGTTGCATCAGCATGCGTACCAGTGTGTACGCATCCTTTCTGCTTCCCTATGTGTAACATGTGGGGAAATATAGGTGTACAACAGTCCGCGCTGCCAAGGTCCACTTACTTCAAGGAACACACGGTTAGGTGATATTCAAACCTGTTTGAATATCACCTAACCGTGTGTTCCTTGAAGTAAGTGGACCTTGGCAGCACGGACTGTTGTACACCTATATTTCCCCACATCTTCTTGAGATTCCACGTGCGAGTGGTCGGTGGAAGTCCAGCAGCAGCCAACAGGATATTACTACTACATGCCTGAATACCAATTGTGGGTCTCACAACTGACGTAGGGGAGTGAATTCCCTATACACCACCTATACACCCAGTGTCTTAGTGATAGGGCACTATTGCGCCTCTTGTTCCCCTTCCCTTTCTTTTATTGATATGTGTAACATGTGGATGCTTTAGCATGCGGACGCATGCATTTGCGTCCGATTGTATTATTTCTGTGGGCTGAAAACTGCAAATTTGTTGCATTTTTTTTGTGCGTTACAGGGTGCATGATCTGTACTCATGCCTTCTGAAGCGGACAAACATTACATAGAATCCAATGGTGACGCATTTGATTCTGGATGGCAGCGTAGGAAATGTATAGCAAATCAATCTCTCTTCCTCTCTCCCTCTAATAAATGCTGCGTTTACATCAGTATGTATGCGTTTCGACATCCGTCTGCCTCTGTGCGTGCAGAAGGATGCGTGCCGAACGCTAATGTGAAACCAGCCTAAGGGTGCTTTCACACTAGCGTTTATTTGAAATTGCGGCAGATGCGGTGAAAAACGCATCTGCCGCGATTACCGCATACCGGCTGCACTTGCGGCAAGCCCCATACAATGTATAGGCGGGCTTGCGGCAGGTGCGGCAAGTGCGGTTTTGGCACTTGCGGCCGCGAAAAAAAAAGCGGTCAGCCGCGTTTTTTTTTTTTGCGGCCGCACCTGCCACAAGCCCGCCTATACATTGTATGGGGCTTGCCGCAACTGTGCCGCAAGTACAGCCGGTATGCGGTAATGGCGGCAGATGCGTTTTTTTCACCGCATCTGCCGCGATTTCAAAAAAACGCTGATGTGAAAGGGGCCTAAATATATTTGTCTTTTTAATAAACACTGTAGCTTGTAGAAGAAACTTTTCTGAAAGGGGACAGCTCCTTTAAATTGCAAACTGGTTTCCTACATGTTTGAGCCTTTTGGCAAATGAACAGGTGATTGGTTGGGGCAAATTGTTGAGTTTGGGCCACAAGGGCTGTGGAGTCTGTAAGAAAAACCACCGACTTAAGACTACTCAATTTCCCTCACTCCGACTCCCTCATACATGTCTCATGTTAAAGTGATACATTTTTTGTAGTACAATGTGAACATTAGGTGTTAATCATTATTATGATAAAATAATCAAGATATTTAGATATAGAGTATTATAATTCATGATATTCAGCACATTCTGCTTTGAACTACTGTACCCAATTTATTAAATATTTTAGGAGTCGGTCCATTTTACGTTGACTCCGAGACATCTGACTGACTCCACAGCCCTGATATACTGCTTCTTAAAAGGTGTTGCGTTTCGACATTAGTCTAACACAGTCTTCCCAAAGGGGGATGTTATCGCAGCCTTCCCGAATCACAGCAGATTCTTTTACTACCTGTCAATTTGTGAGCAGTTTATATTTTAGTATAAAGCACCAAAGACAGCCCTGGAACAGCACTGATAAGTTCCCTACTGGGCTGAACTCTCATGGTCACTTTAGTCATACATGTGAAATTGGTGTTATTGCCTGAAAACACACTGCAGACTTTTTGCCCCGTGTCTGGACAACCCCTTTAATATGTCAGTCACTCTGACTGAATTGTTGCATGTTGTGCTGTGAACCTGCCATGATTCCCCATACGACTGTGATTTACATACTTGTGATCTCACTATTCACTAATATTGAGAGAAGCCGATCATGTCTAGTTGGCACGTGACAGCAAGTATGTAAAGCCCCTCAATTTATAGAGTCCTGCACTGTAATTAAGATCTTGTTATATACCTATAAGTGTTAGGGCCACTTTACACACACCAACTTATCTGTCCAACTTCTGAACAACTTACTGGTTGCAGTGAAATCATGGACACATGTTCCATTTGTACACAGCCACAAAATGGAGCAATGTGCCATTATTTCACTGCAACCAGTAAGTTGTTCAGAAGTTGGACAGATAAGTTGGTGTGTGTAAAGTGGCCATTATTCTCATCTTAAAATGGGCAAGCAATTTTGCAATCTGTTTTCAATATTCATCTCGGTTCTCAAAGGGGTTGTTTGCTATTTGGACAAGCCATATTTTTGGACTATAAAATGCAATTTTCCCCCTAAAATTTTGAAGGAAAAAGTGTGGAGCTCGTCTTGTAGTCTGGAGTTACCTGGCTTGCTGGTGGGGGCAGCGGCACAGGAGTGGATCACAGGAAGCGGTGGTGGGTCATCAGTGTGCCTGCAACTAAAATAAATTCACTGCTCCCCATTGTCAATCTCAGCACTGAAGCTGTGCAGAGCAGTGAATATTCATTTTCTTTAATACCAGACATACCAATAGCCCCAGCCGCTGACTTACTGCAACAACTGGGTGATCACACATATCTGCCGTTAAAGAAAATTAATATTCACTGCTCCTCACACCGGTAACCATGGATGTGGGGAGTAGTGAAAATTACGGCAGCTGACGCCAATGCAACTAGCCGCGCATGGCATTGACATCATGCACTGCCCCACTTACACACTAAAGTCAATTGCCAGGATCAGAATGGGACAACGCGCACCGGAGGAAATAAGAGTATAATTGTTATTCTTTTTTGTGTGTGGCGTGATGGAAGGCATATATACCAGGATGAAGGTCATATATGCCAGAATGAACCCAGGATGGTGGTCAGATATGCCACGATGGGGGGCAGAATGAGTGTTCACTATCCCCATAAAGGTGTCGGCAGCAGATCACCCCCCTTAATGCCAAGACCACATTCTTTTGCTTCAAATTTCTTTTTCTATGTTCATCCTCTAAAACCTAGGTGCTTCCTATGGTCCAGTGGGTTTTGTAGTCCGAAAATTAAGTTTCCTTCCATAGAAACTAAATCAGCCTGTACTCAGCTCCAGCACCAGGTCTCCCATGACAGTTTTCAGCAGCGGCTAAAGGGATGCTTCACTCTAGGGATGAAACTGACATCTGAAAGGGAGTGTGAAGCAGCTACCGATTGGCTGCAGGTTCATGTGCTATAACGTACATTGAACACCGGAACAAGCGGCATCGGCAACGAGTACATGCTGTACTTATTTTACATGGGCGAAAACAGTAATTGAGAAGAGGATGTCCGAGAAGTGGACAACCCTTTTAAGACCAGGGGTATGCTTACAATTTTTTTTATTGTTTGCTGTGTGTTGCCTAGGTCACAGGCCACTTCTGCAGTCTAAAGGGGCCGTCACACACAGCAACCAAGGCTGCGATGTTGGAAAAGATGCCGCAGGAGTGCGGTCGCTTCCGACATCACAGCCTTGGTGTCACACAGGCAGATGTTGCCGGTGACAGTGCTGCGATGTGGGCGCAGCCATCGCTCGCTGGGCTAGGATCAACCCAGCGAGTGATCTGCAGCAATGGTGCGGAATAGGCTGTATCGCTGCCAACATCGCTATTGCGGTGTCAGACAGCGCGATACAGCCTAATTGCTGGGGCAAGGTCGCCAGGTTTATGAACATGTTCATAAACCTGGCAACCTACAACCAGCGATTTATCGCAGTTGCATCGTGCTGTTACACAGCATGACCCACTTGCGATATCGCTAGCAACATCGCTGAACACGTGACTTTTCAGCGATGTTGCAAGCAATATTCACGTGTGTGATGGCCCCTTAACAGCAGTGGCCAAACATGGTCAGTGCTTACAAACTCTTTTCAACAGAGCTTGTAAGCACATAAATCAGAAGCTAAGCATACAAGTCAGCAATCCTGGCCAACTTCAGAGAAGTGCTCACAAGTTGCTCAACGTGGAGGGACAACTGCAGCATCATGTAGCATTGGAGAGCTGTAGAATTCAGGCCACTTTATCAACAATGCTGCTTAGTCAGTATTATTAATAAAGCCAAAGTGCATCACCCACCAGCAAACTGCAAAAGATGAAACAACCCCTTTAAAGGGAACCAACCACCCCAAATGACCCCCCCGGACTGTTAATATGTGTCCATACACCTAGCAGATACATTAGGGGCAATCGTTTTTGCTAAAAAAACTGATTAGTAGAACCCTAAGTTATAGCTTTATAAACTTTAAAAAATATTGCCGAGTGGGCGTCACCTAACGGCCGGGGGGGTGGAGCGCTGTGCAATATGTAGTACCTGGTCCGATGCTATGCCCGCTGCTCTGTCCGGTGCTCTGCCAGTCTACATGCTGTGCCCCAGGCCGGTAACATGATTATCGGTGCGGGCTCCGGGCAATAGGGACGCTTCCTGCTTCCTCCTGCCAATCCCCGCCCAGGGCAGCCCTGCACCAATGAGAACGCAGGGCCAGTGATGTCATGTAACCGCCCCTGCGCTGTGATTGGCTCACAGCGGCGACCACATGACACAATGGCCCTGCGTTCTCATAGGTGCAGGGCTGCCCTGGGCGGGGATTGGCAGGAGGAAGCAGGAAGCGTCCCCATTGCCCGGAGCCCGCACCGATAATCATGTTACCGGCCTGGGGCACAGCATGTAGACTGGCACAGCACCGGACAGAGCAGCGGACCAGGTACTACATATTGCACAGCGCTCCACCCCCCCGGCCATTAGGTTACGCCCACTCGGCAATATTTTTTAAAGTTTATAAAGCTATAACTTAGATTCTACTAATCAGTTTTTTTTAGCAAAAGAGATTGCCCCTAATGTACCTGCTAGGTGTATGGACACATATTAACAGTCCGGGGGGTCATTTGGGGTGGTTGGTTCCCTTTAAGTGTTTGGCACTTGCCTACATCCCTTGGCAGCACCGTATAGTGTATTCCTCAGCTGTACAGCACAAGGTGTGAACAAAGACGAAGAATAATTCAATTATAAAAATAATTGATAAGACTTAAAACAAAGAAAGAAAAAAAAAAAACTTATCTTGCAAAGTCAAACAAATGTCACATCCACATTCCAGGCCCTTGTACACATCCACAAGTAGTTACATGTTGCCATAATTATCCAATACAACGCCTTCCATAAATGTGGGAGAGAAACTAGGAGGGAGCTTGGCAGATGCCAGTAACACAGCGCAGATTAGCAGATTGCCTCCAATTAATGCCTCTGCCGTGAATGACAATGCAGTTGTGAATGACTTGTAGAAACCACAGCAGTGCGTGGCGCACTCCATTCACTAAATCGCCTTGTTTACCCTTCTGACTCGCTTCCCATTTTTTACTCCCCAGAAAGGGAACTTGGCCGTTGTTTACAAGCTGGAGAGTAAAAAAACCATGAGACTCGGAGCAGTCACTTAGGAGTCACCTCTGGTCACTACACAGGAGCTGACACTTTCTACATAAAGGTATTGGAAAAGAACATGAGGAGTCTGCGAGGTGTCACACCGTGCACATGTCAGGACCGGACTACTCATATGTCAAAGTTGCTAAATATCGCACGAGACCAATTTAAGAAAAAAAACATTTTAAGAGAAGGGGAGACTGTGACACCCCTATATGACATGGATGTCAACCCTGCTACCATCACTAGGTTTGGCCAAGTGCAGTCAGCTTAAAGGGCTTTTCCTAAAACTTCTCCCATCTATAGGACACAGGAGACCTTGCTGATGCCCATCAATCCTGAGAACAACACTCCATCTTCTTTGAAGCTGAGATGTTGCTCGTTCTCAGCTCCACTCATTGTCTATTGGACTGGCAGAATAATGTGCCCCACTATTTCTGTCAGTCCCGTAGTCAATGAATGGAGCAGAGGTGGAGGATGTGTACTAATGTTCTCAGGACTGCTCCTTATGATTTTGGGAAACATCCCATTAATTCATTGCACAGATGAGATTTGGCTAGAATTGTATACAATCCTGTGAGCCAAACACTCCAGGAATCTATCAGAAATACCCAGGTGCATAGAGGTCACAGAGGATTGTCAGGGCGAAGCAAAAGAACAGTGGTGAGAAGGTCTCTAGCCTCCGGGTGTCATCTATGGATGCTTACATGCACTGACTGCAATCAGGGGTCTTAAAACTGGGAACTCCCTGAATAACAAAGTATCAGAAAGTCAGAGCTTTCCTTATACAATGATTGATGCTCTCACAGCAGTAAAACACAAAAGACCAATAGAATTTGCTATCACCATTTCTTACAACCCCAGGGTGCAGGACAAGATAAAACAGAAAACAAAAATCCATACTCCCCTCCCAAACCAGCGCCACCCTCAGCCCTGCCAGACAGAAACAATGTCATGTGACCGCTGCAGCCGATGATTGCAGCACCCTGCAGTACGTACTTTAGTGCAGGCTGTAGTGGTCATGTGACATTGCTTACGCCATAAGACAGGCAGGTAACAGAGGAGGGGCACTGATCCCAGAAGTATTGATATATACGTATATTTACACTTTACCCAGCCTTCTATGGCCATTGATATGGGGTCATCCTCTTAAAATTATTATATTCTGATCTCTAGGACCCAGCGAATAAGGAGCCAATAGTACTACACCCCCATCGTCACACTGCCTCTTCTGGTCGTGCAGGGGACTGCGGCCGGCCTCATTTATATGAATGGGTTAGCTGGGAGCCTCTTCCTCAGGACCTCAGAGGTGCCACCCCGACCAATATGAGGCGCCGGCACATTTTCCTACATACGCTGATCCACTGGTGGATACAGACAGAAGAGGGCCCCTGTGCAAGAACAGTAAATTGGCCCTTTGCTGTCCAATATCTCATCATAGTGAACAATAACACTTACTTTGGATGTCATAACGGACCCCCATAGCCCTTGGGCCCCTGTGCGGCTGCACACTTTGACCAATGGTACGTCCGCCCCTGCGTAGATCCCTCCGTACCCTTTCACCCCTCCTGGCGATCCAATCTTACATTGACATGGGGTCATGTGACCACCTCAGCCAATCAGTGCTCTTTCTGGTCACATGACACACTACTGGCACCAGCACTTAGCCATAGGTGCCGCCATGCCAGGAGTGCGTCACATGATCCCCAGTAAGGCCATAAACACGGACTGGGGGCATTGTCAGGGTGATAAAGGGAGATTTTGGGGTATTTTGTGACATTTTGCCCAGGGGCGAGGCTGGAATATAACACAGCGCAGAGGGGCCAGGGAGGCTCCTATAGAGTCAGGTGTGAGTGTACAGGGGCACATATACAGGCAGGCACAGCCCCTGCCCACAGCTGCCAGCGCCTCCTCCATGTGAGGGCACCTGCCGGGCTCCATCCTCACCTCTATGGAGGGAGAGGCCTGCAGCCTCCGCCGCACACCCCGCTGTACGGACCCCCACCACAGCCCCCGCCGCCCTCCCCGGGCCCACACCACCACGCCGCACAGCTCACCACTTGGCTAGTGGTCCTGGCCATGGCCTTCTCCCCCTCTCCTCAGATGGCTCCAGGAATCACACAGCAGCCAACAGTAATGGCCGCCCGCATCGTCTGGGGCTGACGTCACTCCACAACAATGTTCGTGGTGGTGAAGGGAGGAGCTACAGGAAAGACGCCGCTTCCGATTGGCTGAGGCGGATCCGTGCTCACCGGTGATTGGCCGAGGCGCATGCTTATTACTCCCCGCTGGGCACGCCCTCCTCCGCCCCCTCCTCCTCCTCATTCACAGAAAAAGCGGCTTCGTTTCCTTGTTTGTTTCCTCCATTTTGCAGTGAAGTGAAGGGGCCGGAGCAGAGCAATGCCTCACCTCACACAGGCCAGGAGCAGAGCAATGCAATGCCTCACACAGGCCAGGAGCAGAGCAATGCTTCACCTCACACAGGCCAGGAGCAGAGCAATGCAATGCCTCACACAGGCCAGGAGCAGAGCAATGCTTCACCTCACACAGGCCAGGAGCAGAGCAATGCATCACCTCACACAGGCCCAGGAGCAGAGCAATGCCTCACCTCACACAGGCCAGGAGCAGAGCAATGCAATGCCTCACACAGGCCAGGAGCAGAGCAATGCTTCACCTCACACAGGCCAGGAGCAGAGCAATGCAATGCCTAACACAGGCCAGGAGCAGAGCAATGCCTCACCTCACACAGGCCCAGGCCAGGAGCAGAGCAATGCCTCACCTCACACAGGCCAGAAGCAGAGCAATGCCTCACCTCACACAGGCCAGGAGCAGAGCAATGCCTCACCTCACATAGACCCCGGAGCAGAGCAATGCCTCACCTCACACAGGCCAGGAGCAGAGCAATGCCTCACCTCACACAGGCCAGGAGCAGAGCAATGCCTCACCTCACACAGGCCAGGAGCAGAGCAATGCCTCACCTCACACAGGCCAGGAGCAGAGCAATGTCTCACCTCACACAGGCCAGGAGCAGAGCAATGCCTCACCTCACACAGGCCCAGGCCAGGAGCAGAGCAATGCCTCACCTCACACAGGCCAGAAGCAGAGCAATGCCTCACCTCACACAGGCCAGGAGCAGAGCAATGCCTCACCTCACATAGACCCCGGAGCAGAGCAATGCCTCACCTCACATAGACCCCGGAGCAGAGCAATGCCTCACCTCACACAGGCCCCGGAGCAGAGCAATGCCTCACCTCACACAGGCTAGGAGCAGAGCAATGCCTCACCTCACACAGGCCAGGAGCAGAGCAATGCCTCACCTCACACAGGCCAGGAGCAGAGCAATGCCTCACCTCACACAGGCCAGGAGCAGAGCAATGTCTCACCTCACACAGGCCAGGAGCAGAGCAATGCCTCACCTCACACAGGCCCAGGCCAGGAGCAGAGCAATGCATCACCTCACACAGGCCAGGAGCAGAGCAATGCAA
This sequence comes from Allobates femoralis, assembly GCA_033576535.1. Taxonomy (NCBI): domain Eukaryota; kingdom Metazoa; phylum Chordata; class Amphibia; order Anura; family Aromobatidae; genus Allobates; species Allobates femoralis. The sequence continues at coordinate 199,635,897 of JARQOC010000011.1, read as the reverse complement.
TGCCTCACCTCACACAGGCCAGAAGCAGAGCAATGCCTCACCTCACACAGGCCAGGAGCAGAGCAATGCCTCACCTCACATAGACCCCGGAGCAGAGCAATGCCTCACCTCACACAGGCTAGGAGCAGAGCAATGCCTCACCTCACACAGGCCAGGAGCAGAGCAATGCCTCACCTCACACAGGCCAGGAGCAGAGCAATGCCTCACCTCACACAGGCCAGGAGCAGAGCAATGCCTCACCTCACACAGGCCAGGAGCAGAGCAATGCCTCACCTCACACAGGCCAGGAGCAGAGCAATGCCTCACCTCACACAGGCCCCGGAGCAGAGCAATGCCTCACCTCACACAGGCCAGGAGCAGAGCAATGCATCACCTCACACAGGCCAGGAGCAGAGCAATGCCTCACCTCACACAGGCCAGGAGCAGAGCAATGCCTCACCTCACACAGGCCAGGAGCAGAGCAATGCCTCACCTCACACAGGCCAGGAGCAGAGCAATGCCTCACCTTACACAGGCCAGGAGCAGAGCAATGCCTCACCTCACACAGGCCAGGAGCAGAGCAATGCCTCACCTCACACAGGCCAGGAGCAGAGCAATGCCTCACCTCACACAGGCCCCGGCCCAGAGCAATGCCTCACCTCACACAGGCCCTGGAGCAGAGCAATGCCACACCTCACACAGGCCAGGAGCAGAGCAATGCCTCACCTCACATAGGCCCCGGAGCAGAGCAATGCCTCACCTTACACAGGCCCAGGAGCAGAGCAATGCCTCACCTCACACAGGCCCAGGAGCAGAGCAATGCCTCACCTGACACAGGCCCAGGAGCAGAGCAATGCCTCACCTCACACAGGCCCCGAAGCAGAGCAATGCCTCATCTCACACAGGCCCAGAGAAGAGCAATACCTCACCTCACATAGGCCCCGGAGCAGAGCAATGCCTCACCTCACACAGGCCCAGGAGCAGAGCAATGCCTCACCTGACACAGGCCCAGGAGCAGAGCAATGCCTCACCTCACACAGGCCCCGAAGCAGAGCAATGCCTCACACAGGCCACAGAGCAGAGCAATGCCTCACCTCACACAGGCCACAGAGCAGAGCAATGCCTCACACACAGGCCCCGGAGCAGAGCAATGCCTCACCTCACACAGGCTTCGGAGCAGAGCAGTGCCTCACCTCACACAGGCCAGAGCAGAGCAATGCCTCACCTTACACAGGCCAGGAGCAGAGCAATGCCTCACCTCACACAGGCCAGGAGCAGAGCAATGCCTCACCTCACATAGACCCCGGAGCAGAGCAATGCCTCACCTCACACAGGCTAGGAGCAGAGCAATGCCTCACCTCACACAGGCCAGGAGCAGAGCAATGCCTCACCTCACACAGGCCAGGAGCAGAGCAATGCCTCACCTCACACAGGCCAGGAGCAGAGCAATGCCTCACCTCACACAGGCCAGGAGCAGAGCAATGCCTCACCTCACACAGGCCAGGAGCAGAGCAATGCCTCACCTCACACAGGCCAGGAGCAGAGCAATGCCTCACCTCACACAGGCCAGGAGCAGAGCAATGCATCACCTCACACAGGCCAGGAGCAGAGCAATGCCTCACCTCACACAGGCCAGGAGCAGAGCAATGCCTCACCTCACACAGGCCAGGAGCAGAGCAATGCCTCACCTCACACAGGCCAGGAGCAGAGCAATGCCTCACCTTACACAGGCCAGGAGCAGAGCAATGCCTCACCTCACACAGGCCAGGAGCAGAGCAATGCCTCACCTCACACAGGCCAGGAGCAGAGCAATGCCTCACCTCACACAGGCCTCGGCCCAGAGCAATGCCTCACCTCACACAGGCCCTGGAGCAGAGCAATGCCACACCTCACACAGGCCAGGAGCAGAGCAATGCCTCACCTCACATAGGCCCCGGAGCAGAGCAATGCCTCACCTTACACAGGCCCAGGAGCAGAGCAATGCCTCACCTCACACAGGCCCAGGAGCAGAGCAATGCCTCACCTGACACAGGCCCAGGAGCAGAGCAATGCCTCACCTCACACAGGCCCCGAAGCAGAGCAATGCCTCATCTCACACAGGCCCAGAGAAGAGCAATACCTCACCTCACATAGGCCCCGGAGCAGAGCAATGCCTCACCTCACACAGGCCCAGGAGCAGAGCAATGCCTCACCTGACACAGGCCCAGGAGCAGAGCAATGCCTCACCTCACACAGGCCCCGAAGCAGAGCAATGCCTCACACAGGCCACAGAGCAGAGCAATGCCTCACCTCACACAGGCCACAGAGCAGAGCAATGCCTCACACAGGCCCCGGAGCAGAGCAATGCCTCACCTCACACAGGCTTCGGAGCAGAGCAGTGCCTCACCTCACACAGGCCCCGGAGCAGAGCAATGCCTAACCTCACACAGGCCCCAGAGCTGAGTAATGCCCCACCTCACACAGGCTCCAGAGCAATGCCTCACCTCACACAAGCCTCGGAGCAGAGCAATGACTCACCTCACACAGGCCCTGGAGCAGAGCAATGCCTCACCTCACACAGGCCCCGGAGCAGAGCAATGCCTCACCTCACGCAGACCCCGGGCCCAGAATAATGCCTCACCTCACACAGGCCCCGAAGCAGAGCAATGCCTCACCTCACACAGGCCACAGAGCAGAGCAATGCCTCACCTCACACAGGCCCCGAGCAGAGCAATGCCTCACCTCACACAGGCCCTGGAGCACAGCAATGCCTCACCTCACACAGGCCCCGGAGCAGAGCAATGTCTAACCTCACACAGGCCCCAGAGCTGAGTAATGCCCCACCTCACACAGGCTCCAGAGCAGAGCAATGCCTCACCTCACACAGGCCCGGGAGCAGAGCAATGCCTCACCTCACACAGGCCCTGGAGCAGAGCAATGCCTCACCTCACACAGGCCCCGGAGCAGAGGAATGCCTCACCTCACGCAGACCCCGGGCCCGGAATAATGCCTCACCTCACACAGGCCCCAGGACGGAGTAATGCCTCACCTCACACAGGCCCTGGAGCAAAGCAATGCCTCACCTCACACAGGCCCTGGAGCAGAGCAAGGCATCGGGGCAGAGCAATGCCTCACCTCACACAGGCCCCGGGCTGGAGTAATGCCTCACTTCACACAGGCCTCGGGGCAGAGCAATGCCTCAACTCATACAGGCCCCAGAGCAGAGAAATGCCTCACCGTAATGCATCACCTCACACAGGCCCCAGGGCAGAGCAATGCCTCATCTCACACAGGCCCCAGAGCAGAGCAATGCCTCACTTCACACCGGTCCTGGAGTAATGCCTCACCTTTCACAGGCCCTGGAGCAGAGCAATGTCTCACCTCACACAGGCCCAGAGTAATGCCTCACCTCACACAGGCCCCGGAGCAGAGTAATGCCTCACCTCACCCAGGCCCCGGAGCAGAGCAATGAATCACCTCACACAGGCCCTGGAGCAGAGCAATGAATCACCTCACACAGGCCCCGGAGCAGAGCAATGCCTCACCTCACACAGGCCCCGGAGCAGAGCAATGTCTCACCACACTGCCTCACCTCACACAGGCCCTGGAGCAGAGCAATGTCTCACCTGCCTAACCTCACACAGGCCTCGGGGCAAGCAAAGCCCCACCTCACACAGGCCACGGGGCAAGTAATGCCTCACCTCACACAGGCCCTGGAGCAGAGCAATGCCTCACCTCACACAGGCCCTGGAGAAGAGCAATGCCTCACTCACCTCTCACAGGCCCTGGAGCAGAATAATGTCTCACCTCACACAAGCCTCGGGGCAAGTAATGCCTCACCTCACACAGGCCCTGGAGCAGAGCAATGCCTCACCTCACACAGGCCCTGGAGAAGAGCAATGCCTCACTCACCTCTCACAGGCCCTGGAGCAGAACAATGTCTCACCTCACACAAGCCTCGGGGCCAGCAATGCCTCACCTCATACAGGCCCCAGGGCAGAGCAATGCCTCAACTCACACAGGCCTCGGGGCAAATAATGCCTCACCTCACACAGGCCCATGAGCAGAGCAATGCCTCACCTGCCTCACCTCACACAGGCCTCGGGGCAGAGCAATGCCTCACCACACCGCCCTCACCTCACAGGCCCCGGGCAAAGCAATGCCTACACCTCACACAGGCCCAGGGCAAGAGCAATGTCCTCACCTCCACATGGCCCTGGGCAGAGCAATGCCTCACCTCACACAGACCCCGGGGCAGAGCAATGCCTCACCTCAATGCTCACCCCACAGCCCGGCAGAGCAATGCCTCACCTCACACAGGCCCAGGGGAAGTAATGCCTCACCTCACACAGGCCCTTGAGCAGAGCAATGCCTCACCTGCCTCACCTCACACAGGCCTCGGGGCAGAGCAATGCCTCACCACACGCCCACTCACCTCACACAGGCCCCAGGGCAAAGCAATGCTACACCTCACACAGGCCCCAGGGCAGAGCAATGTCTCACCTCACACTGGCCCCGGGGCAGAGCAATGCCTCACCTCACACAGACCCCAGGGCAGAGCAATGCCTCACCTAAATGCCTCACCTCAATGCCTCACCTCCCACAGGACCCGGGGCAGAGCATTGCTTCACCTCACACAGGCCCTGGAACAGAGCAATGCCTCATCACATCACACAGGCCCCGGGCAGAGCATCACCACACTGCCTCACCTCACACAGGCCCCGGAGCAGAGCAATTCCTCACCTCACACAGGCCTCGGAGCAGAACATCAGCACACCACATCACCTCACACAGGCCCTGGAGCCGTGCATGGCCTCACCCACTCATACCGGTCCCACCTGGGCCGGAGCAATGCATTTCCACACCGCCTTGTTTCACATAGGCCGTGGAGCTGAGGAATGCCTCACCTCACACAGACCCCAGGAGCTGTGCGTGGCCTCACCCACTCATACTTGCCCCACCTGGGTGGAGCAGAGCATCACCACACCGCCTCACACCTGAGCTGCCAACTAACCCCACTCACCTCACACCTGCCCCAGGCCAGAGCCTCCTCACACCTGACCAAGGCCAGAGCCTCCTCATCGGCCTCCCCTCATTGGCAGCCTCACCTCACCCCTGCCTCGAGCCTCACCTCGCTGGCCTCACCTCCTCACACCTGCCCAGGCTAGAGCCTCCCCAGTGGCCTCACTGGTCTCACCTAACATCTGCCCCAGGCCAGAGCCTCACACCTATCCCGGGCCAGAGTTTCCTTGCTGGCCTCCCTTCCTCACCCTCCTCGCCTCACCGGCCTCACCTCCTCACTCTTATCCTGGGCCAGAGCTTTCTCACTGGCCTTCTTTCCTCGCTGGTTTCACCTCACACCTGCCCCAGGCCGGAGTGACCTCACCGATGACTAGTGCACAATTTGCTTATTTTTTTTTGCGCATTTAGGCTATATTCCTACCTAGCAGATTATTTTTGCACAAACAACGCATCTTTTGGCAGACAAACGCTGCATTATTTTCTGTTTTGATGTGTTTTGTCCCTCTCTATCATTGTCTATAGGGAAAGGAAACCAGTGCGAGCATCCTGCATCAAAATCTGCAGGTGAAAAATCCTGAAGGTCGGCACAGCACTTTAGAAATCCCATAGACAATGCGGGGATGCATTTTCCCTTGCAGATTTTATCAAAATTTGCAAGTAAAAACTAGGTGTGCACATAATCTTACATCAGGAAGTCTATTCTTTCAGTGCTTTTGCTGCAGATTTCACTCATATTAATAAATGGGAAACATGCACCAAAAACACGCGTCCCTCTGACCAGCAGATGCAGTTGCAAAGCGCAGGGTTCAAGCACCTGAAGGGGACTAATATAATCAATGAAAAGTATTGTGGCAAGAACACTTGCTCGGCTGCGGTCAGTAGACACAGGAACGGTTTTCGGCTGCAGGTTTATTGTTACCGCCTAAACCCAGCAGACTTTAGCACAGAACAAAACGGCCTCGCTGGCATGAAAGGTAAAACAAAAAAAGGATATACACAGTCCGTATGTGTACAGGACTGCTTGCCCTGCCTGGCAGCAAACACCAACTATTCTCCCGGACAACTCCACAGTCTGGAGACGGCACACCCCGGGCTCACCAACCACAGAATAAGAAAACAGGACTGAGCTTTCAATGTGGCTCAGTCACGCCCTCAGGGGAGGTAGGGGAATGAAGACCCACCCACTTTGTTAATCCCATAAAACCACACACCCTTTTGAAGTTAACCCCGCAACACATAACACGCTGGGGAACATTTACCGGTTTTAGGTCACACAGGCTAGCAACCTGCGTGACACGTGTCTCCCATCAACTACCAGACCAGTGACCCTGTCACACATTCCCCCCCTCTGCCCAAAGCCGGGGGTTTGGGCACCTTCCGATACCAGGCAGGGAAGTCTAGACAGGGCATCAGCATTACCGTGCATCTTCCCTGGCCTTTGCTATACCAGAAAGTTGAAGAGCTAGGAACCACCTAGTGACTGTGGAGTTTTTTTCCCTCTTTTTCCTCAGTCATCTCAACGAGGCATGGTCTGACGCCAATTTAAACTCCCAGCCCAGTAGGTAATACCTTAGGGTATCTACGGCCACTTAATGGCTAGACACTCTTGCTCCACTATGGCATAGTTCTTTTCGCAGGACGAAAGTTTCCGGCTCAGATAAAGAATGATATTCTCTTCCCCATTTATCTCTTGGGAGAGTACGGCTCCTAGACCCACCTCTGAAGTGTCTGTTTGAACCACAAACTCCTTCTTAAAGTCTAGTGCAACCAGGACCGACTGTTTGCACAGTGCTACCTTCAACTGTTGGAACGCGGTCTCTGTTTCCTTTGTCCATTTCACCATGGTATCTGGTGCCTTTTAGGAGATCTGTCAGTGGCGTGGCCATCATGGCAAAATTCGGGATAAACTGCCGGTAGTATCCCACTAAGCCTAGGAATGCTCTCACTTGCTTCTTGGAGAGTGTTTGAGCCCAGATCTGGATTGCCTTCACATTCTTGACTTGCGGCTTTATTTCGCCTCTCCTGACGACATAGCCCAAGTATTTGGCCTCCAATTTCCCAACAGCACATTTCCTGGGATTTATAGTAAATCCCACCTTCCTAAGAACATCCAAAATGGCCTGGAGTTTAGGAAGATGACTAGCCCAGTCTGAGCTAAAGACTACGATGTCGTCAAGGTAGGCTGCTGCATACATCTTGTGGGGGGCTAGGATCCGATCCATAGCCCTCTGGAAGGTGGCTGGGGCCCACAGTAGTCCGAAGGACATTCAGGTGTACTGAAAACATCCATCCGGTGTTGAGAAAGCCGTTTTCTACGTGGCCGTCTGAGACATGGGGATCTGCCCTTCGTCAGGTCTAGAGTGGTCATGTATCTCACCTTTCCAAGCCTCTCGATGAGTTTGTCAACGCGGAGCATCAGGTATGCGTCACACTTGGACACCTAATTCAGCAGGCAGTAGTCATTACAAAACTGCCACTCTGTTGGGTTTTGGCACGTGGATGATAGGGCTAGACCATCCACTCTTTGACTCCTCTATGACCTCTAATAGGTCTAACATCCTATTCACCTTAGCCAAGATCACCTCTCAGCATGCTTCCGGAATCCGGTATGGCTTTAGATTCACTCTCACTAGTGGATCCGTTAGTACATCATGCTCTACCACCTGTGTATGCCCCGGCATGTCTGAAAACAGCTCCCGATTTCGCTGTAGTAATTATCGACACTGTTGCTTCTGGGCTGGCGATAGGGTCTCCGCTATAGTGTCTGCCTCCACACTGCCTTCAGGAGTGGCCCCCAAGCAAGGAGTTTCCACAGGTTCCCAATCCCGGTATGGCTTGATCAAGTTCACGTGGTATACTTGGTGCGCCTTTCTTCGGCCGTGCTGGTGGATTTTATAATTGACTTCACTGACTTTTTCCACCACCTCTTTGACGGTGGGGATTAGCACCAACCCACAGTGCCCGACACCCTAGCCTGGGCTTCCTGTGCCCGGAGGAGATGTTTCTTCACGATGGGCATCACCTGTGACATTCTTTCCTGTAACTGGGTGACATGTCAATGATACTCCGATGCAGCGTGACCTCAGCCTCCCAGGTTTTCTTGGCGATGTCCAGGAGACCTCTTAGATGTCGCCCATATAGGAGCTCAAACAGCGAGAAGCCCGTGGTGGCTTGAGGAACTTCTCTGATGGAGAAAAGTGGAATTGGGGCAGGGTGTCCCAGTCTCGCCCATCTTTTTCCACTACTTTCCTGAGCATCGCTTTTAAGGTCTTGTTGAAGCGTTCCACCAGGCTGTGCGTCTGCGAATGATAAACTGAGGTCTGAATCTGAGCTATCTGAAGGACTCTGCAAAGCTCCTTCATTACTTTCCTCATGAAAGGGGTACCTTGGTCTGTCAGAATCTCTTTTGGCAGCCCCGGTCGTGCAAAGATATGGACCAGCTCTTGAGCTATACTTTTACTGGACGAGTTCCTTAGGAGTACAGCTTCGGGGTACCGGGTTGCATAGTCCATGACCACCAGGATATATTGGTGGCCCCGAGTGGACTTAACCAAGGGGCCCACCAGGCCCATGTCTTCTCAAAAGGGACCTTTAATATCGGTAGTGGAACTAAGGAGCTTCGGAAGTGGGAAGAGGGAGTGGTTATTTGGCAGGTGGGGCAGAACCTACAATAGTTGAGAATTTCCCGGTAACACCCCGGTCAGTAAAATCTCCTCAAAATCCTCTACTGCATTTTCCCAACCCCTAGGTGTCCCCCCAGAACATGTGAGTGAGCCATATCTAAAACTCTCCTTCTGTATGGCTCCTGCACTAATAGCTGTTCTAATGTCTCACCGGCCTTTAGCTTAGCCTCCCGATATAGCAACTTCCCCTGCACTACAAAATGGGGAACCTAGTATCGGCCCCCGGCTCATGGGCAAACCCATTACATACAGTAACCTGGTCAAACCCCTCCTTTAAAGTCAGGTCCCGAACTTGAGCAATCCCAAAGTTTTCTCCGGATACATACATATCAGGGATGTCATCCTCCTAAGTCTCCACCTTGCCCTCATCACCGGCAAGGATGCACAGAGGAAACTCTTTCTCTTGAGGCTTCATCAAGGCTTCTTCTCCAAGGACCTGGCTTCCTCGCATGCTACTTAGCCCAGTTGCCTTCCCCCACAAGTCCCAAAACAACGGAAAATCACATCCCAGAATAACGGGATGTATCAGGTCCATAACCTCCCCGACCTCATGTTTTTGATCACTGCAGTCTGTTTCCACGGTCACCCTGGCCACAGGATAGTTCTTGGCGTCCCCATGTATGCAGCGGACGCCCACAGTTCTGGCCGCGTTCAGCTGATAGGGTAGGGTAGCACTGATTACCGTCACCAGACTCCCAGAGTCCAACAGTCCCAGCACTCTGACTCCATTCACAGGCACCGCACAAAGGTGGACCATCCATGCTAAAGGCCGGATAGGCATAATAGGAGCACCGTCTGCCGAGCCTGCAGTCCATCGGCTCGGAGAATGTAGGATACCTAGCGGCTATGTGCCCAGGATTATGACACAGCCAACATATCTCCTCCGCCCCAGCAGACTTTGCTGGCCTGTCAGTGGGATTGGGACGCCCCCCCGTTTGTGGCTTTAGCCCCCTTATGTGGTGAGACCGCCGCCCCCTTTTGGTGCCCCATTATGGAGAGTTTATTATGTTCGGTTTTCCCAGGGACTTTTCCACCACTTGGTACCTCTCTACCAAGCAGACGAGATCGTCAGCATTCCGAGGGTCTCCCTGCGCAACCCAGTTCTGCATCGGCCCTAGTAGGGAATGAATGAACCTGTCCATCATCACATGCTCCACCATCTGGGCAGGAGATGCAGTCTTGGGTTGCAGCCATTTCTGGACTAGATGTGATAAGTCAAACATCTGCGAGCGAGGGGGTTTGTCGCCCGCGTATGCCCAGTGGTGGACTCTTTGTGCTCTGACTCCAATGCGCGCCAATATCTCGGCCTTCAATGTAGGATCAGGTCATAGTAGGCCTTCTGGGGTTCATCGGTTAAATAGGGGGCCAGCATCTCCACCCACTGCTGCAGTGGCAACTTCTCCCGCTCCGCTACCCTATCAAACACAGTCAAGAATGCCTCAACATCATCCCCCAGGGTCATCTTTTGCATCGCCCACCTTACCACCCTCCTGACGTGTGAGTCATCAGTCGACCCCGGGGGTGGGGCAGACACTCTGCCCTGGATGGCGTCAGCGAGAAGCTGTATCTGCTGCTGCTGCTCCTGGTGGTATTGTTGCTGCGCTTTCTGCTGCAACTAGATCTGTTGCAGCAACAGTTTGGTTGTTTCCTGGTGTTGCTATTGCATGCTCTGCTGGCTCTGCACATGTTGTTGGTGCTGCTGCTGGCTCTGCAGCAGGTGTTTCAGGAGCTCCTCCATGCTGCCAGGCTTCTCTAGCTGAAATGAGAAAACAGGAGGGGCTCTCCATTGGGTAATTCCCGATGGTCTAGTGGAAGGGGGGGGTAGATTACCACTAACCTTTCCTGGTTGTACCGCCCGTACAACTAGAATCTTCAGCCTGTGGTATATTACTGCTCACTCTCTAGACTGTGAGCCCTCGCGGACAGGATCCCCGGCCCTATTGTACCCGTATGATTAACTGTAGATTTGTCGTCGTTTGTCTTCGTGTGTGGCCGTCTTTGACCACTTGTCTCTGTCTACCCTCGAAAATGTAAAGCGCCATATATTCTAATAGCGCTATATAAATACTTAATAATAATAATAATAACCAAGCAGGGCCCAGCATTTCCTGGATGACCGGATCATGTGACGGTGACATCACCTAAGGTCCTTCGGTCTTCAGCTCCCAGCGGTCTCCTCCTACGCAGCTCTGCCACTATTCCTGTTTCTTGTGGCAGCTACATGGGTTCCTGGGTATTATGCACACATTCTCCAACAATTTATATATATTGTGGCAAGACGACTTGCTCGGCTGCAGTCAGAAGTAGGCACAGGAACGATTTTCGGCAGTAGGTTTATTGTTACCGCATAAACCCGGCAAACTTTAGCACAGAATAAAACTTAGCCCCGCTAGCATAAAAGGTAAAACAAAAAAACAACAAAGGATATACACAGTCCGTATGCATACAGGTCTGCTTGCCCTGCCTGGCAGCAAACTCCAACTGCTCTCCCGGACAACTCCACAGTCTGGAGACTGCACACCCCGGGCTCACCAACCACAGAAAAAAAAAACAGGACTGAGCTTTCAATGTGGTTCAGCCACACCCTCAAGGTACCATCACACGGGGAGATATCGCCGGCGATGTTGCGGCGATCTCATGAACGCGCACATCGCTTCTGCATCGCTCGTGAGACGTCACACGTAGCAATATCGCCGGCAACCCAGGGCGATCAGGCGATTCCGGAATCGCCTGAAACAACCTTGAAGCGATGTGTGCTTTTCAGATCGCCGTGTCACACAGCACCACCTCACCGTCAATGTGGCATACAGAATGGATCGCCTGAACACAGACATCGCCTGTGCCATTGCTATCGCCGCGTCACACGACAGTAGGCATACGGATCGCTCAAGCAACATCGCCTGATTTCCCGACACTGTTGGGAAATCTCTGAACTCAGAAACAGAGATTAATCGCCGTTCAGGCGCCACATTACACGCGGCGACGCACAGGCGATGTCGCTTCAACATCGCCTGAACAGGAAGATCTCGGCGACATCGCCGGCGATATCTCCCCGTGTGACGGTACCTTTAGGGAAGGTAGGGGAACGAAGACCTGCACTCTTCATCATTCCCATAAAACCACACACCCTTTTGAAGTTAACCCTGCAACACATAACATGCTGGGGAACATTTACTGGTTTTGGTCACACAGGCTAGCAACCTGCGTGGCACATACTTCCCCTCAACTACCACACCAGCGACCCTGTCACAATATATATAGATAAGAATTCAGATCACCCCCTTTTACCCCATTGAAAATAAAACAATAAAAAATACACAAATTTAGTATTGCTACGTTCAGAGATGCCCAATCTATCAAAATATAAAATTAATCAGATCTGTAAACTGCATATCGAAAAAAATGTTCTTACGTCAAAACTAAGTTTTTTGGGTGACTGCAATCTTGCAATAAAATGCAATATCGGGCGATTAAAACAATGCATCCACTCAAAAATGGTATCATTAGAAACGACAAGTCACAACGCTAAAAATAAGCCATCACACAGCCCCAGATCCTGCAAAATGATGATACTACGGGTCACAGAAAATGGTGACAAAAACACAATTTTTTTGACACATTTCAGATTTTTTTTTAAACCATTTAGATAATTGTAAGGGTACCTTTACACGTCGCAACATTGCATGCAATTTCACTTGCAACTTACTGGTTGCAGTGAAATCATGGACACATTGTTACATTTGTACACAGCCACAAAATGGAGCAATGTGTCCATGATTTCACTGCAACCAGACATCTGTTCAGAAGTTGGACACAGAAGTTGGTGTGTGTAAAGCGGCCCTAACAGTATACATGTTTGGTATCTACAAACTCGTACCAACCTGAAGCATCATGTCGATACGTCAGTTTTACCATATACTGAACATGGTAAATAAAACAAAAAAATTGAGAAATTTAATTCTTTTTTTTTTTTGCAATTTCACCTCATTTGTAATTTTTTTCTCCATTTTCCTGTGCACTATATGGTAAAGTAAATCATGTCATTTAAAAGCACAACTTATCAATCAAAAAACAAGTCCTCATATGTCTATATTAATGGAAAATTAACCCCTTAAGGACCAAGCCGCATTTTGCAATTCTATCCAGTGTCACTTTATGAGATAATAGCCCTGATACATTTCAATATATCCTGAAGATTCCTAGATTGTTTTTTCATGACATATTGGATTTCATGTTAGTGGTAAATTTAGAATGATATTTGTGTTTATTTCAGTGACAGTTCAAAGCCATGACGGATATAGCTGACATTGGCCATTAAGGGGTTAAAAAAGATGGCTCTTGGAAGGAGAGGACGGAAAAACAAAAACAAGAAAGTCGCGATGGGGTGAAGGATTTAAGGCTGGAGTCACACTAGCGTATGACTGCCAGCACTGGCCGTGGCTCTACAGATCTGTGCATGAGAGCTGTAGAGAAATATATGAAGCTGTCATGCTTGGGTCAGGACTGCCGCTGACCGGTCCGGGCAGTGTGATGCGATCCTCACACGAGTCATACGCTCATGTGACTCCAGCCTGTTCGAGTGAGGCCGAGTTCAGCATATGTCATTGTCTGAATACTTCAAGTGTAAAAGGCCCGTTACACGCTTCAATGTCTCAGCGATACGACCAACGATCTGACTTGGCCTGGATCGCTTGAACGTCATTAATTGATTGCTAGTGAGGTGTCCACATGTACAGATATCATGAGAGACACAGCAACGACTCCGTGACAAGCGAACGATATTAGCAGTCGTTTGGATGCCTATGTTCCTCCGTTCTGAATAGGCGAAGTCGTAAACGACATTGTTATCAAGGTGCCACACACGCCGATGCTGCAGGTTGAAAGGACGACCAACAACTGATTTATGGTCCTGTTCATAATAAACCTTCAGTCAACGATCAGCCGACTTATCGTTGATTGTATCTATGTGTCACACACAACGACGTTGTAACGACGTCCCTGCACCGCCCCAAAAGCCGTGACATTTCAACGATATAGTTCACGATATTGTAGAGTGTGACGGGCCCTTAAGACTTGCTGTGTATACATGGAGCAGGAAATATTGCTACCTGGTCTATACACTCTTCCGTAGCAAGAAGTTATCATGTATCCACCTAGATTCGAGGGGTCTGACTGCAAAGACCCCCACAGATAGCCAGAATTAGGACTTTAGAATGAACCAGGAATACATATTTATTATATAGTGCCAATATTTTCCACAGCACTTTACAAACATTATCATCACTGTTCCCATTGGGACTCACAATCTAAATTCCCTACCAGTATATCATTGGAGTGTGGGAGGAAACCAGAGGAAATCACGAAAACACGGGGAGAACATACAAACTCCTTGCAGATGTGGGATTTGAACCCAGAACCCCAACGCCATTAAACCACCATGCTTCCCAACCATTCACTCTCTAATGGCCACTTTACACACACCAACTTATCTGTCCAACTTCTGACCAACTTACTGGTTGCAGTGAATTGTTCCATTTGTACACAGCCACAAAATGGAACAATGTGTCCATGATTTCACTGCAACCAGTAAGTTGTTCAGAAGTTCAGAAGTTGGACAGATAAGTTGGTGTGTGTAAAGTGGCCCTAAGGCGGCCGTCATACGCTTCAATTTAGTGAACGATATTGTAAGCGATCACGTGCACGCGCGATCGCTAACAATATCGTTCACATCGCTGGTGAGCTGTCACACAGACAGACTCACCAGCGATGTGGGCCAGCGAGATCGCTGGTAACTATGGTACACATCGGGTTACTAGGCGCCGCGCGGCGCTTAGTAACCCGATGTTTACCATAGATCCCATCTCCCAGCATAGGCTCTGCCGCTGGGAGATCGTTCATCGTGGTGTCACACACCACGATGATGCAGATTGATCAAGCGATTATCGCTTGATATGAGCTCCGGCTCACAAATTTGTGATCAAACAATCAATCGATTTTACATTGTAAAATCGCTTGATTACACGCAGCGACGCACAAACGATATCGCTTAAGCGATCAAAAAGCAGATCACTTCAGCGATATCGTTCAAGAAATTGATGCGTGTGACGACCGCCTAATGGTGGGTTTACACGTCCCGATATCGGGACGATATCGCCATACAAAGGCGTGGGAGCGCGCATTTTTTGAGCACTTTTCCCGATATCGCATCGGCGGTTTACACGCTGCGATATCGGGAAACAACGTCCCTACGATGTGTACACCCACCAACCCAGTAACGACCATTTAACATGGGAGTTAATGGGTAGCGTCGGCGTACACATCGGAGTTGGATGTTTACACGCAACGATCCGGCTCCAACAGGCATCCGATATCGGGCGGTTGAATAGCACGCTCATTCGACCCCCGATATCGGATTACCATCGTTCCTGCATCGTATTGTACCTTCAAACAGTACGATGCAGGAACGATATTGGGTCCAACTCACGAACCACGTGACTTTTTGTCGGAGTTGGATCTGAGTTGGACGCCGAAATCGCGGCGTGTAAACCCACCATAAGAGAATTCCAAAGGCAATCATGATGACATCAGCTGAGATTTCGGGGAAAACGATGTGAGCTCACCGCCGGAGCTCACATCAAAGTGAGGGACATGACCTATTAGGGTTAAGGCATGGGCGTACCCAGCGTGGGGCAGGGGGGGGCCGCTGCCCCCCCCTGAAGCCTGGCGGCTCCATTCTCCCTCCACCTATCATGCACACCTATCATGAGGCCGCCTGGCCTGAATAGGTTGCCTCGGGCAGCGGTAACCAGAGGGCGACATCAGCGGAGGGCACCTGCTGCTAGCGCCGGTTCCCCACAGATGCCGCCCCCTCTCCTGCAGTGTGGCTAAGAGCCACTGTCTGCCACTCTGCATATCAGGACATCGGGGAGCGATGGCGTCATCACCGAGCGCCGGTGCTGCCCGGGTCCTGCAGAGCGGCAGACAGGACATCGGGGAGCGATGGCGTCATCACCGAGCGCCGGTGCTGCCCGGGTCCTGCAGAGCGGCAGACACGCTGGGGAGACCGGAGCTGCGAGCAGACAGCATCGAGAACGGAGGAGAGAGGTGACTGAGTATTTACATTTTTTTTAATCAATGTGTCCAGTGATGGGAGATAATGTGTACATGGGTATGTAATGGGGGTGCATTATATGTGATGGGAGTCCTATGGGGGTGCATTATATGTGATGGAGCCCTATGGGGTGCATTATATGTGATGGAGCCCTATGGGGGTGCATTATATGTGATGGAGCCCTATGGGGGTGCATTATATGTGATGGAGCCCTATGGGGGTGCATTATATGTGATGGAGCCCTATGGGGGTGCATTATATGTGATGGAGCCCTATGGGGGTGCATTATATGTGATGGAGCCCTATGGGGGTGCATTATATGTGATGGAGCCCTATGGGGGTGCATTATATGTGATGGAGCCCTGTGGGGGTGCATTATATGTGATGGGAGTCCTATGGGGGTGCATTATATGTGATGGGAGTCCTATGGGGGTGCATTATATGTGATGGGAGTCCTATGGGGGTGCATTATATGTGGTGGAGCCCTATGGGGGTGCATTATATGTGATGGAGCCCTATGGGGGTGCATTATATGTGATGGAGCCCTATGGGGGTGCATTATATGTGATGGAGCCCTATGGGGGTGCATTATATGTGATGGAGCCCTATGGGGGTGCATTATATGTGATGGAGCCCTGTGGGGGTGCATTATATGTGATGGGAGTCCTATGGGGGTGCATTATATGTGATGGGAGTCCTATGGGGGTGCATTATATGTGATGGGAGTCCTATGGGGGTGCATTATATGTGGTGGAGCCCTATGGGGGTGCATTATATGTGATGGGAGTCCTATGGGAGTGCATTATATGTGATGGAGTCGTATGGAGGGGTGCATTATATTGCATGGAGTCGTATGGAGGGGTGCATTATATTGTATGGAGTACTATGGGGGTGCATTGTATTGTATGGAGTACTATGGGGGTGCATTGTATTGTATGGAGTACTATGGGGGTGCATTGTATTGTATGGAGTACTATGGTGGTGTGCATTATACTGTATGGCGTACTATGGGGCTGCATTATACTAAATGGAGGATTATATGGAGCCAATTATACTATATGGAAGCTATTATAATATTTGGGGGGCTCTGTGGGGCATGATAATACTTGGAGGGCTATTTGAGGGCTGTGTTTGGCGCCATTATACTGTGAAGAGGTGTAGGGTCCATTACACTATATGGAGGGCTGTGTGTGGGTCACAGTTGGGGATCATACTGTGTCGGGGTAGTTGAAGGGGGTACAGTAGGGTCTACATTCTGTGTGTGTGTGGAGGAATTCACAGTGGGGGATCATAAAGTGTTTGGGGGGCACTTTTGTTGGCATCACACTTTATAGGGGCAATGAAAGAGAAATCTAGGGGCTCCAATAGGAGGAAAAGTACTTTGTAACAACTGCAAACTTGTGAGATATGTACCCTAGCCAAATATTTTTTCTTTTTTTGGGGGGGGGCAATTAGAACTTCTACAATGAGGTCCCATGGTTTCTATGTACACTCCTGGTGCAGGATGCATTGTTCCTCTGCTTACACACCACGCCGATTGCTGTCCCGGTTGCCAATCAGTGCTGCTTCCTGTGCTATGAGGATGCAGGACTGTGTCTGCCTACACTACAGGACCAGAGCTCTGCCGCCATCATTGTGTGTCTTTATGCTTGTACCAAGCCTGCCATTGCCATTAATGTTCCTTGTTCTGGATTCTTCTATGAAGTTCTTGTATGTGCGTGTGATGGTGCTGACGCACTTGTATTTGGGGATAGGAGGGACACTACTTTCAAGTTCGCCTCAGGCAGCAGAGAGGCTAGGTTCACCACTGCCTCCTCATTGGATTTCAGGATGCCTCGCTGGGCGTCAGCATTCCTTTTGTTGTTTCCTCCTCTTTTTGAAATTCCCGCCTGCTGTGGTACTCTGACGCGTGGCCAGAATGTCATATCCGGCCCGGTGCATTATGGGGGCTGATCACGTTTTCGGCCCTGCTTCAATATGCGCACTGCGCATGTGCCAGAGCCTGGCCGTACATGTAATCAGTCCCCACAATGCACCCGGTTGAATATGACGTTCCGGACGCACCTCAAAGTACCACCGGAGGCGGGATTGATCATGGCTTGCCCCCCCCCTAGTTTTGACCCTGGGTACACTCATGGGTTAAGGCTATGTTCACACAATGCATTTTTACTGCGATTTTGAGCTCAGTTTTTACCATAGGTTTATGCTAATCTAAAGGCCACTTTACACACACCAACTTATCTGTCCAACTTCTGAACAACTTACTGGTTGCAGTGAAATCATGGACACATTGCTCCATTTTGTGGCTGTGTACAAATGTAACAATGTGTCCATGATTTCACTGCAACCAGTGAGTTGTTCAGAAGTTGGTCAGATAAGTTGGTATGTGTAAAGTGGCCATAAACCTGCGTTTATGATTCCCAGCAAAACCTATATGATTCAGGGAATAACTGTCCACACACATTGCTTTTATTTATTTGCAGAAACTGAAACCTGCACAGGTTTTGCTGCATTTTGAATATAATGAGCATGCCTTGCAGAGTTCTATGGGCAAAAATTCATATAAAACACAGCAATCTCACAGCAAAAACCCCAGGTTTTCTCCTGCCAAGAAATCTGGATATACTAAAGGTACCATTACACGATAAGATATCGTGAACGATATTGCTTAAACGTCACGGGATTGAGTCATTCAAGCGACATCGTTGCGTGTTAGGCCCATGTCACACACAGAGATATTTGTGCAGAGATTGTTAGCAGATCTCTGGTTGCAGTGAAATCAAGGACATATTAATCCATTTATATACAGCCACAAAATGGAACAAGATGTCCATGATTTCACTGCAACCAGAGATCTGTGAACAATATCTGCACAAATATCTGTGTGTGTGATGTGGGCCTTACACCGAGAATCGTTGGATCGTTGATCGCAGATTTGAGAACATGTTCTCAAATCAGATGATCCTCGATCAGCCAACCTGCTGCATCGTTGTGTGTGACACCGGGATAACGATGTCGTTCATGACTTCGCCCATTCACAGCAATGAGCAAGTATCATTTGCTGGGTTGTCTGAACGATAGCTGATCGTTGGTGCGTCGTCCACGATATCTACATCTCACCAATGATGTCTAAACGATGTCCTAACGACCGCGCGCCCCCGAGATTGTTAGGGATATCGTTACAACATTGAAGTGTGTAACGGTACCTTAACAAACCCCTAAGGCTGGCTTCACACTGCAGTTTTTTCACTGATCAGTGTCCATCCAGTTTGTGTGCCAAAACCAGGAGAGGAACCAGGGGAGGAACTTGCAGAGAAAAAATATATTTGAAAGATTGATGGTGGGTTTACACGTCCCGATATAGGCGCGATATCGGAGGCAACGCCGCGGGAGCGCGCATTTTTTGAGCGCTTTTCCCGATATTGCATCGCCGGTTTACATGCTGCGATATCGGGAAACAACGTCCCTCCGATGTGTACGCCCACCAACCAAGTAACGACCATTTAACATGGGAGTTAATGGGTGAGGTGCGAGTACGCATCGGAGTTGGGCTGTCACACGCAGCGATCCTGCTACAACGGCCTTGCGATATCGGGAAGTTGAATAGCTCTGCTATTCAACTCCGATATCGTTTTGGCATCGTTCCAGGATCGCGTTGTATGCTCAAACCGTACAACGCGCGCCCGATATCGGCTCCAACTCGCGACCCACGTGACTTTTTGTCGGAGTTGGGTCGGAGTTGGACGCCGATATCGCGGCGTGTAAACCCACCATTACTCTAGTTTTGGAGACACTCCTAGTTTTGGCACACAAACACTGATGGACACTGGTCAGTGAAAAACTGCAGTGTGAAGCCAGCCTTATCCAATTACATTTGCACGCACAGTCTTGAATAAGGCTATGTTCATTTGCCGCAACAAAGCCTAAGGCCGGCTTCACACTGCGGTGTGATCCAGTCCGGGGCTGTCCGGGATGACCCAGACAGCCGCGGACTGGATCAGCACACAGAACCAGAGGGCTATTATGCCCACTGGTCCGGTGTGCAGCGCACGCAGTTCCCGCTGCTGATAAATCAGGACCGCGGGCGCCGTGGTCCTGACCTGTCAGCAGCTGCACCTGTGTGCGCTGCACACCGGACTGGAGGGCATAATAGCCCTCTGGTTCTGTGTGCTGATCCAGTCCGCGGCTGTCTGGGTCATCCCGGACAGCCCCGGACCGGATCACACCGCAGTGTGAAGCCGGCCTTAGGTTTTGTTGCGGCAAATGAACATAGCCTTATTCAAGACTGTGCGTGCAAATGTAATTGGATCCTATGGGGATCATCTGTCCAGCAATCAATTTTTATAAATACTTTGTCATTATTAACATAGGAAACAGGTTTTGTAAATATTATTTACTGCTGATTTCTAAAACAGACATGAATACAGAAGAAAAATCATTCAATTTTATTAAAAAGTCTGATGATTTTTTGTATACTCACATGTAGGCTTTGCTTTACGCTGACTATATGGACTTGGCCTTATTTCTTTTTCGAGTAACACTGGGTCATCACCTGTACGGTGAACATTACCACTCTCAGTGGGGTTATCACCCAGATCTCCTAATACTGCTGAATGGAAGTGGATGAATAAAGTTTGATTTTGGCTAGGTTCATAAGGCCGTACTGAAACTTTGACCAGTCAGGTAGACGAATTGCAGATGGAAGCAGAGTGACCCCATTGATTGTTATGACCACTGTTATGTGTTTGTTTTTAGAATGGAAGAAAAAGTTTTGAATGCTGCAGAAAAAGTTTTGAATGCTTGGCTCTAAGGGTACCATTACACGTCGCAATATCGCATAGCAACATCGACAAAAAGTCACGTGGTGTGGTAGTTGCAGTTGATATCGTTAGTGCGTTGTGTCGTGTAGCAGGGCAATGCGACTGCAATAAATCGCAGGTACGATATTGCAAGAAGATTGTGCAAGCCCTTCAACCGTACAATATTGCATATGCAATGTGGCATGATCGTTCTGTGTGACAGCGCAACTACGATGTTGAATGCAACTTTTCACTACAATGTTAATGCTTGGACCCTGGGTTGCTCATACCCAGCCCACAAAAGTTGCGTACAACAGTCTAGTTGCGTTGCCTGCCGATATCTCCCTGTGTGACATCTCCTATGCGATCTTGGACAAGTGCCAAAAACATGCGCGCTCCCGTGAAATTGTATGCGATATCGGAACGATATTGCAGCATGTAACGGTACCCTCAGAATGGTCACTTAACAAAACACAGACAAATCCCATAATAATCCTGTCATCTTGGGGTGTATGGTCTTCCAGCATGCGCAACACAAGGGTGAACAATGAGCATGGTATGGAAGGAAGGCCCTGGTGAGGGGGAAGAGGGGTCACCTCCTGATACTCACCTGTGTCTGCACCCTAAGCTCCCTAACATCCCTATACAGGTCATTCCCCCCTGTTACCATCACGTACCTAGGCTCTCACTTGCCATAGACTTACCCTAGCTGGTGAGGACACTAATCTCACCTCTCCAATAGTACATCACAAGGTTTTTCAACACAGTCAAAAGGAGAATAGGATAAAACACCAAACTCCTCAATTGCAGCCAAAGACCACTGCTTATTCCAGAAACAGACTCCTTCAACATGGTCAGCATGTAGAATGAGATTCAATCCCTGGCATCATCTGATAAAATATGTGACTCTTTATAGCAGAGGGGAGTGGTCACCAAGTGCTACATCTGAGATTAAGGCTACAAAGAACAACCAGAAAGGAAAGAGTCCTTAACCCTGCAGAACCAAAAGAAAGTATATACATTTAACTACAAGTTATAGACCCGTTATTCATACGGTGTTCAGGTCCCAGACTTGTACATGGCTCACTAGGGTGGGATATGCTTGTGACAAGTTCCCCGCTGCACTCCCTTTGCATTAGTTTAGCAACATATCAATTTTTGACATATTCTCTGTTTCTAAGGATGGAACAGACAATTTTTATACTTTATAATTTCTCATTTCAGTTTAGAATTTCCAATGACCCAGTGCCCTTCAGTCCCAGCATTGCTAGATTATCTATAGTTACTGGGTTTTCGGGGAAGAATACATGTGAGATGACATCAGGAAATAAAACAAGTGCAACGACTGACTATAGGTCCCCCCCCCCCACCCCACAAGAGCAGGTTGGGATTCATTCAACCAGAAAAGGGTCTGTGACGTTCTATCATAATGGTTGGCTGCTCAAGCGTGTGAACCATTCAGAAGTTGTGATCTTTTGCAATAGGGGGATGAAGGGTGGGAAAAAAAGTGGTGTGTTATTAGAGGAGAAATAGGAGAGGGCAGGGGATGGGGGGTTTATAAGGTAAGAGTGATGTGGGACTACTGGCGCTCATACACCTTCATTAGCTGAGTGTTCATCCAACAGTTAGTCTGTATTCAGAGTCCAACCACCAACTGCAGGTCTCCTAACATATAGGGTCAGGAGACCTGCGTTCAGACAGAGAGAGTGGCCGGGATGTGGATTGGGAAACAAGGACGTGTGTCCGTAAGGCTAAAGGTGGGTTTACACGTTGCGATATCGGCGTCCAATTTCAATGAAAAGTCACGTGGTTCGATCGTTGGAGCCGATATCGTTCTTGCGTTGTATGGTGTGAACGTCCAATACGATGCAGGAACGATGGCAAACGATATCAGGGATTGAATGACCGTGTTCTCCAATGCTTCGATATTGAATGGAGATTGGAGCCGGATCGTGCTGTGTGACAGCCCAACTCCGATGTGAAGTTCAACGTCACCCATTCACTCCCATGTTAAATGGTCGTTCCTGGGTTGGGGGGCGTAGACATCGTACGGACGTTGGATCCAGAAATCGCAACGTGTAAACCTCCAAAGCGATGCGGGAGAAACGTGCACTAAATGCGCGCTCCCGCGCCATTGAATTGCGATATCGGAACGATATTGCAACGTGTAACCCCACCTTAACATCCTTACCAAAGGCATTACCAAAACGGACATCTCTCCACTGAACTTTATTTCCATTGACAAAATTCTTTTTTCATTCGCATTCGACACTTAATGATTTCTATAAGTTAAGAGCGGAAAGAAAACTGATTTTTTTCAATTTTTCATGTTTGATGGATCCTCATAGACATGGATGGCCGCATCTGATCTGCAAAAATAGATGAGAATAGGAAAAGTACTGAACTTTAGGCCCGGTCACACGTACGTTGACATACCAGTTATTTATTCTGATTCTAGAATGTCAAAACGGATATATTGTAAATGGAAGCAGAGGAACTCCATTGATGATTATTATTATGGGCTTTGTCTTGGTTTCCGTTATGTGTCTGTTTTTTGAATGGAAGAACAGGTTTTGCATTCTGCGATCTTCTGCGTGTTGGACGTCGTGCCTCCGGACTGGCGGGAACCCGTGTGTGAACGCAGGGAGATGGCAGCTGCCCTGTACTCACCTTCTGTGGTGGGTGCAGGGCAGCTTCTCCCTGCGGCAGCCTATGATGCGCTCTGACGACTCCGCAGCATGAAAGTAACATCAGTGAGCACGGAATTTCTTGAGCATCCACTATGCTTGCTCTGTACAACACAACGTTTTGGACGCAGCGGCAATACGCTGTAATTCCTAATTGTGAGCACTTTCCCTAAAAATTAACCCCCCCATACACAAGAACTCTGTGATCATCAGACCATGCACCTGTTTTCAATAAGGAGAAAGGAAAAAAAATGCTGCCAGATACGTCAAAATTATCAGGAGCAGGAAGTCATCACATTACATCACAAAATGTGCTTGTAAGGTGGTCGACAGGGTAGAGGGTACTCGGGATAACGGGATAGGCGGTTACTTCGATGGGGGAATCAAGGCTGGTCGGTTCCCGATTCCATGCCCTGGACCCTCACTGGCGGGGATACTGATGGTGGATGGGGGGAAAATGTTGTTGTGACGCCACCTGTGGTACCTGGTAAGGTAGATACCAGCGCTGGACGCTGGCCGCTGAGGTTGCAGCTTGGGTGCTACAGCTCTCCACAGGTGGAGCTTTACCTCAGGGCAGCGGAGATAGATGAGGGGAGTTGTAGTTCTTACCCCTCCGATGATGCTGAGGCCCTCTGGGCGCCGGTGGGAAAGGAGGACAAACACCGATTCAACTCAAGATGTCTTTACTGGTACCGGGTAGATGTTACAGTACATAGTCGGTTCTCAGGCACAGTCTGGTTTAATGGGGCGTAGCAACAGGTTTCTGAGGTTATCCTGTAGAGTCTGCTGATGATCCCTCCTAATGGCTTTCGGGGTCTGTGTTCCTTCCTCACCCTCGTAACCACTCTGCAGAGATCCCACTCCAGTCCTGCGGTCTGTTACTGATAGGTACGGGTTGTTCCTTACCAGTAGGACAGGAGTTACCCAGTCTATTCTCCTGACCACCGGAATTCGTCCCGTTACATAGAGTGTCCTGGACCTGGTAACGGACTAAGGTCGAGGTACAGTTGGTGGTGCTATGGCTCCCTTCTGTCGGTCCCACAGCTTGTCGCTTTGCAACCCGGGATGGACCACTGGTTGCCTCGGCTCTGTATGCCGGTGTCGACCTCGGACTTCCCCAGCTGGCTCCAACCAGGCCTGGTTTGTCTCCTTTAGTTCCCGGGTCACCCTCTTGAAGAGAGGTGCCCTCCCGTCAGCAGCCCTGTCAGGCAGTCTTCACACACTGCCTTCCCAGCACTGTCTCCCTGTAAAGTTAGCTCAACTGTCACTCTAGTCTCCCGCTGTACTCTAAGCTCCACCCCCTGGACCTACTGAATATACGGTCCCTATGCTAAGGTGGCTAGTGTATGGGTGCTTAGGGCAGACTCTACCAGGAAACCCCAAACCCATGACTACAGAGGCACTACACCTTCTGTTTGGGGTGCAATACCTCCCTGTGGCGCCTAGCCATAGGGGTGCCACATTGTAGCAAGAGAGACCAAAAAAAGGCCCTGTGTGCACATACAGTTGTGGCCAAAAGTATTGACACCCCTGCAATTCTGTCAGATAATACTCAGTTTCTACCTGAAAATGATTGCAATCACAAATTCTTTGGTATTATTATGTTCATTCAATTTGTCTTCAATGAAAAAACACAAAAGAGAATGAAGCAAAAAAGCAAAACATTGATCATTTCACACAAAACTCCAAAAATGGGCCAGGACAAAAGTATTGGCACCCTCAGCCTAATACTTGGTTGCACAACCTTTAGCCACAATAACTGCGATCAACCGATTCAGGTAACCATTCATGAGTTTCTTACAATGCTCTGCTGGAATTTTAGACCATTCTTCTTTGGCAAACTGCTCCAGGTCCCTGATATTTGATGGGTGCCTTCTCCAAACTGCCATTTTTAGATCTCTCCACACTTGAAGGTCTCCATGTGGCCTGTTCGCTCAAACCATTTTCTAGTGCTTTTTGAAGTGTGTTTTGGGTCATTGTCCTGCTGGAAGACCCATGACCTCTGAGGGAGACCCAGCTTTCTTACGATGGGTCCTACATTATGCTGCAAAATTTGTTGGTAGTCTTCAGACTTCATAATGCCATGCATATGGTCAAGCAGTCCAGTGCCAGAGGCAGTAAAGCAACCCCAAAACATCAGGGAACCTCCGCCATGTTTGACTGTAGGGACGTGTTCTTTTCTTTGAATGCCTCTTTTTTTCTCCTGTAAACCTATGTTGATGCCTTTGCCCATAAAGCTCTACTTTTGTCTCATCTCACCAGAGAACATACTTCCAAACTTTTAGGCTTTCTCAGGTAATTTTGGCAAACTCCAGCCTGGCTTTTTTATGTCTCGGGGTAAGAATGGGGTCTTGCTCGGTATACTACCATACAGTCCCTTTTCATTCAGACGCCGACGGATAGTACGGGTTGACACTGTCGTACCCTCGGACTGCAGGGCAGCTTGAACTTGTTTGGATGTTAGTCAAGGTTCTTTATCCACCATCCGCACAATCTTGCGTTGAAATCTTCATCAATTTTCTTTTCCGTCCACATCTAGGGAGATTAGCCACAGTGCCATGGGCTTTAAACTTCTTGATGACACTGCGCACGGTAGACACAGGAACATTCAAGTCTTTGGAAATGGACTTGTAGCCTTGAGATTGCTCATGCTTCCTCACAATTTGGTTTCTCAAGTCCTCAGACAGTTCTTTGGTCTTCTTTCTTTTCTCCATACTCAATTGTGGTACACACAAGGACACAGGACAGAGGTTGAATCAACTTTAATCCATGTCAACTGGCTGCAAGTGTGATTTAGTTATTGCCAACACCTGTTAGGTGCCACAGGTAAAGTTACAGGTGCTGTTAATTACACAAATTAGAGAAGCATCACATGATTTTTCTAACAGTGCCAATACTTTTGTCCACCCCTTTTTTATGTTTGGTGTGGAATTATATCCAATTTGGCATTAGGGACAATTCTTTTTGTGTTTTTTCATTGAAGACAAATTAAATGAAGATAATAATACCAAAGAATTTGTGATTGCAATAATTTTCAGAAAGAAACTGAGCTATTATCTGACAGAATTGCAGGGGTGTCAATACTTTTGGCCACAACTGTACCTGCGTTTTTAATCACTTCATTGAAGTCAATGGGTGAAAAAACATTGGAAAAACACGGCAACAATTGACATTTTTTGCACCAAAACAACAAGGAGAAATAAGCAACATGTGCACAACACTTCAGAATTCTTATACACTTTGCTGGCATAAGGATAGGCATGCAGATTTGGGACAAAACTGCACCAAAAATGCATCAAAACACATTAAAAATACACACTCTTTGCACATGGCATAAAAGCACGTTATGGATTTACTTTTTAATAATTTTGGGAAATTTAATTTTTGTTTAAAAAAAAAAAGTAAAAACATCTAAATATGTGAATGTACAGGTTTGTTTTACTAGTCCAGTTTGACAACCGTATTCATCACACCCAAGTGTGATTTCCTGAGCACTGCTCTGAAATCAGGCAACCGGCGCGAGGCGATTCATTGCCGCCAAATTCCCCAATTACACGCCACAACTGGGAGGCAACTTTGACGGCGATAGTTCCAGGGCGACATATCGCCGTCAGTATTCCCAGCCGCGGTTGCGGCATGTAAAGGTACCTTAACAGTATTTTTCCTTTTTCTTCTTGCACCATCTTCACGGCAGCCCTGGAGGGCGCATCACTCTGGCTGCAACCCTGATCATCCCCAGGAGACCTGACTGTAGCGGTGGCTACATTTGGCCACAAACCACGGGTGGTGTCACGTACATTTTCCAACAAACTTTATTCCCCTATTTTCCCCTTTTTATTGCCGCGCCTGGGACTACGAAGCCCGGGTCACGTCACTGTGACACCCCGCAACCCTGGACGACGAGAGGGCCCGGCTCTGAGTACCCCTGCCCGGGGCGCGACAAAAAAAGGTCATAACTCAGTTATTGTGTATGGTAAAAAAGTGGCAATTGATAAAAGAAGAAAAAAATGATATGAATGTGGAGCTGGGAAAAGATGAGCAGTAGTCGACCTGTGGCGCCCCTCTGGCTAGGGCCACAAAGAGGTATTACACTTGATAAATATATGTGGTATCTCTGTAAGTTGTCGGTTTGGGGTTTAACCTGTGGAGTCTCAGGTTACACACACACAGGACTAGGCCACTTTAAAATAGAGGGACTGATAATTCAGTAGGTCCCAAAAGGGGGTGGAACCTAGGTTAGTGAAGAAGTAGTTGAGTGACAGTTACCTCAGACAGTGTGGGAAGGCAGTCAGAGAAGACGCGCTGACAGCACTGCCGACAGGAGGGATCCCCATCTTTAAGAGGGGGCCCAGGACAGAAGGAAACGGACCAGAACTGGTTGGAGCCGTCTGGTAACGTTTGGCAAACACCGGCAGCATGGAAAGCTGAGGCGGTCAGCAGTTTATCTCTGGCCGCAAACCGATGAGCTGCGGGCCCATAATCACCGGGTTACCATTAGCACCACAAAAGGCACATCACCCCTCAGGACCAAAACCGGTTCAGGACACTATAGGTAACGGGCTGAATCCAGTGGCAGGAGAAGAGATAGGGACACACTCCTATCCGTACCGGTAATGAATAAACCTTACCTACTAGCTACAGACCGTGGGACTGGCGGGAGAGTTCTGCAAGGGTGGGAAATAGTGAGAAGAGCAGATTGGACCCCGAAAGACTTGTGAAGGAACATCTGGAGACTCCATAAGGGGGACCTGAACCGGCAGCAATCACCCTTTAAACCAGACTGTACCGTGTTTCATCGTAACATCTGCCGGTACCCAGTAAACTGGAGTTGGAGTTGAACTGGTCTCTGTCTTTCTTCTCGCCAATGCCCGGAGGGCCTCAGCATCACCAGCAATTCACCATAAGGGTAAGAACAACTACTCCCCTCATTCTCTATCACCGCTGCCCTGAGGTAAAAGCTCCTCCGTGGGGAGCTGGACCACACTTTGCTGCACCCATCATCACCTCAGCGGCCGGCTTGCAGCGCCGGTATCTATATTACCGGGATTCACAGGTGGCATCACATACTTTCTTTATCCCCTGTAAATATTCCCCCTTCATCTAACACATGACAGCCAGGGCACGGAACCGGAAACCCGACCACCCGTGACTCCCCAGTTAATTCCATCAAACCCAGGCCCGGTATCCGAGTACCCCTTGCCCTAGGCTTATCAGATCCACTGCACCAATGGAGGAACTGTGGCAGCTGAGCTACAGGGCAGGGGCAGACTCGAGTACAGACAGGTACAGTCTCCACGGCTGGCAGTTGCTGGTGGGACGACTGTAGCAGACAGGACAGTAGATACAGGTGGGTACAGAGTGCACTGCAGATACTGACAAGTATGACAAGGCAGGAACAGATGAAGGTAATGGACACAGAATCTGACAACTAGCTAGCTAACCGGAAATTAATTAGCTGAACACGTTGCTCAGGCACCTCCCCCAGTGGAAGATGTCTTAAATACCTAGTGCCTCTCAGCCATAGGCTATGGGGCACTTCTTGGTGTGGAGCGCTGGTACTTTAAGAGCAAAGAAGGAGCGTGAGAGTGCACCATAAGTGCAGTGCACCTTGTGCACAGTCCCCAGGGGCAGGAGGCACCAGAAGAGCACGTGTGGGCCATGGAGAGGGAACACGGCGTGCCGTGTTGACTATGTCGGCAACCCTGCTGCAGGAGAGAGGCAGGACAATGCAGTGGTGCCAGCATTACAGAGCAGCTATCAGCAGCAGATGCACCACCATTTATCATTGGAACCGTTCATACGGGCAGTTGTACTACTAAACAAAGTCCGCAATTGATCCCTGTGCCTCTGTTAAGCGCATTAGTGGGGAGGTAACATAAAGCATTATAGAATAAGTAGAACTTCATTCATCTCAGTTACTTTTTACAGCGACACCATAGTTTAAATCAGTGTTTTGCCGCCCAGATGACTGTTGGCCTAAGGATGCTTCAGTCAATAATTTGACTAGCAGCCATCTCAGGTGGCTCTTCCATACACAGGAGAGTATGGGTCCTCAGCTGGTAAGTTGGTCTGGTGGCTTATCTCTGTGAGAACAATGCAATGGGCAGTCTGAAATAGGACATGTATAAATAACATCTCTCTTGACTGTCATTCAGCCAGCCCCCATACTCATTAGACCAGGACCCATTGATATTTGCAGGTTCAGCCGAAATTAGTTTAATGTCTATCGGGCCTTAAGAGGGATAATTTTGGCCTGTTTTATATTAAATTTTGATAAATTCATACTGGCATATTACCCATTTCTATAGTGACATCATTTTGACATTGCTAAGGCTGCCTTTGAATTGACAGGGTTGGATACAGTCCTAGAAGACCACAGAGTGTTCACACATCTTTTCAGGGCAGTTGAAGACTTTTAAGCATTGTGAAACATTGTAAAATGATTCGCTGCAAATTGCATTGCTGGGAAAAAATTAATTGAACCCGGTGAATTTGAATTTAAAAATAATCATCTCTTGAGGCAACCAGAAATTGTGACAACAAGCCCTCACATAATATAAGCCGAAAGGATTGTAAGGCAGGGAGAAGACAATGGCTGCAGGGAAAAGACAATGGCTGCAGGGAAAACCAAGACCCATTCGATTTAATTAAAAGGATTTTCTATTATTGCCTTCCATATCTGCTGAGAGCTGATTCCCAATAATCAGACTGACTCCCAATTATCAGACTTTTTTAAACCCATGGTAAAAGGTCTTATACTGTATATTCTTTTGGGAAATAGTCGATATTTTTACATGCTGATTTTAGTTTCTGTTTTTCTTTGCCGCCTTTTCTTCGTAAGTCTATATTACTTAATGCAGTGGTGAAATATAGTATGTTTAGCTTCATTGTGGTTTTCTATTTTTTTCTTCATTTGTTTTGTGACAAAGTTTTTTTTCTCAGGAACTGAAAAGAGGAAATGAGAGGGCAGAAGAGAGCGTAAGGCAAACAGACACATTCATCCACGGGCAACTCTTGAGACTGGAGATTACTACAACTACCTGATGGAATATTTGTATAAAACGTACAAGAATTATGTGCAAATTAAGACATAGGAGAGGTGTCAAGGAAGGAAAAAATATTCAAACTGATCTAACCCCCCCCCAGAGAAACAATATTCACCTCACTGATCCCCATAACTATTAACTCATCAATATTCACCACTGCAGTGTCATGTGTTGACTGCTTTGCAGTCCACATATAATGCTACTGAAGTTTAATCAGAGTTAATTTCCTTTGCCACTTCCAGAGTTAATGCCAGAAAGCTGCTGTAGTCTATGTTGTGTGCGGTTCTACAGGTGCAGGTGGAGGGGTGTGTCAGAGCTCTGATCTCCACTCCCTCAGCCTTTAAGTAGTTCCACTTCCCTCCACCAGGTGTTGTAGATGGAATTCAGTCTCTACTTGGATCAAGTGCAGTGAGGACATGCTATGCTTCTCCTGTTCCCTTCCATAGGAGTTGCTGGGTTTTCCTGGTCCATAGGTGGAGGTAGACATTCACAAATGAATTGGTCATGTATGTGTGGCACAATGAAACCTAAATTGTGTCCAAGTTTATGATCTCAAAAAAAGACATGCAATAGTACATACACACATTTGGACACATAACCAAGCATATACACATTACATTTACACATACATATGTATGTACAGGCACAAGCACACATAGGTGTCCTGATACATACACATACACATACATACATAATCAGAGATGCAATTGTTTTTGAGCCATCATGCTTCGAACAATGTGAAAACATCATAATATGGCATGATTGTGTAAGGGACTCAGCCAGTCAACTATGGGCAAAGCAGGAGCATTCCCATCTGAAATTTTCACAACGCAGCCACGTCTCCGAAAAGCCTCACCAATCTATTTGCGGGTGCTTTCTTTGAGGACGCTCAAGTGTCCTCGGCGTAACCAGCGTGCTGCGTGACGTCATGACGTTGTTGTATGTTCAGCCCTGTGTTCATGCTGCGTTTCCTGCCCCAGCATAAAGATGGCTGCCGCTCAACGCAGTGCACCATGGGGAGATGCGGAGCTCATGCTCCTCATCACCCTGTGTGATAACCGGGACTATTGGTGCCACTTTCCCC
The DNA here is from genome assembly GCA_033576535.1 of Allobates femoralis. Classification (NCBI taxonomy): domain Eukaryota; kingdom Metazoa; phylum Chordata; class Amphibia; order Anura; family Aromobatidae; genus Allobates; species Allobates femoralis. Next base: position 199,604,507 of record JARQOC010000011.1, on the reverse strand, counting down.
ATCAGCACCCAGTCCTACATAAGCAGGCCATCCTGCGCAAAATACAGAGGGCCCTTCTGAGGAGGCTGGGGGTTGAGAGGATCACAGTCCAAATTCGGAAAAAATAGCGGACCTAACATATAAGGCCAGGGGCCGCATTTCTTCCATCCGGGAACAGATACAGAGCCGGCATGGTGAGTATTTGACAAGCCACATAGACCCATGCTGGATGACAACACATAACCAATAATAACAACACATGGAAGTGGAGACTGTCAGATAGTGTCAATGAAGTGCTGATGATGGTGCTTCATCAGTGTACACAGTGCTTTTTTTGTAAAAGAATAATTGCCAGTACTGAGGCAGGGGGGGGGAAGTGCTGTCAGGCGTCAGCGGCTTGAGGAGCGGGGGGGATGCTATGAGGCGCTGGCGGCCGTGATTATGAAGCGGTGGAGGGGGTTGCTGTTGTACGGCTGGGAGATCCTGGCCAGTGGGCAGCATGCAGTGGGCGGCGGCAAACGGCAGTCCCCATATAGCTCCGCTTCCCGGCTGCATTGCCACCCCCCTCTGCAGATTTACCGGCACGTACCCCCACAAAAAGCACTGAGTGTACAATTGCAGGGGGTGCAGAGAGGGGAATGAAGTGCCTGCATACACTCATGTGTATACCATTTACTAGCCTCCAAATTGTAGTGTTAGGAAAATAACAACACACATAGCTGTGTAGTAAGCCTCAAGGCAGCATGTGCATATTGTCTGTTATGTCATGCCAGACAACAGACACACTGTTAATATGGTCCTCCTTGCTTCAATATACCAGCTCATACCCTGTTTCACGTTGCCCACATTTGTTTTGGACCCATAAATTCACAACATGGCCGACTAAATACCCACTCACTGTCAGGTTCTGTTGTCAATATGTTGTGGAATCATGGCTAATGAGGGGTCACTATGGCACCAAAGATCCTTTCTGTGCCGTGCTGTGAAGTTTGTGATACGTCTATGTACAAATGTCCTTACAAAAGGTGATGCAGAACCAGCTTAACCTAGGAATTGTGTGTGTCATAGAAACTTCTAGGGCCACTACTACAAACATGTGTGACCTGCGTGGCCAGGAGACGCCGACTACTCCCACATGTATGTTTTTTGTAACAGAAAAATAACAGATGACATCACTTCATCCTTGGGTCAAAAGATGATAAAATATCATAAAGTGTGTAATTAGCAAAGCAACTCCATGGCCTTGATATTTGATAGTGTGGAATATTTTAGTGCCCTTATACTGACAAATGTGTTACCCAACAGTGGATGCCCAGCGCTGGAGCAGGTCCCATCAGCAGCCGCATCACCAACACTAGCAGGGTCTGCAGACGCTACCCCTCCGTGCTCACCACCACCAACAGCAGCTGGTTCCACATCCCCCACCCCACCGACATCACCACCAGCAGCAGCTGGTGCGTCAGCACCTACAACACCTGCCTCACCCAGGAAGAGGGAACACCACCACCACAGGACACCCCTCCCCCAAACCTTGAACCATCAGGGGCGATGCCTGTGGGAGAATGGTCCCCACTGAGCAGGGTTGAGGGCCGCCTTCTGGTAAGCGTCCAAAATGTCCAAAGTCCCTTTTCAATGTGATTACTTAGTGGCCCAATTACATAATGTTGTCATGTCTCATGTAATGTTTTTTTTTTTGTGTTTCTGTAGCCAGAGGTGCATCTGCTGCTGGATGGGGTTTCAGACACTCCCCATACCCCACAAGGGACAACATGGAGAAAGACTCAAAATGTAAGTAACATTCCACATGCATATACAGTTGTGGCCAAAAGTATTGACACCCCTGCAATTTTGTCAGATAATACTCAGTTTCTTCCTGAAAATGATTGCAATCACAAATTCTTTGGTATTATTATCTTCATTTAATTTGTCTTCAATGAAAAAACACAAAAAGAATTGTCCTAAAGCCAAATTGGATCTAATTCCACACCAAACATAAAAAAGGGGGTGGACAAAATAATTGACATTGTTAGAAAAATCATGTGATGCTTCTCTAATTTGTGTAATTAACAGCACCTGTAACTTACCTGTGGCACCTAACAGGTGTTGGCAATAACTAAATCACACTTGCAGCCAGTTGACATGGATTAAAGTTGACTCAACCTCTGTCCTGTGTCCTTGTGTGTACCACATTGAGCATGGAGAAAAGAAAGAACACCAAAGAACTGTCTGAGGACTTGAGAAACCAAATTGTGAGGAAGCATGAGCAATCTCAAGGCTACAATTTTGATAGGACTCATGAGCATGGGAATCCGTGACGTGGATCATGAGCTTAAGTGTCTTGGCCAACACATGAACCAATATCCCATTTATAAAAGTTTTTTGTTCATTATACAAAAAACTTTTCTGCACTTTTTTTTTATTCATTTCAGGGTGTAGTTGGCCCCCTAGGGGGTGCCATTCATCTAGTGGTGCAGAAACATTGTACTGTGCGGCCCATTGCTCAGGCAGCAGAGCTTTTGGGTAGCTTTCAGACATTCTGCACCATATGTATCAGTGTGAATGGTGCTACACAAGTGGGGTCTGACTGCGTCCTGCAAGTGCAGTATTGGTTTTCGTCTATGGCATTGATGGTAAGTCTTTTGATGCTGCTTTTTCCAGTAGTTTTTGAACAGAAAAGAAAGAATACCAAAGAACTGTCTGAGAACTTGAGAAACCAAATTGTGAGGAAGCATGAGCAATCTCAAGGCTACAAGTCCATCTCCAAAGACCTGAATGTTCTGTGTCTACCATGGCATTGTCATCAAGAAGTTTAAAGCCCATGGCACTGTGGCTAATCTCCCTAGATGTGGATGGAAAAGAAAAATTGATGAGAGATTTCAGCGCAAGATTGTGCGGATGGTGGATAAAGAACCTCGACTAACATCCAAGCAAGTTCAAGCTGCCCTGCAGTCCGAGGGTACAACAGTGTCAACCCGTACTATCCATCGGCGTCTGAATGAAAAGGGACTGTATGGTAGGAGACCCAGGAAGACCCCACTTCTTACCCCGAGACATAAGAAAGCCAGGCTGGAGTTTGCCAAAACTTACCTGAGAAAGCCTAAAACGTTTTGGAAGAATGTTCTCTGGTCAGATGAGACAAAAGTAGAGCTTTTTGGGCAAAGGCATCAACATAGAGTTTACAGGAGAAAAAAAGAGGCATTCAAAGAAAAGAACACAGTCCCTACAGTCAAACATGGCGGAGGTTCCCTGATGTTTTGGGATTGCCTTGCTGCTTCTGGCACTGGACTGCTTGACCGTGTGCATGGCATTATGAAGTCTGAAGACTACCAACAAATTTTGCAGCATAATGTAGGGCCCAGTGTGAGAAAGCTGGGTCTCCCTCAGAGATCATGGGTCTTCCAGCAGGACAATGACCCAAAAGACACTTCAAAAAGCACTAGAAAATGGTTTGAGAGAAAGCACTGGAGACTTCTAAGGTGGCCAGCAATGAGTCCAAACCTGAATCCCATAGAACACCTGTGGAGAGATCTAAAAATGGCAGTTTGGAGAAGGCACCCTTCAAATATCAGGGACCTGGAGCAGTTTGCCAAAGAAGAATGGTCTAAAATTCCAGCAGAGCATTGTAAGAAACTCATTGATGGTTACCGGAAGTGGTTGATCGCAGTTATTTTGGCTAAAGGTTGCGCAACCAAGTATTAGGCTGAGGGTGCCAATACTTTTGTCTGGCCCATTTTTGGAGTTTTGTGTGAAATGATCAATGTTTTGCTTTTTGCTTCATTCTCTTTTGTGTTTTTTCATTAAAGACAAATTAAATGAAGATAATAATACCAAACAATTTGTGATTGCAATCATTTTCAGGAAGAAACTGAGTATTATCTGACAGAATTGCAGGGGTGTCAATACTTTTGGCCACAACTGTAGCTTTTCAAGCCACACCTCTGCATGTTACTGTTGGCATTTTATATGTTACAAGGTGAAATGTTTTAAAAAAAAAAGGCTACCTGACAAGTTTTTTTTTTTAAATACATCAAGACGACACACGTTTTTTGTGTTGTGGTTTGTAATAAAGGTGAAGAAAATAATACACATCCTGTGTTGAACACAAATGTAAAAAACTCTGTCCAGCACAAACATTACAAGTTGTGGTAGTGTGTCTCATCAGGGGCATATTCAGATGCAGGAGCAGACGAGGCTTCCGGACCCATTTTCCCCATAGGAATATGGGTCCGCCCTATGGGAGGGTATGATGGTCTGGGGACCCTCCGCAATAGCAGGAGCTTGTCCAGGCCCAGACATAGGAGCCCTCATACACTTGGACACTGGTGGCTGTTCCGGGGGTTCAGCCAGGATGGTTCTGGGGGTCAGTGTCCCAGTGTCGGCCGCGTCCAGGGCCAGGTGGATCACCCTCTCAACGCGCCGATGCTGTAGTGGCTCCATGTTTGACACCTGCTCGCTGTCAAGCAGCCCAATCCCAGTGTCTGGTCTTTGTTCCTGGTGGATCAGCACCCTTCTTGCCCAAGTCTTAGCTCAGTGGTTGGGGACATGGGGGGAATATCGCCTACGAACCATGAACCTTGGGCCAGGGCACTGCTCCACCACACTGGGCTCACTTGCCACCTCCCCCTGTGATGTTGATGGAGGGGATCAGCGAGGGATGTCGATGCCTGGCTGGAGGTCTGTTCTTCTGGGTCCTGCAAACAAACAAACATATTGTTCAAACACTGGACATGGCCAAACATCAATTCACCCACACATATCTTTATACTGATTTGGGCTAGGATTTGCTTGCTACCACGTCTACCATGACTACTTGTGGTTTGATGGGGACATATGTGACGTAACACAGTATGTACGCAAGTTACCAGAATGACAAGCATGGTGATGCTGGTGGATGTTGCCACCTTCCAATTAGCAAATATGAGTCCACTATGTCAGCCATCACCCTTACATAAGGGCTAATTTGTTATGCACTACACGGTACTATGTTAGACCCCAAATAAAAACCCCAAGTTACTTGCAAGCAACAATGATTAATTCTAGCTACATTACTACGGTACTCTGCGAAGCAGTCGGTACTGGAGTGGCAGATGCTGTTTGTGGCAAGTCCCTGCTGGAGTGCTGGGACGAGGGGCTCCTGGTCCAGTGTGAGCATGAGGAGTTCGTAGTACCAGTGTTGGCTTACATATCAGTGCAGCAGGGGTGCGGGGGAGGATGGGGGGTCCTCAACAATGGACCGTTTCGCGCCTCCTCTCGGTGCTTCAACAGGTTACAACACCTAACCTGTAACCTGTTGAAGCGCCGAGAGGAGGCGTGAAACGGTCCGATGTTGAGGACCCCCCATCCTCCCCCGCACCCCTGCTGCACTGATATGTAAGCACACTTATGTGAATAAACAAAGAATTCTTCTGTGACCGGTGAGTGCTGCCACTTTCCTTATTGTTATGACTATGTGATCTTCTGTGACCGGAAGTGCACCACAGGGTTCCAGAGGGCATCGGCAAGGGAAGCTGACGGGCGGTGTGTCAGCGAGTCTTCAGAATCATTGCAGCCTCGGAAGGGGCTAAGGATCGTAGGGGTGCTCGGCTATAGTAAAAAGTAATGGAAGGAATTTTGTCAACAATGGCAATGTTATTTGGGCTGACATGCAATGGCCAGTGCATCAGCTAGGACCAAACATTTGGCCTTGATCTCCTAAACCAGTATTGTCTTTGAGACTTTAAGCTGGAAAAAAGGCAAAAATAAAGCACTATCAGTCTGTTACCAGTATACCATATGTCATGTTTACTGTGCAGGTTCAAATTATGTATTACACACCATTCAGGGGCTGACCAGGGTATTCCAAAATACAGTAGCAGCATTATAAACGACAACTTCTACAACAGTGGCCAAGCCACAGTAGCATATGCTTTTTTTATTGAACTTATAGCAATATTACAAGACTGGACAGATGAAGAGGATGAACAGTACTCAACTACCGTATCAGTGTGAGACGAGGACACCTACCACCTTGCTGCTTTGATAAGTGAGCAACAGGATGCAGCTTGCACACCATCTTTTAAAGGGCGTCCACCAATGAGAACGCTGTTGGTTCCGCTAATCATAGTAGTCGGGCGTGGTTACGCCGACCGGGAACGTCAATTGATGATGCCTGTGCGATGTGATTGGAAGGTTCCCACACAAAAAGTGGCAACGCCCGAGCTATGCCCTGTTTTGCTGGCCAGAGCCAGTGAGTAAGTATTAATGTTCACACGTCTTTTCTTCTATGGTGGAGTGCCTTCTGCGTTTTGAAATGTCTTTTTTGCACCTCTACTGTGTTCTGAACAACAACAGGACAACCTGGTCCCTTCGGCCACTGTTAAGATTCTTGTATGTTTTTTGGTCCCTATGACCAAGTGTATGACATGTATATGTACATCACCATACATCTCATATCATACCCCTACTGTAATGTGTTATGTTGGGTGACCAATTCCCAGATAGTCATGATCCAGCCTTCCATTGTTGTCCTTGAGGTTTAACATAGCCATCCCTGGGTACCATATGGGGGGCCCCACACCCATTGTGTCTGTCCATGATTTGTTGTGTGCACATGTACAGTACACAGGTCCTGCCCTTTGGGCCACACTGTATGTTCTCTCTGTCTCTCCCTCTCCATATAGATGGATTTGCACGTGGGTATCTGTACACAAACATACACACTTCCAGTATCGAAGGTACTAATATATGTACACATCACTATACACATATATACATGTTTGCACACACACATACTTACTACATGCATTGTCATATGTATACAGATATGTACATAGTGTTGTGTGTACCTTACCAACGTGAAAACACCACGTACACATAGCCATACATTGTATTGGCAACAGTGCACACACGAGCGTTCCTGTGTGACAGTTTGGGGACGCCGCAGTGTCTTGCCCAAACATAAACAAATGACAACAGACTTGAATGGCGAGATGATAGAAAGGGCAAATGTGGTAATGAAGTGGTCATCTGCCAGACAAGGCTGACCAATGATAACGCAGTTGTGACGACCAATCGGAGTGGTAGGGGCGAGTAAAAACACACTGTGGCACGCCTATCTCCCAGCCTCTGTCAAACAGTATGCCCACATTGAGCTTGGGGTTGTGCTGTGTGATGCCGTGATAACGACCGCCAACATCGATCGCTGTGTCGTTCAGCTGATGTCTGAATCGCAGGATCGTTGTTGTTCGGTCACGATATCTATACGTGTGACATCTCATCAGTGATGTTGAAACGAGGTTGTAAATGGCTGCCCTCCCGCGAAATCGTTGCCGAACATTTCAACATCATGCTGTGTACCGGTACCTTAAGGACAACATTTGCAAGATGTTTGCATGGGTTTCCTCCACGTTCTCTGGTTTCCTGCCACATTCCACAGACATAGTGATTAAGGGCCCATTACACGCTTCAATGTCTCAGCGATCCGACCAACGATCCGACTTTACCTAGATCGCTGGAACGTCGTTCAATGATCGCTGGTGAGGTGTCAGACATACAGATATCATGAACGACGCAGCAACGATTCTGCAACAAGCGAACGATACTTGCGGTCATTTGATCGCCTACGTTTTTCAGTTCTGAATAGGCGAAGTCGTAAACAAGATCGATATCACAGTGTCACACTCGCCGATGCAGCAGATCGAACATACGATCAATGACTGATTTATGGTCCTGTTCATAAACCTGCGATCAACGATCAGCCGACTTATGGTTGGTTGTATCTACGTGTCACACGCAACGACGTCGTTATGACATTGTGGCTTCGCCCCAAAAGCCGTGACGTACCAATGATATCAGGGCCAGTTCCAGGTTTTTCTGGGCCTTGGGCGAAACAGTCTCAGTGAGCCCCTTTAACGCATACTGATTCATGAATATAATATAGAAGCTGCAGGCTGTGTAAATTATATAGAGGCTCCTGGGTGGACTGTATATATAATATAGTGGCTGTGCAGGGTTGTATATATAATATGGAGACTGCCAGGCTGTATATATTATATAGAGGCTGCGGGCTGTATATATTATTTGGAAGCTGTGCTGGGCTGTATATATAATATGGAAGCTGTGCTTGACTATATATATTATTTGGAGGTTGTATCGGGCTGTATATATTATTTGGAAGCCGTGGCAGCCCAGCAGCAGCCTCCAAATAATATATCCAGCCCAGCACAGCCCCCAAATAATATATAGTCCAGCACAGCTTCCATATTATATATACAGCCCAGCACAGCTTCCAATTACTATATATAGCCCAGCACAGCCTCTAAATAGTATATATAGCCCAGCACAGCTTCTATATTATATATACAGCACAACAGCAGTCTCCATATACCTCAGCAGCAGCCTCCGTATACCCCAGCACTGCTCCTGATACAGCCAGCACAGTCTCCGTATACCACCAGCACAGCCTCCGTATACCCAGCACAGCCTCTACATACCCCAGCACAGCCTCTGTATACCCCAGCACAGTCTCTATATACCCCAGCACAGCCTCTATATGCAGTCAGCACAGCCTCTATATACAGTCAACACAGCCTCTATATACAGTCAGCACAGCTTCTATATGCAGTCAGCACAGCCTCTATATACCCCAGTACAGCCTCTATATACAGTTAGCACAGTTTCTATATACCCTAGCACAGCCTCTATATATAGTCAGCACAGCCTCTATATACAGTCAGCACAGCCTCTATATACCCCAGCACAGCCTCTATATAGTCAGCATAGCCTCTATATACAGTCAGCTCAGCCTCTACATACAGTCAGCACAGACTCATATACAGTCAGCACCAACTCTATATAGAGTCAGCACAGCCTCTATATACAGTCAGCACAGCCTCTATATACAGTCAGCACAGCCTCCATATACAGTCAGCACAGCCTCTATATACAGTCAGCACAGCCTCTATATAGTCAGCACAACCTGTATATACAGTTAGCACAGGCAGCCTCTATATACAGTCAGCACAGCCTCTATATACAGTCAGCACAGCCTCTATATACAGTCAGCACAGCCTCTATATACAGTCAGCACAGCCTCCATAATACATATAATCCCCCATCCTGCTGCACACAGTAAAAAAACAAACAAACTGATTATACTCACCTTCCATCCGCTCCCCCAGGGCTGTGTCCTCCTCAGATTCTTCCCCACCACATCCTTATAGCAGCAGCTCCCGGGACTGTGGAGCTTCCTCCTTCCGCACCACTGTGATGAGGTGCAGGGTGATCACTTATCACTCTGCTACAGTAGCAAAGGAGGAAGCTCCACTGCTCCCTGGAGCCAGTACATGGCTAATCTGCATCACATGCAAATTAGCCATGTGCACTGGGAGCTCAGGGGAGCACTCAGCTCCTTGCGGAGTCTGCCTGATGTGCCCCTTGTTCACAGGGCTGTCTGTCCCTAATGGGCCCCTGGCTGTCAGGGCTGCCTGTTCCTGATGGCCAGTGGGCCCCTCCCAGCTGTTCAGGGCCCTGGCACTTGCCCAGGGATGCCGGGTGCTGGCGCCGGCCCTGAGTGATATTGTTAACGATATGGTAGCGTGTATCGGGCCCTTTAGGAATACAGATTGTGAACTCCACTAGGGACAGTCTTGCTAATGTATGTAAAGTGCTGTGGTATTAATGGCGCTACAGTATATGAGTGCATAAATATTATTATTGGCCATTTCTTGGAATTGGTTGAGGTTCTAGTAACAAGACTGATACCTTTCTGAAAGTGATATTTTGTAAAAACGCGTGATATCTAGAAGGCAGACTGATTATATGACTACACCAATGCTCCATACATGTCACATTCCTGCATTTACTGGTAGCTATGATGATAAGACATGGCGCTGGTGTGTGAACTGCTTGCTGTTTACAGAGCCATGCTGAAATCTGTGACAAAACACAGGAAGTGGAGGGAACTTGTGGTTGGTACAACCTGCAAGAACTTGTGCTTCTTTTTGCAGGAGTATAATTTAATGGCTTATGAGATGTATTTATTCTGCCGTGTAGAAAAAGTAAAGCAGGGTTTCATGGATTACCTGTGTCTTGTAACTGACGCACCCCAGGGCCGGGTATTCAGCTCTCAGGCGGTTTCGGTCTGGGATGTCACGGGCGGCTGCCCGAGGCCGTGGCCCTGGCGGTCAAATGAATAAAGGGTCAAATAAAGTATATACAAGTTTGTCGTGACGCCACCTGCAGTGTCTGGTGAGGGATCACCAGCGCCACTACAGTCCTCCGGAGGTCGGTGGGATTGCGGCAGTGGTGGTATAGTCCCCACAGGCAGGACTGGGACCTCCGGGGCACTGTTGTGAGGCGAACAGGTTGCAGCAGAGCTGGGATAGTTAAGGAGAGCAGGCAAAGTCTATAGAGGGGCATGGTGGTGAAAGGAAAGGATGCACGCACACAGCAGAAGTCTCTCTTTATCTTTTTACTGGTGGAATTCAGGTAAATAGTCCAGAGCACTGACGGGCGACCGGGCTTCAGAGTGGGCTCCCACAGCAAGTGGGTATAAGGCCTCCTTCCTCGTGTATTCACTGAAGCAAAGTCTGTTAAATCCTGACTTGCCTCCACTCTCTTCTCTTGTCTGTGTCTCCTTCCCTCCTATGCGGTCTCCGGGACAACCTTCTCTAGGCTCTGCAGTGGCCACTGCTCCTGGCTCCCTTTGCTTGACTCTCTCAGGAGACCGGGTAGCTGTAGCTCCTCGGTGCTAAGGGGTTTCCTGTGGGACCTGTAGTTCTCCACTGGTGCGGATCCCCAATATCCGGCTTCTCTCTCTGGAACGAACTCATGGCTGGAGCTACCTGTTCCCTGCTTCTACTCCTCCTCTAAGCTCCTTGCCTTCAGTCCCACTTAGGCTGGTGGGACGCTGAAAGGCTACTCCTGGGTCGCTGGCTCGGACCTACACGCGGCACCGACCACCAGGGCTTCCCGCAGCTCCTCTAGCATCTGCACACTCTGACTAGCTCCTCCCCACCAGCAGTATATATAGGGGATCCTGCCTAAGCGCAGCAGGTTGAGCTCCCCCTACTCTGCCGTGGTGGAAGGTGTTGTTTGTAGTAGTACCTGCTGTGGAAACCCAACTGTGCAGTAGAGAGATATGTGGTTACCTGCGTTGGCAGGGCGCCACATAACATTTAAAGATGACCACAAGATGTTATATTGGCGACTATCCAGGATTGTGTTGTCAGGGTGAGAGCTGTGTGTTACAATATTAGCACTTTTGTCACATATTAACCACAGATTTCTCATCTTGTGCGATTACCGCTAGTGGTCATGTTTTGGCATCATGCTCCTCTGCCAACTGTCTACTTGTGACCATTATTCATGTCAGCCAAATTAAAAAAGGCACTGTAACCCTATTTCCATTTTTATCCGGGGAAACCTGTGGAGATGATTTTATTAATTAATCAAGTGTCTGCTACTGCTATAAGGCGAGAAGAGCATCTCCCGTCAAGTGGGCGGTCTGCGCTGTCTCCGAGGGGGGGGTATTTTGCCATCTCCCAGGAACAGAACTCGATCTAGTTCTCGAAGTCAGGGAGAAAAGGAAGAAACCAGTTATGATGTCTATATTCAACTCCGTTTTCATCCTTCAGGCAGGAATACAATTGAAAACATGAGCTGTGCTTGCATGGCACAAGAAGAATGTATATTGGCTCCCAGCTCGCACCCCGACACGCATTGGCATGATGAAGTCATCTCATCATGCTGATGATGTCACGGCTGAGCTATAGAGGCACCAAAGATGGCATAACGGTAAGCAGTTTATTGGAGCCCATGGGTGTACCCAGTGTGGGGCAGGGAGGGGCATGTGCCCCCCCCCCAGAATCAGGGGTGCACGCACCTATCATGATGAGGCCACCTGTCTTAGTAGGTAACGGTTGCCTCAGGCAGCGCTGGTGGTAAGCAGAGGGCAGGGCGGAGCAATAGTTTTAATCCCGCCCTCTGCACTGCAGATCAGCTTGGCGGGGACTGAGTGATGACATCATTGAGCGCCTCGTCGTTGTGCGAGCCCTGCAGTGCAGAGCGGTCGACAGACAAGCTGAAGTTAGGGAGACTGCTGGAGGCTGGAGCTGCAAGGACTGTCTAGGAGAGGAAAAAAAAGATGTAAATACATTATACTTGTTAAATCATTGACAAAAGAGTGACCTGTGAGATAATGTGGGGGGTCAGGACAGGAGCCCTATGGGGGGCTGTATATGGGAACCCTATGGGGGGCTGACTGTATATGAGAGGGACTCCCATCTCGTATACTGCCCCCACATAGGTTCCATGTCATATACAGCAACCCCATAAGGCTCCCATATCATATATAGCCCCCTAAAGGGCTCCCTTTATGGGAGCCCTATGGGGGGGCTGTATATGATATGGGAGCCCTATGAAGGGCTATATATGATATGGGAGCCCTATGAGGCATTGGGGGCGTTGTATATGAGATGGGACTCTCATATCATATACAGCCCCCCATAGAGCTCCCGTATCATATACAACCCCCATAGGGCTCTCATAATGGGAGCCTTTTAGTGGGCTATATATAATATGGGAGCCCTATGGGGGGGCTGTATATGATATGGGAGCCCTATTGGGGGCGGCTGTATATGATATGGGAGCACTATGGGGGGCTGTATATGACATGGGTGCCTTATGGGACATTGGGGGGCTGTATATGAGATGGGACTTACATTTCATATACAGCCCCCCCATAGGGCTCCACAGTGGTGTAACTAGAGTCTGATGGGCCCCGGTGCAAAATTTAGGCCTGGACCCCCACCTTCTGCGTGCACGTTGGTTAGATGTATGGGCCCCGTGTAATGCTCTAAATCCTATAAAAACTCACAAATTAACCCCTCTCCCCCTTCATTATGCATTAATGTCCCTCATCATGTTATCTATGGTCCTCCTCCCGGAATATGGCCTTTATCGTGGAATATATGTCCCCCATCATGGTTTATATGGTTTTCCTCCTCTGCCACCATATTCCTCTAATTATTATAATGCATCCCCACATTCCTCCATACATTACAATGTACCCCATAGTCCTCTGTGTATTATAATGCAAACCATAGTCCGTCATTCATAAGGTAGTCCCCATAGTCATCGAATTATTATAATGCAACCTCATTATCCTCTATATAGTATAATGCAGCCTCATATGCCTCCATATAGCATAAAACAGCCTCACAGCCCTCCTTACAATATAATGCACCCCCATAGTCCTCCATACAATATAATGCACCCCCATAGTCCTCCATACATTATAATGCACCTCCATATAGTATAATGCACTTTCATAGTTCTCCATATAATTCCCAGCGCACAAGGGGGAGACACAGGGGAGAGGCACAGTCCGCAGCCTATAAAGCATGTAGCCTCTATATTACAGAGCAGTGCTCTGAAATCGAAACCAGGCGACATTGGTTTTATCGCCGCCAAATTCCCGAAATGCACGCCGCAATAAGGAGGCAAAATGTCTCCAGCGGTTGTGGCATGTAAAGGTACCCTTAAGGCATCGCGGCAGTGTCACCTGCACAGGCACAGTTCGTGGCCACAAGTGACATCTACTGATGGTGGTTCTGGTGCTGCTTTCATGTATTGAAGGTTGTTCTGGCTCTGCATTCTTCTACTGAGATGGTTCTGGCCCTGTATCCCTCTGCTGATGTTGATTTGGTCACTGCATTCATCTACTAATGAGGTCGTTCTGTCACTGCATTCCTTTACTGATGGTGGTTCTGTTGCTGCATTCATCTACTGACGGTTGTTCTGGCCCTGCATTCATCTGCTTATGGTGCTTCTGTCACTGCATTCATCTACTGATGATGGTTCTGACCCTGCATTCATCCACTGAGGTGGTTCTGGTTCTGCATTCGTCTACTGATGGTGGCTCTATCGCTGTATTCATCTACTGACGGTAGTTCCGATCTTGCGAGATTTGTGAAGACATTGAGCATATAGAGTGGTCACAGGAACCCTAAATACATCATGTATAAGGTAGTGGGCAAGGGTTAGAATGGCCAAAAGGGCTGATAGGTTCCCTTTAAAGGGAACCTGCCAGCTCTTTTTGAAATTCCCGCTTCCTGTCGTACTCTGACACACGGGCTGGAACGTCATATCCGGCATGGTGCATACTGGGGGCTGATCAAATGCTCAACCCGGCTTCAATATGCGCACTGCGCATAAGCCAAAGCCCGGCCAAACACATGATCAGCCCCCAGAATGCACCGGGCCGGATATGACGTTCCAAACAACCATGGCATGCCCCCCCCCTAGTTTTGATCCTGGGTACGCCCATGTTGGAGCCATACACAGATGACTCTTATTTTTAAAGACGGTGGATGGGAGGGGAATGTGGTGTAAGTGTAAGGGGGGAACACAGTGCAAGATGGGGAGAAAAGTGAGAGAGAGCAAAAATGTGAGGGTCAGTATGGAGAGGGACATCTTGTGGTGGACAGTATGGAGAGGGGCAGCATTTGGTGACAGCATGGAGAGGGGCAGCTTGTGGTGGACAGTATGGAGAGGGGCAGTGTGTGGGGGTCAGAATGAAGAGAGCAGCTTGTCAGGGACAGTAGGAGAGCTGTATACATGTGCTCATAGTATGGAGGGTAGCAGCTTGTGGAGAAAAGTATGGAGAGGGATAGCTTGTGAGGAACAGTATGGAGAGGGAGCAGCTTGTGGGGGAAAGTATGGAGAAGGTGTGGCGCCCCTGCGTTCAGGAGGCCACAAAGGGAACTGCAGTCAGGAAGGTAGGAACGACAGTTGCACACCAACACCCTCACAGCCCACACAACCCACATACCAGTAGAGGGCATCGCCCAACCCGGAGCCTGGGAACTCTAGGCAAGTAAGGGGTGGTGGGTTTAGAGACAGTGGGTGGGCCAACACGTAAGTCAGGTGACAGAGGGTAGATATAGAGCAGGGGGAGGAGAAAGGAGTCAGTAGGCCCAGGGTGCCGAGCAGCAAAGACACAGACCAGCAGCAGGCTGAGGAGCACCGCACAGGCCCAAAGACAGCAGTAGGCCAGGTAGGCTGAGCAGTACAGAAAGAGCGCAGAATCTGGAGAGCCAGTGTGAGCCACAGAGAGAAAACCCATCCGGAGCCAGCACCCCAGGAGTGTGAGGGACGAGAGGACCAGTGATACTGGGTCCTAGAAACACGGCTGAGACGGCAGACTGCAGGCGGAGTAGCCCTCCTATTGAACCCAAAGACACGGTTAGAAGGAGCCTGGTAGAGCCTCATCCAGGAGGACTATTGGAGGCTAGGCTAGCAGCAGAGTGTCGGCTCTGAAGGGGACCGTTGCTTCACCCGACATCCCCAGACAACCGACGGGGAACCTCAGCTACACGTTAGGGTCCCTACCCCAAAGGACAGGCAGCTCAGTGGCAACCCGGAGGGCTCACAGGAGTCCGAGCCACCGCCATACTGTCCGGATACACACACACACCAAGTAACAGAGAGAACCAAAAGCCTGGAAAGGACAGAGGGACTGAGTGAGGGGTCATAGAAGGAACAACCTGGCTGCAGGGAGTAAAGGAACCCGGAGGGGAGAGTTATGCCGTGTACAGACTGTAAACTGTAAACTGTGACTGTGAACTGTAACTGAGAGAGAAGTTTGAGAAGTAAACACAGTGAACCCTGACTCCGACTCTATCGTATGTTTCTGCCTGCATATGACTCCCTCTAAACAGGTCTGCAGAAGGTTCCCATCTGGAGAGCCACAACTTGCCCGCTCTGAACGCTGGATGAGGATTCCTGCAGCATCAGGATAGTAAGTGCACTGCACCCAGCACAGGCCTGCACCATACCATACACCATAGACTCTATCATCACTGCCCCAGGGAACCCAGTTCTACCCACGGAGAACTATTCCATTTTAGATGCCATCACATCATCCCCGGAGGTTCTGCAGCAGCGGTGGTCCCCCGTATTGACCACAACTCGTGGGTGGCGTCACGACTGACATTATCCCCTGTAAATATTCCCTTTTCATTGTCAGGCCAGGGACACGGTCCGGACCAGGACCACCCGTGACATCCCCAGTAGCAGACCGTCCGTACCGAGTGCCCCATCCCAAAGGGGCTCGACATACAACGACAAAGGGGCAGCTTGGGGTGCCAATATGGAGAGGGGGCAACTTGTGAGTGACAGTATAAAGAATAAGTTGTGGGAGACAGTTTGGAGAGGGGCCAGCGTATGGTGACAGTATGGAGAAGGTCAGCTTCTGGTGGACAGTATGGAAAGGGGCATTGTGTGGGGACAATATGAAGAGTGGCAGCTGCTCAGGACAGATATTGAACTAAATAAAAATTCAGGAGATGTAATGGTTGGCATTTCTTGTGCTATACGTTCTTGTACAAAAACATTTATTATATAATTGCGAATGGCTTTTTTGACCCCGGCGTGGTCATGTGGATACGCGCGAAGCATTGGCGCGAAGCGGCCATTGCAAGTCGGCGTGGTCATGTGGATACGCGCGAAGCATGGCCGCGAAGCGGCATTGCGAGCACTTCTAAGTCGACTCGCAATGCGAGCCGCGTGTCATGTGGATACGCGCCAAGCATTGGCCGCGAAGCGCCCATTGCGAGCACTTCTAAGTCGACTCGCAATGCCCGCGCAACGGGCATTGCGAGTCAGAGACTCGAGTACTACAATCCCGATGCATGTGCATCGGGCTCCCAGCTAGTATAAAATACATAAAAGGCAAAAAGAGACAAAAAGGCGCTCCTGGGTAGAACCTGGTGATCCAGTGGTAAAAGGCAAAGTGTCGTGCTGCAACTCGTACACTTCTGCAAAGTATAATGGCAGCCCCCAGTGGCTTTAAAAAAATGAAATTTTTTATTAAGTTAAAATATTTAATTTTGTATTAAAAATTATTGTTTATATAAATCAATCATTTTAAATACGAAAAAAATACCGCACCTTCCCTCCGCTCCGCTGCGTCCTCATGTCATCTCATACCGAGTGCCCCCACATGCCGTCAATAAGAGGGACACTTGCTATTCTCCCCTCCTGTGATGCAGCTGCTGTGTAATCCTGTGTACCGCTCATTAAGTGCAATGGATATTCACTGCACTTAATGAGCCAGCATACGCAATCGCCTCGGCTGCAGCAATGGCTGTGTGATCCTTTGAGCCTGCTTTGGGCCCCCCTAACTCATGGGCCCTATAGCAGATATCTGGTCTGCCACTATCAGCAGGGGCGTAACTACAATAGGTGAAGGGGCTGTGATCGCGCAAGGGCCCTGCAGCCTAGGGGGGCCCCAACAGTCCCTTTGGCCTATAGAAAAAGACTAATAATATTAAAGATTTGCAATAATTGGGGGCCCCGTTGGAGGTTTCACATCGGGGCCCCTGGGCCTGAAGTTACGCCACTGACCATCGGCAGTGAAAAAGCTGTTTTGTGACAATCAAAGTGAAGTGATGACGTCACCGCTGAATCTTGGTGAGCGTCACTTGTAGTTCCATCGAGGAGCTCTGAACTTAATCAGTTTT
This sequence comes from Allobates femoralis, assembly GCA_033576535.1. NCBI lineage: Eukaryota > Metazoa > Chordata > Amphibia > Anura > Aromobatidae > Allobates > Allobates femoralis. The sequence goes on along the minus strand of JARQOC010000011.1, from coordinate 199,587,024 downwards.
TTTCTTTTTTATTACTGGAATCTTTGAGGCTTGTTGCATTTACTTTTGGTAAAACTTTTAGCTGCACTTTAACTTTATTCCACTAGATGGCGATCAATTATTTCCAAAGATTACAATTACTGTTCCTTGATTGTGTGTTCTGCCACCTTGCCCTAATTATCAATCTATTATATAATTGCGAATGGGTTTTTTGCCCCTTCTGAGTCCGCTCTCGCTGCGAGTCAGCGTGGTCATGTGGATACGCCCGAAGCATTGGCCGCGCAGCGGCCATTGCGAGCAATTCTAAGGCGACTCGCTATGCCCGCGCAGCGGGCATGGCGAGTCGCCTTAGCAGCGCGAAGCATTGGCCGCGAAGCGGCCATTGCGAGTCAGAGACTCGCTCTTCTAGAATCCCGATGCATCTGCATCGGGCACCCAGCTAGTGAATAATAATTATTTTTACAATTTTGAATGCAAAAAAAAATTTCAAAATTGCAAAGCACATGCTGTTCTGACATTAATGGTCGGGAGCGTGCATACAGGTATACAGTTGATGAGCGTACACTACATACAGCATACAGGTATACAGGCGATGGGCGTACATACAGGTGCAGGTGATGAGCATACATACAGCATACAGGTATACAGGTGATGGGCATACAAAGAGCATACAGGTATAAGGATGATGGGCGTACATACAGCATACAGGTATACAGGTGATGGGCGTACATACAGCATACAGGTATACAGGCGATGGACGTACATACAGCATACAGGTACAGGTGATGGAAGTACATACATCATACTGGTACAGGTGATAGGCATACATACCGCAAAAAGGTGCAGGTGATGGGCGTACATACAGCATTCAGGAACAGATGATGCACGTACATACAGCATACAGGTATACAGGTGATGGGCATACATACACCATACAGGTCCAGGTGATGGGCGTACATACAGCATACAGGTAAAGGTGATAGGCGTACATACAGCATACAGGTACTGGTGATAGGCATACATACAGCATGCAGGTCCAGGTCATGTGCGTACATACAGCATACAGGTCCAAGTGATGGACGTACATACAGAATACATGTCCAGGTGATGTGCGTACATACAGCATACAGGTCCAGGTGATGGACGTACATACAGCATACAGGTCCAGGTGATGGACGTACATACAGCATACAGGTCCAGGTGATGGACGTACATACAGAATACAGGTCCAGGTGATGGGCGTACATACAGCATACGGGTCCAGGTGATGGGCGTACATACAGCATACAGGTCCAGGTGATGTGTGTACATACAGCATACAGGTCCAGGTGATGGGTGTACATACAGCATACAGGTCCAGGTGATGTGCGTACATACAGGATACAGGTCCAGGTGATGGACGTACATACAGCATACAGGTCCAGGTGATGGACGTACATACAGCATACAGGTCCAGGTGATGGACGTACATACAGAATACAGGTCCAGGTGATGGGCGTACATACAGCATACGGGTCCAGGTGATGGGCGTACATACAGCATACAGGTCCAGGTGATGGGTGTACATACAGCATACAGGTCCAGGTGATGTGCGTACATACAGCATACAGGTCCAGGTGATGGACGTACATACAGAATACAGGTCCAGGTGATGTGCGTACATACAGCATACAGGTCCAGGTGATGGATGTACATACAGCATACAGGTCCAGGTGATGGGTGTACATACAGCATACAGGTCCAGGTGATGGGTGTACATACAGCATACAGGTCCAGGTGATGGGTGTACATACAGCATACAGGTCCAGGTGATGTGTGTACATACAGCATACAGGTCCAGGTGATGGACGTACATACAGAATACAGGTCCAGGTGATGTGCGTACATACAGCATACAGGTCCAGGTGATGGATGTACATACAGCATACAGGTCCAGGTGATGGGTGTACATACAGCATACAGGTCCAGGTGATGGACGTACATACAGAATACAGGTCCAGGTGATGGGCGTACATACAGCATACGGGTCCAGGTGATGGGCGTACATACAGCATACAGGTCCAGGTGATGTGTGTACATACAGCATACAGGTCCAGGTAATGGGTGTACATACAGCATACAGGTCCAGGTGATGTGCGTACATACAGCATACAGGTCCAGGTGATGGACGTACATACAGAATACAGGTCCAGGTGATGTGCGTACATACAGCATACAGGTCCAGGTGATGGATGTACATACAGCATACAGGTCCAGGTGATGGGTGTACATACAGCATACAGGTCCAGGTGATGGGTGTACATACAGCATACAGGTCCAGGTGATGGGTGTACATACAGCATACAGGTCCAGGTGATGTGTGTACATACAGCATACAGGTCCAGGTGATGGACGTACATACAGAATACAGGTCCAGGTGATGTGCGTACATACAGCATACAGGTCCAGGTGATGGATGTACATACAGCATACAGGTCCAAGTGATGGGTGTACATACAGCATACAGGTCCAGGTGATGGACGTACATACAGCATACAGGTCCAGGTGATGGATGTACATACAGCATACAGGTCCAGGTGATGGGTGTACATACAGCATACAGGTCCAGGTGATGTGCGTACATACAGCATACAGGTCCAGGTGATGGATGTACATACAGCATACAGGTCCAGGTGATGGATGTACATACAGCATACAGGTCCAGGTGATGGGTGTACATACAGCATACAGGTCCAGGTGATGTGCGTACATACAGCATACAGGTCCAGGTGATGGATGTACATACAGCATACAGGTCCAGGTGATGGACGTACATACAGAATACAGGTCCAGGTGATGGATGTACATACAGCATACAGGTCCAGGTGATGGATGTACATACAGCATACAGGTCCAGGTGATGGGTGTACATACAGCATACAGGTCCAGGTGATGGATGTACATACAGCATACAGGTCCAGGTGATGGGTGTACATACAGCATACAGGTCCAGGTGATGGACGTACATACAGCATACAGGTCCAGGTGATGGATGTACATACAGCATACAGGTCCAGGTGATGGGGTACATACAGCATACAGGTCCAGGTGATGTGCGTACATACAGCATACAGGTCCAGGTGATGGATGTACATACAGCATACAGGTCCAGGTGATGGATGTACATACAGCATACAGGTCCAGGTGATGGTGTACATACAGCATACAGGTCCAGGTGATGTGCGTACATACAGCATACAGGTCCAGGTGATGGATGTACATACAGCATACAGGTACACATATCACCACCACAGAGTGTCTATTTAATAGCACATGCCAGGGACAAATACTGCCACACCACAACCAGACCACATATTATCCCCGCATAGTGACTGTATAATACCACATAGAATATAGAAATATCACTACACCATGACTAGACCACATTTTACCATCACGTAGTGACTGAATAATACCACACAGAATGGGTCAATATGTCCCCCATCCTAGGCCCTTGTGTCCTCCATCCTGGTCTCCTTTGTCCCTCTTCTTGGGCCTGTATGTTCTCTATCCTGGTTCCCTATGTCCCCCATCCTGGGCCCATGTGTTCCCTTCTAGTTCCCTATGTCCACCATCCAGGTCTCCTATGTCCACCATCCTGCTCCTGCTTATGTCCCCCATCCTGGGCCTGTATGTCCCTTATCCTGGGCCCTATTCCCTATGCTGGGATCTTATGTTCTCCATCATGGGAATTTATTTTCTCAATCCTGGCCCTTTATATCGCCCATCCTTGGCTCTTTTGTTCCCATCCTTGGCCCTTATGTCCGCCTTCCTATGTGTTTATATCCCCCATCCTGGGCTCATATGCTCCTCATCCTAGGACCTTATTTGCCTAATCCTGGTCCCCTATTTTGAGTCCATATGATCCCCATCCTGGGCCTGTATGTCCTAGATCCTGGTTTACTATTCTGTAACACACACAAAAAAGACTGTTCATACCTCTCGGCTCATCCACAGTGTCCTTTCTTTCTCTGTGTGGTGTAGAAGAGGCACACATCTGCACACACATAGCCACATGACATCACTGCCATGTACCGGCAATGTGTGCATCACCGACAGCTCCCTGCCTTCGATAGGCTGGCCGCCATTTCAGCTATTGCATTGCACAAAGCTGATGACTTTGCTTCGTACACCACAATTTATTTCAACTGAATGTGCATCCGCGTTTGTATTAAATGCATTTTTTTTTATTTCGGCAATGTTTTTTTTTCCATGCAAAATCTTAATTTAAAATAAAAATGAGAAATCTTGCAATTTTCACATTTGCACTGTGGTAATTTTAGGCTCCAGCATTCTGTTGTTTTAGCAAATACACATGTACATTAACAGCAATAGACTGACTCAGACCCTATCTGTAGTATTGAAGCATCTAATTAGCGTGTGCAACGTCATTGTGAATGGAGGGGAGCAAGTTTAGGTGTGATACCTATTATGATTCATGGATTCTGTGTTATCATTTGTGTTATCTGGTGTGTATAGACATGTTAACTGTCTCTGTAATCCTGCCTCTGATAAGGAAACTGCTGCAAACTCTCCCTAAATCACAGGAAGTAAGAGTCTAAAATTGCCCTAGTGGCCAGTATAGAAACTGCAAGATTACTCATTTTGATTTTTTTTTATTCCTTAATAAAGTTTGTGATATGAAAAAAAATATTGCTAATTAAAGAAAAAAATACATGGAAAATAAAAACATGATTTAAAAAATAGATAATTTTCTGACAACACATTCCCTTTAAGATGCCCATACACTTAAGATAGCAAACAGTTGAAGCCAACTATACCATGCACAGGAACACTCTGCTCTCTTAGATTCAATTACTACCACCCTAGTCTGTTGGAGGACAGTATGAAGTCCTCCATTTAAATTAGATGGCTGATTCGGACTAGTTTACCTAATATATATGGGGGTCTTTACACTGTTGCAATGCCGACATCCGTGCTGGTCGGCGACATCCCGCAGCATGCCTCCTCCTTTCTCTTTGGCCGCCCACGTTTGCTTTGGCTGTCTCCAGGTCTTGTGCAAACCTCACAGGTTCCCCAGGAGTGTGCTTAAAGCATGCACCCGCATTCCTACCTTGCTCTGAAAGGGCCAGCGCTCCAATAACTGGAAGTGCCCCTCAACCTATGGCTGAGAGGCACTAGGTATTTAAAGCATCCTCCTACTAGGGGAGGTGCCTGAGCAATGAGTTAGTTTAGTTAGTCAGTTTTCTGTCTGCTGAGCTAGTTGTCAGTCCTGTTACCCTGTGTCTGCTACCTATCCCCTTGTCCAGCCTTCCCATACCTGTCTATCCCTGTTGTGCCCTCTGTACCAGCTTGCGCCTGCTAAAGCCATTATAGCTGCAACTGCCTACACCAGAGACTGTACCTCTGTCTGTCCCTGTGTCCCTTGCCCTGGCAGTCAGCTGCCACATTTCCCTTTGTGGTCCAGTGGGTCCACTCTCCCCACAATTGCCTTGGCAACTGTCTTTATCTGATAATCTAACACATGTCTCAACCCGCGGACAATCAATTTATTGGCATTTTACTACATTTTATACCTTGGCCATATTAAATTAAAGGTGTTATCGAGGATTAAGGAGGTGATAGGTCATCAATATCAGATTGATGGCAGTCCAATGCCTGGAGCCCAATTCGCCTGAAGATTTTTACCCAAAACACCACAATTTTAAACAGGGCTGTGGAGTTGGAGTCATGGAGTTGGAGTTGGTGTCCATTTTGGTAGAGTTCGAGCCGGATTCAGGGAAATTGAGGAGTCAGAATCAGAGTCGGATATTTGGTTTACCGACTCCACAGCACTGCCCTGTAGAGGTTTTCCTCAGGTTCTGCATCACAGCTCCCATCGGAATGAGTGGGAACAAAGCTGCAATACCAAGAATGATCACTAGGTGGGGTATAGAGCTGCAGTGTTTTGGCTCAGCTTGCTTTGGAATGAGTGGGAACAAAGCTGCAGTACCAAGAATGATCACTAGGTGGTGTATAGAGCTGCAGTGTTCTGGCTCAGCTTGCTTTGGAATGAATGTGAACTAAGCTGCAGGACCAAGAATGACCATTATGTGGTGTATAGAGCTGCTGTGTTCTGGCTCAGCTCCCATTTGGAATGAATGTGAACTGAGATGTAGTACCAAGAATGACCATTAGGAGGCGTACAGAGCTGTAGTGTCTGGGCTCAAGGCACTGAACTCCCAGAAGCCATGGCTCCAGTTGAGTGATGGGGGTGCTGGTGTTGGGCCCCTATCTATCTGATATTGACTACCTTTCCTATGGACCCCCACCCTCCCCTCTCTAACCTATACATTCCTTTTAATAGGAAACTAAAAACAGCAATTTTGTTAAAGATGTCTAATCATATAGAATCTTAAAAACATGTTTTGACTCTTTTCTGACTCATAAAATAAATGTTGAAAGAGAGGTTTTTCATAGAACCCATAGAACAACCCTTACAAAATATGTGAGTAAAAACATGACTGGTAGATAAGAAGAGATAAGCAAAGAGGAGATTGTAACTGTAGTGTGGCATGCATAGGCAGAGGGGTGGATTACAGTTACTTGTGCACATCGGCATTATAGGCCTTGTTAGGTGGACCTCTATGTAAAATTTAGTGAGGAGCTATCTAGAAGGATGGACTCCACAATGGAAGCTGATTGAGCCCATTGCAAATCAGTGGAGACGGTCTGTTGTCCTTGGTCCTTGGTGGTCCTGTCGGTCTGGTGCTGCTTTGGGATTTCCATTCCAGAGGCAATTACCATGGTGTTTCCTGACCTCCCGGGAAGTACTAGACTCTCCAAACAGCGATCTATCGGAGATTGCAAGTATCTTGAGCATTGGGCTCTGCAAAGTCCCATGGTGCAGTTATCAGGCATGTGCACTGTTCAGGTGCCAGCCAAATGGGGCCCTGCTAATCAAGGGCGAGGCAGGCCCGAGGCCAGTGATCGACTTTGCTGAGCTTGCTGCTCAGTGCAACAATTCAGTTCTGGGTTGCCTTAAGTGAGAGCCAAAGTACACAGAGTCTATCAAAGTTCTTAATGAAGATTTATTAAAACAGTCTCGTGAAACACTGGCACTCATCTTACATGTTGCTTGGTTGGGAGTATTTACAGTTACACACTTTGCTGCAGACTGCTCCCCTCGTCCCAGTGCCTCCAGACTATCGTACCTCATCCTCACTGACGCTTGCCATGGATCCATGAGGTGATCCCTAATTCGTACCCTGTGGGGCTCATAAAATATATAGGAGGCTATGTGGGGCTCATAATGTATATGAGGCTATGTGGTGCTCATGTATATAGGAGGCTGTGTGGGGTTCATAATGCATATGAGGCTATGTGGTGCTCATGTATATAGGAGGCTGTGCGGGGCTCATAATGCATATGAGGCTATGTGGTGCTCATGTATATAGGAGGCTGTGCGGGGTTCATACTGCACATATGAAGCTATGTGAAGCTCATAAAGTATATAGGAGGCCATGTGGAGCTCATAATGTATAAAAGAGGTTACGTGGTGCTCATGTATATAGAAGACTGTGTGGGGCTCATACTGCATATAGGAGGCCATGTGAGGGCTCATGCCATATTTAGGAGGCTTTTCGGGGCTCTTAATGTATATAGTAGGCTATGTGAGGCTCATTATGTATATAAATGAAGGCTCATGCAGTATTTAGGAGGCTATGTGGTGGCTCATAATATATTTATGAGACTGTGTAGGGGCTCAAGTTGTATTTAAGAGGCTGTATGGGGCCGCTTGTATATATAGGGGCTATGTTGGGGCTTACACTGTATATAGAGGGGCTATGTTGGGGCCTCAAATTGTATGTAGGGGGCTGTGTGGACTCATACTGTATACTGTATAGACGGTGTCAGCATACTTATTCTGCTCAACATTAAGTGATACAACTAATATTACTATAAATAATTATAATTATATACGTTATTATTAAAATTGAGAATACCGTAATTAATTTCAACCCATTGGTTCAGCGTTCTACAGCAGTCTCTTATGTGGCCTCCTAAGCAAAATTAATTGCACACTTCTCACTTCTGAGATATGCAGTAGCCATCTGCTGTCTGTAGCGGTATGGATGTGACCAGTGGTTATACACCATATATAAGAACAGCAGGGGGCCTGAAACTAGAGTGCTGCCATAAGAAATGTGAGGGTTTATGGTTTTCTCCAAGACTTCTCCCGAGCTGCAATTCTCTGGAATGCTCAACACAGATGAACTGAGGTAATGTGCACCACGGAGCAGGTGCAATGCGTAGCTTGAAGTCAGCAATACACCTAGGTGAATCAACTGCGCGTTACTGGGAATGACGCGTTCGGCGTCATACCCGAAACGCTATAGAGGCAGGCTGGAAATTCAATATCACGCCCATTGGCACTTGATAAAGACACCAGGAGGTGGCGAGAAGGACAGAAAGAGGACACCTAGGGGGGCTAGTAATGGTAGCCCCCTCTTCATTAACATACCACCTAGTAAGGTATAAAAACATTTTATAATACACTAGCTGTGAGCCCGATGCAAATGCATCGGGATTCTAGAACGTGCATTAATTTGATTATAGTAGTTATAGCTGTTAGCCTGATGCAAATGCATCGGGTATCTAAAATATGTTTATTGTTTTTTTAAAGATTTTTAAATAATAATCGCATCATCAATAGCAATAATATAAGCAATAGCATTATTATTAGCAGTAATAGCAGTATTAATAGCATTAATAGCATTATTATTAGCATTAATAGCATTATAATAGCATTATTAGCATTAAATTTAATAGCATTAATAACATTATTAATAGCATTATTATTAGCATTAATAGCATTAATAATAGCATTAATAACATTATTAATAGCATTAATAGCATTATTATTAGCATTAATAGCATTAATAATAGCATTAATGACATTATTAATAGCATTAATAGCATTATTATTAGCATTAATAATAGCATTAATAACATTATTAATAGCATTAATATCATTAATAATAGCATTAATAACATTATTAATAGCATTAATAATAGCATTATTAGCATTAATAATAGCATTAATAACATTATTAATAGCATTAATAGCATTATTATTAGCATTAATAATAGCATTAATAACATTATTAATAGCATTAATAGCATTAATAATAGCATTATTAGCATTAATAATAGCATTAATAACATTATTAATAGCATTAATAGCATTATTATTAGCATTAATAGCATTAATAATAGCATTAATAACATTATTAATAGCATTAACCGCATTATTATTAGCATTAATAGCATTAATAATAGCATTAATAACATTATCAATAGCATTAATAGCATTAATAATAGCATTATTAGCATTAATAATAGCATTAATAACATTATTAATAGCATTAATAGCATTATTATTATTATTAATAGCATTAATAATAGCATTAATAACATTATTAATGGCATTAATAGCATTAATAATAGCATTATTAGCATTAATAATAGCATTAATAACATTATTAATAGCATTAATAGCATTATTATTAGCATTAATAGCATTGATAATAGCATTAATAACATTATTAATAGCATTAATAGCATTATTATTAGCATTAATAGCATTAATAATAGCATTAATAACATTATTAATAGCATTAATTGCATTATTATTAGCATTAATAGCATTAATAATAGCATTAGTAACATTATTAATAGCATTAATAGCATTAATAATAGCATTATTAGCATTAATAATAGCATTAATAACATTATTAATAGCATTAATAGCATTATTATTAGCATTAATAGCATTGATAATAGCATTAATAACATTATTAATAGCATTAATAGCATTATTATTAGCATTAATAGCATTAATAATAGCATTAATAACATTATTAATAGCATTAATAGCAATACTTTTTGGGGCGCGTTCAATACTTTTTGGGGCACGTTCAATACTTTTTGGGGCGCGTTCAATACTTTTTGGGGCGCGTTCAATATTTTTTGGGGCGCGTTCAATACTTATTGGGGCGCGTTCAATACTTTTTGGGACGCGTTCAATACTTTTTGGGGCGCGTTCAATACTTTTTGGGGCGCGTTCAATACTTTTTGGGGCGCGTTCAATACTTCAATACTTTTTGGGACGCGTTCAATAATTTTTGGGGCGCGTTCAATACTTATTGGGGCGCGTTCAATACTTATAGAGGCGCGTTCAATACTTATTGGGGCGCGTTCAATACTTTTTGGGACGTGTTCAATACTTTTTGGGACGCGTTCAATACTTTTTGGGACTTTTTGGGGCGCGTTCAATACTTATTGTGACGCGTTCAATACTTATTGGGGTGTGTTCAATACTTTTTGGGGGGTTGTTCAATACTTATTGGGGCTGAGTGCATTAATTTGATTATAGTAGTTATAGCTGTTAGCCTGATGCAAATGCATCGGGTATCTAAAATATGTTTATTGTTTTTTTAAAGATTTTTAAATAATAATCGCATCATCAATAGCAATAATATAAGCAATAGCATTATTATTAGCAGTAATAGCAGTATTAATAGCATTAATAGCATTATTATTAGCATTAATAGCATTAATAATAGCATTATTAGCATTAATAATAGCATTAATAACATTATTAATAGCATTATTATTAGCATTAATAGCATTAATAATAGCATTAATAACATTATTAATAGCATTAATAGCATTATTATTAGCATTAATAGCATTAATAATAGCATTAATGACATTATTTAATTAGCATTAATAGCATTATTATTAGCATTAATAATAGCATTAATAACATTATTAATAGCATTAATTATCATTAATAATAGCATTAATACACATTATTAATAGCATTAATTAATAGCATTAATAACATTTATTAATAGCATTAATAGCATTATTATTAGCATTAATAATAGCATTAATAACATTATTAATAGCATTAATAGCATTAATAATAGCATTATTAGCATTAATAATAGCATTAATAACATTATTAATAGCATTAATAGCATTATTATTAGCATTAATAGCATTAATAATAGCATTAATAACATTATTAATAGCATTAACCGCATTATTATTAGCATTAATAGCATTAATAATAGCATTAATAACATTATCAATAGCATTAATAGCATTAATAATAGCATTATTAGCATTAATAATAGCATTAATAACATTATTAATAGCATTAATAGCATTATTATTTATTATTAATAGCATTAATAATAGCATTAATAACATTATTAATAGCATTAATAGCATTAATAATAGCATTATTAGCATTAATAATAGCATTAATAACATTATTAATAGCATTAATAGCATTATTATTAGCATTATTAGCATTAATAATAGCATTAATAACAGCATTAATAGCATTAATACCATTATTATTAGCATTAATAGCATTAATAATAGCATTAATAACATTATTAATAGCATTAATAGTATTAATAATAGCATTATTAGCATTAATAATAGCATTAATAACATTATTAATAGCATTAATAGCATTATTATTAGCATTAATAGCATTAAAAATAGCATTAGTAACATTATTAATAGCATTAATAGCATTAATAATAGCATTATTAGCATTAATAATAGCATTAATAACATTATTAATAGCATTAATAGCATTATTATTAGCATTAATAGCATTGATAATAGCATTAATAACATTATTAATAGCATTAATAGCATTATTATTAGCATTAATAGCATTATTATTAGCATTAATAGCATTAATAATAGCTTTAATAACATTATTAATAGCATTAATAGCAATACTTTTTGGGGCGCGTTCAATACTTTTTGGGGCGCGTTCAATACTTTTTGGGGCGCGTTCAATACTTATTGGGGCGCGTTCAATACTTATTGGGGCGCGTTCAATACTTTTTGGGGCGCGTTCAATATTTTTTGGGGCGCGTTCAATACTTATTGGGGCGCGTTCAATACTTTTTGGGACGCGTTCAATACTTTTTGGGGCGCGTTCAATACTTTTTGGGGCGCGTTCAATACTTTTTGGGGCGCGTTCAATACTTATTGGGGCGCGTTCAATACTTTTTGGGACGCGTTCAATAATTTTTGGGGCGCGTTCAATACTTATTGGGGCGCGTTCAATACTTATAGAGGCGCGTTCAATACTTATTGGGGCGCGTTCAATACTTTTTGGGACGTGTTCAATACTTTTTGGGACGCGTTCAATAATTTTTGGGGCGCGTTCAATACTTATTGGGGCGCGTTCAATACTTATAGAGGCGCGTTCAATACTTATTGGGGCGCGTTCAATACTTTTTGGGACGTGTTCAATACTTTTTGGGACGCGTTCAATACTTTTTGGGACTTTTTGGGGCGCGTTCAATACTTATTGTGACGCGTTCAATACTTATTGGGGTGTGTTCAATACTTTTTGGGGGGTTGTTCAATACTTATTGGGGCTGAGTGCTCGCAATGGCCGCTTCGCGGCCATTGCGAGTCGCTGGGCGAAAATGGAACCAAAGGCTCGGCCACAAAGTTAGCGATTTACCGCTCAGGCAGCGACTCGCAATGGCCGCGACCATTGCGAGTCGCTGCCTGAGCGGTAAATCGCTAACTTTGTGGCCGAGCCTCTGGTTCCATTTTCGCCCAGCGACTCGCAATGGCCGCTTCGCGGCCATTGCTCGCGCGTGGTGACGTCACAGCGTGACATAGCCACGGCGTTTTCGGGGGCCGACATGAAAATGCCTACGGCAATTATATAGTAGATTCACAGCTCACATTTAGGACAGAGAGGGAAAGTTAGAGTAGTAATAGGAAGGTGCAGGGACAGGTGGTGAGAGCCTGGGGGGGCTTGTTCTAGGTGACAGGTTCACTTTAAGCCTGCATGAAATTTCCTAACTTTTGATGAGCTATCGTGGTTATCAAAGTAAGGAAGATACTGATCTGCTCATGTAATGGAAACCTAACGTGGTTCTGAGAAACACTTGCGACATTATCAAGCTGCCAGATTGTGAACCACAGTGACAATCATACTGAAGGATGCAGTGTATACCCACAGGCGTCTGGTGAGACACTATTACAGATTCTGAAATTGAAGCAATAAATATTCGGCTTCTGAATCCCTTCTGCCCCAAATTCTGTACATCTTCTGGAGTGCTGACACGGGATTGTGGAATGAAAGGCTAGGCTGTGGGCACATAACCCATCTGCCAAGGGCTTGCAGTAGCCATGACTAGATGGAGCCTATTCAAAAGCTTTCTACTAATATAAGGAGATTGGTACCAAGAGAACAAACATGGATTTCAAAAGCTAATAAATAGCAAGGGTCCTGACTCAAACGGACCTGAACTCACCCTTGTTGCTCTTCTATACATCTTATATTTGTTATGGCCACTTTACACGTCCCGATATCGTCGTCCAACTCCGATAAAAAGTCACGTGGTTCGTGCGTTGGCCCCGATATCGTTCGTGCGCTGTGTTTGTAGTAATTGTCCAATTAGATGCAAGAACGATGCCAAAACGATATCGGGGGAGAAATGAGCAGGCTCTCTAACTGATCGATATTGGATGGACAATCTGGCAGGATCGTGCTGTGTGACAGCCCGACAACGATTTGGAGCACAACTTCCCCTATTCACTCCCATGTTAAATGGTCATTCCCAGGTTCGCTTGTACAAGGGGGCGTAGACATCGCAGTTGCGTTGCCTGCTGATATCGCCCTGTGTAACATCTCCTATGCGATCTTGGATTTCATCCAAAAAAATGCGCGCTCCCGTGCCGTTGTATACAATATTGATGTTGGGACTTGTAAAGTGGCCATTAGTGAATAATGGTATTTTAAAATATGCATTGTGTCATCATTGATAATGTTGTGGGATGCATAATTGCGTCGTTAAAAGTGTATGCCCGTGGGGTTTACTTGGCCAAGGACGATCAAGGTTACAGAGAGGGGGAATATAAGGGGATGTGGGAGTGCATTGTGACCCCCTTTACTGTGAAAATGTTCTGTGCTCATGTGTTGATATAATTATGCCTGTAACTGTGTGTTTGATGCCCTTTAGGGACTAAGGTAAAGACTGCTCTTCCGCTAGTTAGGAGTTAACAAATATGAGTGTTGGTGCTCTCGGTGGAAGAGGCTTCATTTATAAAAGAGAGAGCACATGGTGACTTAGCTAGGAAAGTCCCCAGTAAGAGAAGAAGCATTCATAGAGATGCATTACCATTGATTAATTTGACCCTTACCACTGACCCCCGAAGGACATGTTCATGAATGTTGGCCTGGACTCCAAGGAATGGGCGAATACAGTGCTGGCAACGGGAGGACGGGTTTCCAAGGAGCAGCTCCAAACTCTTGTTCTAGCAAGCTCCCTATGGGGGCCACAGAGCTAACATTGGTGGGAACCCGAGTTGTTTGCAGTCGGTGACTGTAGTGTCGGAGATACTGAAATGGAGGAAGCAGTCTGCATCAATTGAAGAAATTGTAAATATGCCCCAACATGTAAGGTTTCAAGTATGTGCCAGTGTTTCACAAGACTGTTCAAGAAAAAGCCTTCTATTGGACTTGGTTGACTCTTTGTGTGCTTTGACTCTCAATGAGGGTAGCAACGAACTTGGCGACCTCGACCCAGATTCGAGTCTGACTTCCCTGCCCCCATGCTGTGAGCCCCTCGACATTGCCACTTTCAAGACTGATTGGACTAATGTGTCCGAACAGGCACAATGACTTGTCATGGGTGGTCATTAGGGGATCAAGGCTTTTCTCTATGGTTGGTGCACAACCACAACCTTTGTAAAACTGTTCTTTTAAAATTTCCCTTTCAAGGAGGGAGCTCCTCTTTTGCCAGTGACCTTTACAGTGGATCTGTTAGAAATCTTAAAGCATAAACATAGCAACATTAACATTTTTCTTCAATGATGCTTTCCACATTTAGGAAGGGTGAAAAGAATGCAGGCAGACACCAGCAACAGTTCAAGTAGACTTTTACTCAACTGGAGGCAACAAGCTTTATGGTTACAGTCACTTTAAGAGGCAACAGTGTTGAACAAAACTAAACAGTTGGTAAATAACAATAGTTGATACTTTCAACACTTTACTTGCACTTAAAACAGTCTGATGGCAATCACCTCAGCAGCATCTCCTTCACTCTACAACAGTCTTTGTGTCTCTCACTATACAGAGCAGCTCATACTCACAAGTGCTTTTCATGGTTACCCTCTTGGCAGCAAAAGCCCTTTGATAGCCCTTTTCATGCTATTTGCAGACTCTTGAAATCTTACGTTACTGCCCCACAGGCCCTCACACACTGACACTAGTCTCTGGTCATCCTGATTTGGCAATCCTCCTCATAGGAATAAGCTTTTATGGTCCCCTTTGCTCTTTTAGTGGCTATGCTTCACCTTGTATGCAGATGCATTTTTCACTCACAGAAATAAGCCTTTATGTTTCCTTCTCTGGGGCAATAAGTGCACTTTTATTTAGGTGTGCCGGTTTCTTCCTTTAGAACATACGACACAAACTGCATTATAAACTGCAGCTTCTCACATATTCACTGGGGTGGCATACCAATTGGAAAGTGTTACTCACCTCTACTTTTAGCTAGCTATATAGCAGACATTCTCCTCAAGATCTTTGTCAGCTTCTCTTCCACCTTCCTTGTTCTGCCTGGCTGCAAGTCTGAGTGTGTCTCCTCTCTACAAGAAGGAGTTTTTAAGCTCTCTATATACACCCAGGGAGTGTTGCGATGCTTGCTAATACTCCAAACTTTTTGACCAAGCATTTAAAGAAACCTGACTTAGGCTCTTTTAGTTTTGGAGAGATCTGTATGATGGTAGTGGGACGGATCTCTCCCTCCAGCCCGGGTCTTGCAAATGGCCCACAGCCACATGTCCTATTTAATCATGCACAAAGAGCAGGGTGTGTCTGAGTTGCAACCAGGTTGCAGAACAGCACGTTCTGTATGAGCCTAGTACAGACCAGAACCAGAGATTTGGTCAAGTGAGACATGGACACTGTAAGTGGACCCTGCACTCGAGAATCCTACAGAGGTGCAGGTGTTTTCTAGCGCAAAAACGCTACATTCTTACTCTATAATCGCCACACGAGTCTGCATCTGTCGAAGACCTGATGTCCATGCATCCCCATTTTAAGTATTGCAACACATATCTGATTAAGATGCATCAGGATTTCAACGGACACTGACACAATAATGAAAAACGCCAATCTGAAACCAACCTTACACATCACCAATCTTTTGAAACTCTCATGATGCTCTTCACTAAAACCGCCACACATTCAATTTACATGCAACACATATAACAAATTAATACGCTTTACATTTGACATTTGCACATTAATATAGCAAATTAGGGAACAAGTCGGTATCTCATCCCCTACGGGATAAATGGCAAACCACCATAGCAAACTGCAAAGGTTAACAATCATGAACAGTTCAGCTTGGAACTCCAGATCCTAATTGATAACAGTCCTTAAAAGGGTGCGTTAACTTATGAAGTTATTTCCTATCTGTGGTATAGAGGATAACTTTATGATCTCTGGGCATCTAACCACTGGGTCCCCCACTGATATTGAGAACCAGGGCTCAGAAGAGCATCATCTAAATGGAGTGGTGGTTGATCATGTGCACTTCTAGCTTTAACAGTCCCATAGAGTATTCATGGTGTGGCAGTGTATATGATTAACATCTGCTCCATGCACACATGCTCTTTAGAGCTTTCTTTTTTGTGATCGGAGGGGAGACCATGGGTGAGACCCTCAGCAATTGGGAAGTTATCCCCTATCCCATTCATAGCTTTCAAACTTGAGAATACCACTTTATTATTTGGAAAAGAGTAGAGGTGGGCCTAGACTCCTCTTTCTTGACTTATAAATGATTATTGTGCTAAGGTAAAAAATGTTTGGACCATGTTAGCCAGTAGATAGAAAAATATTAGAATCTGAGAGTCCTCAGTGGTTGATACCTTTTAATGGCTAACTGAAAAGATAGTAAACATAGCAAGCTTTCGGGACACTGTGGCCCCTTTGTCAGGCTGGAAATGACACAGATTCTGAAGACACATACATATATACATAAGCAAATGAAACAAAAACAAAAACAAAAAAACAACGGTCTTAGATGTTATAATAAATGCGACAGGTGAAGTAAAACAGAGTCAGGCTAGGGAGGAAGAGATGAGGAATTGAATCTAAAAGTCTAAGATAAGCGGAACAGCTTGTATAATGATTGTATGGTAGTGGTCTGACAACGGGCAAGATAAGGATTCCTGGACAGATCAGGACTACAAGATCCCAGGTAGCTTCAGTAGCACCACAAGCAATGTGGTGTATTTAATTATATGTACCAAATGTCTAACAGGTGGCATGTATATAGGGGAGACCGGGCAAAAATTCAGGACAAGAATAAATTGTCATCGCCACTCAATAAAAGAGAAGCGTATGGATCTACCTGTAGCAAAACATTTTTCCAGCGCTGACCACAGTGAAACCGATATGGGACTGCTCATCTTAAAAAGCAACTTCAAATCTCAGAGAGAGAGAAGAATTTGGGAATACAAATTGATAGCGACCTTTAACACATTGAAAAACAGGATTAAATGTATCACATGGATTCATGACTTTTTATATAACATGAATGAACATTTGGGGACATCACAGATTCATGCGTTTTTAAATTGAAAATACATTTGGGGATAACACATCTTCAACAGACTCAATTTTGAGGACAATGAACTTTTGACATGAACACCCTTGCTTCCCTTTATTGCTTTCCTCAACTCATTTAAGTATTTTCAGTTCTCTACAGTCCACTACCATATCACAATTATAAAATTTGTTCAGCTTATCTTAGACTTTTAGTTTGTTTCAATTCCCCATCTCTTCCTCCCTAGCCTGACTCTGTTTTACATCACCTGTCGCATTTACTATAACATCTAAGACTGTTGTTTTTTTTGCTTATGTACTGTATATATGTATGTGTCTTTAGAATCTGTGTCATTATTTGCTTGATGAAGGGGCCACAGTGTCCCGAAAGCTTGCTCTGCTTACCATCTTTTCAGTTACCCATTGAAAGGTTTCATCCACTGAGGACTCTCAGATTCTAATATTTTTCTATTGTGCTAAGGACATTCCTTCTCACCACCCAACACATTGTGAATATTCCAAGGTAGGGTATGTGCACATTGGTCAGATACATAGTTTATTATCCTCGCAGAGATTCCATTGTGTATTACAGTACCCAGTGGCGGACGTACTGCCTGTGCGGTCGATGCAGCTGCACAGGGGCCCATCACTGTCAGTGTCCATCCCTGACAGTTCCAGCATCATAGCTTTTACATGATCTTATCAATGAGAAGATCCGCAACATAACAATGAACGACACTATGGACTTGAAATCTGCAATGTATCAGTTTCTGGTGCGGATTTCACTTTTTGGAATGCAATGTGTATAATGTGTGCTGCAACATTTCAACCAAATCGATTTTGCTGCCGTGGATTTCATTGCTGCAGGAAAGCAGCACCAATCCATTGTAGAAGACACTTAAAGGGTTTATACAAAGCAAAAAAGATAGCTGAGCATCATACTTGGCTTTCTCCAGAAGTCCCATAGACAATAAATGGAGTAGTGAGGGCATTCTCCATTTTTGCTCCATCCAGATGAGGTTGTGCTGCCCTTCTGGCACCATGGGAGTAGTTCAGAAATGTTTCAGGTACGTGTGCATTTAATATGGTTTTGCTTTTAATGCATTCAGGAAGCTGTAATGGCACAGCATATATAAAAAACTTAGAGTAGGACTGCTCCATCTGAGAATGCCGTAACGTGGTGGGGTAGCTCAAAGAATTGATCAATTGTTTGCTAAATGTCTCAGTTTAAAGTATAGTTGGAAATGAATATATGCATGTGCACTTTTTGTATTGCTAGCTAACCACAGGCAGCGCTGGCTTCTTGGCTTTTTATTAGTGAGGGCATGCTCTACATTCGCTCCATCCAGATGGGTTCTGCAGAGCACCATTCTGAGGATCGAGGGGGTACTCCCGCTGTCTTCAATATCTTTTGGAAGGTATAACTTTATAACTTGGTTCGAACCCTTTATGTTCATCTGCTCATTAGAACTGATTAGTGCACGAGACATTATAGATGACTAAGATGAAGACAATTATAAAGCAATTTTATGAGAATTTGCAATGTAGGTTTCTTCATAGGAAATATAGTCCATGGGACAATCCACACTGCTAGCAGCAACTTTATCAATGATAATGTCATCGCTGAAACTACTCAAGAACACGGGATAAAGGTCATTTAAATATATTTTTTTGTCTACCAGTGGGTCAGACCAGGACATGGAGTTACAGGTATCCTGGGTCACGAGGATTTCTTCCTTAGAGAGCGGAGATTCCAGTATCACAGGGGACACAACTTCTTTCTGAACATACAACACGGTGGAACTGAAGTCTATGTCTTGCTGGAAGGTGTGTTGTCTTCCTTTTTTCTTTTCTTCGCTAATTTTTGGATGTTTGGTCCAATCCTGAGTAACAAAACATAGTAAATGGATTGAACATTTAATGGTGTTGGCCTGTATGGTGGACAGTATGCTTCATGCGCAAAGTAAGGACCGATAATGGGATTCCTAGTTACCGGAATCCCTACACTGAGGAGGTTAGAAGAAAGCATTTACATTAATTGGTGGTTCAGTAAATATAGATTTTTGTACAGGTAACTGACCAATAGGCAACAGTTTAATTCACTCACAATTATCAGGCTTAAAGGGAATTTGTCACCAGGTTTTTCACCTATAACTTTGTCCACCACCAGTAAGGCCTTATACACAGCATCTGAAATACTGTATGTAAGTCCCCTGGCCGATCAGTGTAATGCCAAATGCTCACCTACAGGGTGGTACAGTATGATGGGCGCCGCTGGTCCTGATCCGTCACCTTCTTCATTCTTGCTTCAAGTGGACGATGCATCCTACGTCATCCACACGCAGCGTCCTCCATTGCACTCCTATGCAAAGGACTGTAGTGCGTAGGCACGAGGAAGGTCTAAGAACGCTCCCGCATATTGCTACAATACTTTGCTTTGCCCTCCACAGTGCAGAGAGAAGTGAACGTACATAGAAGCCCGATGGAGGACATTGCGTGGATGACGTAGGATGTGTCATCCAATGAAGCAGAGAAGAGGACAGCATTCACAAGAAGAGATGAAGCGCTGGATCAAGACCGGTATCAGTCACTGGACCGGACCGCCCTGTATATAATTAAATCTCTTTTTTATGCTTTGCAGAGCAGATTGGGGACTTACCGTATATACTCGCGTATAAGCCGAGTTTTTCAGCCCAAAAATTGGGCTGAAAAGTCCCCGCCTCGGCTTATACGCGAGTCATACAGGACCCCCTCACTGTTTGGCGCCCCCACCTCACAGGATGCCCCCCCCGCATGCAGCGCTGCGCATATACATTACCAGGCTATCAGCTGTCACCCTCCGGTGGCGATTCGCGGCTTCTGGCTCCGGCTTCCATCTTCATCTCTGTCTTCCTGCATGTCACATGACCGGCCGGCGTCGTGATGACGTCATCGCGATGAGCCCCGGCCACAAAGCAGGAAGACAGAGATGAAGATGGAAGCCGGAGCCAGGTGCCGCGAATCGCCACCGGAGGGTGACAGCTGATAGCCTGGTAATGTATATGCGCAGCGCTGCATGCGGGGGGGACCATCCTGTGAGGTGGGGGCGCCAAACAGTGAGGGGGGCCAGTGTAATGACACACTGCTGGGGAAGTATACTGTGCAGGGGACATGTATACCGCACTGCTGGGCTGTATATACCTCTGGGGCTGCATATACCTCTGGGGCTGCATATACCTCTGGGGCTGAATATACCTCTGGGGCTGTATATACCTCTGGGGCTGCTGTATACTACCCCTGGGGCTGCTGTATACTACCCCTGGGGCTGCTGTGTATACCCCTGGGGCTGCTGTGTATACCCCTGGAGCTGCTGCGTATACCCCTGGAGCTGCTGTGTATACCCCTGGAGCTGCTGTGTATACCCCTGGGGCTGCTGTGTATACCCCTGGGGCTGCTGTGTATACCCCTGGGGCTGCTGTGTATACCTCTGGGGCGGCTGCTGTAATAATGCTGGGGTCTGTATATACCACTGGGGAGGCTGCTGTATACCACTGGGGCTGCTGTATATACTGCTGGGGCCTGCATACCACTGGGGAGGCTGCTGTATACTACCACTGGGGGGGCCTGTATACCACACTGCTGGGGGCTGTATACCTGTGCTGGGGTCCACCCTCGGCTTATACACGAGTCAATAGGTTTTCCCAGGTTTTGGGGCAAAAGTAGGGGGGTCGGCTTATACACGGGTCGGCTTATACACGAGTATATATGGTATATACAGTTTTCTAGAAAGGTCAGGGCTTATTGGTGGTGGTTGCAGTTTATATGGGAAAAAAAAGTTCCTTTTAAATGGGTATTGATTAATATATTGGTAGTACATAGTGTATAGTGTGGTATGTACAGTAATTGTAAAGCACTCCATGCTTTTCAAGAGGACCTTTAACTTGCTCAAAATTGGAATCAAATACATTGTAAACTCCCAGAACCACCATGATTTTGCTGTTTTTTTTTTTCAATTTTGCCCTATGTTGCTCTATGGTAGAGATGCTCATATCTCTTGCTATAAAAGTCAGAGATTTTGCAAGCATCCCATCTTCTCCCATGAGAAAGGTTGTGTCACCGATGTAATATATGCTGTGAAGCCCTAGGCTTAAAAGGTTTGTCTCGGCTGCAATATTTATGGCCATAAATGTCTGTGAGACGGCACATGCATTGACAATATTGTCGAAACTATTGGAACTCCTACGGGAAACAGTGGATTAGCGGTCTGTGGAGCGCCGGGGGACGTTGGGTTTTGGACTGCCCTTTCTATCTGGGAATCTAATGGTTGGCACATGAAGCTTCACAACCCCATCCAGCACTATGACAACCATCATGGCAGCAACTCCTACAGGAGCTTTAATGACCTCTCATATTACATCATAGTCATTATTATGGAGATAGCCCCCTAGAGATATAACAGCTCCCACTCTTCTGGGAAGGCTACAAGACTTTTGAGGTGTCTGTTGGATTTTCTGCCCATTCATCCAGCCAAGAGTTTGTAAATTCAGACACTGATATTGTTGGAGAGGGTCAACCTCCTAATCTGAAATCAAGCTCTTCCCAAAGGTGTTGGATGGCTTTGAAGTCTGGGTTTTGTTCGACCGATCATGTTCTTCTATACCAAACTCACCCAAGCATTGTCTTTATGGACTTAGTTATGTGATCGGCTGCAGTGGTGATGTACACTATCGATGTGATGTCGTCACTGTAGCCAAAACTCAGAGACTGGAGCAGTGGTGGAGAGGCATTGTTGGTGAGTTCCATCTCGCTTTGAAATCCTACATACCTGCAATACCCCTTTAAGATTTCCCTTCACAGAAACTAAAGGGTTTAGACCAACTGATGAAAAACAAGTCCCCAGCATTATGCCTCCTCCATCAAACAGCTAACACAATGCAGTCGGGCATTCACCAAATCCACACTCATCCATTAGATGACAGATTGTCACGCCGTGGCATACGAATGCCCAGCTTGCGGTGCAACACAAAAAGGACAACAGGAATGGAATGGAAGGAAGGCCCTGATAATAGGGGGAGGGGAGAGAAGTCACCTCCTGACTCTCACCTGAGACTGGACCCTGCGAGTCCTAACATCCCTATGCAGGTCTTTCCCCTGTCGGCATCATGAGCCTAGGTCCTTACTTGTCCTGCACTAATCCTGATAGTATGCAGGCCCTTGGGGACACTAGTCTCACCACTGCAATAGCACAACACAAGGATGGGAAGACAGAGGGAAAGTAGACACAAAAGGAAAAACACTTCAAACTCCTCCAATGCAGCAAAACTCCAGAGCTGCAATTGTCATGACTCCCAAGGTTCTTACAGAAACAGGTTTCTTCCAAAGTGGTCAGCATAGAAAGGGAATCTATAACCGGCATCAGGTGGTAAGACACATGACTGCTTATAGCTAAGGGGAGTGGTAACAAAAGAGTAGCACCTGAGATTACAGGCCACAAGAAACAGCCAACAAGGAAAGAGTCAATAACCCATGTAGCTCAACCTAGGACATGAACTGTCAGAGGGGGTTTTGTGTGTAATAATATAATTTAGTAATATGGTAAGTGACATTATATGAGCAAAATTAGTACAAGCGCAAGCATGACATTACCTGGAAATTTCCATTATGTGTGTCATATAAAGGATGAAAAAAATCAGCGGCTGTTGGAATTTTCTTCCAAAAAGAGACATTTATTCTGAAATATTAAAGAAGAGGTTTATCATGTGAAAATCGTGAGTAAATGGGTATTTTTTCATATATTTTGATAGTTCTTTTTACTACTATACTCCACTCCGTTTACAGAAACAGCACCACTCCTACCTATAGGAAGTGCTTGATATTGCAGCTCAGTTCAATTCCACTAATTTTATTATAGGAATGTAGTTAAACTCTTTAGGACCCTAAATTCCAATTTCTCAACTTTTTCCCATGAAAAGTTAAATTAAAAAAAAATGTAATATTGGCTTGTCCCTAAAAGTCTGATCACTCAAAATATAAAATGATTTGAACAATATGATAAAGATTGTAAAACAAATAAAATAAACAGCATTGTTGTTTTCCAAAGCAACAACTTTCCCAAAAAATGCAAAAAAACCATGGCGATCGAAACATAGTGTGTACCTCAATCTGGTTACTTTAAAAATTAAAGGTCAACATACAAAAAACAAGGTCAATCATACAGATTGATCATCAACAAATCAATCATCAAAAGATCATCAACAAATCATCAACAAATCAGTCATCAACAGATCATCAACAAATCATCAACAAATCAGTTATCAACAGATCATCAACAAATCATCAACAAATCAGTCATCAACAGATCATCAACAAATCATCAACAAATCATCAACAGATCATCAACAAATCATCAACAGATCATCAACAAATCAACAAATCAGTCAACAACAGATCATCAACAAATCATCAACAAATCAGTTATCAACAGATCATCAACAAATCATCAACAGATCATCAACAAATCAGTCAACAACAGATTATCAACAAATCATCAACAAATCAGTCATCAACAAATCATCAACAAATCATCAACAAATCAGTCATCAACAGATCATCAACAAATCAATCATCAACAGATCATCAACAAATCATCAACAGATGAACAAATCAATCAAATAGCTTGATTAATAAAGAGGTCATGGAACATAGTAATACAAACCCAAATTATTTTTACAAAGTTCAAATGTTTTTAAGCTGCTAAACTAATAAATCAAAAATGTACAAGATTGATATCGACATATCATACTGCTAAGTCAATTCTACTATACAATAAACACCATAAATAAAAAAATAAAAAAATTAGTGGTGGATTATTTTTATTTCTTTTATTGATTCACCTCACTTATATTTTGCCCACTTTTTAGTATATTGTATTCAACAGTGAATGGAATCAATGAAAACTATAAATTATCTTGTAAAAAAACAAGCTATGGCTATATCAGCAAAAAGAAACAACAAACCCCCCTTAATATACTGACATTCATCAGTACAATTACGCCTCGAGTGCCGCCTAACACCATGTATCATTTTTATACCTACCTTGAGGATAGGATGGACCATAAAGCCAGCAGCAAAAAGATGAAAGCTACTGTTAGTAGAGTCACTATAGTAATGATATGATTCATGTCTTGGCTTTGTTCTTCCATTTCTGAAAAATTAAGGGAAAAACATTATGCTAATAAAATCTAAATACTAGCAATATAGAACAATACAGTGTCTTAAAAGGGTATTCTCTATTTGTTTCTTGAGCAGCTCATAGCTCTGCAGTCTCCTGCCTTCCTGGTTTCTGGCACTCCTCATTGAGTGACATCAATGGTGTGGGCGGGTTATACAGAGCTCAGCTTTCAGGGAACTGGTACATCCAAAGCAGATAAAGCAGTAATTTTATCAAAACTGCAGCAAGCAGCCTGGTAAGTAATGCATCCGTGGAATCAGGGTCTTTTGATGCATATCATGCTGCTCTCAGATGGAACAGCAAAAACCTGGTCACAGATTCCCTTTAAGAATAAGCGTCCCAAGTCGGCAAGTGTAAGAACAGTATAGGTGATTACTAGCTCATCATTTTGGTTCCAATTGGGTTCCTTTATTGAGATTTACCGGACTGCACAAACACTGATTTAATTTTTTTTCCCACTACATTACAAATCGTCCGTATATTTGAAGCAGCATATTTCCTCTAGGATCACTGGGATTAGTGGGACTCATGGTTGTTTGGATAATTCTATGGGACTATCTAATTTTATTTGGGGTCTTCCGGTAACAGATGAAGATGGAAAAAAAGGTTGAATGTGTTGACTGTAAAACATGCTTGAGCGTTAGTTTCCATGGGAGATAAACTAATGCCAGAGGGTTTGGTGGCCAGCTTTTTGAAATTATTCCATGTGGTATGATGATGAGCACTGAGTGATCCCTGGGCATCGCCGTATGATGTTTGGAGAGCCCCGAGGGTGCAATCAGCAAAATTTTTCACTGTCCAATGCCCTGAACAAGGCAGAACGAACTGCGCAAAAGCTATTTTTCTGATTAGCACACAGCCATGAGGTTTATCTGGCTCTGTGGATGATATAATAGATATGATCCATGTCAATCAGTGGTGGAGGGGCAGCATTGGCAAGTCTTACAGCAGCAATCCAATGTTATTTAATTAACCTTGTCACTATGTCCCCATATTATATATATATATATATATATATATACACACGTGGTCAAAATTGTTGGTACCCCTCGTTCAATGAAAGAAAAACCCACAATGGTCACAGAAATAACTTAAATCTGACAAAACTAATAATACATTAACAAATCTATGAAAATGAACAAATGAAAGTCAGACATTGCTTTTCAGCCCTGCTGCCACAGAAATATTTAAAAAATTAAACTCATGAAATAGGCCTGGACAGAAATGATGGTCCCTTAACTTAATATTTTGTTGTACGACCTTTTGAGGCAATCACTACAATCAAACAATTTCTGTAACTGTCAATGAGACTTCTGCATCTCTCAACAGGGATTTTGGCCCACTCCTCTTCCACTGCTCCAGTTGTCTGGTGTTTGAAGGTTGCCTTTTCCAGTTGCCATGTTTCAGCTCTTTCCAAAGATCTCAATAGGATTTAGGTCATGGCTCATAGAAGGTCACTTCAGAATAGTCCAATATATAATCAAATAGGCAGCACTCACCAGGATTTTGCAGCAGTGGTCTCTTTAATCCATCATGCTATGGAATCATGACAGGGTGCAGGGAGGTGACCACGGAGGGCGGACGACGACGCCGTTTCGCAAAAAATTGCTTCTACGGGTCCGGACCCTTATTATATGTCAGAATAGTCCAATGTTTTCCTCTTATGAACAGCAGTTTTCAGCTCTTTCCACAGATTCTCGATTGGATTCAGGTCTGGACTGTGACTTGGCCATTCTAACACCCGGATACATTTATTTTTGAACCATTCCATTGTAGATTTTGCTTTATGTTTGGGATCATTGTCTTGTTGGAAGATAAATCTCCGTTCCAGTCTCAGGTCTTTTGCAGACTCCAACAGGTTTTTTGCCAGAATGGTCCTGTGTTTGGCTCCATCCATTTTGTCATCAATTTTAACCATCTTCCCTGTCCCTGCTGAAGAAAAGCAGGCCCAAACCATGATGCTGCCACCACCATGTTTGACAGTGGGGATGGTGTTTTGAGGGTGATGAGCTGTGTTGCTTTTAAGCCAAACATATCGTTTTGCATTGTGCCCAAAAAGTTTGATTTTGGTTTCATCTGACCAAAGCACCTTATTCCACATGTTGGTGTGTCTCCCAGGAGGCTTGTGGCAAACTTCAAACAAGACTTTTTATGGATATCTTTGAGAAATGGCTTTCTTCTTGCCACTCTTCCATAATGGCCAGATTAGTGCAGTGTCCGACTGATTGTTGTCCTATGGACAGACTCTCACACCTCAAAAAAAAGATTTCCCAAGTTTTAAACATCTCAAGGAGCACTCTGCAAGCAATCATATTGAAATGGAAGGAGTATCAGACCACTGCAAATCTACCAAGACCCAGCCGTGCCTCTAAACTTCATCTCGAACAAGGAGAAGACTGATCAGAGATGCAGCCAAAAGGCCCATGATCACTCTGGATAAACTGCACAGATCTACAGCTGAGGTGGTGAGAGTCTGTCCATAGGACAACAATCAGTCGTACACTGCACAAATCTGGCCTTTATGGAAGAGTGGCAAGAAGAAAGCCATTTCTCAAAGATATCCATAATAAGTCTTGTTTGAAGTTTGCCACAAGCCACCTGGGAGACACCAAACATGTGGAATAAGGGCTCTGGTCGATGAAAGCAAAATAAACTTTTTGGCCACAATGCAAAACGATATGTTTGGCTTAAAAGCAACACAGCTCATCACCCTCAAAACACCATCCCCACTGTCAAACATGGTGGTGGCAGGCAGTCTGTGAACAGCAAATTTCAAGTCTCGTCATAATTTCTCAAATAAACCCTTGAAATCTATACTATTGATAACCATTGGCAAAGCTGCTCCATAATCTGAGACAATATATTTTGGGGTATATTTACTGAGCTACATGCACCAAAATTGGGTTGCAATCTGCACTATAAAACTGTCCTTCATGACTTTTTCCATATTTATCATGTATTTCAGTCAATTTCTGCACATTATCTATTAAGGAAGTGCAGCCTCATTGAAAATGAGAATCTTGTTGAAAATTGGTGAGGCTAAATATGCAACATCAAACACCAAAAAATTATAATAATTCTGGCACAAAGTAAGACAATTAAAGGGAATCTGTCAACAGGTGTTTGCTAGGTAAGCTGACGACAGCATGCTGTAGGGGTTAAAAAACAGAAATCAACTGTGCCTCTCTTATCAGGCTCTGTGATATCATTTTTGTAAACTAAGGGCTTTATCAACTGGTGATTACCATTACAAGACTACTTTGTGACATGCATGGCAATCCAACACACCCCGTGCTGTGATTGATACCTCACTGTCTATATGTACAATCTCTACAGAGAGCCTCGTGTGGGCGGGGGCAGCTCTCCCAGTTCTGCTACATGCCTAAAACAAAATTTGTTGATTGTGTCAGAACAGTTGCAGTCAGTGATCTATGTGATACATCAATTGACTCAGGGTTTCTTTGCCTACATTGTGTTGCTGTTAGATGAGGTAGCGAAAACCTGCTGACAGATTGCCTCAGGTGTAAACTCAGACTAGACAGTATTAAATTTAGACAGATTTCATAATTTGCAAGATCAACTTTTAGATTTTACTGTAGAACAAGTATGCAAATATAAAAAATAAAGAAATAGAATAATAAAAAAATATCATATTTTAAAATTTTTCTACACATTATTCCTTATAATACTAAGAAAAAGTTAAACATATTTATAAAAAAAGGGGGGGGGTTTTGGCAAAACGGGACTAAACCAGCTAAAAAATGCTGCAAATCTATTATCCTTTACCTGAACACTCTTGCTGTTAAAGGATTAAAAACCAGATAATACAATACCCAGAACATGAATCTTAAGCTCTGAACTCCACTCGCTCCAATGGCTTCTGTATTGCCCTTCATTGTCTGTCCTAGAGCGAATCCGAATATAGTTGGAGCCTTCATCGAACTCATGCAACATAATCTCCGCATAGGTGACCGAGATGTCTGTCTTTACATATTTCTGTAATGAGATAAGTAGAAAAATGATGTTATACATGATACAAAATTACTATATTCTATATATATTATATAAAACATCACATTATTTCAATTTAAGGGGTTGTCTCCACTTGTTAAATGGGTAAAATTGCAAAGTGCTTGCAAAAGCAATCAATTTTGGAATTTACTCATTAAAAAAATCTTCTCCGCTTTCAACAATGCAGGGTTTTTTAATTTTATAACTTAGGCTGGTTTCACACCACGGCCTGATCAGGGACAG
Source organism: Allobates femoralis (assembly GCA_033576535.1). Lineage (NCBI taxonomy): Eukaryota > Metazoa > Chordata > Amphibia > Anura > Aromobatidae > Allobates > Allobates femoralis. The sequence continues at coordinate 199,557,922 of JARQOC010000011.1, read as the reverse complement.
CCCTGGACCCGATGTGCAAACAGAACCGGAGGGCAAATATGCCCTCCGGTCCGGTTTGCAGATGGATTCCTCTGATTGCAGCCGCAGAAATTTCAAGATAGCGGGGAGCTAGCCGCGGTCCTGAAATCTCTGAAGGGGACAGCTCAAGGTGCTGAAGTTTAGCAGCGCTTGCTGCTAAACTCCAGTACTCGGCGTCCGGCTCCCGGATCCGATTTTATGTCGGATCTGGGGTGATCCGGCGCCATAGACCCCAATGATAGGAGGTGCCGGATCCGATTTTTCCCCTAGACACAAAAGAGTTGCGTGCACCATTTTTGTGTCCGGGAGAAAAATCCGAATTATCCTGGATCCTCCGGGACAGATGGAAACCGGATGGCAAATAGCTGCCAGCTGACTCCATCTGAGGCACATCGGGGGCAGAGAACTGACAAATCCAGTAATGTGTGGACTTGTGGTGGGAAACCTTTGTTCTATTGGTCATCGCTGGTGGGGCTTTTAGAAACTGTGTGCTAGATTTTTTTTTTTTTTTTTGGATCAGATAAGTTTTTATTACATTTACAGATTTTTCATATACTCACTACAATCAGTATTAACAGTGTGCTAGCTTTTCAGACTGAGAAGGAGCCTCCCTTGTGAAGAAATAGTTAATGTGGGAGAGGGAGGGCTGCTGTGATATAGAACACCCCAGGTATTGCTGATGAGAGTTTGGATGATTTTCACCATACAAGGAGACTGATCAAGGCGATTTGGTCGCTAAAGAGAACTGACAGCTTCCCTGGTGATGGACAAGATTCTTGCAGACCTGCTTTCCTTTGGATAGTAAGTCCTGAGCTCAGGCCCTGCATATGCAACTTATTGGTTCATAATGTGCAGACACTGTTTTTGGCACCAAAAGGTGGTGATTGCTGCAGCTGGTGTCAAAGACCTTTGGTGGACTAATGGACCCTTTACACGCAGCTACAGGTAACAGGTTTTCCACAGGTAACTTACTGGCTGCAGTGAAATCATGGAGACATGGTTCTATCTTGTTGCTGTGTACAAATGGAACTATGTCTCCATGATTTCACTTCAGCCAGTAAGTTACCTGTGGAAAACCTGTTACCTGTAGCTGCGTGTAAAGGGGCCATAAGGGAGTTAGGGTGCATATATATATACAGTTAGGGCCAGAAATATTTGGACAGTGACACAATTTTCGCGAGTTGGGCTCTGCATGCCACCACATTGGATTTGAAATGAAACCTCTACAACAGAATTCAAGTGCAGATTGTAACGTTTAATTTGAAGGGTTGAACAAAAATATCTGATAGAAAATGTAGGAATTCTACACATTTCTTTACAAACACTCCACATTTTAGGAGGTCAAAAGTAATTGGACAAATAAACATAACCCAAATAAAATATTTTTATTTTCAATATTTTGTTGCGAATCCTTTGGAGGCAATCACTGCCTTAAGTCTGGAACCCATGGACATCACCAAACGCTGGGTTTCCTCCTTCTTAATGCTTTTCCAGGCCTTTACAGCCACAGCCTTCAGGTCTTGCTTGTTTGTGGGTCTTTCCGTCTTAAGTCAGGATTTGAGCAAGTGAAATGCATGCTCAATTGGGTTAAGATCTGGTGATTGACTTGGCCATGGCAGAATGTTCCACTTTTTTGCACTCATGAACTCCTGGGTAGCTTTGGCTGTATGCTTGGGGTCATTGTCCATCTGTACTATGAAGCGCCGTCCAATCAACTTTGCAGCATTTGGCTGAATCTGGGCTGAAAGTATATCCCGGTACACTTCAGAATTCATCCGGCTACTCTTGTCTGCTGTTATGTCATCAATAAACACAAGTGACCCAGTGCCATTGAAAGCCATGCATGCCCATGCCATCACGTTGCCTCCACCATGTTTTACAGAGGATGTGGTGTGCCTTGGATCATGTGCCGTTCCCTTTCTTCTCCAAACTTTTTTCTTCCCATCATTCTGGTACAGGTTGATCTTTGTCTCATCTGTCCATAGAATACTTTTCCAGAACTGAGCTGGCTTCTTGAGGTGTTTTTCAGCAAATTTAACTCTGGCCTGTCTATTTTTGGAATTGATGAATGGTTTGCATCTAGATGTGAACCCTTTGTATTTACTGTCATGGAGTCTTCTCTTTACTGTTGACTTAGAGACAGATACACCTACTTCACTGAGAGTGTTCTGGACTTCAGTTGATGTTGTGAACAGGTTCTTCTTCACCAAATAAAGTATGCGGCGATCATCCACCACTGTTGTCATCCATGGACGCCCAGGCCTCTTACAGTTCCCAAGCTCACCAGTCAATTCCTTTTTTCTCAGAATGTACCCAACTGTTGATTTTGCTACTCCAAGCATGTCTGCTATCTCTCTGATGGATTTTTTCTTTTTTTTCAGCCTCGGGATGTTCTGCTTCACCTCAATTGAGAGTTCCTTTGACCGCATGTTGTCTGGTCACAGCAACAGCTTCCAAATGCAAAACCACACACCTGGAATCCACCCCTGACCTTTTAACTACTTCATTGATTACAGGTTAACGAGGGAGACGCCTTCAGAGTTAATTGCAGCCCTTAGAGTCCATTGTCCAATTACTTTTGGTCCCTTGAAAAAGAGGAGGCTATGCATTACAGAGCTATGATTCCTAAACCCTTTCTCCGATTTGGATGTGGAAACTCTCATATTGCAGCTGGGAGTGTGCACTTTCAGCCCATATTATATATATAATTATATTTCTGAACATGTTTTTGTAAACAGCTAAAATAACAAAACTTGTGTCACTGTCCAAATATTTCTGGCCCTAACTGTACATGTATATATATATATATATATATATATATATATGTATAATGTGAAAAAATTCTTGCAGCACACAGCTACTACCAATGATGTACAAATGCTACAAGCCATATGTGTTTGGGGAAAAAGTTTAAAAACTTACGTTTTTTTAAAAAAACTCAAAAATTCTAATTTTTTATTTCTGAAGTTCTTGGTACATACATTGGCCAATGTCTGCTTGCTCATCAACTGCGACAAAGTGACTTCAGGTCTGATGAGTCCTACTCTGACATCCCTGTCCTCCTTGTCCACCCCCCACTTCTCAGTGGGCAGACTCCATCTAGACCCTCGATCACCTGTAGGTTAATGAGGGTGCACATTGCAGCATGGAACCTGCAACTCCATATAATAAACAACATGTATATATATATACACAGTATGTAGTTTGTGAGGAAGAATGGAAATGGATCCAGCTCACTCACTAGGCTTATTTGAAAACTCAGCAAATTTTATTGAGTTATCCTTAAAATACTGAAAAAACTACAAGTGGACATCTCCGGCGACATAGGAGTATTAGGGGGTGGTGTGTGAATAGACATGGTCTGTTCACACACCACCCCCTAATACTGCTATGTCGTCTGAGATGTCCAGTGAGTGAGCTAGATCCATTTCCATTTTTCCTATTGATTTAAGCGCTGTGCAGCAGCGAGGACGCCGTGCTCCTTCCCGGTTTGGAATCATGTTTCAGGGGTGAGCTGAAACCTTTATTTATTCTTAATTATAGTGCTACTCCAAAGACTCGCTCTATTGCACAGCCATAGACTTTACATTGATCTGGTAGTTGTGTGGCATCTTTTTCTTTAGCTCTTCAGGTAGGCAAGTTTTTCCACTGAAGGGAGTCATAGGAGTCAGCACTTTAATCCTAGTCTTCTGGCTTCGGTGTTTGTGAATGAAAAATGGGGAGTGTATATACATAATCAAACCCTATCCTCCCCTCCCCTATACCTTGAGTAAAGAACTTGTTTGAGTAATCGATTTCTGGCAGGGGCATAACTACAACAGGTGCAGGGGTTGCAATCGCATGTGGGCCCTGGAGCCCATTGGGGCCTCAAAGTCTCTTTGGCTTATAGGATAACACTATTGCTATTAAAGATTTGAAATAATTGGGGGCCCCGTTGGGTCATTTGCATCGAGGTCCATGAGTTTCAAATTATGATACAGATTTCTTGCTTTGTTTTCATTTGTGACCCGCTGAATCCTCAAACACTCCTCGGTTCTCACAGGTGGCTGTTTTCCTAGGCAAAGAGGTTGCCTTACATGGTGTAAATGCCACCGTCCTTCTGAATCTGGCTTTGTTTTTCTTTTGTTTCTGTGTCTTTCTGTTCTTGAGATATGGCACATTCTTCCTTGTATGCAAATCTAGTCTTTTAGCCAACTGGGCGTGGTCTTGAATTCTTTTTTTAGCAGTGGCTTCTTCTAGTTGACAAACTGACTCGATTTATAAATAGGGGGCCAATATGTGATAAATGGAGAAAGCAAAAGTAGAAAATGAGCAGCACCACTAATGATAGAAAAATATTAACGGGTGCTCACCATGCCAACAAAAACAGTATGTAAGGAGAGAAAAGATATTGGCATATGTAGGGAGCACACCACAATATAATTGAATGTAAAAGAACAACGAAGTTTATTAAACAACTGTGAGACACACAATATAAAATCACTTAAAATAAACATACAAAAGACATGGGGCCCATCATTCCTCAAAGCAGAATATACGAGGAAAATAATTTATGATAACAGAGGGGAATTACCACAATCACCAGTACAGATAACAAGATAATAGTAAATGGATTATACAGTGTGCAAATTCTATCTTGTGCAAAAAATATATATTCATTTATAAGGTGCAATGAGATTGGCAGAATACTGTAATAATATAGCAACCACTATACAGGTAAATTATATATATATTGCACTATTCCCAAGTATGGTTGAGAAATAACAATAGGTGTAGTTGTTGTATGACCGTAATCAAGGGAATCAAAACCAAGCAAGGGGGGGTAGCTGAACAAAATAACTAAAGTGACAGCCAGGTGTGTAGAAGGACCTGTCAGTGATTAATATATGCACATAATTGCTCAATTATGCACAGTTTACAAAGGAGATTAGTAGATGCACACAATATTATGCACAAGATAAATAAACCAACAGTTAGGTCTGTGGCACCATCCAAGGTAACACATTAGTATCAGTAGTCTATGAAAATGTGTATGCAATTACAGGGGAAGATTTACACTGATCCACATAGGTGTCAGACAATCTAGAGGTTGATCTGATCATATAAATCCACAGGACCATATGTGGAAGTAACTCAAATAGCTTGTGCAGCAAGAGTAATGAGCGGCACAAGAAGCACATTTCATAGAACAAATATTGCAAACTGGCACATCACCTAACCCAGTGAAGTGTGGAATCCCATCAGTCAAAGTCAGAGTCAAGTGGGGGCCCCCACGTCGCCCTCCCCACGCGTATCGCTGCTAAAGGGGTGCAGCTTCGTCAGGGGTCTTTTGTATGTTTATTTTAAGTGATTTTATATTGTGTGTCTCACAGTTGTTTAATAAACTTCGTTGTTCTTTTACATTCAATTATATTGTGGTGTGCTCCCTACATATGCCAATATCTTTTCTCTCCTTACAAATGGAGAAAGCAGGGACAAACAATCCCAGATTCATGAGAACAGCGCCACTTACACCAGGTGAAAAACAAACATATTTATTGCAAATAAAAGATCCTTTTCAAGATGATTTTAGACATTAAATGATTGGCGATGAGAGAGGTTATCTCCCTATTGCCAAATACACACCAACAAGTGTTTTGGGTTGAATTTCCCACCTGGCTTGATGCTTCCTTTTTGAGCTCCAATTCAAAATATATTGAGGTATAATGTTTAACCTCATAATCTCCTTTCCACGTTATGTTGTATGCCGTCCAGGTGAACTTGTACAGGAGATCGGAAGGTGGATCCAGCTTGACTGAAAAGAAAAACAATGAAACTAACATTTTTGAAATATTTTTTTTCACTCTCACCTTTGAACATATCAGAGCAAATCTCTTTCTTTCTTGCACTGATAATAATCTTCAATGTATCAGTGTAAGTAAACACTATTACGGTAGTTTATACTTGTAGTCCATGGTATTTAGCTCACAGAATTTTCATAGACTGGATCTATAACTAGTAGAGATGGGTCAGGACGGCCTTTTTTTTTAAAGTCCAGGTTCGAAACCAAACTTGACCCGAACTTGAGCCTGAACCCCATATAAGTCTATGTGGACCCGAACTTTAGAGTTATAAAATGGTGAAAGTAAGGGTTGGGGGGCTGTAAAAGAAAACCAAATGGAGATTGAAGCAGGAGCATTATACTTACCACTTTCCCGCTATGGTCCGACGTGCTTCCATTAACCCTCATGTTTATTCACTGCACTGACTCCAGCAGCCAATCACAGATGCCCACTCTCTGTGACAGCATCTGTGATTGGCTGTTCAATCAGACTGTGCCCCCACCCATTGTGCTAGTGTCTGTGATTGGTTGCCATACACATTAGTTGCCATACACATTAGTGCATATGTGTGGAAAAATTCATAAACAATTGAAAAAACTTGCATGGGGGTCCCCTGTATTTTTGATTCTCAGTGCAAAAAAAAGCCAACGGCTGCCCGAGCTGTGCACTTTATATTGGTTGAGTTTCAAATATCCCATGCGTGCTTTTTTCATTATTTAAATAAATAATTTAAAAACTCAGCGGCGAGAGGGTCCCCCCCAATTTGATATATTCAGTCAAGATAAAACACATGGTTGGGGTTGGTATTCTTACCCTGTGGATGCTCATACGGTAGTTATTGCCCCTCCCCTTTGTTAGAATAGCAGCCCACAGCTTCTCCATAGTTTGGTGCATTCATTAGAAGCATCAAATCCTGGTGTTTTACCCGGCTCTTTTTAATTCCTGTAGTGCAGTGGCAGTCGGGGTGATAGGAAGGGTTAATGACAACAGAGTATTGACAGCTGACATCAAGTCCTGGATTGGTAATGTTCAAGTCTCTATGAAACCCATATATTACCAAACCTATAAGTAAATAGTTGCAAAAACACACACAGAGATAAAAATACTTTATTTTAAGTAAAACACACAGACAACCCTCCTTAATCCATTTTTTAACCCCAAACATACCCTCTGAATATAATTCCAAAGCTCCCCCGGCTCCGCTACATTGCAGTGAGAGGAAACATTACAGTGACCACTCACCGCAAGCATGCTCTCACACTGACTGTCAACTGTGAGAGCGGTGACGTCAGAGAGTTCATCTGAGGTCACAGCTGCGCAGCTCAGCTGTGATCTCAGATGAACTAAAATATGATACCATCACTCTCACAGCTGGCTTTCGGTGTGAGAGAGCTTTTTACGGTGAGCGGTCACCATAATGTCTCTGCTCTCCACAATATAGCAGGGCTGGGAACCTTCTCAAGACATCGTGCTGTGAGTTACCATCAGAGCTGGGTATGTTTGTTAATAAATGGGTAAAAGAGGTAGTCGGTGTGTTTTATTTTAAATAAAGGATTTTTCTCTGTTTTATCTCAAATAAAGGATATTTATGTGTTTATGAGTTTTTTTTAACTATTTAACTATTTAATTATAGGATTGGTAATGAACGGATCTCATAGAGACCTGGACATTAACAATGTAGTGCTTGATGACAGCTGTCTATGCTCAGCTGTAATTAGCTCTTCTGTTACCCAGATTGCCACTCGAATGTGCCAAATTCTGGAGCAGTTGCAGGCTGCTATTCTTACCCGAAGGGGTCAATAACTATTTGCCTTCCCAGGGTAAGAATACCAACTACCAGCCGTGTGTTTAATCTTCACTGAGTATCAAATTTAAGGGGAATTTTCACACCACTGGGTTTTTAATTATTTAAATAATTTAAAAACTGTGTGCAGGTCCACATATGTAATACTTGCCAATATAAATCGCACAGCTGGGGGCAGCAGGCTACAGCTGTGAGCTTTATCTGTGCTGAGAATCATAAAATACAGTGGATCCCTATGCAATTTTTTTCAATTATTTATTTTTTTTTTTAACACATATGACGACAGGTTCATTGCCATACATGTGCATTGCAACCAATCACAGACACCAGTACAGATTGTGGAGGTCCAGTCTGACTCAACAGCCAATCACAGACAGTGGGCATCTGTGACTGGCTGTTGCAGCAGTGCAGTGAATATGCATGAAGCATTAGCGGACCCAGAAGCAAGTGTGACCACAGCGGGAGACTGGTAAGAATAATTCTACTGTTTTAATCATCATGTTGCTTATTTTTACAGCCCCCCCTAGCCAACCCAAACAGTAAAACAGTCTTGTCAGGGAAGTCCATGTTCAGGGTCTGTGCCTGAACACTAGGGGTTTGGTATGGACCCCAAACTTTACAGTTGGGTTCACCCATCCCTTATAACTAATATCCTCACTCATCCCTTGTAGACCGTGAGATCTAATTGGGCAGGTTCCTCTTCCCTCCCCCACTGTATCCTCACCCATCCCTTGAAAACTGTGAACCCTTGAGGCAGGGTCCTCTCCCCTTGTGTACCTGTGTATGCCTTGTATTGTTGCTAATTGTTGTACTTGTCTATGTATGCCCCTTCTATACATCTATAGCACCATGGAATAAATGGTGCTATAATAATAATAACAACTATCAAATACACCATATCTGAATAATAAAAGGAAGGAGCGGGCTTAGGAACTGATACACAATCATCCACAGCATGTATTAAATACATACAAAACATAAGAGAAAAACACAAAATCAGTATATTCCTTATAATAACGTAAATATTATAGTATATTTAAATAACATGGGGCACTTGGTTTACACTGTATGATCAAAGATCGCATAAGCCATCCCACTGCGACAAGGTGTACCCATTGGGATGGCCCTACACTAATGTTAAACTTACCTTGGTAGAGACATCAATGTGAAGTACGGCAGAAAAGGACAGTGCTGCAAATAAATGGGCAGCTATATAGATTAAGTGTCCAGCTCAGAGGGAGGAACAACACCCCCACTTGTATATAGTACAAGAAATACAGAGAAACCAAAAAAATGAACCAGAACATAATTGGTATACAAGGTTTTTTTAATACTAGTGTAGGGCCGTCCAGATGGGTACACCTTGTCACGTGTGTGATGGCTTTTACGCTCTTTGAGCGAACAGTGTTAACCAAGTGTCCTATGTTATTTACATGTACTACTATTATTTACTTTATTATAGGGTATATGCTCATTTTGTGTTTTTTTTTCTCGGATTTTGTGTCTGAAATAGCCATGATGTGCACATTTTCCTATTGTATGTATACCAACGTAATACTCTGGCTCATGTTTGGGGGTTTAGTATATCAGATACATATTGCAGTTGCAATGGCTGACTTTAGAGATTACTCATTTGATTCCTTAGGATGATTCAGTCAATAATGACTGCAGCAACTAAACGTTAAGGCAAACGTTAGTCTGCGACCGATCGTCAGTCTAACACAATCATGCTGTATTGATGGATTTCCTAATAAAGATCTCCAGTATTAGTTTAGTATTCCTATTGGCCTAGGCAAAAAAACACGTTTGCGATTACAAAATGTTCTAAGGGGAATTAATAATGCCTTCACGTCAGTTTTCTGTCATCAAAAAGTCACAGAATTTGCCACAATGAGTAATTTGGGCATTTCTAACCGTTACACTTGAATGGCGTGCCAAAAAGTGATTTTGCTAAAAGTAGGGCTTGGTCCCAATGTTGGAGATAAGGAACAAAATTGTCCAAATTGAGGCAAGTTCTGATTGTCACTGCAGTAGTGTGATTTGTCTTTTGGCTCAATATTACAATTTTATCTTCACTTACTGTTACAGCGTGGAGAAAACTCTTCAATAATTGCCAGATTTTCTGTCAAGGTCAAGTCATTTACTGTTATTTTATAACTGTCCATCTCATCGAAGGTTAGGTCAGTGTCAGTGATACTACAGGTAAAGCTGTCGTCGAATATGCTCGATACAAGATGACACGTCTTTTCGTCCTCATAACTATCTCTTAAAGTGCTGCAAAAATATCAGGAAACAAGAAAAAAACTGTTTTAAAGATACCTTATGTATGGTCAGTATGTTTACTTTACTTACAGGAATATTGGCAGATTTATGCTGTGTTGCAGGAGATGTTTTTTCAAAAATAGTGACCACAAGATCTTGGCCATTTGGTTTTTACTTTGTAGACAACTGAACTTGCTAACAAAATTGCAGCATTCAAAAGTGACCAAAAATGAGGCTGCCCTTGCTATTGTCACTTTTGAAAAAAAAATGTATTGCAAACATCTCTATAATGCAGAGTTCCCCAACCTTTCTGACTTTGAGAGCCCCATCCAGCTCTGATAGAGGGTCGTGAGCCCCATAAAGCTCTGAGAGAGGGTCACGAGCCACATCCAGCTCTGAGAGAGGGTCGTGAGCCCCATAAAGCTCTGAGAGAGGGTCACGAGCCACATACAGCTCTGAGAGAGGGTCGTGAGCCCCATAAAGCTCTGAGAGAGGGTTGTGAGCCACATCCAGCTCTGAGAGAGGGTTGTGAGCCACATCCAGCTCTGAAGAGGGTCATGAGCCACATCCAGCTCTGAAAGAGGGTTGTGAGCCACATCCAGCTCTGAGAGAGGTTCGCGAGCCACAGTTACCTCTGAAGTCAGAGGAGGTATGAATCCGGCCTTACAATCGCGCTGTCAACACCGTTTCGAAGGAAAGGTACTCATGGAATGGTGGATCATCCAAGAACCTTTATTAGTGCAAAAATCTTTTTTTGCACTAATAAAGATTCTTGGATGATCCACCATTCCATGAGTACTTTTCCTTCGAAACGGTGTTGACAGTGCAATTGTAAGGCCAGATCCATCCCTCCTCTGACTTCGTACAAACTCTCGGCTGATCGCTGCAGTGACCCTCTGGGCTATTACATAGGCTCCATAGTGGTTGTGTTACACACAACCCAATAAGGTGAATGTATTCATTTTGACCCTTTTCTCACTCACAACACAGATAAGACCCTATTGTGAGCTTATCTCTCTTCCTAACAGTTAAGCCTAGGTCTCACATAACGATATCGGTAACGATATCGTCCTATTTGTGACGTAGGAACGATATCCTTACCGATATCGTTATGTGTGACTGCTCCCAACGATCAGGCCCCTGCTGAGAGGTCGCTGATCGTTACAAAGTGTCCAGGACCATTTTTGGGTCGCTGGACATCCCGCTGGTCAGCCCGCATCGGCGTGTGTGACCAGCGGGAAGAACGATCAGCGAGCTCACAGGCCGGTAACCATGGTTACACCAGTAACAATGCAGCGCGCGCTGCTTAGATACTTGGTGTAACCATGGTTACCAGCGGGGGGCCCACTGGGGGGACTACTGGGGCCACTGGGGGGGACTACTGGGGCCACTGGGGGGGACTACTGGGGCCACTGGGGGGGCTTGTGGAGCCAGCTTACCGCTGCCTCCACGCTCCTCTGCCGACGCTTCTGCCAGCGCTTGCTTCCGCGTCACGTGGCTGCATGAATGCAGCCGCGCGGCGTGCGGTCCTAGTGCCCGCCGGATACACACTGTGTATCCCGCGGCACTGAGGAAAGGTGCTGGGGTGCGGGAGGGAGAGGTGCACGGTGCTGAAGTGCGGGAGGGAGGGGTGCAGGGTGCAGGATGACAGCCAGCTCTGTGCTGGCTGTCACCGATGTGGGGGGAGCTCCATGGTCCCTGGTCGCTGGTGAAGTCTGTCTGTGTGACAGCTCCCAGCGACCAGATTACACATGCTCCAACGATCCCAGCAACTCAGGATCGTTGCTGGGATCGTTGGAGCATCGGTACGTGAGACAGGACCTTTACCTCTAAGAGAGGGTCGTTAGCCACATCCAGCTCTGAGAGGGGGTCACAAGCTACATCCAGCTCTGAGAGAGGGTTGTGAGCCACAGTTAGCTTTGAGAGAGGGTCATGAGCCAATAAAGCTCTGCAAGAGGGTTGCGAGCCACATCAAGCTCTGAGTGAGGGCCGTGTGCCACAGTTAGCTCTTAGAAGGTAAAAACTATAAGCAGTCTAATTGGAGGCGCTCAGGCACAAAAGCAGCAGGCACTGGGATGGTTTTTCAACAGACCTTTATTCAGGCTCCCCTCCTACTCCACAACATGTTTCGATAGATTCTCTATCTTCCTCAGGTGGTCAGGTGCACCCGGAGCACGCGGTGTGCGGATGAGCTAGAGCCTGTGAAGGGCGCCTTATCAAGTGTATTACCGGGTTGTGCGGGGACAGCACAACCCGATAAGGTGAGTGGCCACCTATTAGTACGCCACGCTAAAAAAAGCCCCTGGTAACCGCACTATTGCGCCCCTTCTCTTTCTTTTCTCTTACAGTTAGCTCTTAAACATGGTTGGGAGCCACATTCAGCTCTGAGAGAAGGTCGCGAGATGCATCCAACTCTGAGAGAGTGCTGTGAGCCACATCCAGCTCTGAGGGAGGATCAGGAGCCACGTTCAGCTTTGAGAGAGTGTTGTGAGCCATATTCAGCCTGAGAAAAAGTCAGGAGCCACATCAAGCTCTGAGAAAGAGGTTAGGAGCCACATTCAGCTCTGAGAGAAGGTTACAAGCCACAATTAGCTCTGAGAGAAGGTCACAAGCCACATTTAACTCTGAGAGAGTGCTGCGAGCCACATCCAGCTCTGAGAGAGGATCAGGAGCCACGTTCAGCTCTGAGAGAGTGTTGGCAGCCACATTCAGCTTGAGAGAGGGTTGTGAGCCACATCCAGCTCTGAGAGAGGATTCAAATCCACATTCAGCTCTCAGAGAGGGTCGCAAGCCACATCTAGTTCTGAGAAAGGTCTGTGAGCAAAATTCAGCACTCAGAGAGGGTTGTGAGCCACATTCAGCTCTGAAAGAGGGTCACGAGCCACATTCAATTCTGAGAGAGGGTCGCGAGCCATATTCAGCTCTGAGAGAGGGTCATATCCGGTCTGGTGCATTGTGGGGGTTGGTCAAGTGGTATGGCCAGCTTCAATATGCGCACCACATGACCAGCCCCTACAATGCACCAGACCGGATATGATGTTCATATGTGCATCACATGATCAGGGGAGGCGGGGGTTTTGAACAGGAGGAGGCACAGCAGAAGAAATGAAGGAAGCCCAGAGACAGAGCGAGGAGGGGAGAATACAGACCTGGAGCCCGCCTTTCCAGTCTCCGAATGGAGATTGTATGTAAAAATATGTCTTTTTTCTGTATCTTTATAGGGCCCTTTTACATCGGACAGGGATGGTTAGGGATGAGCTCACAAAGTGCAGGGACAGGTAGTGGTAGGATAAAGATGTAGAACTACCTGACAGGTTCCCTTTAAAGTACTTTGTAACCATCAAGCATACTGTGCTGTCACTGTTGCTAAACAGTTACCATAAGTCGTCTATTTAAAAGGATTGTCCACTTCAACCAATTTTTTGTCTTTTAAAGACTCATAATGGCTTAAAAACAAAACAAGTACCGGTAATTCTACCACACCGATTCCTGAATGTTCCTATACCAACATATTTGAGGTGCCCCATTGGTCTCTGTTTCCTGGTCGCAATAAGTAACTGCTCGGCGTATCACTGGCAGCAGTCACTCACCTCCGCCAGTGATTGGCTGCAGTGGTCACATGTCCTGTCAGCATCGGGAAAGGTTCATCAGGGAAATGCTGCATTGAGAACTACTTTTATTGTTTTAACCCATTCAGAACCCTTTTTTTCTTAAAAAAAATCATCGAACCCCTTCAATTTATAATACTGTGATCGTGTTTTTAATAATGAAAATTTCTTAGAGATTGGCTGCCATAACTATGTCCGTCCTTCCTCTGTCAATCAATTAAAATGAGTGCAGGAAGAGATGACAATAACTGAGTATTTGTTGACACTTGCAGTATTTTCAATGGGTTTTAAGGAGGAAGGGTGTTGCGCCTTTCAGTCATGAATACAAGACATATTCACAACCTGAGCGCGTATCTTTTTCTTGTTAATGAAATGTACTGGGGAAAACCCTTTCTTATCAATGTATCAGAATCACATCATGCCCTTCCCACATCCCTCATACAAGCTCAATAACACTGGAAAATATGTTAAAATTTTATATTTTCTAAAAACACTATTGAAGCATTGACTTGGTACCACCTATACTAGTTGAAAAAGTAATTTTACAGAAAAAAAACTGCTTAAAGGGGTTGTCCATTGGATAAATGTGTGATTGCTGTTGGTCTGGCCACCCAGGAATTAATATGATCACTATCCCATTAAGCATGTTAAGAAGTGGTGGTCACTCAGGGTCAGAAAAGCTTAAAGGGTATATCTGGGGTTTAAAAATAAAATGTGCCTTAGCACTAACAGGCAGGTAGTTTCTAACTACCTGCCTGTTGTGGCCAGTGCCATTCTTTGCCGCAGAGAGTGCAGGGAGGATCTAGCTGGTGATTCAGCTGTTTCCACCGATTATCCATCATCTGCTCTGCTCTGTAGATGAGGTGTAACTGGTGATGCCATGCTGATTGACAGCCAGACCAGTTATGCGTCGGGGAACCGACTGTCCAATCAGCATGACGCCAGCTGTCTCACCCCATCTATAGAGCAGAGTGGAAAATAAGAAGCTGCTCTGTTGATGAATCTATTGTATCACTGGCAGGAATGGTCTGTGACTGCTCTGTGCCGGCAAAGAACGCCGCCGAGCACAACAGGCAGGTAGTCAGCAACTTCCTGCCTGTTACTGCTTAGGCACATTTTTTTAATGTCTCAAATACACTCTTTAAGTCTCATGATCGGTGGGGGTACCAGTGGGTGGACCCCAGCAATCAAAACATTTCTCATCTATCCTGTGACTTGACAACATATGCTGCTTATGTAACAAAACTTTGAGTCATTGTGTAGGCAAATAAAGGGATACGGACAATCGTGTGAGCAGATAAAGGGATACGGACGATTGTGTGACCAGTTAAAAGGGTACGGATGATTTGTGTGAGCAGATAAAGGGTATGGATGATTGTGTGAGCAGATAAAGGGGTACGGATGATTTGTGTGAGCAGGTAAAGGGGTATGGATGATTTGTGTGAGCAGATAAAGGGGTATGGATGATTTGGGTGAGCAGATAAAGGGGTAAGGATGATGATGTGAGCAGATAAAGGGGTAAGGATGATGATGTGAGCAGATAAAGGGATATAGACAATGATGTGAGCAGATAAAGGGATATGGATTATTGTGTGAGCAGATAAAGGGATTAGGACAATCGTGAGAGCAGATAAAGGGACACGAATGATTGTGTGAGCAGATAAAGGGATACGGATGATGATGTGAGCAGATAAAGGGATATAGACAATGATGTGAGCAGAAAAAGGGATACGGATGATGATGTGAGCAGATAAAGGGATTGAATTATGTTACGATATATTACTTATCATGATATCAATTCAAATCAATTGTGCACCAACAAGAAAATAAAATGCATATTATATCTTTCTCTCATTCCTACATAGTATAGAAATATCAATACTTACAGGAAAAATGAGCCATTTCTATGATCTGATCCTTTGACCCAGATGCAGCTTATACGGTTCTCATAATTGGTATGGCAGTCCAGATTTCCTAAAATCGCTACTAGATTGTAAAAAATAGAATTAAAGCAAACGAATAAAAAAAGCAAACAATTTATAGCCTGCATTTACATTTAGTTGCATACCTCTATTTGAGACAGAATTTGCAACTGCATTAGAGCTGGTGAGTTTGTGGGCCCTGTGCCTAGAATTGACTACCAGGCCCAAGCATCCATTTTGGCTAGAAACATGAGCATATTCAGTTGGCCAATAAGCAACAACAAACCCTGCTCATTGGCCAGACGTGATTATTGATGATTCCGACCAACCTTTTCGGTGACTCTGCCTATACACCGTGACCCCTTTTCCCACCCCCGGTCCCATCCCACTGACATGGTGTGATTGACTTACAATGATGACTGAAGTTAGGAAGAGTTTTGAATAGAGAGGTGATCAAGCATTTGCCCTGCCACTCTATTCATTCAGTCTTACTGGTTGTTGCGTCCCTGCGGCACGGCACCTCCACTGCACGCTCTGCTGTCTCCCCTGCCCGCTTACCTATCGCTCCGTCACCGGCCCTGGTCCGGGGATTCAGGGTCCCAGCTGGCCGGCGGCGGCCCCAGGGCTCCAGAGTGCATCACCGCTTGTCAAGGGGCCAGGGTTCGGCTTCCACGCTGCTGCATCATCCTCCTGGGGCTCCTGCTGCCTCACTTCCTCCCTGAGCTCTCAGTAGGGGGCGGGCGCGTGCTCTCTGCAACTCTTAAAGGGCCAGGGTTCCAGTCTGCCTTGCCCCTCCTCTCAGCCAATCACTGAGAGGCAGCGGGGATATAAGGTCCTCATTCACTTCTGGACATTGCCTGGGCAACTTCTACCTTCTTGAAGTTGCTAGTCCAGGTCTTGTTAAGGTTCTCCTGTTGTGTGCTTTTCCTTACCCTTGTTTTGTTCTCTTGCAGTTGGATACCTCCGTGCCTGTTCCCGGCTGCCCTCCGTGTTTCCTGGTTTCCCCAAAGGACTCCATTCTGCACCTCCGTGTCTCCCTGCTGTTGGTTCCTTCCATTGGGTCGGTTCAACACGGGTGTCCTCCTCTCTTGGGCCCCCCTTAGCCTCGTCCAGGAGAAATCCCTGTATAGGGGTCACTCTTGCTGGACTCCTTTGGAGGTGTTTCCGGTGAGGTGACCCTGTGGCCTTCCCTTGGGGTGTTTTGCCCACTGCTGTTGTTGTGTGCAAATAAATCTTTGAAAATTACCTTCCTTGTCTGGTTCTCTCACTCATCCTGGTATCAGCATCCGCATTGCCTGCGGTCCAGTGGGTTCTCACATCAGGTCCGTCTGTAGAGCGTGACACTGGTATTTTAATAGACTGTGTAAAACAAAAGTTCCCAGTTCTCATGATTAGTAGAGGTCTTAGCGGTAGACCCCCAGCAATGGCAGTCCTAACTTTCCGTGAATAGGTGATTAATGATAATTGTTGATTAATGGAAAACAATAGTTGTCAACATTGCAGTGTCCCAGATCAGGATATTTAAGCGTCACCTGAAGTAAGGACCACTGAAAAGTATTTAGGGGCATCAGTTATTTGAAGAACGTTGTACAAACTCCACCTTTTTTGTTCTGGCAAAATTACAGCTTTTGGGAAGTAAGGAAAATTCTTCCAAAACAAACATTCTCCACGTGATTAACCTTATACATGAGGAACATAGACAAAGCAATGTAGAAATCCAACATTTTTGTTCCTTCTTTCACGTGACATCTGCCACTCAAGAAGACTCAGGACACCCCATACACAGAAGATAGTTGTATAGTGCTATTGGAGAGTTTGACCAACTTATGGTCCTGCTTGCATACTGTCACGCTGGACTAAGGGGGTGACCGGCTACCATTTGTGACAGTGGCGCACGGGCCAACACTGTCCAATGCACTACACAAAACAACAGATGGGGAGACACTGGGGGGGGCAAATACAGTGCAGGGCCCTGCTCATAGGGAATGGGGAAGAGTTGACCATCTGCAACCACCTACGGCTGTGCCCTGATCTCCCTACCATCCCTATATGGGTTCTTTCAACCCGTCGCTGAGCAGGATACCTAGTCCCTCGCTGGCCCTGATGTTGATCCTCAATAGGGGAGTGGCTGGTGGAAGCACTAGTCCCAACCGCTACACTAAAATCAACAAGAGGGGAAGGAAAGACAGATAGAAGGAAAGAACAAACAACTTCACACCTGCTGCCACGCTCCTTGGCAGCAGACGGCTTGGCAGTAGTCAGCTCTTCATAATAGTACCTTCACCAAAGTTAGCTTGGCTAAGAATGAAGTTCAATCACCAGCAAAGGATGCTGGAACCCTGTGACCATATAAAGGGGATGGGAATGATCACAGAGTAGCTACACCAGGACAAAGAATTAGCTAGCTTGCTAGCAGCAGAAACTGATATTAAATCCTAACCTGCCAAAGGAAAGAAACACATTTAATACTGGAGTAAGACAAGGTCCCAAAACTGTCAAAAGTCTCCAAAGTAAGAGAGACCATCATGACAAATATACTCCAAATATACTCCAAAATTGAGTATTGGTCTCCTGATTAGCCTATTCTTTATTGTTGGGTATTGCACATGAAATGCTCAAACCATTTCATACCAGAGACTTTCTCTACTTACGAGGTGACTTGGGGTTTCTTGGTTCATAGCCATAGTTCATCTTGTAGTACTCACGATTATAACAAGAATGAATCTTACAAGCCCAAGTAAACAAATTCGCGAGATTGGTTAAATGAAAATATAAATTCCCTTCCTAATAGTTGCACTTAGAACACAATCAACAAACCACATTTAGGACCCAAAGGTAGCCCTTGACCCCATTGGAGGACCTTATATTAAGATCAGAAAGCTTTCGGACAGAAAGTAGGCAAACACATACAATTAATGCTTTATAACACAACTATAGTTGCAGTTTTTTTGTGTCTTATTTGGAAGAAAATAAAAATTGAAGAGAGACCACAAAAAATCAATGAGGCACATTGACACATTGTTTCCTAGTTGGTGCAACAACAAAAGAACATAGCTCTGTGAAATAGATCTGATAAAGAACAATTTACAAAGAGCATTCCCCCCTAATTACGGTATTAACCTATGGCAGATACACTGTGTGCAGAATTATTAGGCAAGTTGTATTTTAGAGGATTATTTTGATTATTGATCAACAACTATGTTCTCAATCAACCCAAAAGACATAAATATCAAAGCTTAATATTTTTGGAAGTTGGAGTGTTTTTTCTTTTAGATTTGGCTATCTTAGGAGGATATCTGTCTGTGCAGGTCACTATTACTGTGCAGAATTATTAGACAACTTAATAAAAAAAATATATTCCCATCTTACTTGTTTATTTTCCCCAGGTAAACTAATAAGCTGCACAAAACTTAGGAAAAATACATTTCTGACATGCAAAAACAAAACACAAAAAATTAGTGACCAATATAGCCACCTTTCTTTATGATGACACTCAACAGCCTCCATCCATAGATTCTGTCAGTTGCTTGATCTGTTTACGATCAACATTGCATGCAGCAGCCACCACAGCCTCTGTTCTCAGAGGTGTACTGTTTTCCCTCCCTGTAGATCTCACATTTTAGGAGGGACCACAGGTTCTCTATGGGGTTCAGATCAGGTGAACAAGGGAGCCATGTCATTATTTTTTCTTCTTTTAGACCTTTACTGGCCAGCCACGCTGTGGAGTAGTTGGATGCATGTGATGGAGCATTGTCTTGCATAAAAATCATGTTTTTCTTGAACGATACCGACTTCTTCCTGTACCACTGCTTGAAGAAGTTATCTTCCAGGAACTGGCAGTAGGTCTGGGAGTTGAGCTTCACTCCATCCTCAACCCGAAAAGGTCCCACAAGTTCATCTTTGATGATACCAGCCCATACCAGTACCCCACCTCCACCTTGCTGGTGTCTGAGTCGGAGTGGAGCTCTCTGCCCTTTACTGATCCAGCCTCTGGCCCATCCATCTGGCCCATCAAGACTCACTCTCATTTCATCAGCCAAAAAACCCTTGAAAATTCAGTCTTAAGATATTTCTTGGCCCAGTCTTGACATTTTATCTTATGTTTGTTGTTCAAAGGTGGTTGTTTTTCAGCCTTCCTTACCTTGGCCAATCCCTGAGTATAGCACACCTTGTGCTTTTTGATACTCCAGTAACGTTTCAGCTCTGAAATATGGCAAAATTGGTGGCAAATGGCATCTTGGCAGCTTCACGCTTGATTTTCCTCAATTCATGGGCAGTTATTTTGCGCCTTTTTTGCCCAACACGCTTCTTGCAACCCTATTGACTATTTGCCATGAAACAATTGATTGTTCAGTGATCACGCTTCAAAAGTTTGGCCATTTCAAAACTGCTGCATCCTCTGCAACACATCTCACAATTTTGGACTTTTCTGAGCCCGTCAAATCTCTCTTCTGACCCATTTTACCTAAGGAAAGGCATTTACCTAATAATTAAGCACACCTTATATAGGGTGTTGATGTTGTGGCATCCCAGGGGTTAATAAGTCACAGTAACAACAC
This sequence comes from Allobates femoralis, assembly GCA_033576535.1. Taxonomy (NCBI): domain Eukaryota; kingdom Metazoa; phylum Chordata; class Amphibia; order Anura; family Aromobatidae; genus Allobates; species Allobates femoralis. The sequence continues at coordinate 199,537,927 of JARQOC010000011.1, read as the reverse complement.
CAGGGTTAATTCCCCCACACAACACTTGACACCGCACTAGCACCTCTAGACCAGAAGAGGGGAGCTGAAGCAGCTCCCATATATATTCTGGTGTAGAGAGGAAGTGAGTAGTTCAGTACGTAGCAGTACTGTGCAGAGTTCAGTTCCTGGGAGAACTGAGGAAGAGAGACTGTGGTGTAAAGGAGCTGCCTTAGGCTTCTCCACAGTCTGCTACTCAATTCCAGGCCTAGCCAGGGTCTGAGGAGAGGAGTTACAAGAAACAGGAGAACACATCTGGGAGATTGAGTTACCTCATAACTCGCCCCGGAGGAGCGTACAGACCGGATACCGGATCCGAAACTGTGACTGACACAAGCAGCACAGTAAACACTGGACTAGTGGAGGTTATAGATATACTCTGTACCTCAGCGAAGCAACACGGCGGGGTCAGAAACACACAGAAAGACTCAAGTTGCCTAGCAAGTGGGTACCTGTGAAGAGAGACAGGGCTGGCAGCCTAGCTAAAGCGGCAGCAGGGACACACACACAGCGCAGGAGTGGGAAGCCAAGGACCCGGTCAGGGTGGGAGCAACCCGGCCCTGGTACAGACTCCGTGGACAGTACTCTGCTAACAACATCTGCAGTAAAGACTTGGAAAACTACAAAACCGTAGAGTCTGTGTGATCCTTGTGCTCAAACCCTTTGTCCCTCACAAGCAGCTATCATCTCCACCACTACCCCTACTTAGTATTAATCATAGACTGTTACTATCTCTGCCCGGGGAACCAAGCTCTACCCGCAGAGAGCCGTTACATCACCGGCTGCCAAACATCATCCCCAAAGTTCTGCAGCAGCGGTGCACCCTGAGCACAACCCGTGGGTGGCGTCATGACAAACTCCCCTGTAAATACCCCCAACCCTTTATTGTGTGCTCGGTACACGTCCGGACCAAGACTGCCGTGATACCCCCAGCGATACCCCAGTCTGGTACCGAGTACCCCGTCCCAGTGGGCTCCACAATGTCATTACACCACACCCCTCCTTATTACAGAGTTACACATCACCTGATTTACTTAATTGGTAGTTGGCTCTCAAGCCTATACAAGCTTGGAGTAGACAACATGTATAAAAGTATCATGTGATCAAAATACTCATTTGCCTAATAATTCTGCACACAGTGTACTGCACCCTATTCATCTATATACTGATTAGGCCTAGGCTGCACAATACCCACATTGCTTTGTTTCAGTGAGGTACGTCGGAAGAAAGCCTAATTGAGACTTCACAGCCTATATACACAATATATGCACCATTGGCTTAGATCAGGGTGAGGAACTCCAGTCCTCAAGGGCCTCAAACAGTGCAGGTTTTCAGGATTTCCTTAGTATTACACAGGTGATAATATAATGATTCCAACCCTGTGCAATGCTAATGAAATAAAACCTGCACTGTTTGCGGCCTTTGAGCGCTGGGGATCCCCACCCCTGGCTTAGATCATCCAAAAATGTACAGTATATTTGCCATCTTTTCTAAATTACTTTTCCAGGAGAACAAAGTTTACACCTATAACGTGCATCCCTTATTTTATTTTGTAGCATAAACATTGTCTTCTTCACAGATCACACCACTTTTATTTGATCCTGATCTTGAATAGGTTTGTGGACCCTAACAGAACTCAGAGTCAAGTTGGGGGAATGCTGGATTGCCGAAAGTTAATGCTGTGCCTGCGATGCTTTCCAACTCCTTCAACGGTCTGGGAGGTCCTCCTTTTGTCATGAGTCTACTGGATATTACAGTAGTGTTATCAAGTTGTCATGCAAGTGGTATAGTGGTTGAGGGAATAGAAACAGGATGGAAATAATGGGCAAGGTAACTGGATAATTAGTCTGACCCTATGGCCTGGGGTCCCTAGTCTGACCCTGTACCCAGAGGTACCTCTGATGGTGGAGAGGTCTGGGCCACCACCCTTGCTCTCTACTTCTCAACCAGCCCTGTGCTAACTCCTTCTAACCTCCACTCATGGATCAGGAAAACACCAAGAAACTTAAGGTGCACACAAGTCTTCTTGGTTTGTGGTCCTAAAGAGACTAAAACTCTATCAGTGACACCTAGTGAAAGGAAGTGGTACAATATAAAGGCTGGGGGAGTGAACAACTAAGTCAGCTGACACACCCAACAACAGAGAGCTGCCTCACCCATAGACTGCAACACAGCTGCATCTACATATTAACTCCGAATGTGCCAAAGGAAATAAACTTCCATGAAAGAGGACATTAGAGAGGACATAGACTGCAGCAGTCAACACATAACACAAGGATGGTATATCATATTCCTTTTACCTTATATATTTTTTGTGACTACCTCAGTCTTCCAACACATTTAAATTGAGTTGATCAGATTTTGCTCCTTACCTTCAGGGCACATATTTGTTTACTGTATAACACCAGATGTAAGCAGAGCAACGTATAGAGGTTCACAGCATATTTTCTCATTCTGAAAACAAGCCTAAAATATAGAGAAATGTTAGTGTAGTTGATGCTGCATTCTAGAAAAAACATCGCTGAACTTTCAAGATTAAAATATTGTACATTTTTTGTTGGGGTTTGGCATCTCCTTATTTCTGGTGCTAGTTAATCTCCAGCCAATTTCAATTGCATCCATAGTTTCAATGGCATCAGTATGCGTTGCCCACCTTTGTGTCTTGGAATGTGACATTCACTTTAATGGGATCATGAAGTAAAATAGCAGAAGATATTTTGGGTATTGATGAGTCTGATGCTGGTTTCCTACGCCCTACATATACATTTAGGATCAGTGCGTAGCTTGAAGCTCATGGGCCCCGATGCAAAAGCTCAAAGAGTACCCCCAATATTTTGGAAATCTTTAATATAATTAGTCCTTTTTTATTGACCAAAGGGAATTTTGGGGCCCCCTAGGTTCCATTTCCCCTGTATGATTGCAATCCTTGCACCTATTGTAGTTACGCTCCTGCTTAGGAGGCTGTTGAGTTTGGGTCAATACACCACAACCGAAATCTATTATCGATAGGTCTGGCTCACCACCTATTGATAGGTGCTCAGGTACAAAAATCGTCAGACCAAATATAAATGACCTGGCACACAAAGTAATAAATGAAGAGCGAAAAAATTCCTTTTGTGTCCTTTTATTTGTGAACAAAAATAGTGCTATGCTTTCTCATACAGTTAAGTGTCTTTTATACAACAGTGTAGTCCTTTACCCGACGTTTCAACCCAATTCTGGGTTTTCATCAGGGGTTCAACAGACTGGTTTATTTTATGCAAATATAGACATAAAAGAACAAGAATCAGTGATACAGAATATACATGCTGATATATACAATCTCTAGAGTCCATATGTTAAGGTAGATACAGCTAGAGGGACTATAGATACAGCATCTTCTATCTAGAATCTGGTTTCAATATATGACCATAGTGCTATAATCATTCTAAATGGTACATGTTAGATGACTATGCAATAAAAGGAAATGAAAACAAGGGCTACTCTGACCTTCTGCTTTAGAAATCTGCTATGTAGCGGAGGGAATTACTACATATATTCACAAGGGAGTATCAGGTTGTAATACACCGCAACCGCTCTTGACATCATAGTTCTAACGCAGACAATGGATGTCGGATGTGTGAAACCAGAGGAATGAAAATTTTTTCTGGACATGTGAATCAAAATTGATTTTTTTTGGCTTAAAAGGGAAAGATTAGGGGAAATGTATCTTTGTACTTGAAGCAAAATGTTTGCTCAAATTGTATAATTTCATGGCTAAGGGCCCTTTCACATCTGCGTTTATTTGAAATCGCGGCAGATGCGGTGAAAAAAACGCATCTGCCGCGATTGCCGCATAACCGATGCACTTGCGGCGCGGTTGCGGTAATCCCCATAGAAAGTATAGGGGGACTTGCGGCAGGTGCGGCAAGTGTGGTTTTGCACTTGCGGCAGGTGCGGCCGCGAAAAAAACCGCGGTCAGCCGCAAGTCCCCCTATACTTTCTATGGGGATTACCGCAACCGCGCCGCAAGTGCATCGGTTATGCGGCAATCGCGGCAGATGCGTTTTTTTCACCGCATCTGCCGCGATTTCAAATAAACGCAGATGTGAAAGGGCCCTAAGCCTACCAATGTTTTACGCCATTTATTACACCATTTCTTAGTGCCTACGCCAATATGTAAATAATTGTCATGCACATAGTATAGAGGATAAGGGAAAGGAAGCAGGATGGTAATAATGGGCAAGGAAACCTGGGTAGCTGTCTTGCACTGGACTTGTGTCCGTGGCTAGCCCTGCAATCAGAGGTGCCTCTGATGGCGAAGAGGTCTGAGCCATCACCCTTAGCCTTTGCTTCTCAACCAGCCCTGTGCTATTCTCTCTCACCTCCCATCACAGACATGGATAAAGAGCAACTTCCAAAGGAAAAGCACAAAGAAGCTTCAACAAGTGCAAAGACTTTTGCCTAATGTCTGATCTATTGCCATTCATCATCTATTTATCCCCTGCTGCAAGGAGCAGCTGCAAATTACTTGATACCAAGTGACTTCCCACAATCTCCCTCACCTGATTCTTTAGTGTGCCCTATAAATTTAGTTGTCATAAGGGGTACACGTGTGGGGGGTTTGCATGTGTGGCATCTCATGCAAAGTGACATTGAATGCTAAGTGGCTTGCAGTTACTTCATGGCAGTTAGTCAGGGCAGGAGTCAGGTAACCCACTCTCTTACATTTTTTTTTTTTTTAATTTAAATTTTTTTTTTAAACCATGTTATTTATTTCATTGTCTATCTTCCTATGTGCCTTTGCCATTCACCTTTACCACCCCATCCCCCCCCATGACCCCTTATCCACATAAGCCCCTCTCTCCTTCCCTCTACTTTATTGAGCTCCCATACTCTTTAACATACTGATTAATCTCAGACCATCATATTCCAGGGTATTGCATCTTAAACAATGTCACAATTACAAAAAATATTTGCTCTTTCTCTCTCTACTGCTCCTCCTGTCAGGTGATATCTCCCCAAATCCTGGTCCACCCTCCACTAACTTCAACCCCTCCCCCTTCACACATAGAAACCATGCTAACCTTATCAATATTACCTGCACACCTTCATCTCCCACTTATAATTGCGCTCTCTGGAATCCACGGTCTGTATGCAACAAGCTTCCCTTCATCCACAACTACTTTTTCACTAACTCTCTTAATCTCCTGGCCCTCACTGAAACCTGGATCCAGGACTCAGACAGGGTTTCCCTTGCTGCTATTTCTCACGGTGGCCTACATTTCTCCCATTCCCCGAGACCTGGAAACAGACATGGTGGTGGAGTTGGCTTACTCCTGTCCCCACAATGTACTTTTTAGTTCATCCCCCCAGCTCCATCACTCTCATTCCCTTCTTTTGAGGCCCACACCATTAGGCACTTCCATTCCCTCCCCCTCAGAGTATCAGTGGTATAATACCCACCCAGAGTCACCCACCCAGTTCCTCGACCATTTTTCTGTGAGGCTGCCACACTTCATGTCCTCAGAATTACCAACCCTTATTCTGGGAGACTTTAACATCACCATAAACAGCCCCATCTCCCCATCTGCATCCCAGCTCCTATCTCTAACCATTCTCTTGGCCTCTCACTGCTCTCAACCTCTGAGACACACACAAGGATAGTAACACCCTTGACATGATTTTTGTCTGGATCTGTTCAACCTCCTCCTTAGGCTGGTTTCACACTGCAGTTTTTTTCCTGATCAGGTTTGATCAGGTTTGTGTGCCAAGACCAGGATAGGAACCAGGAGAGGAACCAGGAGAGGAACTTGCAGAGAAAAAGAATAATTGAAAGATTGACACCTGTTCTGAGTTCTGGAGACACTCCTGGTTTTGACACACAAACCTGATTGAACCTGATCAGGGGAAAACTGCAGTGAGAAACCAGCCTTAGACAACTCGCCTCTTCCTCTTTCTGATCACAACGTTCTCTCCTTCACGCTCACAAATCCTCGTCTACCCCAGCACACTCCTACCTATCACACATCCAGAAATCTATAGGCGATTAACCCTCATACACTCACAGACTCTCTCACCTCATCACTGTCTTCAATCTCCTCCTTCTCCTGTCCGGATCTGGTGGTGAATCACTACAATGACACTCTCAGAAGCTCCCTGGGCCAAGTAGTGCCCCTCACCCTCAGAACCTCCAAACACAGAGTTAAACAGCCCTGGCTCACATCACAAACTCGATTCCTCCAGCGATGCTCTGGGAGTGCTCAACGTCTATGGAGGAAAACCTGCACACCAGAAAACTTCATTCACTATACATTTCTGCTGAGAACTTACAAATCTGTCCTCCACCTCGCTAAACAGACCTACTTCACCACCCTGGTCTCCTCACTATCCAACAATCCAAAGAAACTCTTTAACATCTTTCACTCTCTCCTCAGTCCTAAAGTGCAGGCCCCTATCACTGACCTCTGTGCTGATGATCTGGCTTCTTACTTCACACTACTTCTTACTACTGTTAAGCATCACAAATCACTTGTAAACACTAATCCACACTGGATATTTTATTGAACCTAAATAAAAAGCTTAAAGTGGCGAAATGAGTTCTCTCCAATTTTGTTAAAAACTAAGAAAATAGAAAACATCCATCAGGAAATCAACTCCCAACCTCAAATTGCTGTTACCCCCTACCTCTCCCCATATTTCCTCCATCTCACGCTCCACATTTGACCCAGTCACAGAAGAAGAAATATCCAGGCTCATCTCTTCCTCTCGTCTCACCACATGCACCGCTGACCCCATTCCCTCACACCTATTTCAGTCTCTCTCTCCAGTGGTCACCACTCACCTAACCAAAATCTTTAATCTCTCCCTCTCTTCTGATATTTTCCCCTCCTCCTTCAAACACTCGATCATTACTCCATTATTAAAGAAAACATCTCTCGACCCATCCTGCACAAGCAACTACAGACCAGTCCACAATCTCCCCTTCATCTCTAAACTCCTGGAGCGCCTGGTCTACTCTCGCCTCACCCGTTACCTCTCCACTCACTCTCTTCTCGACCCATTACAGTCAGGTTTCCGCCCCCTACATTCTACAGAAACTGCTTTCACCAAAGTGACCAATGACCTTCTGACAGCAAAACGTAATGGTGCTTATTCTCTGCTTATTATGGTGCTTATTCTCTGCTTATTCTTCTTGATCTCTCTGCAGCCTTTGACACTGTTGATCACCATCTCCTACACTCCATGCTGCACTCCATCGGCATCAAGGACATCGCTCTCTCCTGATTCTCTTCCTATCTTTCTGACTGCTCTTTCAGTGTATAATTTGCTGGCTCCAATTCTTCTCCTCTTCCTCTGACTATTGGGGTCCCTCAGGGTTCAGTCCTTGGACCTCTTCTCTTCTCTCTCTACACGGCCCCGATTGGACAGACCATCAGCAGATTTGGCTTTCAGTACCATCTTTTTGCTGATGACACACAATTATACACTTCTTCCCCTGACCTTACTCACGCTCTAATAAAGAACACCAATGACTGTCTAACCGCAGTTTCCAATATCATGTCCGCTCACTATCTGAAACTCAACCTTTCCAAAACTCAACTTCTTCTGCTCCTGCCGTCCACTAACTTCCCTAGATCTGACATCTCTCTCTCAGTGTGCAGCACCACAATAACGCCTAGGCAGCAAGCTCGCTGTATGGGTGTTATGTTTGACTCTGATCTTTCCTTCACCCTATATATACAATCTCTTGCCCGCTCTTGCAGCTTGCACCTGAAGAACATCTCTAGAATTCACCCCTTTCTCACCTTGGAAACCACAAAAACCCTCACTGTGGCCCTGATTCACTCCCGCCTTGGCTACTGTAATTCTCTTCTAATTGGCTTCCCCTTCACTAGGCTTTCCCCTCTTCAGTCCATTCTTAATACAGCAGCCAGGATCACCTATCTAGCTAACTGTTACTCAGACGCTTCTGCCCTGTGCTAGTCATTGCACTGGCTGCCTATACACTATAGGATCCAATTCAAACTGCTTGTTCTCTCCCACAAAGCTCTTCACAGTGCAGCACCTCCCTACTTCTCTACCCTCATCTCTGCCTATCACCCCACCCGTTCTCTTCGCTCTGAAAGTGACATTAGACTCACTAATGCATTATTCCGAACCTTCCACTCCCAGCTCCAAGACTTCTCCCGAGGTGCACCAATTCTCTGGAATTCTGTACCCCAAGAAATTAGGTCTATCCACAACTTACATAGTTTCAGGCAATCCTTAAAAACACATCTTTTTAGGGCAGCCTATCATAATTCCTAGTCAAAGTCACTTAGATATAGCCTATCTGCTCCACCAGTCTCAAATGCATCACAAATAATGGTTGGTGGCCACTTATGCTGCTCCTATCTGTTCCCCATCTCCTCAAGTTGACTATGCCACCATTGTAAATAAGCCCCTGTACTTTGTGTCACCCCCACCTCATTGTTAGATTGTAAGCTCTTATGAGCAGGACTGTCATTATTTTGCTTTGAACATTGTATTATGCTTTGCATTGTATTTTGTATTGTATTCTATTGTATTCTCTGATAATTGTTTCTTATGATTGTGTGAATATGAACCTCTGAATTGTGAAGCGCTGCGGAATATGTTGGCGCTATATAAATAAAGATTATTATTATTTAGATTATTAAAGACGTCTTCAGCTCACATGGTCAAAGGCAGGGTGAAACTCTATCAGCGACGTCAGCTGGTGGAATAGGAGGCTATTTAAAGGCTATAAGCGTGGTCATCTGACAAACCTCCACCTCCACCTGCAGAGCCACAAACCACACATAGACAGCAACAGCAGCTTCAGCATCAACCCTGGATGAACCAAAGGAAATTTACTCTCATTTAAGCGTCAGCAGAGCAATTCACCTGGACTATTGAGCAGTCAACACGTGACAACAATGACAGAAAATGAGGAGGCAGTTAATCATTTTACAATTACATCTCTGTGTAGAAGTCGCAAAAAGTGTCATATTCTAGACAGATCAAAGCTCTTTCGAAAAAGGCGTTGAATGGATGTGACAATTTTACAACCCTTTTTAACATAGAAGAAAAATTGCAATTTGCACAAACTTTTACATTAAATTTGGTATCCTGTTCTTTTCTAACATTAAGAAGTGAGCCAATTAATATGTATTAAAAAAATTGTATTGACTTGGGACATTTGACACATTGGTCTCAGGCTGTCATTTAACATTTCAAAGTATTACCGTGCCTAAAGGGAATCTGTCAGCTGGGTTTTGCTATCTCATCTGCATGATGTGGGCAAAGCAACCCTGAATGCAACAAAGTATCACTTAGTTTACTGGGTGCAGCAGTTCTGACACAGAGTTTTTATAATGAGCATGCAGCAAATTTCAGAAAGCAGCCACCAGAACACACTACAGCTCTGTATGTACGTTGTCTATAGACAGTGAGCGGCTGCTTAAAAGAGGATGTGGAGTCCGAAGACTTGGCATAAGGTAGGTAGTCATAGCAATGATAATCAACAGGTGATAAAGCACTCAGTTTGCCTAAACTACAGCACGTTACACATTGTTCAGTTCTGTGTTTTTACCCCTCCATCACGCTGTCCTTACATAGCAAAAACCTATGGACAGATTCCCTTTAAAAAGTTGTGGTGTTTGTCCCCCCATCCCCCGTCTTTTTTAGCCAGCCTTTATATATTCTGGTGAGCTAAAAATTAGCCTCTCAGAAGATCAAATACACAAAATTTTATATAATGTGAAGGGTTTCTTCAGATGCATTCTACTGCAAGAGAAAAATATATTAGAATCTGAGAGTTCTCAGCGGTTGATACCTTTTAATTGCTAACTGAAAAGATGGTAAATAATAGTGAGCTTTTGAGACAACTCAGGGCTCTTCTCCAGGCTTAGTAATGACACATTCTTAATACACACGTATACACTACAGGCTTGAATAAGCAGGTCATAGTGGTCTGTATAGGGAGTCGGAAGACAAAGAGCATCTGGGCAGTAAATACCAGAGTTCAGAGATAACACGTGTGATAGCTTATTGTCCTTTCATTAATGGTCCAAGATTTGAAGTTTCCTCAATTGATGTAAAAAGCCATGAATCTGTGTGACACATTCATTCCTGTTCTGAACGTGTCAAAGGTCAACATAACTTTATATTCCCAGACTTTTCTGATTCTTTGAGATTTGAAGTTATCGTTTCAAGACTACTATTATTTTCATGTCCATTATGGTGTGATAAGAGCTGCAGAAGTGTTAAGGCACAGGCAGATCTGTCCTTCTTTCTTTTATTGTGTGACGATGAGAGTTCATCCTAGTTCTGAGTTGTTGCCCCGTCTTCCCTACATACAGGTTCCCACTCATACATTGTGTACATACAATTAAATACACCACATTGGTTGTGATGTAGCTGAAGATACCTAGGATCTTATATGCAAGAGAATGCATATAAGATCTTAACAAGATGGTATAGGACACTGGAGTTCCTCCATCATTTAGGTTTGAAAGAATCCAATTTATGCTGGAGATGTAACATTCACATTGGTCATCTAACTCATATATTCTGGCAATGCTCACTTCTTTCCCAATTTTTGTCAGAAATTTGCCAAACATTACTGAGTCTTTTGAATACCAATCTGAAGGCGGAAAATCTGTATCAATCTGTACATTGTGGTGATGCCTCCTTCCCTTCCACTGCAGAGTGGATAGAGAAGGTTCATCAGATCTCACGATTAGAGGAACTTTCCAGCTGGGAAACGCATTCCTACGAAACCTATCAAAAAATTTGGGCTCCATGAAAGACCACGTTTAAGTCATCTATCTGATCTTTAGCTATATGGATTTATTATTAATTTTGTCGTGAGGAACCAGTATGGACACCTTCCCCTAGGGGCCACCTTGGGAAAAGTACCTGTCATCTACAAACCATACCTTTCACATTTATTATTTCAATTACCTGTTTACCGTATGCCATAACCAAACCCTCTAAAGGGCCTGTTACACGCTACAATGTTGTTAACGATATCGTTTGTACGTCACGGCTTTTTGGGTGGAGCAACAACATCATAACGACGTTGTTGCGTGTGACGAGTAGAAACGATCAACGATACGTTGGCTGATCGTTCATTGGAGGTTGGTGATCAGGACCTTAAACCAACCTGTCCAACCTGCAGCAGCATAGGGGCGTGTGACACCTTGATAATGATGTCGTTAACAACCTTGCCTATTCAGAACTAAAGGATGTATGCAATCAAACGACCGCAAGTATCATTCGCTTGTCACGGAATAGTTGCTGCATCGTTAAAGATATCTGTACGTGTGACATTTCCCTAGCGATCATTGAACGACGTTCAAGTGATGTAGATCAAGTCAGATCGTTGGTCGGTTCGCCGACACATTGAGGCGTGGAACCCGAGCTTAAGGCTGCTTTCACATCAGCAGTAAATGTAATTGGCGGTAGATCTGGCAAATGTCGCTGCACCTGCCGGATCTGCGTAAAGGCTGACTTGTGGCACCGATCCGGCAAACCCCATTCATGCTCTATGGGGCTTGTGGTCAGGTGTGGCAAGTGCGGTTTTTGCCCCAGTGCTGCTTGTAGTTTGTGTCATACACTAAGAAGTGTAGTGCATTCTGTGTTGAAGGGAAAAAGTATTACTCATTTATCTTTATGTTTGTGTTGGGTTCTGGCACTTTTCATTAATCAATGAAGAAGCAATTTCCAATAAACAAGAATATTTATGGGGAAAGAAATATATATTATCCTTTAAATACTCCTGCAAACTTTTGTTTTTTAGTGACCCTTATGAAATGTCTCATTGAATAACTGCAGAGGAATATGAGGACATTTTTTGCAAATTAGTTTAAGTCATTCTTTCAGTTTCCGGAGTTAATTATCATATGGGATAGATAATAAAATAGATCATTGCAATACAAAAGTAAAATATTAATAATGCTAATTATAATACAAGGTGTAAAGCAGATTATAATAATAGATGATAGAGAACAGACAAAGGTAGACATAATGATTAATACTAAAATTCATATACGGTAAATGAAACATGTAGTAATACGGTAAACATAAAGGTTGTGAAAAGTCAAGGGTCTATAAAAGTCAACTTTATTGATTAATTGATCTTGAATGATTAAATAATTACAACCCTGAATACCATGTGTTATTAGATTTGTAATTAACAAATGGCTGCATTATTGAAGAAAGGTACATTTGAGGCTAAGATCACATATAGATCAAATCCAGCAGCAATCTGTTGCGCAAACACAACTTTTTTGTCTGTTTTGAAAGAATAGATTTTTGCAGAATCCGTTTTTCTAACATTGGAGTCTATGGAAAATGGATCTGTTAATTGATTGCTATTTAGATTCTGTTTTTCTCTGATTTGTAAAGAATCTGCTTAGGCTGCCTTCACACTGCGGCAGCGTCCGGTCCGGGGCTGTCAGAAGTGACAGCCTGGACCGGAGTTTTCCTCCATAGAATCCTGTCGGGCTGCACGGAGCTGGATCCCGGCGGGTGGTAATTAGCTGCTATCCGGCTGCTGTGTCACCGGATGAATCGTGCAGAAGTGGGGATTTTCTGCCGATTCCAAAAACGTTGCATGCACCGGTTTTGGAATCGGCAGAAAATCTCCACTTCTGCACGATTCATCCGGCGACACAGCAGCCGGATAGCAGCTAATTACCACCCGCCGGGATCCAGCTCCGTGCAGCCCGACAGGAATCTATGGAGGAAAACTCCGGTCCAGGCTGTCACTTCTGACAGCCCCGGACCGGACGCTGCCGCAGTCTGAAGCCGCCCTTACAGCAGAGGTGAGAAACTCTGGTCCCCAAGGGATTCAGGATTTCCTTAGCATTGCACAAAGTGTTAAGGCCGCTTTACACGTCACGATATCGCAACGCAACTACGATAAAAAGTCACGTGGTAGGGGCGTTGCAGTTGATATCGTTCGTGCGTTGTGTCGTGTAAATGGGCAACGCAACTCAAAAACGATGCAACTACGATATCGTTTTGGGATTGTGCATGCTCTTCAACCGTGCAATATTGGCTAGGCGATCTGGCAGGATCGTGCTGTATGACAGCACAACTACGATTTGGAGCGCAACTTCCCCTATTCATTTCAATGTTAATTGGTCGTTCCCTGAGTTACTCAGACGCAGTGTGCAAGAGGGGTGTACGACATCGTAGTTGCGTTGCCTGCCGATATCTCCCTGTGTAACATCTCCTATGCGATTTTGGACAAGTGCCAAAAACGTGCGCGCTCCTGTGAAGTTGTATGCAATATCGTAACAATATTGCGACGTGTAAAGTGGCCTTTAAGGTACCGTTACACACTGAGATATATTGCTTGCACCTCACTGGTTGCAGTGAAATCATGGACACATTGTTACATTTGTACACGGCAACAAAATAGAACAATGTGTCCATGATTTCACTGCAACCAGAGATCTGAGAACAATCTCTGCACAATTATCTGTGTGTGGAACTGGGCCTTAAGCCAAATCTCCAACTTCAACTATGACTCCTCACTTTCCCTGAATCCCACTCCGACTGCACCATAATGGACACCGACTCCATGACTCCGACTTCTCACTATCCTTGAATCTGACTCCACCGCCACCAAAATGGACACCGACTCCATGACTCCGACTTCTCACTATCCTTGAATCCGACTCCAACTCCACCAATATAGACACCAACTGCATGACTCCAACTTCTCACTATCCTTGAATCCGACTCCAACCCCACCAAAATAGACACCGACTCCACGACTCCAACTCCACAACCCTGGACTCACATGCCACTTTTTTTCTATTGACCAAACATACAGTATATTTTTTTTCAAGCTGAACAAACCCAGTACCAAGGATAAATCTCATGCTCATTAAAGTCTATGGGGCTTCATAAAATCACGGAGACATGGTGAGTTTTAATCCCAGTCTTGGATCGATCTTAACAATGCAAGTCAATGGCTCAGTGTGAAAAAACAGCACTTGGATACCATCCGTGCGCTCTTCATTTTTTCACAAAAAATGTTTGATATGAGACCAGATTGAGAAACCTTGACAATTATTTTTTCATCTGAAAAAATAAGCATATAAAATTGAAAAAAAAAACCTCTGTAAAGAAACACAACACTACACAGATTGATGTCAGTACCTGCCGGCAGAATGCTCCTCACCATGAGACGTTTCTATATTTTTCTGAAATCTTGAGTGAGTTAGCGATAACAGTATATACTAATCTCCAGGGAGATCACCCTTATATTTCCTGAGGTGAGGGGAGGGCGGACATTGATCAAATAAATAGAACTTATTTTTTTCTCCTTGGCATACATTTTTAATGTAAAAATACAAACATAGAATGTTAACAGTTATTACTAATAGAATTATTATATGTTAAGCTATGGGTTGAACTAGATGGACTTAAAATCCATGTTCAACCTTAAAAACTATGAAACTATGAAATATGATATGAATTTCAGCAGATTTCTACACATCTTACATAAAAATGTGTCCTATTTTTTCCACTAAAGTCACTTGTCCTCATGGGGTCCATGGGATCCATCCATTGTGTGTGTTGCTCGAGTGACACATCCACCCTGTGGCTTGGTTCCCCTTATGAATGGAAACCTCAATGCCGATTTGAATAGAACCTTACGAGCTGCTCCAGTACTCAAAAGCCACCAAAACGTCATGTTTTCAGGATTTCCTTGGAAGGTCCTAGGTAGTGATGAGCGAATAGCTTAATATTTGTAATCACTATACTTGTAACGAGAACTTTGTAATACTCACATATTCGTCCGAATAGCGAGTCCAGTGTTAGTTAGTAGTAATAGGCTCTGCCCACTCACATCCGGCCATAAAATGAGCATTTCCGGGGCAGGGCGGTAGGGAGGGCGTTTTTTACATTTTTAACGCAAACAACACCTTGCTTTGCCCCCCAGAGAGAGCCTAACATTCAATCTGCTCTCATTGGGGTGCCGACTCCCTTTGTGTACTGAAGGGAGCTATCAATTTGTGTCAGATCGATAACAATCGACACATCACTTACAAGCACCAGCGATACTCACCGAGTAACAAGTATCGCAAATACTTAAATGCGAGTAACCAATACGGTAGTCACGATTACACTCGCTCATAACTAGTCCTAGGTAATAACTCCATCAATTACCTTTGTAATATAAGGCAACTCCTGAAAACCTGATCTGTTGGTGGCTCTTTAGGACTGAAGATAGGAAACACTGCTATAGATCAACACTCGACAGCCATTAATCCATTCATCTACATCACCAGATACAATAAGTGTGGTTTCACCGGTGTGTCCACCATAGATCCTAAAAATATGGCTCCACATCCACTTCTAAAATTACTATCTCCATCAGTCCTATAAAAGTGAAAATAAAGTGATCAGGTGAATGCCCCACGGCTATCTTCACTCAAGTGATTTTGGAACCTCTGTTCTTAGGAATGGTGGGGCTCCCAGCAGTTGAATTTTCTACAATCATACATTTATCACACTTCCCATGGTCAGAGTGTTGCTGGCAATCGTCACTTCTCACAGCTAAGCCATGAAGTAGAAGATTCAAGAAGTCCAAGAATGTATTTCAAAGGCAGAGGGGAAAACAAAATAGTAAACAGGTTACAGTCCATGTTCAGCAATCAAAACAATATGACACAAAGAGGCTAAGCAAATGAACAGTTAAAGGCAAGGTCCAAGGTCAGGCAGCAAAAGATCAGAACAGCAAACTCAAGACACATACCCCACAGAGCAAAGCTATGACTGACAATGGTCTGACCAATGCCAGACGTGGATTCTTTACTGTAAGAGCAGTGAGACTGTGGAACTCTCTGCCACATGATGTTGTAATGAGTGACTCACTACTAACCTTTAAGAAGGGCCTGGATGCCTTTCTTGAAAACTTTAATATTACCAGTTATATATACTAGATTCTTTGATAGGGCGTTGATCCAGGGAACTAGTCTGATTGCCATATCTGGAGTCAGGAAGGGATTTTTTTCCCCAATGTGGAGCTAGTGTTGCCACATGGGGTTTTTTTGCCTTCCTCTGGATCAACATGTTAGGCTATGGGTTGAACTAGATGGACTTAAAGTCTTCCTTCAACTTTAAAAACTATGTTACTATGTTACCTTAAGAAAGGCCAGTGGGTCCAGCTGCTGCACGATCCTATAAACAATACTAATATAAAATAGGAAGGGGGAACAAGAGGCGCAATAGTGCCCTATCACTCAGACACTAAGAGATGAGAGGTATATTGTCAAAACCACTCACCTATTCCAGTTGTGATGACCCACAACTGGCTTGAAGGCATATAATCAATACCGGCTGCTGCAGGACCTCCACCAACCACTCGCACGTGGGAAGACTCTCAGGAAGCTGGGAAAAGGTGTGTGACAGTCCGCGCCACCGGGTACCAAAGAAATCACCTGGGATGCAGAAGTTATTTCAAGCTTTGTCTTTATTCTCCAACATGTTTCAGCGCTCCACCTGGCGCCTTCCTCAGGGATCCCTGAGGAAGGCGCCAGGTGGAGCGCTGAAACATGTTGGAGAATAAAGACAAAGCTTGAAATAACTTCCTGCATCCCAGGTGATTTCTTTGGTACCCGGTGGCGCGGACTGTCACACACCTTTTCCCAGCTTCCTGAGAGTATAAACAATACTGACAGCCCAGTAAACCCCTGCAGTTTATTGGGTGGGTGAGCTGTCATTCACTGCATCCCTAGGACACAGTGACAGTGTATTTGTGACAGATAGCAAAGATACCAACCTAAGAGAGCTCTGTCCTCACACAATGATAGAAGGTCATGGCAAAAATGGGACTTGCCAAGACCTTAATTTAACAGCTTTGTCCGGTCTACTGGCGAATGATATTGATGACTAATACTGTGGATAGGTTATCAATATCACATCGACAGGACTCTGACACCCTAAATGACCAGATGTCATTAGCTCCACTGGTGGCTGGACGTAAATATTGAAAGTGTGCACTGTGCAACTCCATTCACTACTGCTGAGGATTGCACATGAGCTGAAGCTCATAACATCTGACCGATGAGATGCCGATTGTCAGCCTTCCACTGCACACCGAACTGAGCTATCCACTATCTGACGTCGACTAAAGGTTTGAAGGTTTCTCCTTGCACTGTGGGCTTCCTACCCTCACATTTATTAATTATTATTATTAATATTTCATTTGGGCTTAATTTTTAACTTTCGGTCCTGTAACCCATCCTTGGAAACAGGGTGATAACTGTTTCTCATACAGTGACCGGATGAAAAGGCTGAAATCAAGGTCCCTCTCTGTTACCCTAGGTTCAGTTCTCGTCATAATTTGACAGATGTCAATGGCTCCATCTGGGCTTTTACCTGGAGTCCTAATCAAATGGATTCACGCGGGTCATTGGCTTTAGTGAGACAAATTGAGTAACTTTGCCTTGTCTGCCCTTTTTTTGGTAGTGTTTACCTTTTTGAGATGGACTTAAAAACGTAGTTGACTACATTTTGTGCTTGTCTCAAAAACATGGACACTGCCAAAGATGAGGTCAGTCAGAACCCAATATTTCTTTGCCTGGCTCCACAAAGTCAATGGTCTCATTGGAGGATCTCCAGAAATCCAGAAACCCCATTTTTTGGGCTTAAAGCCCTGATGAAATCTTTGATGTATGACTAAAATGTGATGTTAATGTGATGTCTAAAGTATAAATCAGGCAGGTCAATAGAGGCAGCTCCTGTACTCATCCGATATCCAGTAGAGCACATGGAGCTGAACATGGAGCTATTCGCGTAATCTGTGGATGTCAATGGCCTGCGTTTTTCCATCGTTATTTGAACTGGATAGGTTGAGATGTCTGGAAAAAGTGATAAATATATTCAGCTGGAAAACCCATTTGCCTTTCAGTAACTGCCTCACTACATTTTAGCAATGAGGGGAATGCCATATTTATGTCTGTGTCATAACTCCAGCTGCATCTTCACTGGGCAGGGGATTGGTGCCAAACACGTGGCTCCGTAAGGTCTTTCCAGCCCACAGTACCTTCTCCTATACAGGTTACTCACCAGGTTCCTGATCCTGCTATGCCTCCTGTCTTGCCGCCTGTGGCCTTGCCTGCCTGGAGTTTGCAGTCTTTAAGGAGTAATTCCAGGACTTTCCTTAGGCAATGTCTGCTGCATCCTCATGACATTTGAAGGGCCAGAGTACCCTGACCTGGAAGTGCTTCTCAGTCTATTGCTGAGATGTTCAGTGTATATAAGGCATCCACCCCTTAACAGAGGTTCCTGAGCAATGTTTCCTGTCCTTAGTACATTGCTTGTTCTCAGGTCCCCTGCCTCATACTTTGCCCTTGTCTCGTACCTTGTGGCTATTGCTAATACTTTGTCTTGCCTTAATGAAAACAGAATGACCAGATCACCGGCAGTAGCTCATAGAGTGCAACAATTCTCATCGACAGAGCAGGTCATTCCTTGCAGGTAATGCAGGGTTACTACAAGGCTTGTAAAGAGTGAATGTCCAGCTCTATGTCATCATAAAATCTTGAAGTTTATTTCAAAATTCATCAGTATTGACATGCTTTGACCCTTTTGGGGTTCTTAATCATAATACCTTGCCTACAATAATAATTGTCTTGCCTTAATCTGCCACAAGTGAGCCTGCTACTTCAGTCGGTCTGCACCTGCTACTAGCAAGCCTGCCAACCGCCTGTTGGCATCCTTCTCCAGCCAGCCTGTCATGCCAACCAGCCTGCCTCTGTCAGTGATGAGCCTCTACCATGCTTATATCCATCTGCGTTGGATTTTGCTCTTGCTGGTCCCTGTTGGCGTCAGAAACTGACCCATCCACATGACAGCCTGTAAGCTCCACTACAGATATTATTATTGCCAGACTCTGGCCGCTCCTGTGGGTGTATACCAAATAAAGACTGTTCTTTTATTCAAGTAATTCTCCTGCCGGTTCCTGTCCAGGGAGTCATCTTCCACAGACCATCTGTGGTCCAGTGGGTGCACTACCCATGTTCTTAGCACAGCGAGCGTAAAAATCTTCTCTAATTTTAGAAGGAATGGGACTGAATGTTCTCATTATAGATTTGTAGAGATTTTATGAAAATTTCCAAAACCGTATTACAGAACACCCTGATGCTTTTACAGATAGCAGATGTGAGTTTAACAGTATATGAAAAATAAAGCACATAGCAAGCAAAACCACAAATCAAGATGTATCTGATCCATGAAAACTGAATTAGTTGCAAAGTACACCCAATCAGAGCATAGCTTTTATTTTAACAGAGCATTTTAATAAAGTAAGAGCTGAGCCCTGATTGGTTGCTATGTGCAATATAGACTATTTTTCTTTTAGGCAGTTTTGATCAATGGGCCCAATGTTTTCTGGACAGTTCCTCCAATCATACAAACTCTACAATGTGGTACCTGGCAATGTAGTAGTATTCAAGCTCGAGAAGTTTGAGAGGAGACTAGTGATGAATGAGTAGTAAGATATTCGGGTTCGGATATATAGTGATGAGTGAGAAGTAAGATATTCAGGTTCAGATATATAGTGATGAGCGAGTAGTAAGATATTCAGGTTCGGATATATAGTGATGAACGAGTAGTAAGATATTCGGGTTTGGATATATAGTGATGAGTGAGTAGTAAGATATTCAGGTTCAGATATATAGTGATGAGTGAGTAGTAAGATATTCGGGTTCGGATATACAGTGATGAGCGAGTAGTAAGATATTCAGGTTCAGATATATAGTGATGAGTGAGTAGTAAGATATTCGGGTTCGGATATATAGTGATAAGTGAGTAGTAAGATATTCGGGTTCGGATATATAATGTTGAGCGAGTAGTAAGATATTCGGGTTCGGATATATAGTGATGAGCGAGTAGTGAGATCTTCAGGTTCAGATATATAGTGATAAGCGAGTAGTTAGATATTCAGGTTCAGATATATAGTGATGAACGAGTAGTAAGATATTCGGATTTGGATATATAGTGATGAACGAGTATTAAGATATTCGGGTTCAGATATATAGTGATGAGCGAGTAGTAAGATATTTAGGTTCAGATATATAGTGATGAGCGAGTAGTAAGATATTCGGGTTCAGATATATAGTGATGAGCGAGTAGTTAGATATTCAGGTTCAGATATATAGTGATGAACGAGTAGTAAGATATTCAGGTTCAGATATATAGTGATGAGCGAGTAGTTAGATATTCAGGTTCAGATATATAGTGATGAGAGAGTAGTAAGATATTCGGGTTTGGATATATAGTGATGAGCGAGTGGTAAGATATTCGGGTTCGGATATATAGTGATGAGCGAGTAGTAAGATATTTGGGTTCGGATATATAGAGATGAGCGAGTAGTTAGATATTCAGGTTCAGATATATAGTGATGAGAGAGTAGTAAGATATTCGGGTTTGGATATATAGTGATGAGCGAGTGGTAAGATATTCGGGTTCGGATATATAGTGATGAGCGAGTAGTAAGATATTCGGGTTTGGATATATAGTGATGAGTGAGTAGTAAGATAATCAGGTTCGGATATATAGTGATGAGTGAGTAGTAAGATATTCGGGTTTGGATATATAGTGATGAGCGAGTAGTAAGATATTCGGGTTTGATAGCTCTAACTGAATACTTTGAGTGAGTTCCCCATTGACTTGCATTGGATTCATTACTCGTTACTCATTCATAGCATTCAGTTAAAACTATTTGAATCCAAATATCTTACTAAAGTGGCACCCCAGGGTTAATGTGCCACAGTAACATCATCAAGGGTTAACTCTCCACACAACTCACTACACTAGCACCTCCAGGCCAGAAGGGGGAGACAAAGCTGCTCCCCTTCATATATTCTGGTCTGAGGAGGAAGTAGTTAGTTGATAGTTGACAGTTCAGTTTAGTGCAGGGAGCACTAGGAGGAGGACCTGTAAATGGGAGCAGTGCTGAGCCCCTGACAGAAAGGACTCGAGTTCCCTGTCAGATTGGTACCCGGGAGGAGACACAGACCAGCAGCCTAGCTTACGCAGCAGCGGGGCCACACACAGCGCAGACAGGGAGCCAAGGACCCGGCCAGAGTGGGAGCAACCCAGTCCCTGCACAGACTCCGTGGACAGTACTCAATATTTTACTGAACTACCATCTACAGTAAAAGGCCTGGAAAACTACAAAACTGTGAGCCCCGCTTTCCCTCACAAACTGTTATCATCACTACTGCCCCGGGAACCAGGCTCTGCCCGTGGAGAGCCGTCACTTCACAGGCTGCCATCCATCATCCCCGGAGGTTCTGCAGCAGCGGTGGTCACCCTGACCACATACCACGGGTGGCGTCACGACTCTATCCCCTGTAAATAACCCCCAACCTTTACTTGTGGGCTCGGGACACGGTCCGAACCAAGACCGCCGTGATTCCCCATGATACCCCGGTCCGGTACCGAGTACCCCATCCCGGTGGGCTCCACAAAATGGCGTCACGAATCATGTGCCATGATTTATAAGAGAAACTGTTTTGAAACTGCCGCCATTACAGAGCGCGCGGCAAACAGAATTTAAACTACGCCACAAAGACTGTGTTTTTTGAATTGCTGCCATTACAAAGTGCGCGATGTGCTTGAAGAAAAGGGGGCGTGTCATTGCGGGCGGCACTCTGCAAAGAGCTCTGACATCATCCGGAGGGGGAAGAGCAACCCCATTACAACCTGGTGAGGAAGTTCGCAAAAGAAAGAGACGCACCAACAAATTGGATAACCACCCCATATACAGTCTTACCATCAAATTTACACAATGCCAAAGTGTCTCTAATCAGCAAGGACGAAGGAAGGACGTCAGCAACTGTGTTAAGAGATCACCTCAAACCGTGTCCTGAAACCCTGAAGACACCAGAAGTAACCTTACCCGTTCAGGTCCAACCTGTCAGGAAAGAAGAGGATGTGTTTCATACTGTCTTAAGAGATTTCCCCAAAACATGGCCAAATTACTACGGAGCAGTTGTAGTCCCCATGATTGCTTTCCCTCCAATGGTAGAACCAACACCAGAACCCGTACCACAAGAAGTCCCAAGACATAAAGAACTGGAAATTGAACCTGAAGAGGAAGAACGAATTCCTGGTCCCAATGGGCTTGCCAGTCCTACTGTCAGATCTCCATCCTCAGTAGTAGTAGATCACAGCATAGTACCCAGAGTCAGATACCTGCTAGGTACAAGGAATAAAGTGTGGAATCAAAGGTGAAATGTAAATATGTTTGTTATAAAGCTAAATAGAACCCGTTAAAGTGTAAGTGTACAAAAAGAGTGAGAGTAGCATGGTGTTAGGTGGCAGCCACGGAGAGTAAGAACTTGGCCTCTTATGCGGTGACCCGAGGGCTTAGGAGCCTACTGCACTTAATCCAGAGACACCCGTACATGTTAATATTGTTGCAACGTTAAAAGCCCAGTACCTACAGAGACTGTCCTGTATGAACTCATTATATATTCTTGAACTTCTTTTCTTCTTTATAACTACGGCCATACCTACCACGGAATTAGTTGTGGTAAAGACTACTTGTATATATTTATCAGCTCGGAGACAATAGACTAAACCCCCAGAAAGACTGCTTTTTGAACTTTTGGACTCTTTTTGAGCTTTTCTTGGTTTTTGTATATTTTTATTTTTAAGACTCTGTATATAATAATTGTTCTGTTATGTCATTTGTTTGTTTTTTCTACAGTCCCGGAGTACTGTTCTTTACTAAGGGGGAATTTGGCACCCCAGGGTTCATGTGCCACAGTAACATCATCAAGGGTTAACTCCCCGCACAACTCACTACACTAGCACCTCCAGGCCAGAAGGGGGAGACAAAGCTCCTCCCCTTCATATATTCTGGTCTGAGGAGGAAGTAATTAGTTGATAGTTGACAGTTGACAGTTCAGTTTAGTGCAGGGAGCACTAGGAGGAGGACCTGTAAATGGGAGCAGTGCTGAGCTCCTGCCAGGGAGCACTGACTTCTTTCAGGCCTGAAGCCTAGGGTCTGAGGAAAGGAGGCAGAGAAGTGAGGAACATACCTGGGAGGCAGAGTAGTGCTACACTCACCCCAGAGGAGCGCACAGGCCGGATACCGGATCCGTGACTACGCAGGTTTCACACCGGACAGTAAAACCAGAGAAGTGAAGATTCAACCGTCTTCATTAGGGCCAAAGACATAGCAACACACCAGAGTTCAGCAGTACACCTGGCAGAGGGTAGGCAGAAAGGACTCGAGTTGCCTGTCAGATTGGTACCCGGGAGGAGACACAGGCCAGCAGCCTAGCTTACGCAGCAGCGGGGCCACATACAGCACAGACAGGGAGCCAAGGGCCAGGATGGGAGCAACCCGGCCCCTGCACAGACTCCGTGGACAGTACTCAATATTTTACTGAACTACCATCTACAGTAAAAGACCTGGAAAACTACAAAACCGTGAGTTTGTGTAATCCTTGCGCTCGAGCCCTGCTTTCCCTCACAAACTGTCATCATCACTACTGCCCCGGGGACTAGGCTCTGCCCGTGGAGAGCCGTCACATCACAGGCTGCCACCCATCATCCCGGAGGTTCTGCAGCAGCGGTGGCGTCACAACTCTATCCCCTGTAAATAACCCCCAACCTTTACTTGTGGGCTCGGGACACGGTCCGGACCAAGACCGCTGTGATTCCCCGTGATACCCCGGTCCAGTACCGAGTACCCCGTCCCAGTGGGCTCCACACTACTTGCTCATCACTAGAGGAAACACATTTTTTTCAGTGTTGAAGGGTGCAATGAAACACAAAGTACAGTCACCCTTAGCCACAAATCAGATTCTTGCATTCATTTTGTGTAGGGAATCTAACTGGTTGGTATTGATTGGCAACTGCTCCATTTTTCTTTTTATAAGCCTATACTTTTCTATGAGTGGATTATTAATATGATGGGGGCACTGTAACTGTAAATGTATGGCGCTCTACTTGTCATTTAGGCATATAAGTTGTCATGATAAATTGTCATGAGGGCAGTGACCTTTTGGTTTTCATTGTCTGTAAGCCATAATCATCAACATTAACAATAAATAAACACTTGAAATAGATCACTGTTTGCAATGACTCTATATAATATGTTCAATAGGAAGTGATCCAATTCTATAGTGGCCGCGCTCCCCGTGGTAATGATTATAAGAACTAAGAATATAAAAAACGGATACAACGCGTTTCGGCGGAGACAACCGCCTTCCTCAGGTGATACCTGAGGAAGGCGGTTGTCTCCGCCGAAACGCGTTGTATCCGTTTTTTATATTCTCGCATGTTTTGAGGAATAAAATTTTTTGTGGACAAGAAGTTCTTAAAATCATTACCACGGGGAGCGCGGCCACTATAGAATTGGATCACTTCCTATTGAACCTTTATGCCTGTGGGAATCCGTGGCAGGACCCAATACAGGATCAATTCAAGGCGAGCAGCAGACCCGGATAAAATATCCAAAGCGTGAGGAGGCTTTGGAAAAAACCATATGCTTGAAGTTTTATGGCAAGAGGTGAGTGCATAAAACTTCATTAAAAGGGCACCAGAGAGTTACATTGGTAACGCGCTGAGATTGGCGCCGCATGTTTGTTTTTTATATATACCCTACAGGGAATCACCTTACTCTATATAATATGTGTTTCACTTTTTGTATTAAATTACTGAAATAAATTAACTTTTTGATGATATTCTAATTGATTGAGATTCGCCTGTAGTTCTATTTATTTATTCACGGTGTCTCAATTTGACAAGGTATTGTATTCAAAGGCCAAGTGATAATCTGCTGATCATTGGGTTTCCACACCAATGCAGAGAAAAGTATTCCTAAATGTGCTATAGATAATGAATAGTGTATGCACGGCCACCACTGCACTCCCATGGGAAATTTCAGACCCTTGTTGTCAGAATTGGTGGGCTCCCCCGCAGCTGAATTGGGGATAACCTAGCAACTTGGCACTGCACTGTATCCAACAAACGGTATTTCAAGGAACAAGGAAACTTAAAAAACATATTTTTGAATATATTTATGGCTCCCAAAGTCCTAACAACTCCTCTAAGAGATCCTTACCTGAAGCTTATAGACATTTTTTGCAAGTTCACTTATCTTTGGCTTATAAGGATTGAAAAAACTAATAAACCTCAGAGGGTGGTAATTGAGGACTGTCACACGGTGTTTGGCTCAAAACTCATAGAGTGCTATGGCAGCATCTGGCGCTGTTCACACTACAGATTCTGACGCTCACGGGGTGCTATTATAAATAGGGAACCAAGTAGCAGGAAAGTAAGACTGGCAAGGTGTTCAGGGGAGCTAGTCTGACCCTTAGACTGGGATTCCCTAACTCACTCTGTTCCCAGAGGTAACCAAGATGGCGGGGAGGTCTGGGTCACCACCCTAGCCCTTTGCTCCTGATCAGCCCTAGGCTTAGAGCCCCTACCTCCACCCACGGCTTGGGAAAACCCAGCAGCTTCTATGGAAGGCAAAGGCAGCAACAACAC
The DNA here is from genome assembly GCA_033576535.1 of Allobates femoralis. NCBI lineage: Eukaryota > Metazoa > Chordata > Amphibia > Anura > Aromobatidae > Allobates > Allobates femoralis. The sequence goes on along the minus strand of JARQOC010000011.1, from coordinate 199,512,385 downwards.
AGCTCAGCACAGCACGACTTCACTGCATGTGGTCTAAGTAGAAATGAGCTCTATCTGCGACACCTAGTGGAGGAAAGTGGAACTATTTCAAGGGTGGGGGAGTGGACATTTGAATATTAAGACACATCCCTCCACCTCCACCTAAATGTTATGTCTCACTCCTCCACCTGCAGAACCACACATAGAATTGACTAAAGAAAAAAAACTCAGTTTAATCACAGCAGCAGCGCTCATGGACACTCCACACTGTGGTTTCTCTGGTGCTTCAAAGTTACACAGGCAGACTTAGGCGTTGACCAGCTGTGTTCTCATTAGTGATTGGGCTAGAAGTAGTTAATCTCTGTATGACTCCTGATTACTTCCAGGATCACATGTTCTGGGAAACCTATCACAGTTCCTCCCTTCCTTTTTAAGATGGTGGAATCTGCCTTCTCATGCCACCTATAGCATTTGCAATACTGGCCCATATGCCATGGTTATCTATTGAAATGCTGTTTGGTGTGCTGTGAAAATCCTCCTGTCATCTGGTTTTTCTCCCTGCTCTTAATTTCCTCCTGTGCACATATTGTATTATTCCTCTGTGTTTTTTGCTGTGAGTATCATTTGTTTCCCCATTGTTCTATTTGTGGGGGTTTTTAGCACTCCTTTCTGGAGTCCCCTGGGTGGGGAGAAGGAGTATTAGACTAGGGCTGGTTAGGAGCAGGGCAAGGTTGGTAGGCCAGATGCTCTCACCATCAGAGGTAACTCTAGGATAAGGGACATCTAAGGCCCTTCTAGCCTGAGGGTCAGTCTAGGAGACTCGGTCGCCCTGTCATTCCTTACTACTTTGTGACAGGGATGCCATCTATTTATGTGGGAGGCTAATTGGATTTTGGATCTGGAAACCAGAGCCCCCCAAGGATTATATTTTAAAACGGACCTAGGTATATATGTACTAAATTACTCACCTTCATAGATATTTGTCCATGGCCCTTGTTTTACCATACTAGTATGTTGGCTCTGCGACTTTTCTAATATAATATTTGTATGCATATTTATAATGCACTTTATCTATAGTGTTTAGTTCTGATCTTTTTGTTTATTATCACTACAATTTTCATTGCCCTATAACCTGCTTAGTTCCTTTGGTATGACATGGCGGGTCTTCATTAATCATTAATTGTACTCACGTGGGAAAAGGTTGAACTCCAGCTTTACAAGATATATTTAAGATTTGTAGTTTGGTTACTTTATTAAAGGATATGAGTATCTTATCAAACCGAAAGGCATCATATGACTTATGTTTTTAGATTCTTTTTTTCTCGTTCATCATGGATTTTAAAATTATTAAAATGTAAATGTCATTTCATTGAAAAAACAAAACAAACCACAATACTGCACTGGTTGTAAATGTTGGGTGACATAGCAGCTAAGATAATGCATTTTTGTGCCATATGACTTATTTTCTCACATTTTTTTAAAAAGTGCATTTTATGGCTGTATGGGCTTGGCCAGAGTCTAACAGCACTGTGTGTGTATTGCCACAGTTCTGGAAGCAGGCTGATAGGGAGCAGTGTGACAGCAGAGAATGGGTTAACAAATATCTTGACTGGTGCTGTGTGGAGCCAGATGACAGATCAGAGAAGCTTGTGCCAAGGAAAGAGGAGATTGCAGTGACCCTGACAATCTCACATTGCTTAGTAACTGTGTTGTAGGTTGAGATAATCTGATACATTGTTTCCTCATGAGCTGCAGTAGGTCACTCCCTTTTTACCTTATATGGTTACATGCTCCATATTCAGTGTGAAGACGGATCTGGCTGATAATGAACATATGTCTGCTTTATATACAGTCCAGTGGGAACACCATGTGGAAGGTTTATGATTGGTTTTCAACCAGAATATTCTAATGAAATATATTGGAAAATTTATTAAAATCACTTGCTTTACATTATTATTATATAAAAATTTAAACGATAGTTATGCTTTAAATAAATACAGCGTTTTATGCAAGATTGCTGGATCACCTTTCTCTATAGTTCTCCTGTTTCTCCAGTTCCAGGATACAGATATCACTGGTGGACGGGCTGATAAATAATTTTCAACTCTGTTATTGTCCAGCGGTGAATGAGGTGTGCACGCCGGCAGCTTAAAAATACAGTGGCATGTTTTACACTGTAGTTAGCACTTCATCTGGCCCGACCAACAGGTTTTCTATGCCATAGATCGGACATGTCCTCATCTGTCGATAACATCATCAGCACATATACCACTCCTGCTGTGAAGTTGATGAATTTCTGTATGGTGATGCGGTGGTGTTCAAGATGTGTTGGCTCGCTCTCATCTGGGCTATGTGAATATCCTTTTTGGCCAATGACTAAAATGATTCTCTATTGAACCTAACATTTAAAGGTGTCCAAGTCACAACATATTTTGGATGCTCGGTTGCTGCTCCGAAGTCTTGAATGACTGGGGATCTGCTGGCCCAAATTTACCACTTTATAGGCAAGGTAAAGAATGTTTATACCATGTTAGCCAGTAGATAGAAAAATATAGCATATGGATCTACCTGTAGCAAAACATTTTTCAGCTCTGACCACAGTGAAACTGATATTAGTCTGCTCATTTTAAAAAGCAACTTCAAATCACAGAAAAGAGAAGAATTTGGGAATGCAAAATGTCTCACATGGATTCATGGGTTTTTATATAAAATGAAAGGGCATTTGGGGATATCACAGATTCATGCGTCTTTATATCAAATGAAAGGGCATTTGGGGATATCACATCTTCCTACAGAGTCCATTTAGGGGACAATGAACTTTGACACTTCTTATGTGAACTGTCTTGCACCGATTTATGGCTTTCCTTTCTACACTCACTGAGGAATCTTAAGGTTTCCACAGGCCACTAATCATAGAACAATAATACAAACGGTTCCTTTTATCTTGGAATTTTGACTTTACCTTACTTTCCCAGCTCCTCTCCCCCTCCCTAGCCTCACTCTGCTTTACGTCACCTGTCGTATTTACTACATCATCTAACCCTGCTTTTTTTTTTTTGCTTATGTATATATGTATGTGTCTTCAGAATTTGTGTCATTATCAGCCTGATGAAGGGGCCATAGTGTCCCGAAAGCTTGCTATGCTTACCATCTTTTCATTTAGCCATTAAAAGTTATCAACAACTGAAGACTTTCACTTTATAGGCATACATAGGCCTGAGAGCTCTGGGCTGGAGAACTGTGGACAATCCAGACTTTGTGGTCCACATACGGATTAGTAAATTGAGCAATGGGGTCAATGTAAATTATATTTAAGCAAACTTTAAAACCATTTTATTAGTAAATCACTAAAAAACGAGTAGAGAACTCGTCAAACAGACAAAACCAACAATAGACAAAACAGAACAGATAAGGCAATTCAATGGTCTGATCACCAGTACACTGCGTCACTGGTATCAATGATCAGATCAAAAAAATTGCCTAAAGTACATATATCTGTGAACCCATAGTCAACCGTACCACTGTAAATAATGCACTATGTCCAGTTAAATAAACCAATCATAGAAAGAATTGTGTTGTTCTCACCCAAAGGTCCAGGAGTTAGTCAGACCTTGTGATAATGCAGTGCAGCAGGTGATTGTCCCAGGACACAAACCCTACATCAAACCCTGCATCAAAAAAACAAACATACTGGCACTCATGAATTTGATCCCCGCCCTTACAAGGGCAGTCCTCAGCTGCTCCCTAGCCATGCACCCTAATCATGTCCCTACAGTCCTTATACCAACACGTTTCGTCACAGGACTCTTCAGGAGATCAGCATTATAGACTGGAACAGATAGAGCTGCACTCATATGTCAGCATAGGTTAGAAGGGTTTTCATGATTGGTTTATTTATCTGGACATAGTGCAATATTTACCGTAGTACGGTTGACTATGGGTTCACAGACATATGCACTTTAGGTGATTTTTTGCTCTGTACATTAATACCAGTGGCGTGGTGTACTGGTGATCGTTTAACTGAATTGCCTTATCTGTTCTGTTTTATCGATTGTTGGTTTTGTCTGTTTGACGAGTTCTCTACTCGTTTTTTAGCGATTAAGGGCCCTTTCACATCAGCGTTTTTCGTAATTCGCGGCAGATGCGGTGAAAAAAACGCATCTGTCGCGTTTGCCGCATAACCGTTCCACTTGCGGCGCGGTTACGGTTTTTCCCATAGAAAGTATAGGGGCACTTGCGGCAGGTGCGGCAAGTGCGGTTTTGCACTTGCGGCAGGTGCGGCCGCGAAAAAAACCGCGGCTGACCGCGTTTTTTTTCGCTGCCGCACCTGCCGCACCTGCCGCAAGTGCAAAACCGCAGTTGCAGCACCTGCCGCAAGTGCCCCTATACTTTCTATGGGAAAAACCGCAACCGCGCCGCAAGTGGAACGGTTATGCGGCAAACGCGGCAGATGCGGTTTTTTCACCGCATCTGCCGCGAATTACGAAAAACGCTGATGTGAAAGGGCCCTTAGTAATGAAGAGGTTTTAAAGTTTCCACATACAGATTATAAAATACAGCTGGCCTTACAAAATCACAAATTAAAGAAGTGGTTATGTGTAAACCGGGCGCCAGAGAAGAAGCCAGAGAAGATGAAAGTTCTTAGGGTAGTTTAATCATATCGCAACGCGTTTCGGTGGTCAATCCCACCTTCATCAACACTTCTGTAATTTGCAATGGATTATCCCTCTTGGGGGATTAGTGTGTGGTGCTGCGGGTGAGAAGACCGCTGGGAGATTCAAGTTTGAGGACCTGGCTCACAGGACCTGCAGTGACATCACATGAGCCGCCACTTACCTGGAAGCGCTGGGCCCGCTCGGTGTGCAGATCCTGGTTGTACGGGCAGTTCAACCAGGACAGGTTAGTGAATTCTAAACTTTCCCCCACTAGACTACCGGGTAATGCCCTTAGAAGCACCCCTCTTGTCTATTTTACTCTCATTTCAGGAACTTACACAATCACGGCTTCTACATTTATAAAAATTCATGTGTGTGCCTAGTCTGATCCAAGCAAAGATCTTTACCACACACAAGACCTTTCAAGTTTACCGACATTTACAAGAAAAGTCATGTTTGAGTCTTGATTTGGTGAAAGATAGTAACAGAAAAAACTAATAGAGATGCTATTATTGCCAACTGTTATCTTAAAACCTCTTTCCTTGCTTTGGGTCGTCCGATTATATCTCCATAATCTTAGCTGCATATATTTGCTTCATTTTGTCCAAAAATAGAAACTGTAACGATTGCATCTTTAGTATTGTCCATCTTTGAATAAAATAACCTATCTAAAAAGTTGAATTACCATAAATATTGTAGTACTAATCCTGAGACACAGCTCGCATCTAAATCCAAACCTGCATTGACAATTATGCATGATTCAGAGTTGAAATCTCTTAGCATTGCTCACTGGCTACATAACGAATACTGAGTTTGGGGTAATTTGCATTTTTGGCGTAAGTGTAAATTTGCCAATAAATGCTTATCTATGTATCTAGTTAACTGTATTTCTAGCTATCTATCTAAAACTCAGTATAGATAAATAGCCAGTGATATAATGGTACATCACATCAGGAGCAATAGATCTGTGCCACTGTAATGGACCTGTGCCATAATTTCTGATTATAACACATTTATTTTTGTAAATTGACCATTGGGTGGTACCATGTCAAAATGTGAAGCTGTTAGGGGCTGTCCCGGAATATTTTTTATTTTTATCTACTATTGCTCTAAAAAATGTACAGATACAACTACTTGCCTGTTCTATCCAGCGCCGGTCAGGGAGGTCACCTACCAATCTTAAAGGCAAATCAACTTCCTCATGTCAACAGAACAGCTCTTACTCTTCTGGACTGCTCTGCTGTCGGGGTGTAACCACCAGCATCATGTTGATTGACTGCCGGCTCCCTGTAGTTGGGTGTCGGCAATTACAGCACGTTAACAGAACAAAGTGGAAGAGAAGCCGCTGCTCTGTCAATGTAATGCCAATGTAAGCCTCTGAATTGCTAGAAGGAGTTGTCTGTGACCACTTTGTAGTACCATGGGGAGCAGGAATGGATGGATTTGAGATGCGCTGCCAAGTGAAAGGATGCAACCAAGAATTAAACGATGAAAGAAGCCTTTATTCTTTATCCAATGCGTTTTGTGTGGCTCCTCACACTTCCTCAGGGAAAGCTTACAATTTACAGGCACATACCACCATTATATAGTGTCCGTAAATGATGAAACTGAATGACGTCAGTAGTGTTAGTAGGGTTTGATCCTGGGGCCGGCTGCTTGCCTCTGCTGATGCCTCTGCATTCGGCACCCTGCGAGGCAATCCACTATCCTCATTGAATAGCAATGTCACAAATAAATGTAGACTGTCTAGGGAGCTTGGCTTCATATAACCATACGCTAGATACCGCTAGACACTTTAATTTCCTGTCTTCCCAGCGCAATTGCCGGTGGAGCAGGAGAGTGGTATCACTACAACACTTCAGACAGTAATCACGTAATCACACAAATGTACAGTCCCTGACAGAAGGTATGTCGCTTATCCATGTTATGTAAATAAAAGCTTATAACCTGACGTTAAATTCACCCATCCCAAATGTGGTTTAGGTTAAGAAAATAAATTGGCATCAATGCTGAAATTTTGATGATTTAATGAACACAGAATGGTCAGATTTTGGCAAGACAAAAGCTTTGTCACCCACAGAAAGTAATCTGATATTCAAACAAATAATTAACTTAAAATACAAATATATGTTGCATAACATTTGTGGATGAAGTTGTGGTGCTATTAGAGTCATATTTAATATTTTGTGTGACTTCCATGAGCTTGAAGGACTGCATCCATGCGGTTCAACAATGATTCATACAATTTATTAATGAAGTCATCAGGAATAGCAAAGAATGCAGTCTTACATGCCTCCCAGAGTTCATCTAGATTCTTTGGTTTTGTCTTCCAAGCTTTCTCTTTCATCCTACCCCAAATAATGCTCAATGATGTTCATGTCTGGTGACTGGGCTGGCCAGTCCTTGAGCACCTTGATCTTTTTTGCCTGGAGGAACTTTGTTGTAGAGATAGATGTATGAGATGGAGCACCATCCTGCTGCCGAATTTGACCCCTTTTATGATTTGGAATGTAAGAGGTAACTAATATATCTTGATATTTTAGGCTATTGATATTGCCTTCCAGTTTGCATATGTTTCGCACACCCCCATACTGAATGTAACCCCAGACCATGATCTTTCCACCACCAAATTTAACTATTTTATGGGTGCATTTTGGATCAATACAGGCTCCAGTAGGTCTCCTGCAGTATTTGCGGCGGCTGTTCTGTAATTCTACTGAAGATTCATCTGAGAAATCCACCTTCTGCCACTTTTCCAGCGATTAGCAGGTTGTGGGACTTTGCAAATGCCGCACGGTTTTTTATTTGCCTTTTGTTTAGTGCTGGCTTCTGGCCACTGATTCGACCATGGAGGACATTTCAAGACAGAATCCTATAAACTGTTCTAGTTGACACAAGGACTTGAGGTGGCCAGGCCTGTTGGAGCTCTGCTGCAGTGGAAGAGGGACTTGCTTTGTATTTTCTAACCAATAAACGTTCCTCCTGAGCAGTTGTCTTGCAGGGTCTGCCGGACCTGGGCTTGTCAAACACATCTCCAGTCTCTTCAAATTTTTTTAAATTCTTTGTACTTGATGCTGAGACACATTAAAGGTGCCAGCCACCTCTGCAGTGGATCTGGTCTTCAGCCTCTTGATAATCAGGTCTGGGGTGCTGGGTTTCTTTTTACACACACCCACTAATTATCCGATCATTTACTGAGCAACGGGTGAGGATGTAAATTAGGATTGTGTGCATTATATGACCAGGGCGACAAAACTTTTGTCTTGCTAAAATCTGACCATTCTGTGTTCATTAAATGATCAAAATTTCAACATTGATGCCAATTTATTTTCTTAACCTAAACCACATTTGGGAGGGTTTCAGCTTTCAAAAGAGTAATTTATACAACCAATGGATGAATGTAACGTCAGGTTATAAGCTTTTGTTTACATAACATGAATAAGCAACATAACTTCTGTCAGGGACTGTAGTTTGAATCCACACAGAGCTTGGACTTTTGTTTTATTTGTTAAATTATTGAATTTTTATGTAATAATTTTATTAACATTGTGATAATGAATATGTTTTTGATTTTTCAAGATGTGATTGTTCTTAAAGGAAAATAGTAGATTTTTCATGTGTTTTTTAATATATATATTTAATTTATGTATTTTGTGTATATATCAATATGATTTTATCTACGGTATATACGTTTTCCAATAACTCCTCCATTTGTTGGAATTGCTCCACAATTATAGAACTATAGCAGATGGCACTTATTATACCAATACTTTATACAGAATAATTCACAACTTTATTTGTTTTGTTGTGCTGTGACGTGGCATTGTTTACTTACACTACTGATGTCTTTCAGTTTCATCATTTCCGGACATTATATAATGGTGGTATGTGCGTGTAAACTGTAAGCTTTCCCTGAGGAAGTGTGGGGATCCACACGAAACGCGTCGGATACAGAATAAAGTCTTCTTTCATCGTTTAATTCCTGGTTGCATCCTTTTACTGGGCAGTGCGACTCTAATCCATCCATTCCTGCTTCACATGGCATATTGTTTCACGGGTGGTTTGCTGCAGCCTGAGGCTTCATAGGTAGTTGTGTCTCACACGACCCCAAGAGGTGAGCATATAACTAGTAACTGTGCCCTTTTTATACCAGTTAAGACCCTATGTGTGCTATTTTTTTCCACTAGTTTCTCCCTTATTGACCACTCTGTAGAGGCAGAGATTGGCGCCAAGCACATCAGGTAAGTAGTTAGCAACTACCAGCCTGTTAGTTCTTTGATATTCCCCTTCTGCTTCTGGTCTCGATTTGCGAATATGACCTGGAGGGTTTCCAGCAGTTTTCTACTACTTTGGGACTCTCCCAGCTCAACCGTACACCACAAACTCTTTTATTAGTTAAGCCCTGCCCACAAGGAACACCCATAACTATAATGAATAAATCCTTTCATAGCAGGGCACAGCCCGGGACGCAGTTTTACACCTTTTAGCCACAAGATCTACCTGCACATTTCCAAGAATAATAAAATTACCCTGACCTGTTTATAAACCTTGTTTTCCATTTTCAAAGACTTGTTAAAAGCATCAGAGAGCATTAGTATATCTCTGGTCTACAGTATAACTTACAGGTGTTGGACAAAATAATGGAAACACCTAAAGTTTTGGCATCATAATCTTCGAACTTGTTATAAACATGCAATCCGTGACATATGTTAATGTTTTGTAGTTGATTATTTGTGTTAAGTGATATGTGTATGTAAATTAACTGTTTGTTTTGCCGAATTGTAAGAACATTGATGAGAACCTGATACCAATGGCAGACTTTTCGGATTTTAAAAAAGGCCAAACTGTTGGTGCTCGTATGGCAGGCGCTAGTGTAACAAAGTGCCCGAATGCTTGGCGTGTCAGAGGTCCTGTCTCCAAAGTAATGACTGCGTTTGAAAGAGAAGGAAAAACGTCCGCAGCAAAGCACAGGTCCGGCCGACAGTCGAAGTTGACAGAGAGACCGTCGGACTCTAAAGCTAATTGTGAGAGACGATCGCAAGACCACGGCTCCGAAAATCACTGCTGAGCTCAATGATCACCTACACCAGAGGTTCCCAACTCCAGTCCTCAAGGCACACCAACAGTGCAGGTTTTCAGGATTTCCTTAGAAATTGGAATCATCCCCAGTGCAGGTGATTCAATTATTACCTGTGCAATACTAAGGAAATCCTGAAAACCTGCACTGTTGGTGTGCCTTGAGGACTGGAGTTGGGAACCTCTGACCTACACAACCCAGTGTCCACGAAAACTGTTCATCGGCAGCTGCACAAATCTGGATTCCACAGAAGAGCTGCAATTAGAAACCGCTGCTCTCAATGGCAAATGTTTCCAAGCGTTTAGAGTGGTGTAGAAACCTCCAGAATTGGTCCCTCGAGCAGTGGAAACGTGATATTCTCACACCAATTTACCATTTTCCCACCTCCGGCTGAGTGTACGTTTGGTGACAGCCGAAAGAAGCATTCCATCCAGACTGCCTTCTCCCAACCGTAAAACATGGCGGAGGGTCTGTGATGATCTGGGGTGCTATTTCGTGGAGATCCGCCCGGCCAATGTTATCACCTTGTATGAATCCATACCTCGGAGAATTGAGGCTGTAATCGCCGCAAAAGGTGGACCTACACCATATTAAACTAACTTTTGTTGATGTTTCCAGGTGTTTCCATTATTTTGTCCAACCCCTGTATATGTTCAAAGTTTCTGTAGGGTGACAAGCAATTTTCTTTTATACATTCCAACTGTGAATAGGCAGTGCCATCTATGTGCCAGATTTAGAAAAAATGTTTTCAACTTCAAATAGGTTTTACCTTCTCATACTGTAAGGGCATATTACTAAGACCAACCCCACTGATCTCAAGAATAAAGTAGATGCAGTGCAGATATAGTGCTGTACTTAGTTCACTGCCCCCGAAGGATTAGACCCTCATCCGGAGAGCTTGGTACCTTCACTGCAACACCAAAGCAGCGAACAGAGAAATGTAGTCCTATTAAACATGGGTAGTGGATTGTCTCAGTGGGTAGTGAATTGGCTTAGTGGGTAGTGGATTGTCTCAGTGGGTAGTGAATTGGCTTAGTGGGTAGTGGATTGTCTCAGTGGGTAGTGAATTGGCTTAGTGGGTAGTGGATTGTCTCAGTGGGTAGTGAATTGGCTTAGTGGGTAGTGGATTGGCTCAACATAACACTGTGCAGTGTGGTATAAAGATGTTATACCAAATGTTTAAGGAAGAGGGCGCCATTGTCATAGTTTGTTGATTGTAGTGAAGGTCAACAGAAACAGGCGACAATTGTGATTGTGGAACCTTAAAGACCCGTCACATTGTAAATACAGTCCAGGTGCCATGTTTAACAGCAAACTGAGCAAATGTACGTTTTTATTAATATTAGTAACTATTGGCGTAACTCGAAGCTCATAGGCCCCAATACGAAAGCTCCAACGGGGCCCCCAGTTATTGCAAATCTTTAATACCAATAGTCTTTTTCTATGGGCCAAAGGTACTTTTGGGACCCCCTAGGCTCCAGAGCCCGGGTGTGATTGCAACCCCTGCATCTGTTCTAGTTATGCCCCTGTTCGTAACTAGCGCCGGACTGGGGTGTCTGGGGCCCACCAGGGAAATTGACTCCAGGGGCCCACCCTTCAGCTATATGCAAACAGCTGTTAGCCGTTATATCCATTATATTGGCGTCGCCAGCACATCACTGTGCACTCACCATAACTGTGAGGTACAATTACTGTAGTTTGCATTAAAGGGATTCTTTGGTGAAAACAAGTTATCAGAGATTCACAGGTCCGGTGGTGATCATTTATTTATTGGTGGAATCCGACCAGTGGAAACTGCATCGTCAGAATAGCTTTTCTCCCCATTCTAAACTGCAGCGGCCGGTGATGATGTGACTGCGGCTCCATTCATCATCATTGGGGCTTCATTAAAAGCCAAATCCAGCGCTCACAGCCACTGAGGGAATGAGCGGATCAGTGGTCGAGCTGTACATCAGCTCCAGTCTAACAGGGAGAAAACAAACCTGTGACTAAGGACCGGCTTTAAAGATGATGATTTTAATATGTGCGTTTTAATATTTTTTCTAATAAAATTAATTTTTAAGGATCTATATCTCGGAACTCAGTGCTGGATATTTTTCTCTTTTTTTGGGCACATAATGGGGTTAAATGTTGCACATTCAACAGTCAGACCCCCACCAATAAATAACATATTATTTATCATGTGCACACAGTGAGTATTTGGTGAGATTTTCACCTCAGTATTTGTAAGACAAAACCAGAAGTAATGTTTCATGCATTTCTCACCCACTCCTGGTTTTGTCTTCCAAATACTGAGTTAAAAATGTCACCAAATGCTCAACTTGCTTTCTCTGGCGAACCTCAGTAACTGCATCTCTGCTGCTGTGTCACAGGACAGAAGGGGTTAAACATCCAAGTATTTTAATCTATTGGAAATAAAGAATTTTCCCCTTATTGATATCAGATAAAACATCTGACCAACCACAATCCACTCTACCAAGACCAATAATACCACATAGAAGGCAGAAATACCACATTGTGACCAGATCACATATTACCACCACATAGTGCTCAAATAATGCCACATTCAAGGCACAAATACCGCCACACCATGACTAAAGCACATAATACCACCACATAGTGATCAAATACTATCACATGCAAGGTATAAATACTGCCATACCATGATAAGACCACATTTTACCACCACATAGTGACCAAATAATACCACATACAAAGGACAAATACCGCCATGTCATGACCAAGGCACATAATTCCACCACATAGTGACGAATAATACTAAAATAATGAAAATGTATAAAAACTGTACACTGTGTGCAGAATTATTAGCCAAATGAGTATTTTGATCACACGATACTTTTATACATGTTGTCCTACTCCAAGCTGTATAGGCTGGAGAGACAACTACCAATTAAGTAAATCAGGTGATGTGCATTTCTGTAATGAGGAGGGGTGTGGTGTAATGACAACAACACCCTATATAAGGTGTGCTTAATTATTAGGCAAATGCCTTTCCTTAGGCAAAATGGGTCAGAAGAGAGATTTGACGGGCTCTGAAAAGTCCAAAATTGTGAGATGTCTTGCAGAGGGATGCAGCAATCTTGAAATTGCCAAACTTTTGAAACATGATCACCGAACAATCAAGCATTTCATGGCAAATAGCCAACAGGGTTGCAAGAAGCGTGTTGGGCAAAAAAGGCGCAAAATAACTGCCCATGAATTGAGGAAAATCTAACGTGAAGCTGCCAAGATGCCATTTGCCACCAATTTTGCCATATTTCAGAGCTGCAATGTTACTGGAGTATCAAAAAGCACAAGGTGTGCTATACTCAGGGACATGGCCAAGGTAAGGAAGGCTGAAAAACAAGTACCTTTGAACAACAAACATAAGATAAAATGTCAAGACTGGGCCAAGAAATATCTTAAGACTGGTTTTCCAAAGGTTTTATGGACTGATGAAATGAGAGTGACTCTTGATGGGTCAGATGGATGGGCCAGAGGCTGGGTCAGTAAAGGGCAGAGAGCTCCACTCTGACTCAGACGCCAGCAAGCTGGAGGTGGGATACTGGTATGGGCTGGTATCATCAAAGATGAACTTGTGGGACCTTTTCGGGTTGAGGATGAAGTGAAGCTCAACTCCTGGACTAACTGCCAGTTTCTGGAAGACAACTTCTTCAAGCAAAGGTACAGGAAGAAGTCAGTATCGTTCAAGAAAAACATGATTTTCATGCAAGACAATGCTCCATCACATGCATCCAACTACTCCACAGTGAGGCTGGCCAGTAAAGGTCTAAAAGAAGAAAAAATAATGACATGGCCCCCTTGTTCACCTGATCTGAACCCCATAGAGAACCTGTGGTCCCTCCTAAAATGTGAGATCTAGAGGGAGGGAAAACAGTACACCTCTCGGAACAGTGTCTGGGAGGCTGTGGTGGCTGCTGCACGCAATGTTGATCGTAAACAGATCAAGCAACTGACAGAATCTATGGATGGAAGGCTGTTGAGTGTCATCATAAAGAAAGGTGGCTATATTGGTCACTAATTTTTTGTTTTTGTTTTGCATGTCAGAAATGTTTTTTTCCAAATTTTGTGCAGTTATATTAGTTTACTTGGTGAAAATAAACAAGTGAGATGAGAATATATTTGTTTTTTATTAAGTTGCCTAATAATTTGGCATAGTATTAGTTACCTGCATAAACAGATATACTCCTAAGATATCAAAATCTAAAAAAAAAAAAAAACACTCCAACTTCCAAAAATATTAAGCTGTGATATCTATGAGTCTTTAGGGTTGATTGAGAACATAGTTGTTGATCAATAATCAAAATAATCATCTAAAATGCAACTTGATTCTGCACACAGTGCATATATTGGGTCGGTGTACAGGTAATACAGTGATCACCAGTGACATTATACACAGGAGCGCTATATATAGTGTCAGTGTACAGGTAATACAGTGATCAGCAGTGACATTATACACAGGAGCGCTATATATAGTGTACAGGTAATACAGTCATCACCAGTGACATTATACTTAGAAGCTCTGTATATAGTATCAGTGTACAGGTAATATAGTCATCACCAGTGACATTATACACAGGAGCTCTGTATATAGTGTCAGTGTACAGGTGATGCAGAGATCACCAGTGACATTATACACAGGAGCTCTGTATATAGTGTCAGTGTGCGTGTATAGGTTATACACATACTCACCAGTGATGTCTCTAGGTGAATGTCCCCCATCCTGGCCCCTATGTTCCTCCATCCTGGGCCCCTATGTTACACCATTCTGGTCCTCTATGTTGCCCTATTTTAGGTCCCCGGACCAACATGACAACTTCTCCAGCCATCTAGATAGATTACAACAAAAACACATCTGACTTTTCACATTTCCAGCCTCGTTCCATCTATTCCCAAACTGGACAAACTCTTCATCCTACTGAAACTCCAATACTGAGCCGCTGCTGTATGTGTCCATATTACTGCACCTGCTGTGTGACACAAAAACAGAGTTCTTCTTACTGCCCCACATAATAATACCACTATTGTGCCCCACATAATAATGTCACCACTATGACTCTGACAAAATAATGTCACCATTGTGCCCTCCACATAATATTACCACCACTGTGCCACCCCATAATAATGCCACCACTGTGCCCCCCACATAATAATTTCACCACTGTGTCCCCCACGTAATGTCAACACTGTGTCCCCCACATAACGTCGCCACTTTGCCCCCACATAATAATACCACCACTGTGCCCCCACATAATAATGTCACCAATGTGCCTCCCACAAAATAATGCCACCACTGTGCTCCCATATACTAACACCACTACTTTGCCACCCACAAAATAATGCCACCACTGTGCCTCCACATAATAATGCCACCACTGTGCACCCCACATAATAATGTCACCACTGTGCCCCACATACTAATACCCCCACTGTGCCCCCCATAAAATAATGCCACCACTGTGCCCCCACATACTAATGTTGCCACTGTGCCCTCCACAAAATAATGTCACCACAGTGCCCCCCACATAATAATGCCACCACTGTGCCCCCACATAATAATGTTGCCACTGTGCCCTCCACAAAATAATGCCACCAGTTTCCCCTCACATAATAATGCCACCACTGTGTCCCTCACAAAATAATGCCACCACTGTGCCCCCACATAATGTCACCACTATGCCCCCCACATAATAATGTCACCACTGTGCAAGTGTTCCTTATCTTGGGCCCCTTACAGGTATACAGTGACTTGGTAAAGTATTTGGCCCCCTTGAACTTTTCAACCTTTTGCCACATTTCAGACTTCAAACATAAAGATATAAATTCTAATTTTTTTGTGAAGAATCAACACGTGGGACACAATCGTGAAGTGGAACGAAATTTATGGCATATTTTAAACTTTTTTAACAAATAAAAAAACTTAAAGTGGGGCGTGTAATATTATTCAGCCCCCTTGAGTTAATACTTTGTAGCGCCCCCTTTTGCTGCGATTACAGCTGCAAGTCGCTTGGGGTATGTCTCTATCAGTTTTGAACATTGAGAGACTGAAATTCTTGCCCATTCTTCCTTGCAGAACAGCTGGAGCTCAGTGAGGTTGGATGGAGAGCATCTGTGAACAGCAGTTTTCAGCTCTTTCCACAGATTCTCGATTGGATTCAGGTCTGGATGTGACTTGGCCATTCTAACACCTGGATATGATTATTTTTGAACCATTCCATTGTAGATTTTGCTTTATGTTTGGGATCATTGTCTTGTTGGAAGATAAATCTCCGTCCCAGTCTCAGGTCTTTTGCAGACTTCAACAGGTTTTCTTCCAGAATGGTCCTGTGTTTGGCTCCGTCCATCTTCCCATTAATTTTAACCATCTTCCCTGTCCCTGCTGAAGAAAAGCAGGCCCAAACCATGATGCTGCCACCACCATGTTTGACAGTGGGGATGGTGTTTTGAGGGTGATGAGCTGTGTTGCTTTTATGCCAAACATATCGTTTTGCATTGTGGCCAAAACGTTTGGTTTTGGTTTCATCTGACCAGAGCTCCTTATTCCACATGTTTGGTGTCTCCCAGGAGGCTTGTGGAAAACTTCAAATGAGACTTTTTATGGATATCTTTAAGAAATGCCTTTCTTTTTGCCATTTGTGCATTTCTTTGTGCAGTGTACCACTGATTGTTGTCCTATGGACAGACTCTCCCACCTCAACTGTCGATCTCTGCAGTTCATCCAGAGTGATCATGGGCCTTTTGGCTGCATCTCTGATCTGTCTTCTCCTTGTCCGAGATGAAAGTTTAGAGAGATGGCCGGTTCTTGGTAGATTTGCAGTGGTCTGATACTCCTTCAATTTTAATATGATCGCTTGCACAGTGCTCCTTGAGATGTTTTAAACTTGGGAAATCTTTTTGTATCCAAATCCAGCTTTAAACTTCGCCACATCTTGGACCTGCCTGGTGTGTTCCTTGGTCTTCATGATGCTCTCTGCACTTGAAACAGAACCATGAGACTATCACAGAGCAGGTGGAAGAAGCGGGAAGTGAAACGGCTGTAGGGGAGAAAGGAGCGCGAGCACGATCAGGCACTTCAGTGATCCAGGTATGATACATAACCTTGCCACCTAATTAAAGTATTGGTACACCTCGGGTAGCTATTGGTGATAATGATAGACAGTTGGTGAGGTTTTGGCTACCAAGATGAATATTAAGATTGATCTGATATAGCGAGGCACTACTTTGGCTGCTTGTAAGAAGCTGTATTATGAAGTGGGCATGCAGTCAGGTATTGTGTATATGAGGTGGAGGATGGTTAATAGTGTCAGCCTAGTAGATTTGAGTTAAATATTGTATAAGAGAAATAGACACTATACTGTAGTGATGCGACAATAAGCTTATAGGTTATTGTATAGTATACTATATGTTGTTCTGATCAGCCTGATTGTATCTTGTGTATCCCCCCGGAGGGAATGCTCTGTTTTTAATATTTATGCCATTTATAATTAAATATAATAAAGATTGATTGAGAACTAAATAAATCTTTATGGTGAATCTTTCCTGTGGGTGGTAAAAACCCATCAGTGTTATATATGAATTTTTAGGAAAGCTATTTTTCAAAAAAAGGGACATTGTTTTGAACTGTAATAGTGCGGAGGAAAAAAACATATATTCAACTATTTACATTGATATACGATACCAGGTCTGTTCAATACTCCTTGCCTCTGTTAACCCAGATCGTATACCATCCCTGGGGACCTGCATGGCGCTTGTAGATGATCTTATCGGCTCCATACAGATCACACTCTGGGTGACCCCGCAGGAAGGGGTGTTTGATGCTCGGCAGGAATATGGGCTTTTCAACAGGTGACCGGGGATATGATGTTAGTGTAACATGATGGGGTACTTGCCGCTGCATCCTTTTACGGATCCGGTCCGGTCGCTGTCCCAAGCGGTTGGCCCTCCATAGCTCGCGGGGACCCTCACCGCCGATTGCTCTTTCCTTGATCTCAACCTTATCAGTGCGGGGCTTGCAGCTTTCTGATTCAGACGGTTCAACACTGGTCTCAGATGATCCGGTGCTTTCTCCGATGGTGGAACCCGATTCTGAGGATACAAAGCTCTCACTGGTTACCGGGGACTCAGTTTTTTGTTCTATCACAGCCACCGATCCCAGATTTGACTCCGTCTCTTGTCGTCGTCCCATTCTACGGCTCAGCTCCGGGATCATCTCAGTATTCCAACGTCGGACAGTCCACTCCACAGTCTCTTGAAGTCGCACACGCAGTTCTCACATCGCTGCAATCCAAAACTCGACATTCCAATCCTCAGTTTCTAGGGTTGGAATCCTTTGGGGCAGCACACTCTGCTCTCACTCTATCCTCGACTTGTCTGACCAGGTCGGAGATTGTTTCTGCCATCTTTTCCGAGCCACACACGGGTAACGGGTCAGGAGCCTGACCAGGTGTCTTGTATTTGCTTCCGGCCGCATTATGCTTAGTTCTTATAGTCCCTGAACTGGTGTGGGCAGGCGCTCGACCCGCCTGCTTGATTGTTTGATAGCAAGGGGGGTGGGGAGACTTTTTGGCGCCTCTTGGATGGCCCATGTATGCTGAGGGGCCGAGGCACGCCCCTGACCAGCACATAGTCTCTTTACATCTCTTGACCAGCCCACCAAGAAGATCCTATGGGCGAGCCTTTCAGGCTTTTCCGGAACCCGCCACTTCTCTCATCACTCCTCGGCAGAGCGAAGGGCGGGGCTTATTTTCCTGCTCTTTTCCTTCGCTGTGGCGCTGTTCAATTTCTGTAATGGCGGACCGGTTATACAGTTCAGAAATAGTTAATAAAGTCTTTTGGGCGCACTTTACCTGGTTTCACCAGGCCGCTTCTATCCTGTTCGTAGACGCCAGAAAATGATGTGGCCAGGGCAAGGGGTACTCGGACACCGGAGCTGATGGCTTTGTGGATGGGAGATCACGGGTGGTCGGGATCCTGGTTCCGTGCCCTGGTTATCATTTGAGTAGATGGTGGGGGAGAAGGGAGTATTTACAAAGGAACGTGATGCCACCTGTGGATCCCGGTAATACAGGTACCGGCGCTGCAAGCCGGCCGCTGAGGTGATGGTGGGTGCAGCAGAGAGTGGTACAGTTCCCCACAGGAAGAGCTTTTACCTCAGGGCAACGATAATGAATAAGGATGAGGGGAGTTGTTGTTGCAGTTCTTACCCTCTGGTGAGCTGCTAATGTTGGTGTTGAAGCCCTCCGGGCACCGGCGGGAAGAACAACAGAGACCAGTTCAAGCTTGACTCCACTATACTGGGTACCGGCAGATGATAAAGGATACACGATACAGTTTGGTTTACCGGGTGGATGTTGCCAGCTCAGGGTCCCCCTTATGGAGTCTCTAGATGTTTTCTTTCTTTGTCTTTCGGGGTCTGTCTGTTCTTCCTGTTTCTCCCACCTTTACAGCCCTCTCCCGCCAGTCCTACGGTATGTCACTAGTCTTTTAAGTCAGTCCTCCAGTGGCCCGATTGTTTGATCAATTTTTGCCCCTTCCTCGTGGGGTTCGGGTTGCGCTGCTTGAATCTCATTGTTGCTGACTGTGTATAATTTGGCAACAGTGGTATACCTGGGTAATTTAACCTCTTCACTGCCACAATTTAAGATGCAAACTGGTACTCTCCCTTTGTGTACATTAGCTACCCCCCTGGCTGTCAACAGTGTAGGTCTGTGCTCTGTGCTCACGGGCACTAACGCTTGATAGTCCTGCCCTCTCAGACCTATAGCTGCTTGACACCATACCATCATTTCACTCATTGGGGGTATCACAATAGGTATCGGGTCTGTCACCCGTGCTGTACCAACTTCACCACCTGTAATTGTTACCTGTTGTTGGTGTAAGATGGCTCTGATCTAATGCTGGATAATCTTCCTCTGACCAGGCCTGGCAGTTTCAGCAAGCTGTTGAAGCAAAGACAATACCTCCTTCTGATATGGTTAATATTTCATAATAATATTAACAACAAGTTGCCAGCCCCTGTCCTAATTTATATAGACCAAGTGCCGCAATGAAAAGTAGACACCAGACACACAGAGTCAGCTGTACACCCTTCCTTGGTCAGTTCCAAGCTCCAAGTGTAGGTTTATTATAAGAGACATGAGGTTTTGTTCAGTAAGGTGCTCGGCCAGCCCTACTCAGATGTATTCATTGGTCAGTGGGTTAGTCCATGGGTGGATCCAGAGGTCATCAGGGTGTGTGGTCTTGATCCAGGGTCTCCAGGTGATGTGGCATTCTGTGATTTCTGTGATTGGTCAGTCTTCCTCTGGACTCCATCCTACTCTCAGAGAGCATGGTGTGATGTGGCAGGAAATGGCAGCCATGTTTAAATCACAACTTTTACAATGTAAAATAATACACTCTATAGATCATTTCTCCCATGCCCTTATGTCTTACGGTTAATTAATTATTTGATCCTATGGCTCTCCTCAACACTCCATGCAATTGCTAACAACATTGGTACCCAAGACAACATAAGGATCATTTGCATTAGTGGCTTCTGCTACTACAAGGACCCCTTGATTTTGTAACTCTTCCTTCCCCACCTTTATGGGCACTTCTTTAACCCCCATTACATTAATCGGTTCCCCATTTGCTGCATAAAGGGAAATATCTACCTCGGGCTGCTTCAGTTCAGCATCAGCCCAATACTTTCTGTAAAGGATATAGGGGACGAGAGTCACCTGCGATCCTGTGTCCAGTAGAGCAGGTAGCGGGATGCCATCCAATACAATGGACAGGAATGGCCTCTATCCGACGAAAGTCTTGCACCAGGTGGTTGGGCCTTGTTGGTCTAGTCCTGAGGTTTGGCTCCGGCCCCCAGGGACTGCCCGTTTAAAGGACATCATCTGGCGATGTGACCGGTGCGGTTACAGCTGCGGCAGATGGGCTCCCCAGTGGAGCTGTAGCAGTCGGTGGTCCTTCCTCTGTAGATTGTAACTTGCTTCCCTCACATCCAGGGGACGTCATCCGGGCTGTCGGCAAGCTGGATCTGCGGCTGAGGCTTGGCTTGGGGTCTTGGCGCTGGCTGCTGGCTCTTATGTAGCTGCATAGCCTTCATCAATTTGGAGATATTTTTATTCATTTCAGCACGTATCTCAGCTCGCAGAGAATCATATTTGTCAGGCTGAGCAGATTGTACATTGTGCGTGGCTGCAGCTACGGGTACAGATTTTGGAGTAGCCTGCACCTCACCATCACACCACCGTTTCATTGCAGCTTCATGGGTTTCTACCGGCTTTAACCCTTTTATGGCCATTTCTTTCAGGGTGTTAAAATCAGCATCTGGATTGCTTAATGACCACCAGCGTACATTTTTACTATCCTCAGGGGATAGCAGGCCCCGGGTGAACTGTTCAATAAGGAGTTTATTTTCATCTCGTGCACTTGCAGGGCTGACATGTATGAGCGCGCGCAGTGCTCTCTCCAGGCGCCAGGCATAAGCGCTTATGTCGTCTCCCGGCCTCTAGTAGCAGTGATGAAAGCGCATACGGATGTCAGCTTCATTACACTCCTCAAAGGCAGCTCTCAGTTTATCAAATATAGCAGGGGCTGATCTGCGTTCAGCAACAGACCAGGACGCACTTTCTTTTTCTGCTGCCCCAGTTAACTGTCCAAGCACCACCGTAGCACGTTGTTGGCCGGTCATAGCATACATGTCCAGGACGCCCTCAATCTTTTGCTTAAACTCATCGAGTTTATCAGGGCGGCCATCATACTGGAGCTACCACTTGGCCCCCGGGACGTATGGGAACGACATGGGCATTATCGGGGCAACGATGCCCGAAGCACCGGAGGTACTTGCAGTGCTACGGCAGACAGTTATGGATGGTCCGGAATAGACCTGGGGGTCAGCGTACGCCGCCTCGTCCTCGCTGGAGGAGGCCGACATGTTGGAGGCCCCCCTAGTTAATTATAGCCAGCTGCTGAAGGGTTAACTAGTTCAGGAGTTTCTGGATTACAGCGCTCGGGAATGCTCGGCTGAGCGAGGGGCGGGACTTTAGTTTTGCGCCCTGCGGCTGGCATGCCCCCTTTCTTCCCGCTCTTCAGCGCAGTAATGGCGGCGGAACTTTTCACAGTCACACTTTACAGTTAATAAACGGCACACAGTACCTGGTGATACCGGGCACGGGATCCTGTTCGTGACGCCATTTTGTGACCCACCCAAGGCAGGGTACTCAGGGCTCGGGCTCGGTTGCGGTCTGGGATGTAGCCCTGGGGGTCAGTGAAAAGGGGTATTTACAGGGGATTATTTGCAAGTTGTTGTCGTCATGATGCCACCTGCCGAGTCTGGTGAGGGGTTACCAGCGCTGCTACAGTCCTCTGAAGGTCGTTGGAATTGTCCCCGCTGGCAGGACTGGGACCTCCAGGGCAGAGTGGTGAGGTTGGGCAGGATGCAGCAGAGTTGGGTCGGTTGGGAGGATAGGAAGAGTCTATGAAGGGGCACGGTGAGGGAGTAGAAAGAAGGCAAACACGCAGCAGAGTCTCTTTACCTTTTACTGATGGAATTCAGGCAAATAGTCCCAAGCACTGATGGGTAGCTGGGCTGCACAGTGGGCTCCCACAGCGAGTGGGTATAAGGCCTCCTTCCCTTTTGTATTCCTTGAAGCACAGTCTAGTAAATCAGAACATGCCTCCTCTCTCTTCTCTGATCTGTTTCTCTTCCCTCCTGTGCAGTCTGTGAGACGACCTTCTCTTGGTTTCTGCAGTGGCCACTGCACCTGGCTCCCTTGCTTTGACTTTTTCAGGAGACTGGGTAGCTGTAGCTTCCTCGGTGCCCAGGGGTTTCCTGTGGGACTTGTAGTTCTCCACTGGTGCCGATCCCCAATATCCGGCTTCTCTCTCCTCTCTCTGGAGCGAGCTCACAGCTGGAGCTGTCAGTTCCTTGCTGCTGATTCTGTCTCTAGTCTCCTTGCCTTCAGTCCCACTTAGGCTGGTGGGACGCTGAAGGGCTCCCCTCGGTCTCTGGCCTGTGCCTGTTCGTGGCACCAGCACCAGAAACCTCCTGCAGCTCTTCTAGCGTCTGCTACACTCTGACTAACTCCGCCCCAGCAGCAGTATTTATAGGGGATCCTGCCTAAGTGCAGCAGGTTGAGCTCCCCCTACTGTGTCGGGGTGGAAGGTGTTGTTTGTGGTGGTACCTGCTGTGGAAACCCAGCTGCGCAGCAGAGAGATATGTGGTTACCTGCGTTGGCAGGGCACCACACTAGACAATACAGTAAATATCTATACAAGATACATTTAATGTACCCTTCCTATACTTTGTAAAAACAATTAAGACAAATAAGAGTTGAGATCTGATACACACACTCATAAGGTACCTTTACACGTGGCAACCTTTCTAGGAATTTCACTGGCAACTTACTGGTTGCAGTGAAATCATGGAGACATTGTTCCATTTGTACACAGCAACAAGATAGAACAATGTGGCCATGATTTCACTGCAACCAGTAAGTTGCCAGTGAAATTCCTAGAAAAGTTGCCGTGTGTAAAGGTACCCATATAGAGAAAACAGGGAGGATACAAAGAATGAAGATGTGAGTTTATCTAAGTCCCTTATATGTTCATAAAGTCAAAACATCAAAAGAAAGGTACAGCTACACAGAAACCAATCTGTAGGACTAACGTATCATTAAAATTGGCTTACAAAAAACAATGGTCCACTCCTGCTCACATAGCTGCTGGGTTTGTTGTAGAGCTTCCCCATTATTCACAAGTGTTACCTCTAAGCCTTTGAAGTTAGTGAGAGGGAGAATCCTGACATTGCTCCTTTCAAGCTAGCGTCTCTAAAAAAGCATCATATACATATTGCTCTATGAATTCCAAAATCATATATATAATATTTCAGTCAGATACACAGTGCTAAGCTGCATTTAGATACAGTGTGCTGCATAGCATCCAGATGCACCATGCCACATAGTGTCCAGATGTACTGTGCCACATAGCGTCCAGATATACTGTGCCACATAGCGTCCAGATATACTGTGCCACATAGCGTCCAGATATACTGTGCCACATAGCGTCCAGATATACTGTGCCACATAGCGTCCAGATATACTGTGCCACATAGCTTCCTTATATACTGTGCCACATAGCATCCAGATATACTGTGCCACATAGCTTCCTTATATACTGTGCCATATAGCGTCCAGATATACTGTGCCATATAGCGTCCAGATACACTGTGCTACCTAGCGTCCAGATATACTGTGCCACATAGCGTCCAGATATATTGTGCCATATAGCAGCATCCAGATACACTGTGCCATATAGCGTCAGATATACTGTGCCATATAGCGTCAGATATACTGTGCCATGTAGATTCCAAATATACCTTGACACAGTTCAGAAAAAAACAGATGATTTACAGCATCTTTTCAGGAAGAAATCAGGTAAACATACCCAGAGGGGTCCACGTCATTTTTTCTGAGGGTCCACCCAGAGAAAAACATGTAGAACAAAGAACATCCAGACAGCGCCCAAATGCAGTGAAGAAGCTCACCAAAGCCTTAGTTTATTCTGCTATATACAGCAAAGTATCAACCCTGAATGAGTCTTTATCAAGCACTTGATAATGACCCTTTTAGGGTCGAAACATCGCTTTATATGGCAGAATAAACTAAGGCTTTGGTGACCTTCACTGCATTTTGGGCGCTTTCTGGATGTTCTTTCTCATGCTGTGACACCGTGTCCAGATGTACCGTGCCACACTGTATCCAGATATACTGTGCCACATAGCGACCAGATGTACTGTGCCACATAGGGTCCAGATGCATTGTGCCATGTAGAATCCAGATATACTGTGCCATGTAGAGTTCAGATATACAGTGCCACGTAAAGTCGATATACTGTGCCATGTAGAGTCCAGATATACTGTGCCATATAGAGTCCAAATATACTGTGCCATGTAGAGTCCAGATATACTGTGCCATATAGAGTCCAGATATACTGTGCCATGTAGAGTCCAGGTACACTGTGCCACGTAGAGTCCAGATACACTGTGCCACGTAGAGTCCAGATACACTGTGCCTTGTAGAGTCCAGAAATACTGTGCCCTGTAGAATTCAGATATACTGTGCCATGTAAAGTCCAGATATACTGTGCCACGTAGAGTCCAGATACACTGTGCCATGTAGAGTCCACATACACTGTGCCATGTAGAGTCCACATACACTGTGCCACGTAGAGTCCAGATACACTGTGCCACGTAGAGTCCAGATACACTGTGCCACGTAGAGTCCAGATACACTGTGCCACGTAGAGTCCAGATACACTGTGCCTTGTAGAGTCCAGAAATACTGTGCCCTGTAGAATTCAGATATACTGTGCCATGTAAAGTCCAGATATACTGTGCCACGTAGAGTCCAGATACACTGTGCCATGTAGAGTCCACATACACTGTGCCATGTAGAGTCCACATACACTGTGCCACGTAGAGTCCAGATACACTGTGCCACGTAGAGTCCAGATACACTGTGCCACGTAGAGTCCAGATACACTGTGCCACGTAGAGTCCAGATACACTGTGCCATGTAGAATCCAGATATACTGTGCCATGTAGAGTTCAGATATACAGTGCCACGTAAAGTCGATATACTGTGCCATGTAGAGTCCAGATATACTGTGCCATATAGAGTCCAAATATACTGTGCCATGTAGAGTCCAGATATACTGTGCCATATAGAGTCCAGATATACTGTGCCATGTAGAGTCCAGGTACACTGTGCCACGTAGAGTCCAGATACACTGTGCCACGTAGAGTCCAGATACACTGTGCCTTGTAGAGTCCAGAAATACTGTGCCCTGTAGAATTCAGATATACTGTGCCATGTAAAGTCCAGATATACTGTGCCACGTAGAGTCCAGATACACTGTGCCATGTAGAGTCCACATACACTGTGCCATGTAGAGTCCACATACACTGTGCCACGTAGAGTCCAGATACACTGTGCCACGTAGAGTCCAGATACACTGTGCCACGTAGAGTCCAGATACACTGTGCCACGTAGAGTCCACATACACTGTGCCATGTAGAGTCCACATACTCTGTGCCATGTAGAGTCCACATACACTGTGCCACGTAGAGTCCAGATACACTGTGCCACGTAGAGTCCAGATACACTGTGCCACGTAGAGTCCAGATACACTGTGCCACGTAGAGTCCAGATACACTGTGCCATGTAGAGTCCAGGTTCACTGCGCCACGTAGAGTCCAGGTACACTGTGCCACATAGCTTCCAGATATACGGTGACACAGTGCAGAAAAAAAACAGCTGATTTACAGCATCTTTTCTGGATGAAATCAGGTAAACATAACAAGAGGGGCGCATATCATTTTTTTTTAGGGTTACCACCCAGAGTATATACACATAGAAGAAAAAACATCCAGACAGCGCCCAAATGCAGTGAAGGTCACCAAAGCCTTAGTTTATTTCGCCATATACAGCGATATTCCAACCCTGAAAGAGTCTTTATCAAGCTTGACAAAGAACTTGGGTCGAAACGCACTGTATATGGCAGAATAAACTAAGGTTTTGGTGACCTTCACTGCATTTGGGCGCTGTCTGGATGTTCTTTCTTATACTTTGACACTGTGTCTAGATATACTGTGCCTCATAGCGTTCAGATGTACTGTGCAACATAGGATCCACATAAACAGTGCCACTTGCCATTTTGCGTTCATATGCCACATTAGCATCTAGATGTACCATGCCACAAAGCGTCCAGATATACATTGACATATTGCGTCCATATATACAATGACATATAGCGTTCAGATGTACTATGCCATATAGCATCCAGATGCACTGTTCCACAGTGTCCACATTGACATTGTACTACATAGCATTCATATGTACCGGGCCATATACTGTCCAGATATACAATGATATATAATGTCCAGCTGTATTGTGCGACACAGTGTCCAGTCATACAATATAGCATATTGCATCCAGATGTCCCGCGCACATAGCATCTAGATATACTGTGCCACATCAAGTCCAGTTGTACAATGATATATATCGTCCAGATGTACTGTGCCACATCGAGTCCAGACACACCATGCCACATAGTGTTCAGTTGCACCATGCCACATGGCGTCCAGACATACCATGACAGCGGGTGTAACTAGGTATGACGGCGCTCGGGGCAAAGATCTATCTTGGCGCCCCCTCCCAAAGTAGGTGAGAACCGGGGGGGGGGGGGGGGGTTGCTGTCAGCTTTCAGCCCCGCCGCCCCTGTTGCAGCATTGGTTGAGGAGAGGGGGGGGTGCCGCCGGCGCCCCCCCGCTGAGTTGCGCCCGGGACAAAAGGTCCGGCTGCACCCCCCTAGATACGCCCCTGTACCATGACACATAGCGTCAAGATGTACCTTGCCACATCCCAGTCCAGAAAAAAAACATTCCACATAGTGGCTCGGGCTCTTCTGGATGAGATCATGGAGTATGTGTATTTTTCCTTATCTTTTTGATACATTTGTATGCCCTGTATACATCTTTTGATATTTGTTACTGTTTTTGCCTTGTATGAAGCCTTTGATGAAACCTCTTGTAAATCTTTATACTTTTGCATCTTTGATTCCAATAATGTGGAGGAACAATATGGCATAAAAATCAAAGCTCAGATAGAAGGTTCCACACGTTAGAGTGATTTTAAGTGTGAAAACATCATTTTGGGTAAATAAAAGTAGTTTGCAATATTCTTAGTCATTGTATCAGATATCAGATGAACCAAGATTTATGGGATCCTCTGTGAACTAAAGAAAGAGGTAGCACAAATCCGTCCGCTGTAATACATCGGCAACGTCTCCAACACATTTATGATCAGGACTAGGATATGACAGGTGCTCAATCACAAGGTGAACCCCGAATGATGGAGTTTGCTTCCCTATCATTATACAATGGGTTTTCCCATATGATTCAATAATCCTCTATATCCAAAAAACGCACTTCTTGGTGATTAGCGGGCAGTGGGCACCCATTGTTGGACGTAGTTTCTTTCACTTATTTCATCTTCTCCATTATAAGGATCTGGATTTAGTGGCTTTGTTGGAATGTCAGTATTTCCAAACTCGCTGTCCACAGGGCTTCCACATTCAGAGTCTACAAACCCACTGTCAATGGTGTCCATATCCAGACATATCCTGGGATAGCCAAACTCACCACTACTTCCCGAGTCAGGAGACAGCGAATTGTAATTATCATCGTTGTAAAACACGTTCTCGTTATCCTCTTGTGCCGGAGATTCCTGCAGTTCCCATTCTTCTTGGGGTATGGACACCAGGTTTAACATATTTAGGTTGAATCTTGGGAGTTCTTCATGAAGACCTAACTTCAGTCTTATTGTACTTTGTGGATTTGATCCATAATCCAGAAGATGATCGGACATGTTAAAGGCAGGGTAGCCATCAGCTGTACTCCTGTCTTCTTCTTTAATGGAACCATCATTGGTGGTAGTAGTTGAGGCGATGCATTGAGGACATTTCATACCAAGGTTCACCATTACATCTCCACAGGTTCTACAGAATTGGGTCTTCTCAGTTAAGCACGTCTTGGAAAGAAACGTCTTTTTCATTCTCTGATCGTCATTTCAAGGATTTCTGGTATACAGAGCCTCCATCAGTAGACATCATTGGAAATGGGATGTAGTGAGGACCCAACCAGCTCTGAAAAGAAATAAGAAAAAGAGCAAATTATGAAATCATTTTGGCAGCAGAGGACATTACTCCTCGCCAAACACAAATTAAAAGAGGTTCCTAGTTTAGAAAACCCATTTCCAATGTTCCAATTTAAGTGAGGGGAATGTAGATCATAATAAACATCAATTGACATAATCTCTCATCTGGAGGACCTGGTCTGTCCTGCTTTACCCAGACCATCCACTGACCTCATTGGCCGCGGTGTAATGCTTAATGTCTCCTGTGGAGGGGCTGCAGGGAAATTGAACACTTGTTCCCAGCAGATTACAGCTGATCCTGAATCACAGCTGGACTTTTGGAAATCAATGGAGTCTTCGAACAAGTAGGGATTGTCTACAGTGGGGCATTAAGGATGGAAGTATTACATAAGAGCAAGTTATTGGCCATAATAAAAACTTAGAGTTAACCCTAGTTGCTTATATAACCATTGTCACATCCATTGTCATTGAACCCTCTGTCCCCGGCCTCGACCCAATGTGGTTTTGTCTTTCCTTTTACACTAAAAAACCAAAGGTAGTCAAAACGAATGTGAATGAGAAAGAATATTTATCTTTATTTCTTTGTGATATTTTCTTTACTGTAATGTGATCATTTTGTTCTTTACTCTTAGCCCATATATCTACACTCATAGGGGTAAGCCACATCCTTTATCACTTTACTGTATGTGTGAGGCGACATTTACAATAATTAACCCTGTGGGTGGAAACAATCTGACCGTACATTTCTTACCAATATTCCCCTAGTTCTACTAGTTTTAATATGTAGCATCATTTTTGTATTGTTAGGCACCAGAGACTAGGTTTGGTGAAAATATTGAACATTAATTTGATTGTTGGGGATATGTTTTTACAGTAGCAGACACTAGAAATTGAAATTACTTATGAAGGAACACCAACCTGTTGTGTTGTAATGGTTGCGACACTACAACGCTCAGCCCAATGATCTTAAAGTCATACAGGTTAGAAACCATTTGCTTATTTGCTATTGCATTGGAAGAATTTGTAATTTAGGTCAGGTTGGTTGTTGTTCACCTGGTTTAGGTTTACAGATACATTCCCCAATTAATCAAGACTGGCAATTTTCTTATTGGTCTTGGGAAGGGACGTGGTGGAGCTGGACGCTCCTCATTCATGAAGTGGTACACGTCTCATCATGAATTAGGAGCATCTGACGAGTGGCATGTACCATTGTGCCCCCACACCAAAAATCTTACACAAATTTATGACTGATGTAAGACCACAGATCATCAATGATTAAAATTATCTTCATGTGGAAAACAAATATGTCTCATATGTCATTGACACCTTGGGCACATGCCACAACCACACTGGTCATGTATAGAACACATGATGCAGTATGCCATGTCTGCAGTCACTCTGTGTGAAACAATGTGGATACAAAAGAGGTTGTCCTAGTTGTGGACAATCCCTTTAAGGAGCAGTGCTTGTGCTTCCTGTGTCCAGGCTTTAAAGGGGTTGTCTGGTCTAGAATAATAAGTCTCATTCATCTCTGTGTGACTTCAGATTGTGAATCATCCCAGCACACACACTGTGCTCTTACTGGTTCAGATATCAGCGAATCCTCTAACAGTGATACTGTGGCACCCCAGGGGTTAATGTGCCACAGTCACACCACAAAGGGTTAACTCCCCACACAACCCACAACACTACACTTGGGCCTCCAGGCCAGAAGGGGGAGCTAAAGCTGCTTCCCTATATATTCTGGTGTGGAGAGGATGTGGGGAAGAGCAGAGTGGTGGGAGGATCAAATGTTGTTTACCTCAGAGTGGCATTGACAGTTAGTTAGCTGGAGTTAGTTCAGTTCCTGGGAGGATGAGGAAGAAAGACTGGTGGTGTAAAGGGGCTGCCTTAGGCCTCTCCACAGCCTGCTACCCACTTCCAGGCCTAGCCAGGGTCTGAGGGAAGGAGTAAAAGAAACAGGAGAACACATCTGGGAGACTGAGTTACCTCATAACTCGCCCCGGAGGAGCGCATAGACCGGATACCAGATCCGAAACTGTGACTGACACACGCAGCACAGTAAACACCGGACTAGTGGAGGTTATATATCTACACTGTACCTCAGCGAAGCAACACGGCGGGGTCAGAAATACAGAGGAAAGACTCAAGTTGCCTAGCAAAGGGGGTACCTGTGAGGAATGGCAGGCCAGCAGCCTAGCTGAAACGGTAGCAGGGCCACACACACAGTGCAGGAGAGGGAAGCTGAGGACCTGGACAGGGTGGGAGCAACCCGGCCCTGGTACAGACTCTGTGGACAGTACTCTGCTAACAACATCATCTGCAGTAAAGACTTAGAAAACTTGAAAACCGTGAGTTTGTGTGATCCTTGTGCTCAAATCCTGCGTTCCCTCACAAGCAGCTATCATCACTACTACTACCCCTATCTTGCAATATCCATAGCACCATCTATAGACTGTTACTATCTCTGCCCCGAGGGAACCAAGCTCTACCTGCGGAGAGCCATTACATCCCCAGCTGCCAAACATCATCCCTGGAGGTTCTGCAGCAGCGGTGGTCACCCTGACCACAAACCATGGGAGGCGTCACGACAAACTCCCCTGTAAATATACCCTCCATCTATTGCGGAACCCGGGACACGGTTCAGACCAAGACCGCCGTGATATCCCCAGCAGTACCCTGGTCCGGTACCGAGTACCCCGTCCCAGTGGGCTCCACAATACCATGAGCGCAATTATGCAATATGCATACTCCTGGCCAGACTAGTATGTGCAGCTGTCTAGTGGATGTGGCTTCACTCAGTACACTTGTATGGAGTGAGGCTGCACACAATAGTTGGATTCTGGCCGGGGGTATGCATATGCATAATTGTGGTCACATGATTGCCGCTTGCGGCTCATAAGCCTGCAAATCCTCTCAGCACAAAGTGTGTGTGCTGAGAGGACTCTCAAGTTTGCAGTCACACAAAGTGACTGCAGACTTGTCATTCCAGACTGGACACAAGAAGTACAAATACCACTCCTTAAAGAGATTGGCCACTACTAGGACAACCTCTTTTGTGTCCACATGTTTCTCCCATGCAAAAGAAAAGGGCCTGTACTCACCTCCGGTGCAGTTCTAGCGCTGTTGACAATCACAGTTCCAGGGCTCACATGACCTTGTGACATCAGGTGAACCCTGAGTCCAATCACTGCCGGCTTTTGTCTCCCCGCCTTCGGACAAATGAGTTAATCAACAGGAAGTGACACTGCAGCTGCCACTCACTTCTTATTGATTACTCCTGTGTCTGAAAGCAGGGAGACAAAAGCTAGGGGTGATTGGATGTGGGGGTCACGTGATGTCACAATGTCACATGAGCTCCAAACTGCGATTACTTACAACACTGGAACAGCACCGGAGGTGAGTACAGGCTTTTTTTTTGCCTGGGGGAAACATGTGGAAACAAAAGGGGTTGTCCTAGTAGTGGACAACCCATTTAAAGAAAACTTGTCATCAGGATTTTATACCCCAAATATGTATATAAAGGTACGTATAGAAGCAGAAGGGCGATATAGTAACAACATTAATAATGCATTCTGGATTGCATGTCATTATCAAGGTTGGTTCAGACACCAGGACCCAGGATTTACAAACAGTCTCTGTACAGGAGAGATGCAAAATTGCAGTCTGCCTGGTTTCAGATGTACCTTGGTTAGGTTTTCTTGGTATTGACAGGAAATGGCAGGAAATCAAACCTCTTTTCTTTTTTTTTCCTGTATTATGATCACTTACAAACAATCTGCGGTCATTAACCCTTCACTCCCGAGCAATTTTTTTTAGTTTAACACTGCTGATTTGACATTTTGCTTCATCCAAAAGCCATAATTTTTTATTGTTTCTGCCAATATAGTCATATGAAAGCTTGTTTGTTACGGGGCAAGTTGTAGTTTTTAGTGACATCATGCATTTTCCCATAAAATGCAGTGGAAAACTTTACATAAAAAATCTGAGGTGCAGTGACATTGGGAGAAACTCCCCCCACTATTTGGCTATTGTTTTTTTACCTTAATTTTTTACAGTGTGTATTGTTAGATAAAAATGACCAGGATTCATCATGATAGGAAACATGTATATGTACATATATATTTCTCTTTATGTAATTCAGATTTTATTTTTTCCACTACACATATATATATATATATATATATATATATATATATATATATCTATATATATATACTAGCTGTGAGCCCGATGCAAATGCATCGGGTGTCTAGAATGTGCATTAATTTGATTATAGTAGTTATAGCTGGTGTGAGGACTTTTCGGGGGGGTGTGAATAGTTTTTGGGGGGTCACATACTTTTTTGGGTGGGTCACATAGTTTTTTGGGGGGGTGACATAGTTTTTTGGGGGGGTCCAATATTTTTTTTGGGGGGTGACATAATTTTTTTGGGGGGTCACATCATTTTTTTGGGGGGTGACATATTTTTTTGGGGGGGGTCACATACTTTTTTGGGGGTGTCAGATAATTTTTTTGGGGGGTCACATACTTTTTTTGGGGGGGTCCAATACTTTTGGGGGGGTCCAATACTTATATTTTAATAAATTAATGTAATTAATATCTTAATGTAATTTTTTTTTTTTTTTTTTTTTTTATTATTATTTTTTATTTTATTATTTATTTTTATAATTTTTTTTACGATTATTATTATTAAATTTATTTATTATTTTGTATTTTAAGTGATTTTTTTTGTATTAAAATTATGTTATTTTATTAAAAAACCGCATCTGCGGTACGTTTGCGGTAATCCCCATACAAAGTATAGGGGGACTTGCGGCAGGTGCGGCAAAACCGCACTTGCCGCACCTGCCGCAAGTCCCCTATACTTTCTATGGGGATTTTTGGGGGGGTTACATAATTTTTTTGGGGGGGTCCAATACTTTTGGGGGGGTCCAATACTTATATTTTAATAAATTAATGTAATTAATATCTTAATGTAATTTTTTTTTTTTTTTTTTTTTTATTATTATTTTTTATTTTATTATTTATTTTTATAATTTTTT
The DNA here is from genome assembly GCA_033576535.1 of Allobates femoralis. NCBI lineage: Eukaryota > Metazoa > Chordata > Amphibia > Anura > Aromobatidae > Allobates > Allobates femoralis. The sequence continues at coordinate 199,478,901 of JARQOC010000011.1, read as the reverse complement.
TTACGATTATTATTATTAAATTTATTTATTATTTTGTATTTTAAGTGATTTTTTTGTGTATTAAAATTATGTTATTTTATTAAAAAACCGCATCTGCGGTACGTTTGCGGTAATCCCCATACAAAGTATAGGGGGACTTGCGGCAGGTGCGGCAAAACCGCACTTGCCGCACCTGCCGCAAGTCCCCCTATACTTTTATGGGGATTTTTGGGGGGTTACATAATTTTTTTGGGGGGGTCCAATACTTTTGGGGGGGTCCAATACTTATATTTTAATAAATTAATGTAATTAATATCTTAATGTAATTAATTTTTTTTTTTTTTTTATTATTATTTTTTATTTTATTATTTATTTTTATTATTTTTTTTACGATTATTATTATTAAATTTATTTATTATTTTGTATTTTAAGTGACTTTTTTTGTATTAAAATTGTTATTTTATTAAAAACCGCATCTGCGGTGCGGTTGCGGTAATCCCCATACAAAGTATAGGGGGACTTGCGGCAGGTGCAGCAAAACCGCACTTGCCGCACCTGCCGCAAGTCCCCTATACTTTCTATGGGGATTTTTGGGGGGTCACATAATTTTTTTGGGGGGGTCCAATACTTTTGGGGGGGTCCAATACTTATATTTTAATAAATTAATGTAATTAATATGTTAATGTAATTTTTATTTTTTTTTATTATTATTTTATTATTTATTTTAATTATTTTTTTTACGATTATTATTATTAAATTTATTTATTATTTTGTATTTTTTTTTAATTAAAATTATGTTATTTTATTATAAAACCGCATCTGCGGTGCGGTTATCCCATAGAAAGTATAGGGGACTTGCGGCAGGTGCGGCAAAACCGCACTTGCCGCACCTGCCGCAAGTCCCCCTATACTTTCTATGGGGATTACCGCAACCGCGCCGCAACTGGCACTTGCGGCGCAATTGCGGTAATCCTTATGGGTTTGACCGCAACTGCGCCGCAAGTGCTCGCACTCAGCCAGCGACTCGCAATGCGGCGGGTTGCGGTAATCCTTATGGGTTTTACCGCAACCGCGCCGCAAGTGCTCGCACTCACCAGCGACTCGCAATGCGGCGCGGTTGCGGTAATCCTTATGGGTTTTACCGCAACCGCGCCGCAAGTGCTCGCACTCAGCCAGCGACTCGCAATGCGGCGCGGTTGCGGTAATCCTTATGGGTTTTACCGCAACCGCGCCGCAAGTGCTCGCACTGAGCCAGCGAGTTAATATGCGGCGCGGTTGCGGTAATCCACAGGGCAATGGGGCACAGGGGCACAGAGGCACAGGGGCACAGGGGCACAGGGGCACAGGGGCACAGGGGCACAGAGGCACAGGGGCACAGAGGCACAGGGGCACAGAGGCACAGGGGCACAGGGGCACAGAGGCACAGGGGCACAGAGGCACAGGGGCACAGGGGCACAGAGGCACAGGGGCACAGAGGCACAGGGGCACAGGGGCACAGAGGCACAGGGGCACAGGGGCACAGGGGCACAGGGGCACAGAGGCACAGGGGCACAGGGGCACAGAGGCACAGGGGCACAGAGGCACAGGGGCACAGGGGCACTGGGGCACAGGGGCACAGGGGCACAGGGGCACAGGGGATGGCGGGGGTGACAGGGGCACAGGGGCACTTGGGCACAGGGGCATTGGGGCACAGGGGCACAGGCTCCGGAGCACTGTATCAGCATGTGCTGACAGCAGCTGCTTCGGAGCGGGAGGCACAGGGGCACTGAGGCACAGGGGATGGCGGGGGTGACAGGGGCACAGGGGCACTTGGGCACAGGGGCATTGGGGCACAGGGGCACAGGTTCGGAGCGGGAGGCAGAGGGGCACACTGAGGCACTGAGGCACAGGGGCACAGGGGCACAGGGCGGCTGAGGTAGCGACTCGCAATGGCCTCGCGGCCATTGCTCGCGCTACCTCAGCGGTACATCGCTAAATTTGTGGCCGAGCCTCTGGTTCTATTTTCGGCCACCGACTCGCAATGGCCGCTTCGCGGCCATTGCTCGTGCGTGGTGACGTCAGCGGCTCGCAATGGCCGCTACGCGGCCAATGCTTCGCCGTGATGACGTCACAGAGTGTGACATATCCACGGCACGTTGTCGGGGTCCGACACGAAAACGTCTTAGGCAATTATATAGTAGATATATCTATACAGGCCTTGGCCTGTGTGATTTCACAAAGTGGCATTTCAATAAGTGGTCTGCAGAGATATTCCAGAGATGTAATATCTGATATACATTTCCCAATGCTGTCATGTCCTGATCTGAACATACATCTTCTTCAATTCCAGGTATGAATTCATTGTACTGCTGATGTATGTACACCCTCCTGCATCCCATCTCTATGTGCCTTACATATGGCTGCTATGGTATGAATTCATTGTACTGCTGCTGTATGTAAACCCTCCTGCATCCCATCCCTATGTGCCTTACATATGACTGTTATGATATGAATTCATTGTATTGATGCTGTATGTAAACCCTCCTGCATCCCATCTCTATGTGCCTTAAATATGAATGTTATAGTATGAATTCATTGTACTGCTGCTGTATGTAAACCCTCCTACATCCCATCCCTATGTGCCTTACATATGACTGTTGTGGTATGTGATATCCCTTCATCCAATATTCCACATCTGCTCCCTAACTTACAAATATCCATATTCTTTCATCCTGCTTGTGTCTCTCCCTCCTGCTGATTTGCCCCAAATGTTTCTATTACCAGCAATCTGTTAATGTTCCCCTGGTGTGTTGTGTCCTGTCTCCCTCCTCTGACCCCTCCCTTCTACTTACCTGATTCATTCTCTGCAAACCCTATGAGTTATAAATTAGTTAGGGCAGGCAGGCGATGTGTAAAGGGAAAATCGCTTCCGGTCTCCTGCAGGCAATTTCCGCAACGCAGGATCGCCGAAGATCGTACGCTAGATAACTACGTGTGACAGCTCCGCAGCGGTCTGAAAAAAGTGCCCGAAATGTGCGCGCTCACGTCAAATCGCCGGCGATATGGAAGCCATATGGCGGCGTGTGACTGTACTTTAGAGGTGTCAAAGGCAAGGTGAGCATGATAGCAAGCAAGCAGCTTGCTATAAAGTGTGCAAGCACTGCTCTGAAGCCGGCAAGATCACAATGCCCCTGTGATTCTCCTAGGGACAGCCCAAGCTGTCAATCTTCATGAGAGCACTTGTAGGGGGTTTAGGTGCTGCCATCCCCACCCAAGAGTATTATGTTGCAAATAATTTAATGTGAATACTGTAAATGCAAAGTAGAAATGTTTTTGTTAATGTTAATGTAAGGTGGCTCTCTACTGGCCAGTATATATAATTGCTCCCCTGGTATTTTAACCTATCAATTGTTAGTAGGTAGTTAGGTAGTACACCCCTTAAGGGTGGAGTAAAATAACAAAGCAAGCCTGCAGACTTGTTCAGGCAGGAGAGAAAGTGTAAGGAGGGACCTGAATACAAAGACTTCACCTGTGGGAGGGAAGAAGAAGGCTGTGTACCCTCCGGGGCCAAACTCGGGCCCCAGACACATGGAAGTTCAGGACTAGAAGAATCAGGCTGCAGAGCCAGAGATCTACATCCCATCAGATTTGATTCTGTGGGAAATATCCTGGGTAGCATCTGCCTTTCTCTGACTGAACCTTAAGAACCCCCTTAACGGAGACCCTAACAGGTCTGATTCGTGGTTTTATAGGAACCTTGTACTACCGGCTATTTCAAAAGTTTGTACCAAGCTAAATCCCTATGGGTGGGATGGAGTAGACTTGTATGACTATTTGATTCTGCGGACAAAGTTATTGGGGAGAATGAGAGGTTTGAGAATTTCAATAGAAGCCCAAGCGCAAGGGGAGCAGTCTGCTTGCAAATTGAATATAATGATTAACAATGTAACTCAATTCCTGGAAAAGAAATGTGCCCACCATAGGTGTGTATATGGCCATCTATCTACCAGATAAAGTAAATTCTGTTGACGAAAAGGATTTTTGCTGCAACTGTGTTTGCGCCAGACAAAGAACCACAGCATTTTTCCTGATGAACTAGAGAGTTTGGACTACTCCAAAAGGCCAGCATGGCATTGAGGGCTCATCCTTCCCCATGACTTCAGCCCTACGCCACCCCCCCAACACACTGGCCTCCAGCAAGCAGGAAGCCAGGAGGCAGGGGAGCATTGTACTCCTGAACAAAGGACCATAAGACCACCCCTTTAATCTGTGAGGATGAAAGATAAAACCCATCTTCCACTGTCATACCAAAATCCAACATGGCAGATCAGAATCCCAATCAACTGGATCATTTTCTAGTTGGTACCTGGCTACATTTTCTTTTTCTAATTCAATACAACTGCTTTAATTAATAAAGCTTTGGTTCAGCAGGGTGAAATATAAAAAGTATTGATACCATAGGATTAATGTAATCTGGACAAGTATGCAGCATGCTAATGCAACATTATGCAAGTCTAATGAGGAAGTAAAACTAGATATTTCCCAGGTCACGTGTTTTCTTGACTTTTTTACACAGTGCTGAGATGTTTACTACACAGATGAGCAGAATGTAATTTCCACCATAACTCTGGGCGGCCAACCGTTCCCACACATGTCCACAACTCCTACATGTCTTCACTTCATAACCCCTTTCATACACACCTCTAGCAGTAGTTGGCTTGTGATACAATATCGTGACTAACAGTAAAAAAAATAGATCTATGTATGTTAAGTGTTACCTTAAAATCTCCTTGATGTCTTTTGTAGAGTGGCTTAAAAAAGGGCTCGGGGTCAGGGACCACCACCCACACATTCTTCCACATGCTGATGATAAAAACAGAAACAGGAAATCTGAGTAATGAACATGAAAGCTTCACATTTATGTTATGAATGAGCATGTCGGTCTCAAGCTGCCCATACAGATTAGATAAATGTTGGCAGAGCATTGGGTCAGCAGACAGTTTCCCTCCAGGCTCCCTCGTACACAAGCATTCGGCATGTGTTTCAATGGACAAAGAGGAGAAAGCCACTGCCACTCTCGGAATTCCAGTTACCTTATCCTTCTCTCCCCCCATCATCATATGTCAAGGGTAGAGATGGAAATTCTCCATACACACCAGATGAATATAGATCTGAATCTCCTTAAGGATAGTTTTGGACATACTAGTTCCAATATTATGGCAGAACGTTCTTCCGCAGCCACCATCAACATTTGGAACCATTTGGGAGAATGTGGATGTTGCAGCGATAATGCGAACCCTACATTGAGACATATTATGGCCACTTGGAATGAGGGTGAACATTATGAAGCTCATGGACCAATTTAAATTTATAACAATGCATCCCAACAATAATGTTATTGATGGCTCTACTGTCTTGTCACGGTGGAGCCATTTCGCACACTTAAGAATTAAGCCATCTGCAACCATTGCACAAACTAAAGTGTACTTATCCAGACAAGTGACCAAAAAAAGGGGTTGTCCATGGGAAAAGCAATCAATATAAAATCAGCACCTCTACTGATCAGTTGATATCAGCATTGAAAATGTCTGGATTTAAACAGTGTACAGAGTTGAGAATCACAGCTCCAGTCTCATTGTTTGGTGGCTGCTACCGGTTGCTGTAGATCAGTTTCTGTTTAAAAATTAGGAGCCAATTCATAGTATGTAGGCTAAAAAAAGAAAGGAGCATTATAGCTATATATTAAAAATGCTCTTCCATTAGGTGTAGAAAAAGATAAAGGAGACAAGCGAGGCGCAATAGTGCCCTATCAATATGACACTGATTCCACACTCAGATCAAAAAGAGGTGCACTCACCTGGTCTAGTTGTGTGCACTCACAACTAGTTTTTATTGCATGTAGTTTATAAGCTGCTGCAGGACCTCCACCGCCACGTAGCACGTGTAAAGATGATCAGATCCAGGGATGGTGTATAGACAGTCCACGTTGCTTTAAATAATCAGTCACAAGTCTTTAGGTAAAAGACCCCCCTTCTTTATTTCCACCTATGCGTTTCAGTGCCACTCCGGGCACCGTCATCAGGGTCCCTGATGACGGTGCCCGGAGTGGCACTGAAACGCGTAGGTGGAAATAAAGAAGGGGGGTCTTTTACCTAAAGACTTGTGACTGATTATTTAAAGCAGTGTGGACTGTCTATACACCATCCCTGGATCTGATCTTCCATTAGGTGGCCACCCTTCCACATCCTCCCATTCCTTATAGTAGAGAAGGTCCATCAGAATCTTGGACTTTACCTCTACTTGATTATCTAACATTGAGTCACCTTTGGAGCACTGACAGTGGTCATTTTCGAGCACTAACAGTGGTCATCGTGCAGTTCCACTCTCAATGATGCCTGTAGCATCTACAGGTTACATCACGAAGATACATACTATGTGAAATTGAGGTGACCACATTCAGGGGTGGTTTCCACCTTGATACACCATAGATGTCCAATATGCAAAAAGGGTTCAAGGCACTGCCAAATACATTTTTAATACTGTATTATAGAGTACATGTTATTATCTCAATTTGTTTCACCACAATACAGTGTTCAAAAATATAATTGCCATTGCCTCCATTAATGTTATCAAATTAAAAAAATAGCCTTCAATATGTCTAAATATCAGTGCAAACACAACAGGATGGACTTACGGCAGTGTATATCGAAAGCATGTCAGAAGAATCCCCAGGAATGCCAAGATGGCAATCAATCCTGAAATCACCCCAATTTGGATTTTGATTTTTTGATCTGAAAATGAATAAGAGATGAGAACTTTAATTTCAACATTTTAGAGATTGTCCAAGAATTTCATGAAACACTCAAAATAAAATAATAACTTATTAAAAAAATATTTAGCAGATTATTCACAAATATTTGAAGTACAAAAAAAGAACATGTCCAGAACAGAATACCAAAACACAACCTTCGCAACTCCTAGTATGGCCGTTTAGTCCTTCAGTGCTGACTCAGTTGTATGGTGTATATCTTCCTCTGGATATGCATAGTTGGATGGAGCATGCCAAGTCTTTCCAAGAGTCACGACAACTGTTCAGATCAACAACCCAAAAAAAAACAACTACCCAACCCAAAAACAGTCAATGACAAATTGACTTATCCTTCATTCCAGGTCTCATAAATTATTCAAGGTCAGAAGTGTTGCTAATAGAATGAATTGGTCTAAACCTTACATTTTTAGTGCTTGACCAGTTTAAGACTTACTTTATATTATAATTGAGGGTGTATATAGGAGAGGGCTGCACCCTATGTTGAAGATACCCTCCTGTGGTCAGGACTGAAAACTACAATGGAAGCCTCAACAAAGAGTCACATGATATAATAAAAGTTCATCAATGTTCTTATATTTCTTCCAACAGATGACACTTCACGTAAAAACGTTTCAGTACAACTATTCAAAGTTTATTTTCAGGCTCACTCTCACACACGCAACTTCAATGTTCTTCGGAATAACATCTTGTGTGGCAGTGTAATATGGCGCCCCTGCAAACAGGAGGCCACACAGGGAACTGCAGCCAGGTAGGAAGGAAGACAGTTTACACAAACACCCTCACAGACATCCCACACACCACTAGGAGGCAGCACCCAACCCGGAGCCCGGGACTCTAGGCGGGCAAGGGGTGGTGGGTTAAGAGTACAGTGGGTGGGACAGAGTGTAGGTCAGGTGACAGATGGTAGAAATACAGGAAGGGGAGGAGGAAGTGGTCAGTAGGCCGAGGGTGCCGACCAGCAAAGACACACAGAGTAGGCCGGAGTGAGCCAAGCTGAAAAGACCGTAGTAGGCCGAGGTAGGCTGAGAAGCAAAGACAGAAGCACATGTCCTGGAGGAGTGGGGCTGATGGAGTGCAGAATCCAAAGTGCCAGTGAAACCACGGAGAGAAAGCACGTCCATAGCCAGCACCCAGGAGTGTGAGGAAAGAGGCAGATCAGCAACACTAAATCTGAGGAACACAGCTGAAATGACCAACAACCGTAGCCTTCCATATTGAAACCAGAGTCACACGGGTCAGGAGGGAGCCTGATAGTGCCTTGCAGGAGAGGACTATTGGAGGCTAGGCTGAATGCAGAGTGTCGGCTCTGAAGGGGACCGAAGATTTACCCGGTTTCCCCAGATTCACCGACGGGGAGCTCCAATTCTAGGTTGGAGTTCCCACCCAAAGGACAGGCAGCTCAGTGGCGGCCACGAGGACCCACAGGTGTCTGAGCTACTGCTACACTGTCCGGAGACACACACGGAGACAGAGAACAAAGCCTGGAAAGGACAACAGAGGGAGTAAGGGGTCACAGAGTAACAACCTGGCTGCAGGGAGTAGAAAGGAACCCGGAGGGGAAAGTCTGTAAACCGTGTAAGAACTGAATTGTAACCGAACTTCTGTACTGAAAGAATTGCACAGTAAACCTGCTTCTGACTCCCTTGTATGATTATCTGCAGACAGAACTTTATAATCACTTTGCTCCCTTGCCCATGAATGATTCTTTCCAGCAGGACAGCAGAGAGTTCCCACCTGGAGAGCCACAGCCTGTCAGCTCTGCACAGTGGCTGGAGGAAGGCTGCAGCAGCAGGAAAGTAAGTGAACTGCACTGATTACCACCAACAATCTTACACTTTAACTATTACTGCCCAGGGGAACCCAGCTCTACCCGCGCAGAGCTATTCCATTTACAGCTGCCTAACATCATCCCCGGAGGTTCTGCAGCAGCGGTGGTCCCATTACTGACCACAAACCGTGGGTGGCGTCACGACAAACTTTAATCCATTGTACATATTCCCCTTTTACTTGTGTGGGCCCGGGACACGGTCCGGACCAGGACCTCCGTGACATCCCCAGCAGCAACCCCGGTCCGGTACCGAGTACCCCATCCCAGTAGGCTCGACAGTAACACTTAGGACCCCTCTTTGGGTCCAAAGTTCTGGTTTCTTGGTGAGGCTCATTCTTACTGTGAATCTTTATGTGACGACCATCCGCTGCGAGGCTGAGCTGCTGGTAAGGCAGAACCCCGACAAAAACTCCGAGACCCTTTACCCCTATGCAGGGATCTGGAATTACAGCAGAGCCCAGGAGATAGCTGCCTATGATGAGCCGCTGACCGAAGCAGGAAGGTCGCCAGGAAGGGAGTATTAAATCGGGACCCGAAAGCTTAGTCAGAAGTCAGAGTCAAAACTGGGAGGGCAGCAAGGTACAAAATCGGCAAGCTGTAGGAGGGTCGAAAATTCAGGCAAGGGTCAGAGTCAAAATAGCAAAATACACACTAGATCACTGGAGAAACCAAGACTATATCTGGCAGCCTTCAGGACAGGCTCCAAGGTATTTGTAGGGTGTGGTTCCCTTTCAAAGGCTGGAACTCACAGCCTGATTACCTCATCTGGACCGCCCCTAGAACCAGGCCGATGATGATGCACGACTGGTACCAACCACCCCACTTCTGATAGAAGAACGAAGCCTGCGCCTACCAGATGTCTCTGCAGGAACCTCTCTTCTGTAATCAACATCTCCCACAGGCAAACACGGCGATTCACAGCAACAGAGGCAGGTGTCAAAGGATCAAGGCCATATGAGGACATGGCCCTCCCATCACCGACACCACCAGCCAAAGGAACCTCCCAACGGCCGGAGCAGGAACACCAGCCATCGAGTCCAAACAGATACGTGACACTTTCACTTTGTCTTCTCCTGACAATGCTCTGCACACCTCTCATCTGCATCTCAAGCTCTAGTCCTTGTGTTAGTTTTCCACTCATTCATCTCCTAGATTTCTACAGTCTTCACCATTTGGTTATGGCTCCCTTCTACTTTAAGTGGCTGAACACATCAGTCACTTCCTATATAACTATTTCTTTACATGGCATGTATTTGCTTTACTTTTCCTACTCCCTTGCTTTCTCAGGAACACTCTTTGTTAGGGGGGTCTTCATTTTTTAAATTTATGGTCAGTCGTTCTATTGTTTCCGAGACAATGCTCACAGGGTGAGAGGCACACACATGCAGCGGGTCCCTGCTGCACTGACACAGTGTGCCTGAATCGCTTTCACAGCAGCGGTTTCGGCACCTTGTATCAGTGCACTGGGGACCGCTGTTTTGCAGAGAGGGTGGGTGGTGATGTTAGGGGCTGGGGCGGCCAGTTGGAGCCCTGGGGGTGGTGGCATTCAATAGTGTACAGTATTGAGGGGGCGGGCCTGTATGTCCTGGGGGCGGCTGGCCATACTGGGAATTGGGGAGGGGGCGTGATTGTGCTAGAGTAGGTGGAAACGACCAGTTCTTCATTTACATGCACATTCACGCCCCTAGACGTTCCCTGCCAGCCACAAATATGTGATATCTAGGAAACCCTGCAAAATGTTGACAACATGTATATTGCAGATTGTCAACATTTTGCAGCCTAGATATACATATGAAATATAGCCCGGACAAGTATGGAAATATCACAATTGATGGCAAGGAAGAACGACTTTCGACGTTTTATGTTGGGTCACATTTTTTTGTACACCAACCTAGAAATATTTATTCTGAAGTACTAAAGTATAAGAATTGTATTCTCTGTCCTTCCATCATAAAATCAACTATAAACATTTTTTCCTAACCTACAAGACATGAGATAAAGTCTTCATACCGTCTGTTGGGGTTGTCCATGCGACGGTCTCACTCCATTGACTCCAGTGGCCACGATATATAGATGTTCTCTTAGGGTGAGCTCGAATCCTGGCTACATATTGTTGACTAGGTTGAAAAGATGACCTCAGAAGAATTACATTTTTGTCATCTTCAAGGATCCGAATAGTCTTTTGGTCCTAAAAAAACAGAAGCGTCAATAGATTAATTTTTACCAGAATTCAACAATCCATTGCCTTGAGTATAGATTTATTTTCGTACCAGCCACGACTCTTCTTCCTTCTTGTAGCTCAGCTCATAGGCCAGCTCTCCGCTTCTCGTTACGTGGTCATCATAGTTAGTTTCCCAGGAAATGTTATAGTTTTCAGAAAGAGAAACTGTGAGGTTGACTGGTGGCACTGGCTTGACTGTCGAAAAAGGATACAAAAAACACTCAAATTAAAGGAATATGTCTGGAGTTGCAAAAAAAATTCCCTTTTTTTCTAGAAACAGTGCCACTTTTGATCATAGGCCGTGTCTGGTATTGCTGCTCATTCTGTTGCAAGTGAATACTGCAATATCAGACACAGCAGATGAATTGACACCATTTTTGGAAAAGAAACAGACCAATCTATAATTTCATTTTAATTGGAAACATTGGAATAACTTACAGTGGTGACCTATCATGAACAGATTGCAGATTTGATTGGAATGGTATCGTCCATTGATATTGGTTGTTATCTTTAGTGTGCAATTGCCATCTACGGTGAAGTCTTCCATATCAATAGTGCAAATGTACTCGTGTTTCTTCTCACACTCAACCAAAATACACGTTTCATGCATCTCTTCAAAAGTACTTTGAAGAAAGAAATTATGTTAGGAAAAATTCTATATATTCTTCAACATAATATATGTTAAAAAAATTTGCAAACATTTAGAAAAACATGTCTACAATTTCTCCATTAGAGCTAAGCCGTGATACCACAAACAGCCTGGTGGGAGGTGTGGCGCTGTTTTAAGAAGCCACGTCTATGATTTCTAATTCTAAGCAAGCTCTTTAATTGAATGACAGTAATGAAGATGAAATTGTACAATACATTTTAGGAATAATTTAAAAGATTTATAGTATACAGGTTTCATAATTGTTTTTGTCCAAGGATGAAATAATGGTCATTACTGGTCTTCTAATACAGCTGATATTGGCAAATAGGGGTAAGATATTGTAGTCGGGTCAATAATTGAGGAGCATTTGAAGGGAATGAAGGGCAGTATGGGATGTAGGCAAAAGTACTATAAGAGATCTGTCCCATGTTAAGAACAAGGTCTTGGTATCACCCACTTGGTCCAACAAAATGTTGTACCTGGGCACACAGAGGGCATTTATATGCTGTCTTCTTATAACATAGTTTTCAGTGTCCAGATGATTCTCAAAAAAAAGGGAGTAAAATGGAGCCGGTGAATCCACCAGACACAGGCGTAGCCTCTTGAAACCTCTTAGAAAAACAGATTTCAGGAGGCTTCTGTGATGCCCGAATGCACCATTAGTGGCCACAGTAGGGGTATGGAGGAGTATGGTCGGAAAAAGGGAGGAAGGAAACATTATGGTGGCATGCTTTGTGAACTGTAGTCCTGCTGTTTATGGATAGTCACTTTAAAATGTTGGCAAATATATCTTAGAAGGCACTCAAGGTACCAGAGCCCAGGTCAGATGCCATCACTGCATCCATTAAAGCTATGCGTCAGCTTCCATTGAGATCAGATTAGTGGTATGGATGCTCATACGGCTTATTTAATCGGCCAAATGTTTGTTCGACTGATACCGTCTTTTCCCGAAAGTAAGACAGGGTCTTACATTCTTTTTGTGGCCAAAAGTGGCCCCCTGTCTTACTTTCGGGGGGGGGCCTTACATTGGAGGCCCCACCATCCATCCATCCACACACTGCAGCCATCCATCCACACATTCCCACACATACAGACAGACACATGCATACACATATATACACATATATACACACCACACACACACATAGCACCGCTTCTTACCGGGTCCGGTGTGGGGTCCCCGATGGTCCTGTGCCGTCCTCTGTGCTCCGGTCCAGTCCCCGAGATGATCCGCTGCCGTCCGCCGTGTTCCGGTGCCGTTTTGCACCGGTATTGCCGGTCCTAGGCTCCATGGTCCCTGTTCTTCCGGAGTTCAGGCCGCAGCTCCGCCCAGGTCATAGTGTGGGCCAATCAGCATAGCGGCGCTCAAGCAAGCGTCATCGGGCGCTTGCCTCTGACGTCAGCGCCGCTATGCTGATTGGCTGATTGATAATAGAAAGGGTAGGTGCAGATCTAAGGGTGGGAGCGCGCATCCCTGGCAACATTGCCGGGGAGATGTCACACAGAGCAACTTACCGGCGATGTCGCCGACTAGTTGCAGCGGTAACTCGCAATGTTGGAGATAGGCGGTGTCGCCCGCAACATTGCAGGTTGCCGCGTTACACAGGGCGATCAGGCATGATCGCCTCAGCAACATCACCAGGTTTCCCAACATTGTTGGGAAACCTGGCGATGTTGCTCAGGCGATTCATCGCCTGATTATCGTCCTGTCACACGCGGCAATTCGCCGGCGATGTCGCCACAATTAGGCCACGCCCCTCAGTTGCCGGCAACATCGCCGGCGATATCTCCCCGTGTGACGGTACCCTAAGTGTAGAGACACTTTATTTGGCAATATAGATAGTATATATTGACTTACTCATGTTTTTGGAGTCTTGGAAAACAGCTTTTCACAAGGGATCTCCTTCGGAGTGCAGCACGCTTAGCCGGGGGTATCAGGTCTTTCGAGGAGGGTCCTGTCTGCATAGTGTACCAGGAAAGGGATTCCGGTTTGATTTTAGCGGCGCTTCCAGATGGAGTCAGAGATGTTCTTCAATAGTAGTTTTATTAAAAGTACAGTGGTGGCCACTACTGTATGAGATGGAGCTGGCTCCATCTGGAACCGTCGCTAAAATCAAACTGGAATCCCTTTACTGGTAAGCTTACAGAATGGAAATTGCTTGTAGCTGGAGCATAACTAGTGCAAATGGCAGCCATAACTGGGACCAAGGGTGATAGAAGAGCATATTACTAGCCCACATCTGACATATTAAGTTTAAGAAAATGGTGTAATTTATAGGAAAATAAGTCTATTATTTCTTGTTATCAGAACAGATCTTTATATCCTTACCAGTTAGCAGACATTGTGTGGGAAACACTGGTATTCAGGTCTTTGCCTTCACGATATTCACATGCCAACGTTTCAATGAAGTCTATGACGCAATGAAGATTCTGGCAGGGCTGAGCTGAAACAACATAAATATTATCCTGCGGTGGCACAGCAGTAAGGGAATCAGGTAGCAGGATGGTATGATGGGATAAGGGCATTCAGGGAGGCTAGTCTAACCATTAGACTGCAGGTCCCAGATTCACCCTGCTTCCAGAGGTCGCTCAGAAGGTGAGGAGGTCTGGGTCACCACCCTTGCCCCAGCTCTTTATCAGCCCAAGGCTAAAAGCCACTATCTCCACACATGGACAGGGAAACAGCAACTTCCCCAAGGAAGGTAAACTCCAGGCTGGATCAGCAGAAAGGCATCAACACACTGCACTACATCCTAACAGCACACACAGTCTGCGACACACTTAAAGCAGGGGTGGGGAACTCCAGGCCTCAAGAGCCACAAACAGTGCATGTTTTCAAGATTTCCTTAGTATTGCACAGGTGTTAGAATCATCACCTGTGCAGGTGATTCAATTATCACCTGCGCAATTCTAAGGAGATCCTGAAAACCTGACCTGTTAGCGGCTCTGTAGGCCTGGAGTTCCCTACCCCTAACTTAAAGGCTGAGGGAATGGAGAAAAGAATGATCTGACACGCCCCTCCACCTACAGAGCCACATGCAGCAATAAAGCAGCATCTGCAGATTAACACTCAATGTGCCCAAAAAATTAACTCAGATTTAAACCACAGCAGCAACACACATCGACAGCACAGCACTCAACACGTGATAAAAATATGACGCCTAGAGCTGAGCGAGCACAACAATGCTCCAGTGCTCGGTACTCGAAACAGGCAGGTCGGACACTTGGTTGGCCGCGACTCCGAGTACTGAGGATAATGGAAGTCAATGGGAAACTTGAGTATTTTTTCAAGAGTTTCTGGAAAGTTCCCCATTGACTTCTATTATCCTCGGTACTCGAGTCGCACCCAACCAAGCATCTAACTACTCATCACCCCTACCGAGCACCGGAGCATGGTAGAGCTCACTCATCACTAAAACAACCCCTCCAGCAATTCTGCTCTTGTTTTTCTGGCTTTTTGTTTTCACTATTTACCGTATGATAACAATAATAAGGTAATTTCGCATTATTGATCCATACGAATAAGACAACCTGAGAGATGTGCATGGAATTTTTTACATTTTAGAATTTTTGAAAAACATAAATAATGTCGGCTTTGAAGCACTTGTGTCCTATCGAAGTACCAGTGTCACCCCATGAGTCATTTCTTTCAGATGGTATTTTAGTCTGTCGGTATCTGAGTCAGCTGAGGTTTGTGCAGAGGTTTTGTATTGATGTGGCTAGGAGGGGAAAAGAGCCTGTAAAGGGGGTGTGGTGAGCGATAAAACAAGCAGCAGACGCAGCTTCCATCACCGTACTCTGCACTTACAGATGGAGGCAGTGAAGCCTAAGAGCAGAAGTGTCAGCGTTGCTGCTGGATCCCGACTTTTCTTCTTCATCATCTTAATATTTTATGATCATCTCTGTATAAAGACAAAATATAAAAATTAGTACAGGCTGGGAAATTCTGCAGCTAAAAAAAACACTGTAATAAAATAAAGAACGAGAACAATGTTTATAAATACTAAAGTATGTAACGTTGTAACCTTGTAGCCACTATGAAGACGCGTAAACTTTTATAACCAATTTGATATTGGTTATAAAAAAAGCCATATACTGTGTACTACATCTGTCTGACTGATGCCCTATACAATTTTAAAGGGAATCTGTCAGCAGGTTTTTGCTATGTCATCTGAGGACAGCATGCTGTACGGCTTAAAAAACAAAAAGCAACTGTGCCTCTCTTATCAAGCTGGGTGCATTTGTGTACTTATAATAAAGTCTTTATCACCTGATAATTATCATTGCTCGACTACATTGTTAGCCACAGGGCAGTCCAGCATGCCCTTCCTTTGATTGGCACACCATTGTCAATGGGTAATCTCTATAGAGAGCCTG
Organism: Allobates femoralis; assembly: GCA_033576535.1. Classification (NCBI taxonomy): domain Eukaryota; kingdom Metazoa; phylum Chordata; class Amphibia; order Anura; family Aromobatidae; genus Allobates; species Allobates femoralis. The sequence goes on along the minus strand of JARQOC010000011.1, from coordinate 199,463,039 downwards.
GTGTGGGCGGCAGCAGCTCTCTCAGCTCTGCTGCTTTGCTAAATCTAAAACCTTTGATTGTGTCAGAACTGCTGCAGCCAGTAATCTAAAGATACCGTTACACGCAACAATGTTGAAACGATATCACTAACGATCTCGGGGGCGCGCGGTTGTTAGGACATCGTTTTGACATTGTTGGTGAGATGTCACACGTCTAGATATAGTACATGACGCACCAACCATCCAGCGAGCAGCTATTGTTCGTACAACCCAGCGAACGATACTTGTTCACTGATGTGAATGGGCAAAGTCGTGAAAGACATCGTTATTGCGGTGTCACACTGAACGATGCAGCAGGTTGGCTGATTGTGGATCATCAGATTTGAGAACATGTTCTCAAATCTGGATTCAGCAATCCAATGATTTATCGTATCCATATCTCAGTGTCACACGTAATGAGGTAGTAATGATGTCGCTTGAATGACTCCGAACTCGTGATGTTTGAGCGATATCGTTCACAAGATAGTACCGTGTAACGGGGCCTTTAGTCATACATCCTTGGATTCAAGATCTCTTTGCCTACATCATACTGCTCTCAGATAGAGGGTATTATTATTATTATTTATTTATATAGCGCCATTATATTCTATGGCGCTTTACATGCTAAAAGGGGCAGAGTAGGACAAGTAACATAGTAACAATACAAGTAACAATAAATGTGGACAATTCGCTCGTACAGATAAAAGAGGGGAGAAAATCCTGTCTGCGAGGGCTCACAGTCTACGAGGGGTGGGTGGAGATACAGTGGGAGGGGGAAGTTCCAGTCGTGAGGCGGTGTGGTGGACCGGGTTTCATTGCAGCTGGTAGGCTTGGTGGAAGAGGTGGGTTTTCAGGCTTTTTTTGAAGGTTCCTAGGATAGGACAATGTCTGATGTGTTGGGGCAGTGAATTCCAGAGTATGGGTGAAGCACGGGAGAAATCCTGTATGCGGTTGTGCGAAGAGGAGATGAGGGGGGAGTAGAGAAGGAGCTCTTAGGAGGATCGCAGGTTGCGTGCAGGTAGGTATCGGCAGGGGTGCACCAAGCCCCACTGCCGCCTGAGCCACAGGCTGATGACCGGGGGGGGTGTTGGTGGAGCCCAGCACCGCTGCCCCTTCTGCAGAAGCGACTGAGTACCAGGGGGTGGGGGGTGCTGTGGAGCCCTGCACCGCCCCTTCAGCAGCGACCAGGGGGGGGCGGGGTGCTGGTAGGAGCCCATCACAGCCGCCCCATGAGCTGGGCTCCAGCGGGTCGCCGCTCCGCGGCTCTTACCTGCCCTGAGCCGCCGGCGCCATGACAGGGGGACGCTGTGTGCATAAAGAGCCGCCCCCTTCTGCACAGCCGCTCCCCCTGCCTCTTGCCGCCTGAATGATAGGGCTCACACTGTCCAATGGACGGTGCGGCCCTGGGTATCGGGAGACCATATCAGAGATGTATGGAGGGGACAGGTTGTAAATGGCTTTGTATGTCATGGTTAATGTTTTAAACACGGATCTCTGGGAAGTAGAGAGCCAGTGAAGGGCTTGGCAGAGGGGGAAGACAGGGGAGTAGTGGGGAGACATATGGATTAGGCGGGCAGCAGAGTTCAGGATAGATTGGAGAGGTTCAAGGGAGGTATTGGGGAGGCTGGTGAGCAGGAGGTTGCAGTAGTTGAGGCGGGAGATGAAGAGAGCGTGAATAAGGGTTTTAGCAGTGTCGTGGTCAAGGAAAGTGCAGATCCTATAGATGTTTTTGAGCTGGAGTCGGCAGGAGGTGGCGAAGGCCTGGATGTGGGGCTTGAAGGAGAGGGAAGAGTCAAGGATAACCCCGAGGCACTTGGCGTGGGGGACTGGGGAGAGAGATCAGTCGTTAACGACAATGGATAGGTCAGGTAGTGAGGGGGAGCGTCTTGGGGGGAAGACTATGAACTCAGTTTTGTCCATGTTCAGCTTAAGGAAGCGAGCAGAGAAGAAGGATGAGATGGCGGACAGGCATTGTGGAATTTTAGATAGTAGGGAGGTGATGTCAGGACCTGACAGGTAGATTTGGGTATCGTCGGCGTAGAGGTGGTACTGGAGGCCATAGGCCGAGAGTGTAGATTGAGAAGAGTAACGGTCCAAGAACCGAGCCCTAGGGGACCCCGACAGATAGGGGGTAGGGTGAGGAGGATGTGTGGGAGTGGGTGACGCTGAAGGTCCGGTCCGTTAAGTACGAGGAGATCCAAGAGAGGGCAAGATGCCAAGAGATTCCAGGATCTGAAGTAGAAGGGAGTGGACAACAGCGTCGAAGGCGGCGGACAGGTCGAGGAGGAGGAGGACAGAGTATGGACACACATCCTAGTGAAAAAAACGCTCTGATTCACGGATCCGAGAGTTGGACGAGTGTCGTTTGACTTTTGGTCAGTGTGGCTTGCTAGTGCTGTCCGAGTGCAATCTGTTTTTTTCCTCAGCAGCTATTTACTGTATAATCATTTACAGGAACATTTTGTACAATTGTCTGAGCTACAGAATGGTAATGTATCAATTAAAACTCGCATCAGACTCGGATGGTGCAAGTGCGGTCCAAGTGCAATCCCTTTTTTTGTCGGACCCATAGACTTGCATTGGCTGGTCTCGTCCGTGACTCGCATAGAATCGCAAAATGTTGCGATTGACTCACAATCCGAGAATCGGATGCGGAAAAAGCGTATGAGACTCGGAAATGTGCTCTCGGACATTAGTTAACATTGGTCCGAGAGCAATGCGATTTTTCCGCACAGTACACTCAGACGAGTTTCACGGAAGTGTGTCCAAGCCCTAACACTAAGCAAACATCCCATACAGGGGCGGAACTACCGTGGTGCAGCTGGTTCAGCTACACCAGGACCCCGACCGGCTAGGGGGCCCCTTCAAGCCTGCAAGTAGGCCCCCAGCCGACCCCCGTAAGCCGTTGTCAGAGGAGAGGAGGGTCAGGCAAGGGAAGCAGAAAGCTTCCTCCTTCCCTTGCCTGATCCCGCCCACCTCTCCTCTGCCCCTCGGCGTGGCCCAGCAGGTAGGAGAGCCGCCGAAAACACCTCTCCGATGGCCGCCAGCACCCCCACCCCCTGGACCGCGCCAACGGCCACCAGCAACCCCCCCATCGCTCCTCACGATGGCTGCACCAGGGCCCCCTGGGGTCAAGGTCCGCCACTGATCCCATATATGGATTGATAAGTGTTCCAATAGTTGTTTCATCAGTATTTTGCTCCTGTCCTGCAACCCTTGACATGGGTTGCAATCTTGCTTCATGTGGCCAAAATATCGAACAATTCCACCTTTATTATACATGCGTAACTGCACATTTTTTTTGCAGGATACAGAAAAGCCCACTAATGTTGGCCTTGTAAATTGGGTTGTCTGTCCCCATGGAGTGCACTTATATAATACTAGACAGCCGCCTGATCTAATAGTATGGGCATCAATAGTGGGCAGTAAGTCCCACAATGTTCAATATATCTATGTGACTGGTGCACTATACAAGCCTTATCAGTTATGTACAATCCTAATACTAAAGAACAGAAGACATGTTCACTCCGCGCTGCTGCTGACGACTTTCCAAAGGAAGATCCAGGACACAGCAGTGGCTTTTATAAAATGCTTTTCAAAGCCATTACTAGCTATATCTTCAGGAAAGGAACTACAGAAACAGGAGAAAAAACTTGTAATGCCTTTGAAATGTAGTGAATAAAAACCACTTATCTCCTTCGGTGAGTCCTGGATCTTCCCTTGGGAAAGTCTTCAGGAGCGGAGCGGAGTGGACACGTCTTCTGTCCTTTGCCTGCACTGTCCAATGCACTCGTGTATCTGCAGCAGCTGCTCCATCATTAAACATGTATTGTTGTGAGCGTACCTCTTTCTCATAGCCCATTTATACCAGATTAGACCCTATTTTGCGCCTTTACTGCTTAGTGTTCTTTCAGTTCTAATAATAGGCACCCCCCTCCCTTCATTATGATAGGTGTGGGAGTGGTTGTGTTGTCAGTATTTTCACCTACATTACCTCTCTCTTTGTCATGGGGGCTGATGCATCCTGTAGTGCATTAGTATTGTGACCTGTATTGGTACATATGGCAGACTTTGTTTTGTAAAATATTATTTAAAAAGTAAGATCAAACTTAGCTTTTCTTACCCTCCCCAGGTCCACCACTGTGTCTTCACCACTACTCTTATCTCTATTGTTACTTCACATTTACAGCGCTGCAGCCAATCATTGACCTCAGTGTAGATTCCATGAGCCACTGATTAGCCACAGGTATCACAACTGCATTATCGGCTAATACCGCGGCAGCGCTAGACCCGGAGAGGGTAAGAAAATCTAAGTTTGTATTTTACAGGTAAAGGCATTAAAGGTTCCAGCCATCTATGCAGTGTATCTGGTCTTCAACCTCTTGATAATCAAGGCTTTGGTCGCAGGGTGAATTTTTGGCATGTTGTCAGAGCTCAAGTTACAGTTCAAGTGAAGGTCTGGGGTGCTGGGTTTCTTTTTATACACACCCACTAATTAACTGATCATTTACTGAGCACAGGTGAGGATGTAAACTAGGATTGGGTGCATTATATGACCAGGCGACAAAACGTTTATTGTATAGTATATTGTCTGTACTTTTGTACTTTTTTCAAGCTGGAAAGATTATTTTCATCGTCTCTGGAATGTAGAGTTATTACAGGGGCAGTCGGGCTGTGCCAATTCGGTATATATTTGATGGTAATTGTAACCAATGATTTTGAGTCCTAAACTCCCTGTTATAATCACATTATGCGTTATTTATATAGCGCGTGTTCGTTCGCACTTAGGTTTTCTTGTGATCTGATGCCTCGGTCACAGAACCTCTGAGCGATTTTAGCCTTGACCATTTTGAATTGATTTTCTAGTTTGAATATTCACATACTAATTGGTATCGTTTTCTGTAATATAATTTGGATGTTTCCTGTTCCATGCAATCTGCTCACCCAGCGCTGGAGCTTTCAGTTTTTGCTGATGTTATATATATGCATTTATTGTGTAAGGGAAAATATGCTTGTTTGCTTATATTTCTAATAGTCCTATTGTTTTTACAGTTGGTGATTAATGGAATCATGATTTTAAGATTTCGTAAAGTTTTTATTTAGCTAATGGTGACGTCAGTGTATGTTATAGACTCCTCCTATATAGGAAGTGAGCTATACCTCCATTAGCTTCTGACCCGTGGAAGCGCACACAGCGCGAAACGGTGCCGTCGTCATTTCTGCTTTATCCCCCTCCCTGCACCATGTGAACAGCGTACCCTGAATAAAACGTAGCAACACACCGGCGAGTGCCGTCTTCTTTATTTCAAGACAAAATGTTTGTCTTGCCAAAATCTGACCATTCTGTGTTCATTAAACGATCAATATTTCAGCATTGATGCCAATTAATTTTCTTAACCTAAACCAGATTTGGGAGGGTTTCAGCTTTCAAAAGAGTAATTTATACAACCAATGGATGAATGTAACGTCAGGTTATAAGCTTTTATTTACATAACATGGATAAGCGACATACCTTCTGTCAGGGAGTGTACATAGAAAATGTAGGTTATAGCTATAATTACTTTTAGTTTTCGTTCTGCTTTTTATAAATATCTAATGTAGCAATAATGCTTCATTACTATAGCTTTAATGAGTCATTTTACTATGGAAATGTTATATAGAGCACAATGCATTATAGGGGTGATATGAAGTCATGAAATATTGCATTTTTGGAATATCTTACTCCAGTCCCAGCCTGGAGCGAGGTCTCTGGAGGATTTATCAATTTGGCGCATTTTGGTCATGTCTGTAAAGCTCTGTGGAATAGTGTTATATAAGTGAGAAAAATTAAGTTTGCAACTTTTAAAAAATTGTGCCACATCCTTCAAAATGTCCCATGTGGTTCATGAATTTGGCTCAAAATCAAAAATCATCTTTAGTATTGTCTTTAACCATATTTTTCAACACCAAACTCGCAAATCCTTTAAAGTGAGGCAAAAATACACCAAACTGATGACTCCTGCGCTACCTTCCTCCAGGCAGGGGACAGCAGCGAGATGCGCCAAAAATCAGAAATTTGGTAAAAGTCGCATTTCATAAATCTATCCAGAACATCAGGATAAAGAAAGTTGTACAGAAGAATAAAAAAAGTCTTAAAACAGAAATACCACTTATAAAGTGTACCAACATGCATAGAGAATAGAGATGAGCGATGTCCGACTCGAATTGTTCGCCAATCTCAAATTCGAGTTGTTTTTCGCAGTGTTCGAATCATTCGCCGAATTCAAACAATTTAGTTCAAATTCGGCAGTTCTAGAAGCTGTTTCGATTTTGGTTCAAAAATGCGGCAGATGCGGTCAGAAAACCTCATCTGATGCATTTTCAGACAAAATAAACAGCTATTAAGTAAAATAAAGTGTTAAAAAAAATGTATGCTCACCTGTCCGGCAGTCCACCGATGGGTCCGGCAAGGTCCTGTTGCTGATAGGACCTGTGGTGACGTCAGTTATTGCGGGAACTCCAGTCATTTAGTGACTCCATCTGAAGTTAATGACTTCCGGTGTATTCACTGCTCTGCCGGTGCTCTGCAATCTCTGGCGGCCGGTGGCAGTCTTCGGGAAGGCTGTAACAGCAGGGTCCACCCGAGGTCATAGCCTGAGCTATGACCTGAGGTGAACCCTGACTGTTGTACTTATTTCTTAGCCTGCTCTCCCTCTGCATAGACATGTGTGTCTATGCAGACCGATGTAGCAGTGCTGAGATTGCATTTATGGACTACGGCGGACGGAAGAGGATTTTTTTAATAAAGCTGGAGTCACTAAATGTTTTTTTTGTTTTATTTCTAATAAAAAAAAATGTTTTCTCTGTGTTGTGTTTTTTTTTTAACATAATTTACTAGAAATTCATGGCGGTAATGTCTACTATTGGCGTGACCGTCATGAATTTCGTGCTTAGGGCCAGCTGATAATACAAAGCTGGCCCTAACCCCTTTATTGTTGCCCAGTGAGCCACAGCACCAGGGCCCTGGAAGAGTTGGGTTCAGCACCAGAACATTGCTATTCAATGAACGCGCCATTTTCTGTGGCATATGCAGGCTGCCATTCGCAGCGGGGGGTGCCCAGAAAGCTTGGACCTACCTGTGCTGTGGATTCCAGCCTCCAGCTGCCTAGTTTTACCTGGCTGGACATAGAAATAGCGCGGAGCCCCACGCATTTTTTTTAATTATTTCATGAAATAATTAGAGGTGTATACAGCAGCCCCAGTGGTAGTATACAGCAGCCCCAGTGGTAGTATACAGCAGCCCCAGAGGTATATACAGCCCCTGTGGTAGTATACAGCAGCCCCAGAGTCATATACAGCCCCAGTGGTAGTATACAGCCGCCCGCCTGCCACCCCCATCAGTATACAGGCCCCCCCCATCAGGATCCAGGGCCCCCCCTCCTTGCTCCGCAAAACCTGCAAAGTAAAATCATTATACTTATCACTGTCCTGTCGCGCCATCCCCGCCGCTGCCATCGCGCTCCCCGTCTTCTTCCAGCGTCTTCCGGTTTCCTGTGGTCGCAGGCAATGACGTCATTGCCTGCGACCACAGGAAGCCGGAAGAAGACGGATGAAGCCGGCGATCGCGATGGTAGCGGTGGGGACGGCGCGACAGGACAGTGATAAGTATAATGATTTTACTTTGCAGGTTTTGCGGAGCAAGGAGGGGGGGGCCCTAGATCCTGATGGGGGTGCCTATATACTGATGGGGGTGGCGGGCGGGCGGCTGTATACTACCACTGGGTATATACTCGCGTATAAGCCGAGGGGGGACTTTTCAGCCCAATTTTTGGGCTGAAAAACTCGGCTTATACGCGAGTATATACGGTATATGAGAAAAAAGTTTAAAAACGTACGTTTTTTAAAAAAAACTAAAAATCTTATCTTTTTATTTCTGAAATTCTTGGTACACACATTAGCCAATGTCTATTTGCTCATCCACTGCGATCACCTGTGGTCAATAAGGGTGCCTTTTTTGAAAAAAACGTAAGTTTTTAAACTTTTTTCTCATATATATATATATATATATATATATAGCTTGTTAGCATGTGCATATCATTGGTAGTAGCTGAGTGCTGCAGAGTATTTTTTTCTAGTTATTTGATCCAGCAGCCTGCTGGCACCGGTTCACATTAGTCTGTGAGTGCTGTGCAGTTTTTTTTCTGTTTTGTTATCTATCTATCTATCTATCTATCTATCGTCTATTTATACAGTCTCTATCCATTAATATTAATAATAATAATAATAATAATATTTATTCATTTATATAGCGCTATTAATTCCATAGCACTTTACATACATCAGTAATGCTGTCTCTCTTGGCGCTCACAATCTAAACGTCCTATCAGTATGGCGGACGTCACACGGTACGATATCTGTAAAGATATCGCTGAAACGTCACAGATTTTCAGTCGCTGCACCAATGTCGTTGCGTGTGACAGGTCGATCTGACAAGTGATAAGTGGTCAGATCGTTCATCGCAGATATGAGACAGGACCCCACATCAGACGATGTCGATCATCCAATCTGCTGCATCGTTCTGTGTGACACCGCGATAACCGATCTCCTTAACGATTTCACCTATTCACAACATTGACAAGCATCAGTCGCTGGTTGTATGAACGATACCTGCACGTAATATCGCTGCTGCGTCCTGAACGATATCTACACGTGTGACATCTCACTAACGATGTTGTCCACGAGCCGCACCACTGAGATCGTAGTGTGTGACGCCGCCTGTGATCTATCTATCTATCTATCTATCTATCTATCTATCTATCTATCTATCTATCTATCTATCCAGTATCTATCTCAATCTATTGCTCATGTACACAAATGGCCTGAGACCCCTACTAATTCCTTCATGTAAAGGTTTAACCTCTTCATTAGCAGGCAAGATTTTCTAGGTATCTGACAGCTTCCTTTTTTTAGGAAATAATTTTTCACTGCTAAAAAAGATTCAGGTACTTTCCTACAATTTACGAATCAGAAAACCACTACCTTGATAATCAACTCTACAATGTGCCTTAGAAGAAGATGGATGATTTGTTTTTGCAAGAAAGTTGGATAATCAATGCTCCATGCATGGCAGAGTAGCAAGAAGTAGAATAGGAAGGAGTGTGACTGTAGGATCCGACAACATGGGTTTCTTTGTAGTCTGTTACCAAGGAGACACAGAGATCTGCATAGAAACCATATACAAAAAACAAGATTTTATTGCAATTTATACTACATTTATAGATACATTAGTGTAGTATAGGGATAATAATGGTGGTTAAAGGGGTTGTCCACTACTTTAATATTGATGTCCTATCCTTAGGAAATGTTATCAATAACAAATTGGTTAGGGTGCGACATCCGGCTACTTCGCCGATTAGTATCGGCATTTGCCGGATGGAATTAGTTGTAGAGCGAAACAGCAGAGCACTGTCAGCTGCATGTTGGCCCCAGTGGCGTACGGCAGATCCACCCCTACTCAGTTAGTGGCTGAAGTGCAGTACCAGCCGTGGCCACTAAACAGTTGACAGCGCTCTTCTGATTTGTTCTGTAACTAATCACATCCGGCACTGGAAGCATCTGATTGGCGGGAGAGCCGGATGTTGCATTCCTCCCGATCCGATATTCATGACTCATTCTAAGAATATGCCTTTATTATTAAAGTACTGGACAGCCCTTTTAAGACGTGCCTGTGTGTTAGATATGGTATACTTACAAGTAAGTGAAACTTCTTGCAAAGCCATTATGTAATAAATATTTGCATACTATCTCTAGGGGTTTTACATTATCATCTATTTAAGTCTATTGGCGGAAAGGAAAAAGAATGTCTAAACTTTCGTAACAATGATGTCGAGTTCAATAAAACTAATCAGCATCTAATAGCAGAATATGAAAGATGGAGGAAATAGAAAGAAATGGGAGGTGTAGTTCTAGCGTTGCTGAATAAAATAGGCACAGAAGTAAATTCAAAATAAGAACATTAAAATAAATTAAAAAGATCAATACATAAAAGGGCATCGCGTTTAACATCGAAATGATGTCTTCTTCAAAGCCAGTAACAGAATACACATAATATATAGCATATTGTAAGACCCGCCACTATGTAAGTTGGGACCTATAAGTATTTTTTGTTTTTACCACTTTTATTATTTGTCATTTTATTTTCTCTAAATTTCAGTCAAGTTTCAGTTTGGAGACCTTTTATTATATTAAGGAAACTCATTATTAGTACTTCACTATTATAATTTTGGTCCGAGATGCAGTATTCTTACTAGTCAGAGCTATTCCAGTAATAGGAAATTATAGTGATGTCTTCTAAGAGCTGTCCCCTGCTGTAATGTCTATATACGCTTATATTCTGTGATCCCCAGCTGTAATGTCTATATACTCTTATATTCTGTGATCCCCTGCTGTAATGTCTGTATACTCTTATATTCTGTGATCCCCGGCTGTAATGTCTGCATACTCTGTTATATTCTGTGATCCCCAGCTGTAATGTCTGTATACTCTTATATTCTGTGATCCCCTGCTGTAATGTCTGTATACTCTTATATTCTGTGATCCCCGGCTGTGATGTCTGTATACTCTTATACTCTGCGATTCCTGGCTGTAATGTCTGTATACTCTTATATTCTGTGATCCTCAGCTGTAATTGTCTGTATACGCTTATATTCTGTGATCCCTGGCTGTAATGTCTGTGTTCTCTCTCACTTCCTCCCCTGCCCAGGAGCTGTGGCATATCCGACCTGTTCCTGCATGGTCAGACACATACATTACACAGGGACACATATATAAGAATATCTTGGACATGAATGTTTATTTTAACACATCCAATAGTGGAATTTATTTTTATTCTGAGATCTATTAATTAAAATGCACAATTGTTCATGGCACAACCCCTTTAAACAATCATAGTGATCACTTTTCTATTAGAAATGGTAAAAAAAACTTGTTTCAAATTTACATTTTAAGGTACCTTTACACGCCGCTACAACAGGGTGGAAACAACCGGGTTTATGAGACAAATGTATCTTGCACCGCCAAATCAACCTGAGGTAGCGGCGTGTAAAGTAGGTTGTTGCCACCCGTCACTTGCGGCACCTGTTTCAGAGCAGTGCTCTAAAACAGGTTGATTTCAACCCGATGGCAACGGCGTCTAAATATGGTAGGGTAAGGTTTATTCGTCACCTAGATAACTCCCTGGGGCGTGACACAGCCTCCGGGAAACCACCCCCCTTCAGCGATCATTGGTGGAAGCTCCTGCGTTGTGATTGGTAGTCGCTGCATAGGGCGGCATATTTAGGGAGCTGACCAGTCACATTACACAATTGCTCGAGCGTCATGTATTAGTCAGCCTCCTGCGCTGGCTGGCCAATCATGATGCTATTGCTTTGTCCTATCAGCGTACGAACGTCTCGTAATCCACAATTCTGGCACGCCTATGTGTTGTCCCTGCTGCACCAGGTCCGCCCATATTACCTTGTTGTAGTGGCGTATAAATGGGGTAAGGTGCTCTACAGAAGGTAACGTAAGGCACCCGGCGGTGCATCCAGAGATAGATACAACCTTCTGTAAAGCACCTTGTAGCGGCGTGTAAAGACGGTATCGGGTACCGTTTGTAACCGTTGGTGCGTGCTCGTGCACGTGAAGCACCCGGTTGTTTCCACCCTGTTATAGCGGCGTGTAAAGGTACCTTTACTAATAATAGGAATCTGTCATCAGGTTTTTGCCACCTAATCTAAAGGCCGCTTTACATGTCGCAATATTGTTCCGATATTGCATACAACTTCACGGGAGCGCGCACGTTTTTGGCACTTGTCCAAAATCGCATAGTAGATGTTACACAGGGAGATATCCGCAGGCAACGCAACTACGATGTCGTACGCCCCTCTTGCACACTGCGTCTGAGCAACTCAGGGAATGACCGATTAACATTGGAGTGAATAGGGGAAGTTGCACTCAAAATTGTAGTTGTGCTGTCACACAGCACGATCCAGCCAGATCGGCAAGCCAATATTGCATGGTTGAAGAGCATGCACAATTCCCAAAACAATATCGTAGTTGCATCATTTTTGAGTTGCGTTGCCCATTTACACGACACAACGCACGAACGATATCAACTGCAACGCCCATACCACGTGACTTTTTACATGTTGCGATATTGTGACGTGTAAAGTGGCCTTAAGAGCAGCGTGATGTAGAGATAAAGACCTGGATTCCAGAGATGTGTCACTTACTGAGCTGCTTGTTGTAATTTTTTTATAAAATCACTGTTTTATCAGCAGGATGTCATCACTAAAGGTACCTTTACAAGCCGCTACAACAAGGTGGAAACAACCGGGTTTATGAGACAAATGTATCTTGCACCGCCAAATCAACCCGAGGTAGCGGCGTGTAAACATGTTTGTTGCCACCCGTCACTTGCGGCACCTGTTTCAGAGCAGTGCTCTAAAACAGGTTGATATCAACCCGATGGTAACGGCATGTAAATACGATAGGGTAAGGGTTATTCGTCACCTAGATAACTCCCCGGGGCGTGACACAGCCTCCGGGAAACCACCCCCCTTCAGCGATCATTGGTGGAAGCTCCTGCGTTGCGATTGGTTGTCGCTGCATAGGGCGGCATATTTAAGGAGCTGGCCAGTCACACTACACAATTGCTCGAGCGTCATGTATTAGCCAGCCTTCCTGCGCTGGCTGGCCAATCATGATGCTATTGCTTTGTCCTATCAGCGTACGAACGTCTCATAATCCACAATTCTGGCACGCCTATGTGTTGTCCCTGCTGCACCTGGTCCGCCCATATTACCTTGTTGTAGTGGCGTGTAAATGGGGTAAGGTGCTCTACAGAAGGTAACTTTAGGCACCCGGCGGTGCATCCAGAGAGAGATTCAACCTTCTGTAAAGCACCTTGTAGTGGCGTGTAAAGACGGTATCGGGTACCATTTGTAACCGTTGGTGCGTGCTCGTGCACGTGAAGCACCTGGTTGTTTCCACCTTGTTGTAGCGGCGTGTAAAGGTACCTTAATGGACTAGAAAACCTTTGCCTTTGTAGTTCTCCATATTCATGAACTCTGTATAACCTTCACTGATTGGCCCCTTTCTGCATATGTATTGGACACAGAATGCTGATAATCACTGGTGTGGGTGGGGTTATACAGAGCTCAGCATTCAGAGAACTGTTAAGGCCACTTTACACACACCAACTTATCTGTCCAACTTCTGACCAACTTGCTGTTGCAGTGAAATCATGGACACATTGTTCCATTGTACACAGCCACAAAATGGAGCAATATGTCCATGATTTCACTGCATCCAGCAAGTTGGTCAGAAGTTGGACAGATAAGTTGGTGTGTTGTAAGGCTGGGGTCACACACACAGATATTTGTGCAGATATTGTTCACAGATCTCTGGTTGCAGTGAAATCATTGACACATTAATCCATTTTGTGGCCGTATACAAATGAACAATGTGTCCATGATTTCACTGCAACCAGAGATCTGCGAACAATATCTGCACAATTATCTGTGTGTGTGACTTGGCCCTAAAGTGGCCCTTACATCCGCAGCAGAGAAAAGAGGGATTTTATCAAAACTGCAGCAAGCAGCCCAGTAAGGGCGGCTTCAGACTGCGGCAGCGTCCGGTCCGGGGCTGTCAGAAGTGACAGCCTGGACCGGAGTTTTCCTCCATAGAATCCTGTCGGGCTGCACGGAGCTGGATCCCGGCGGGTGGTAATTAGCTGCTATCCGGCTGCTGTGTCGCCGGATGAATCGTGCAGAAGTGGGGATTTTCTGCCGATTCCAAAACCAGTGCATGCAACGTTTTTGGAATCGGCAGAAAATCCCCACTTCTGCACGATTCATCCGGCGACACAGCAGCCGGATAGCAGCTAATTACCACCCGCCGGGATCCAGCTCCGTGCAGCCCGACAGGATTCTATGGAGGAAAACTCCGGTCCAGGCTGTCAATCCTGACAGCCCCGGACCGGACACTGCCGCAGTGTGAAGGCAGCCTAAGTGATATATATCGATGGAATTGGGGTCTGTGCCCCTACCTCATTCTGCTCTCAGATAGGGCAGAAGGAAAACTAATGATAGATTCCCTTTTAAATAATAGCTGGATCACGTCTAAAAATGTCTCCTGGAGATATTTTATTCTTACCCTGTGAAAAATGTCTCAAATATTACAAACATGCACAAAGTATGAGGAAGTTGAGATAATTTAGGAGAAGTAAATAATATCGTAGATAATGTAACTTTCAGGACAATATTGTGACAATATATGTTAATGTCGTATAAAAGGACAATCTTTTTGTTATTGCCTAAAATTTATGCTTTTTTATATCCTTTAAAAACTATGTAAAAAAAATGTTAAAAAATAGTTAATCACCAATGTTTTTATTTAATATCCCAACATCCCGCCTGGACGTACAGAGGTACAAAAAGTTGTAAAAAAATATTAAAAACATAAAAGAAATATTTGTAAAAAAATAGTCGCTAATCATTGACGAATTCAATGCAAATTTGCACCTCTATTATTTAAATCTGGAGTCCACAGAGGTTGAACTGTCACCATATTGAGTTACCTTGATTTAGATGGCCATTGTGTTTGCTAGGATCCGTCTTCGAGGGGAACGATGGTGTAAGCTCAGCTGTGACTTCACATGTAGACAAGATGATTACAATCTGAAACTTTCCGCAGCTGAACCACGACATTGTATGACAAATGTCCCTCACAAGGATGTGGTAATGGGGGAGGGGAATATACAGACAGCACCACGTTGAGAAAATAGTGGGTGATCAAGTGCAAACGTTCTAATGTACAATTGAGTCAAAGTAACAACCTACAATAGTCATGATATCAATCACTGTCTTTATAATCAGAGTCCTTAACAAACCGCACATTCCTTCAATCATCCAACATGCATCTGCTGTGGGGACAAGTTGGACGCCATATACCGTTTTCAAATTGATGGCCAATCCTGATTAAATTAAAGGTACCGTTACACGCTTCAATGTTGAAACAATCTCACTAACGATCTCGGGGGCACGCGGTCGTTAGGACATCATTTAAAGATCGTTGGGGAGATGTCACACACCTAGATATCGTGCACGACGCACCAACGATCCAGCGTGCAGGTATCGTTCGCACAACCCAGCGAACGATACTTGTTCACTGATGTGAATGGGCGAAGTCGTGAAGGACATCGTTATCGCGGTGTCACACTGAACGATGCAGCAGGTTAACTGATCGTGGATCGTATGATTTGAGAACATGTTCCCAAATCTGTGATCAACGATCCGACGATTTATTGTATTGGTATCGCAGTGTTACATCCAATGACGTCCTAACTATGTCGTTTCAACGACTCCAAAGCCATAACGTTTGAGCAATATCGTTCACGATATCTTACCGTGTAACGGTACCTTAAGACAGAGGAGAAAAAAGAGGAGAGAGATAGAATAAACAGGGAATTGTGGTTTGCAATAAAATCCAAGGACAGAAGTAGCTCAGAATCAAGAAAACGTGTCCTTCAACACTTCATCAGAAATTACTCTAAAGGCCGCTTTACACTGCACAATATCGTTACGATATTGTATACAACGGCACGGGAGCGCGCACGTTTTTGGCACTATTCCAAAATCGCATAGGAGATGTTACACAGGGAGATATCGGCAGAGGCAATGCAACTGCGATGTCTACGCCCCTCCTTCGCGCTGTGTATGAGCGACCCAGGGATCGACCATTTAACATGGGAGTGAATAGGGGAAGTTGCGCTCCAACTCGTAGTTGTGCTGTCACACAGCATGATCGTCAAGCCAATATTGGCCATTTGGAGAGCCTGCACAATTCACAAACAATATCGTTTTGGCATTGTTCTTGTGTCGCAAAGCTCATTTACACCACACAACGCACGAACGATATCGGCGGGAACGCCCGAACCACATGACTTTTTATCATAGTTGGGCAACGATATCGTGCCGCGTAAAGCGGCCTTTAGGCCACGGTCACATAATGTGTAGTCAGTGAGTTTTTTACCTCAGTATTTGTAAGTCCACATGCACACGTTGAGTATTTGGTGAGTTGTTACCTCAGTATTTGTAAGGCCTCGTGCACACGTTGAGTATTTGGTGAATTTTTTACCTCAGTATTTGTAAGTCCACATGCACACGTTGAGTATTTGGTGAATTTTTTACCTCAGTGTTTGTAAGGCCACATGCACACGTTGATTATTAGAGTTTTTTTATCTCAAGATTTGTAAGGCCACGTCCACATGTTGAGTATTTGGTGAGATTTTTACCTCAGAATTTGTAAGACAAAACCAGGAGTGGAACAATCAGAGGAAAAGTGTAATAGAAACATGTCACCATTTCTGTATTTATCACCCACTCCTGGTTTTGGCTACAAATACTGAGGTAAAAAACTCAACAAATACTCAACGTGTGCACGTGGCCTTATATTTGGTATTGTACCCTCTCCCACTGAAGCCACATGCACATGTTGAGTATTTGATGAGTTTTTTACTTCAGGGTTTGTAAGACAAAACCAGGAGTGGAACAATTAGAGGAAAAGTAAAAGGCCCCATGCCCATGGTGCTTTGCAGTACTACATGGAGAACTAGGGGGTGCATTATACTATATGGAGGACTATGGGGTGCATTATATGATAAAAAGGATTCTAGGGGTGCATTATATGATATAGAGGACTATAGGGGCACATTATATGATATAGAGGATTATGGGGTTGCATTGTATGATATTGAGGACTATGGGGAGTGCATTATACTATATGGAGGAACTATGGCGTGCATTGTGTGATATTGAGGACTATGGGGAGTGCATTATACTATGGCATATGGAGGACTATGTGGGTGCATTATACTAAATGGAGGACTATGGGGGTGCATTGTATGATATGGAGGACTATGAAGAGTGCATTTTACTATGGCATATCGAGGACTATAGGGGGTGCATTATATTATATGGAGGACTATGGGGTGCACTATATGATATTGAGGACTATGAGGGTGCATTAAAATTTATGGAGGACTATGTGGGTGCATTATACTATATGGAGGACTATGGGGGTGCATTATACTATGTGGATGACTATGGTGGTGCATTGTATGATGTGGAGGACTGTGGAGAGTGCATTATACTATTGTATATGGAGGACTATTGGGGTGCATTATACTATATAGAGGACTATGGACTGTGCATTATAATATATGGATTACAATAGGGGGTTCATGTTACTATATAGAGAACTACGTTGAGGCCCATTATACTATTTTGGACGTCTGAGTGAGAACTTATGTACTTTATAGAGGCCTATTTGAGGGTCATTGGACTTCATGCCACAATGATACAGTGTGAAGGTTTGTGTGGAGTTCATCATACTGTGCAGAGGCCTGTGTGGGGGCAATTATACTGTTTGGAGGGCTAGTAAGGGCCATTATACTTTATGGTGGACTGTGTGGGGGTAGCAGTTGGAGTCATCATACTTTGCCAAGGTAGTTGATGGGGTACAGTAGGGTCATCATACTATGCATTTGGAGGAATTAACTTTGGGGGGAATTATACAGTGTTTGGGGGCACTTTTATTGGCCTCATACATTATGGCTGCAATGAAAGAGAAATCTAGGGGTATCAATAGGAGAAAAATTGCTTTGTAAGGGCTGCAAGGTTGCAAGATGCTAATTTTTTGGCCCAGCTGGGGGGGCAATTAGAAATTCTGCTATGAGCCCTTGTGAGGTCAATATACCCCCTGGTGTGTCTCTTAAAAAAAGAGAGCTCCATAAACACTGTCCACTGAAGACTCCATAAGAGCACAGTGGTAATTTTTTTTTTTTTTTTTTATCTCCACACTTTGAATATCGCAACTTTATTTTTATTTTTCTGCTGACATAACCTTCTGATGGCTTGTTAAAGTCATTATTTTTGGACTCATCTTGTATTGTACAAGCTGCAGATTTTTAGGGAGGAATGGAAACAATCATCTCTGCTGTACGGCATGTTATATCCTATAGAGCAGTGTACCCAATTTATAGATTTGATTGTTTTACTACTTTTGCACAATAACACCAGGAATTATTGTACATTTAGTTTTTTGAACATTTTTTAATGGGGAAAACAACAAATCTGACTTTATTTTTCTAAGAATTTTTTTTTCAAGGAATCAAATTAAACGATTATTTTACAGTATGGGTCAAAAATAATGTCATGATTCTAAATTATACTATCATTTTTCCCTATAATAAAGTATTTTAGGAGGCATTTAAAAAAAAAAAAAATGTACATGCAAGTTCCAAATGGTTGGGATTGGAGCGTTCTCTGATCCAGGTTGTTGTAGTAGGGTTTCATCTGTATGGTAAGGGTAGAAACACACTATGCGAGCTGCATGCAAGTATCTTGCATGCATCTCGCATGAGTCACCCAGCTCAGTCCCTGTCTCCCTGAACGATAGCATGGAGCTCCACAGAAGCACAACAGCTCTACGCTCCATTCAGAGAGCGCGGCGGCAAGGTGACTCATGCGAGATGGATGTGAGATACTCGCATGCAGCTCGCCTAAATGTGTCTCTACCCAAAAGCAGACATCTGCAGCTGCTGCTGCTCTTTTAGCTTCAATACTATACGCCATAAACAATGCCAGAAGAGTGTCCTCCATAGTGTCAGCAGAATACCCCCAATAAATGATACTGCTATATATTAAAGAGAGAGACTGTAAATAAATACAGTACTTGATTTAAACTATCCAGTAAGTATAAATCGTGTTCTGTGCAGTGTATAATGATTTCACTTAGCGGTTTCGTTTTTATGTCTTTATTTTCCCTTTGTGTTTACCAGAAGTGATACTTTTTTATTGCAACAATGAGGATGGATTGTTGGGGGATGGTATTGTACATCAGAGAGTGGAGAGGGAGGAAAGCAGCTAAGACTTCAGGGAGGGACAATCATACAGACTGGATCAGTATAGACAGGGAGGAAAGGACCCTCATTCTCTGCAGGCGGGAAGGGTGTGAATTACATAGGTTGGCCAGCAGAAACACCCCAATGAACAATACTGCTATATATTCGAGAGAGAGACTGTAAATAAATATAATACTTGATTGAACAATTCCAGTAAGTATAAACCCTTGACTCATCCTGTTCTGTGCAGCTTATAATAATACCACTTAGCGGTTTCGTTTTTATCTCTTCTTTTTCTCGTTATGTTTACCAGAAGTGATACCTTCCTATGGCAACAATGAGAATGGATTGTAGGGAATAGTACTGTACATCAGAGTGTGGAGAGGGAGGAAAGCAACTAAGACTTCAGGGAGGGCAAATCACACAGACAGTATCAGTATAGATAGGGAGGAAAGGACACTCATTCTCTGCAATGGGAGAAGGGTGTGAATTACATAGGTTGGTGTCAGCAGAAACACCCCAATGAACGATACTGCTATATATTCGAGAGATTGTAAATAAATATAATACTTGATTGAAAAAATCCAGTAAGTATAAACCCTAGAATCATCCTGCTCCATGCAGCTTATAATAATTTCACTTAGCGGTTTCTTTTTTATGTCTTCGTTTTCTCGTTGTGTTTACCAGAAATTATACATTCTTATTGCAATAGAGTGGATGGGTTGTAGGGGAATGGTATTGTACATCAGAGCGTGGAGAGGGAGGAAAGCATCTAAGATGTCAGGGAGGGCAAATCACACAGACTGTTTCAGTATAGGTAGGGAAGAAAGGGCACTAATCCTCTGCAGGGGGAAAACTGTCAATTATATAGTTTGGTGTCTTTATGTAGACAGAGGAGACAACCAAAGCAGATTCTTGAGAGGGAGAAGAAACATATCACACACTACTTCAATGAGTACAGAAAAAAAGTGCAGAGCTAATTTCAAGAAAGAGATCTGATAACTGTAAAGAACCTATGTGATCACATAAAAGGCACGTCACACACACAGATATCTGAGTCCAATATCTGAACAGATCTCTGGTTGCAGTGAAATCATGGATACATTGCTCCATGTTGTACACAACCACAAATGGAGCAATGTATCCATGATTTCACTGCAACCAGAGATCTGTTCAGATATTGGACTCAGATATCTGTGTGTGTGAAGTGGCCTAAGAAAGATCAACATTTCAGGATGTGACAATGCCATGAGAAAGACTCACTCCACAAGCCAGAGACCTGAGGCAGTTTCCATTCAATAACAGCGAACAAATATATTGAAATCCATGGGGAATTGATATGCAAAGTATATTAGAAAAATGCATACATTTCAATGTGCAACATAAATTTGTTAATATCTGAAATTTTTTTTATTTGCACCATTTGCAATACATATTGTTACCTGAGCTCCTTCCACCCCCTCCCCAAATATTCCACTATATTCACTAATACTGAACTGAGGTCATACAATATCTGTACATTCTCTGAATATATCCCTTACGACAAGATGACTTATATTTACTTATGTTGGAGAGTTTTGCCAAAAAAAGAGATTAACTACTTACTTTGAAGAATTCTTTCCTCTTCTTTGTGGATGGAAGCGACACCCAAGATTTGATCGTTAACAGGAAGACAAACGCATCTCGTTTAGTGCAAAATCCAGAAATGATTTTAGCTTATTGATATTTAACTCTTTAAGAGTTTACAGCGCCTTTCATTGTTCCTTACATCAGCCGCTTTCTCATGCACTGCAGGAGCTGATACTATATTTTCCTATGAGACAATGATATTTCGCTTCAAGGAGGAACTTGTCTCTTATTAATATTTGCAATCTTTGTGTTATTAGTCACAAGCACGCTCAACCATACCAGAAATGTTTCATTTTCTGTTCACATTGCCACGCTGGGTTTTTTGGCTTATAGGAGACGTGCAGCTAAATGCAGTCTGTTATTACCTGATTCTGTTTTTTTTAATTTTTTTTACATATATTACTGGTAGGAGGAAAAGAAAGAATTTGCATCAGGATTGAGGCTTGATGGGTATGTTCACACTAATTATTTTTTGTTTTTTGTGGATTTTGAAGCAGACCCTGCATCAAACATTTCATATACTATTTCTGGATCGTACTGGACTGCCGGGGAACTGGGAAATCCCCTGGTGGGCCCCAGGTCTCTGCATGGGCCCCTGTGCTGCCTGTGATCGATCCCTGGGGACCACCAGATGCTACCACTGTGTGTCATTATGATTAGTGTATTCAATGGAAAAACATTCCTATAGTGAATATGATGTTTTTTTCAAGGTCATTTGTTACCATGTTAACTCTTATGGCCCCTTTACACGCCGCTACCGAAAGGTAGAAACCAGCAGGTATCAGAGACAATTGTACCCGATACCTTGTAAACACCGCGCAGTAGCGGCGTGTAGTTCAGGTTGAAAGACAGTATCCAAAGAGAACAGGGAGGAACACACCTGAATTACACGCCGCTACTGCGCGGTGTTTACTAGGTATCGGGTACAATTGTCTCTGATACCTGCCGGTTTCTACCTTTCGGTAGCGGCGTGTAAAGGGGCCATTAGGGCATCTTTGCATGGATTGCTGCTCAAAATACACTATTGAGTCATTTAAAAAGGAGAAAAATCCTCCTTACAGATAGACATTTAAAAAAATTTTTTATTTAAATTCTCTAAAAAACCCATGGAAATTTTCAGTCAGTAAAATCTACGTTAGAAAAGTTTTCTTGTTTGAGATTTTACGTCAAAATTCACATCAAAACTTTATTCAAAGAGTATTTGTAGTATTTTATATGACATGTTGCAGGTAATTCTCTTCAAAATCAATGGAAAAAACTCTAAATTTACGTCAAAATAAGCAAAATAAGTTTCTTCTGATGGAAAAAAAGAAATGACGTGTTACATCTTTGCGGCAGATTCCTATGTGAATTCAAACTTTTTACTGTCAAATTAAAACGCTGCAAAACCCCATGTAAACAGAATGCTTTAAAAAAAACAAAAAAAAAAACACACACACATCCAAAACCAAAGTGGATTTGACACGCCCCACCAGGGTCGTGGGGTACTCGGGACCGGGCCTGTATTTACTTGGTAGTCACGGCGGCGTACCGGGCTCTGTGACCCTGGCGGTGTCATTAAAAGGGGGATAGTTTATTGGGGTTTGATTCGTGACACCACCCGTGGCTTTCGGCAAATGTGGTGGATGGCTGACGCTGCACTTCAGATCCTCTGGGGCTGTTGGTATTGCAGCTGAGATGGTGTAGCTCTCCACAGGTAGAGCTGTAGGCCCCAGGGCAGGGGTAAAGTTTATGTAGGGGCATCGGCAAGGTAAATAACGGGAGGACACAGCAGGCTGCAGTCTTTGAGGTTTACTCACAGCCTCCAACAGGGTGCGGTATACTCCGGGTAAGGGCTCCACACACCTCAGATAATTCAAGGACTATCTACCAGAACCCCCTTCTGGTGTTACGTTCTCAGTCGTTTTCCTTTGCTGGCCCTCGCCCTCCAGCTCTGCGCCTCACTCTAGTGTCTTGAGCCGGTAGCCTCGGGTCTTGTCAGGCAACCTCGTTGGTGTTCCCTGACCCTACACGGCCACCTTTTTAACGAATAAGTGTGGAATTGGACTGTGGTACTTGAAGTCACCTCGGTTTACTAGCTAAGTCTTGCAGTTGCTCTACTAGTCTGGGGCCGGTACCTCTAGCTGACCCCGGGTTTCCGTCAACTCAGATGCGGGCGCCACGGGTGGATCGCTCACTTCCCTTGCTGCCTGGGCTCCTTCTGTTCCTCTAGAGCCCTCCACTGGCTCCTCTGTTCTGGGACAATCTCCAACCGACTCTAGTCACAAGAACGTCTCTCTCACACGTCCGTGTGTGTCCGTGTCGTCAATCCAACTCCTCTGACATTCTCCCTCTATGTGCTCATACGTCAGTCCGTCCTGCACATTCTCTTTCCTGCTAACCACTTCCTGGTGCTCTCCTCTCCTACTTCCTCCACCCACACCGTCTACCTGCCTCCCTTCCAGCCTGGGTTGGGGCCCTCCCTGAACTGGGTCTGTCCGAACCCCAGGACCTGGGTGGTGTGTGTAGGTGTTTGGGTGCAGGGTAGTGTCCTTTCCTTACCCAAGAGTAGGGTACCACACCTCTGCCTGAAGTGCAGTACCTCTGTGGCCCCTAGACCCTCAGAGGTGCCACAGATTTCTTTTGAAATCTTGGCACTTTTTTTTTAAAAAGTGAATCTTAGTGAAAATTCTTTTTTCCAAGTGTAATTATTCAGTAGGGCAGAAATAATTTTCAAATCGCTATGGCATAGATAGTGTCAATGGGCTTTCTATAGAGAATTGACAAGTGGCCCTTTTTATGCATTTGTCCCATAAAATGTGTTGCCAAGTGAGCAGGGTTTATACATAAAAGTGGAATTTTCTTGACTATTTTTGGGAGTCCTCTGGAGAATCAAGATGGGGCGTAAAAATGTTCTAACTTACTAATTCAATTTAAATTTCATTCAATTTCTTTTTATATGTTTGCATTTTATCTTTCTGTTTACCATAAGTGATGCCTATTATAGCAACTGAACGAATATATTGTGAAGGGATGGTATTGTACATCAGACTGTGGAGAGGGAGGAAAGCATCCAAGATTTGAGGGAGGGCAAAAAAAAAACAAGACCCGCCTGAAAATGATCCCCTTTCACCTTCTCAGTATGCAGAGATATGTAAAGATGTTTGTAAAAAGTACTATTTTTACTGTTTTACAATTTTGGTCTGGAGATTCAGGGCACATAGCATATATGCACTGGATCTACTTTTGTAATGTCACTGCTAGATTTTTTTCTCCATTTTTATATTTTGCTCCCCTAACAAATTTTTTGTTTTGACCAATCAGCGTTGTGCCCCTTACCCCTCCCCATACTTCTGCAAAAACATACTGTACATCCACATAATCACTGATATCACCTGTGGCCTTAATTTTATTTTTCTATAAATCATGTGAAAATAAAAAAAAAAACTTTGAAATATATCTTATTATAGAAATTAGCTTCTTTCTCCTCCTGGACTGATTGTTCATTATAAAAATTATCTATTTAAGAGTAAATTTGTCTTCAGTGAATACAGACTGTCCCATTCCTGAGACAGAAGATGAAAGTTGGTCCTAATTCCTAACAATGTTCAATGGAGAATTAGAGTTGTTATTTCTGGAGACCTTGCAACAGAATGTCTGTGTCAGCCTCTAGCTCCTCCCTCTCAGGAGAACTGACAGTAGAATGTGTCTACATCTAGCTCCTCCCCCCTCAGCAGAACTGACAGTAGAATGTTTCGACATCTAGCTCCTCCCCTCAGGAGAACTTGCAGCAGAATGTCTGGGTTGCTCTCTAGCTCCTCCTCCTCAGGAAATCTTGCAACATAATGTCTGTGTTGGCCTCTAGCCCCTCCCCTTCAGGAGAAATTGCTTCAGAATGTCTGTGTCGGCCTCTAGCTCCTTCCCTTCAGGAGAACTTGCAGTAGAATGTCTGTGTCGGCCTCTAGCTCCTCCCCCTCAGGAGAACTTGCAGTAGAATGTGTTGGCCTCTAGCTCCTCACCCTCAGGGGAACTTGCAGTAGAATTTCTGTGTCGGCCTCTAGCTGCTCCCCCTCAGGAGAACTTGCAGTAGAATGTCTGTGTCGGCCTCTAGCTCCTCCCCCTCAGGAGAAATTGCTTCAGAATGTCTGTGTTGGCCTCTAGCTCCTTCCCTTCAGAAGAACTTGCAGTAGAATGTCTGTGAGCCTCTACCTTCTTCCCCTCAGGAGAACTTGCAGTAGAATGTCTGTGTCGGCCTCTAGCTCCTCCCCCTCAGGAGAACTTGCAGTAGAATGTCTGTGTCGGCCTCTAGCTCCTCCCCCTCAGGAGAACTTGCAGTAGAATGTCTGTGTCGGCCTCTAGCGCCTCCCTCTCCATGAAATTTTAAAAGCACCAACTGTCAGCTTCTATCTTGGTAATGGGAAAGTTGATCTTCACTGAATACAAATTTTATTCATGAATTGAAAATGTAAGATATTAATTCAGGAGAAAAAAGATGCAGATTTTTCTGACAGAGCAGTCAGTTCGTCCCCTACACTAATTATGTAGGATACAGTATATACCAGTTTCTTTTATAGGACATGACATCACAGTTCGTCAACTAGCCCACCAGGACTATATGTAGACCGGGTATGTGGGTTGTGTATGTTACCCATGTCTTCGCTAGATGTTTGGTGCTTTCTTCTCATGCTGTATAAAGAACACAACTTCCAAAAAAGTCAGATTTGTAGACAGTTAACGTAATTTTACATGGTACCCACCCAGGGTGAAATTATAATATTGCGTTGCATTGTTATCAGTGGCATAACTTGATGTTCATGGGCCCCGATGCGAAAGCTTTAATAGCAATAGTCTTTTTCCATAGGCCAAAGGGACTTTTGAGGCCCCCCTAGGCTCCAGGGCCTGGGTACGATCGCAACCCCTCCCCCTATAGTAGCTATGTCCCTGATTGTTATCCATTTCATCATAAAAGATGCTTCACAGTATGAAAAGTGGCCCTTTTCAGTGCTTGATCACATCGCTCTTCCCCTAAGGTTGGGGTAGCTGAAGGGTTCGGTGCTTGCATTGCATGACCTTTGCTTATCTGCACCATGCGATGCTGCCACCTATTAATGTCTCTATGTTTGT
Source organism: Allobates femoralis (assembly GCA_033576535.1). Lineage (NCBI taxonomy): Eukaryota > Metazoa > Chordata > Amphibia > Anura > Aromobatidae > Allobates > Allobates femoralis. Next base: position 199,437,364 of record JARQOC010000011.1, on the reverse strand, counting down.
GTAATGAGGTGTACAATTCAGATTGTATTATTGAAATTGAAATGAGCTGTGCACAGTCCGCCACTGCCCCCTTGTGGACAATTGCTGAAATGACTGCAGAGAAAAAAAAAAAACAGCATTGATTGCTGCTCCCCTCCCCCAACAGCCATGTGCTGAGGAGGAGAGAGGGCGGGAGATCAGTACAGACACAGAGTTGAACAAGAGAACATCTGCCTGTGGATGTCTGTTGAAAGAGGGCTACTTTGCAACACCTTGCCGGAAAAATCACCCCGCAGAAGCCCCTGTGACTGATCCTGGGCCACTGGACTTTGGTGCTGTGACTCTGGCCGCTCTGCAAAACCTTGCCCGCCGTGCACCCAGAGTGCTTGTGCAGGGGCCGTGACCTACATAAGGGAGCCATTTGTGCTGCTGTGATCTCCCTTCTCCTGATCTGTGTGCCCTGAGACTGGGAGAGACAGACTGTTACCTGCAGAAGGAGACCAAAGAAGAAGAGTGAGGAGATCCCCAGGCCTGCTACGTGGGAGCGACATCTTCTTCTGTAATAGACTGGTACGTGATTTTAGGGAAAGTTAGGGAAAGATACCTTCATTGTTGTGGTTTTTCTTGCTGCGTACCCGGCAGAAGTGAAGATCCAGAGACTCTAATATATACCAGTGCGCATATAATTCGGTTGACTGTGATATAAATATGTTTTACAGTAAAGAAATGTTATTATCGGTTAAACCTGAGTATGGGGATTCTGTTGAGAAAGATCATACACACACACCCGCGGCCTTACCACCGGTCGCTACATCTGGCGTAGTCGGCAGGATGTGTGATCAACAGAATCTCCTCCCGGTAGTAGCTTATAACCAGACTTATACTACGGCCTGCAGGTCCATATCCGGTGCCAGCAGTCCGAACAGTGACACGGAGGAATTGAAGCAGATAGTAGCAGAGTTGCAGAAACAGATACTGCAGCTACAGCTCAGGCTAGACCAACAGGCGGACAGGCAAGCGAGACAGCAACCCAGTCGGCCTATGGGAAGGTGCTGGACATGCGGCGACCCCCGCCATAGGGCAAACCGTTGTCCGAATCCTCCACCCGTGGTCCGATATACTAGAACCAGCAAGTCGTGCCCCACAACAGCCGCCACCTTTAAACTAGACGCCCAGCCAAAGCGGCTCGCTCGGCAGGGGAGATCAGGGAAAAGGGTGTGAAGAGACAGAGCCAGACCGATAAGCAAGTACTGGCCACTCGGGTCCAGGGGACGGTGAAGTGGTTTAATGTCCGCGATGGGTATGGCTTCATCAACAGGAATGACACAAAGGATGACGTGTTTGTACATCAGACTGCCATAAAGTGTAACAATCCTCGTAAGTGCCTCCGCAGTGTTGGTGATGGGGAGGTGGTACAGTTTGATGTTGTGAAGGGAGAGAGGGGTACAGAGGCCGCCGACGTCACCGGTCCTGGGGGTGTTCCCGTTAAAGGAAGCAGATTTGCCCCCAACCGGCGCCGCTACCGCCGGCGATCCTACTCTCCCCGGGTAGAAAACGTGACTGAGTTTATTGGAGATATTGTGAGCCCTGAACAAGGGAACGAAGGTGAACGGGGGAATGACGGTTTCCCCCAACAGAGGTCCCTACTCCGCCGGAGATCAATCCCTGTGATATCAACGGCCATCACTGCCTTGGAGCCGATGGTTGTTGACAGGGACTGTCAACCTTTAAGTGGGGGGGTATGTAATGAGGTGTACAATTCAGATTGTATTATTGAAATTGAAATGAGCTGTGCACAGTCCGCCACTGCCCCTTGTGGACAATTGCTGAAATGACTGCAGAGAAAAAAAAAAAACAGCATTGATTGCTGCTCCCCTCCCCCAACAGCCATGTGCTGAGGAGGAGAGAGGGCGGGAGATCAGTACAGACACAGAGTTGAACAAGAGAACATCTGCCTGTGGATGTCTGTTGAAAGAGGGCTACTTTGCAACACCTTGCCGGAAAAATCACCCCGCAGAAGCCCCTGTGACTGATCCTGGGCCACTGGACTTTGGTGCTGTGACTCTGGCCGCTCTGCAAAACCTTGCCCGCCGTGCACCCAGAGTGCTTGTGCAGGGGCCGTGACCTACATAAGGGAGCCATTTGTGCTGCTGTGATCTCCCTTCTCCTGATCTGTGTGCCCTGAGACTGGGAGAGACAGACTGTTACCTGCAGAAGGAGACCAAAGAAGAAGAGTGAGGAGATCCCCAGGCCTGCTACGTGGGAGCGACATCTTCTTCTGTAATAGACTGGTACGTGATTTTAGGGAAAGTTAGGGAAAGATACCTTCATTGTTGTGGTTTTTCTTGCTGCGTACCCGGCAGAAGTGAAGATCCAGAGACTCTAATATATACCAGTGCGCATATAATTCGGTTGACTGTGATATAAATATGTTTTACAGTAAAGAAATGTTATTATCGGTTAAACCTGAGTATGGGGATTCTGTTGAGAAAGATCATACACACACACCCGCGGCCTTACCACCGGTCGCTACATTTGTGCTGATAGAAGATGAACAAGACTAAGTGGCCAGACGTCTCAGTGACTTACAGGAAAAGAGGTGTCATCTTTTGTGCCAACTCCATTTTCTAGGGCCCAGGTGATTCCCCTAATTATACTCTCTGTATAAAACTCTTGTACCATTTTCGTGATACCCTCCCACATATCTGCATTACTCGCCACCAAGGTCTCATATAGGAAATCCAATGATTCATGTATAAGTGCGTAATACAAGAAAATGAAGCAAGGCCAGGACCAGAAGGAAGAGGAGTAGACATCAAGGCTAGAGGCAGATATAAGGCACAAAGCATATAAATGCCATAGATGTCTTAGGAAGTGGCGTAACCAGATAGGTCCCGGTATGAAATTTGGACTGGGCCCTCACTATTGTTTGGCCGACAGCGTGTATCGCAGTACAGGGTCCGATGGGTTATGTTACATTTCAGCTGCATGTGCTTTCTCTGACGCACATCCAGCTGATGCAGGCTCTGGAGTCAGCGCGCTCTTGTACCCCGGGGCCTTTTAATGGAGATGTGTGCAGGCTTGTTTATTTATTACAATCTCACGCTTTTTATTGATTCCAATTTTCCATTCTTATGACATTTATTGCATTTTCTTAGAGAAATGAAGTGGCAAAAAAATGCAAATCTGGCTATTTACATTGGTTTTTCAATCTATTCATTTATCATATGGGTTACCGTAATTACATTTTGATAGACTGAACTTTTATAGATATGGCAATACTAAATATTATTTTTTTCAATTTCCTTATTTAAAAGGGTAAAAGGGTGGGTATTATAATTTTTAGATTTTTTTCTTTTTATATTTTTTGAAACTTTCTTTTTACTAAGCTGAACATCCACAGTGGCAGTGACGGGGGCCTTCAGCAGACCTCTAGGAGTGGAGGCACACTAGCAAGCGTGAAAATCGGAGCATTTTTGATGCATGACAGTCATGTGAGTGCTTTCCGTATGGTCCTGCAAGTGTGGTGCGAGAGCAATGAGTGTTGTGTAACTGTGGTACACACCTATTACCCTTGGCTGGCAAAGAAAAAGCGGAGCTCCGCCCTATTTTTAATTGCCAGCCAATGTAAAACTAGGGCAGCTGAGGGCTGGTATTCTCAGACAGGGTGAGGGCCCATTATTTTAGGGCCCCCCACGATAAAGGATATCAGCTCGTAGCCACCCCTGAAAATGGCGCATTTATAAGAAGCGCAATTTCCAGGCTCTTCCAGCGGCCCTGGCGGCGGTGGCACACTGGGTAGTAAAGGGGTTAATACCAGCTTTGTTTTACCAGCTGGTATTAAGCCCGAGATTCTTAATGTCAGGCCAAATTTGACCCAGCCATTAAGAATCTCCAATAAAGGGTTAAAAATGACTCCACACAGAGTGAAAAATATTTGTTAAGAATATAGAGGCAGAAACGCTCAGGGACTCCATCTGTATTACCCTCACGCAGCCCTCCAACAATCCTGGTCTTCTGTCTTCTCTCTTCTGTGTTCTCTCTTCTGTCTTCTTTCTTCTCCTTCAAATGATGCATCTCTCTGCTACACACAGCAGGGGGCGGAAGTGCACTCCCCGTGCTGTGTGATCAGTGAATGAGAGTGTGGGTGTTAGAGTGAACAGTGACTCACCGCTGACCCAGTTAACATAGTAACCAAAATAAGCAGTTACTACAACATGAGCAGCCAAATCCCGGCGGCTTATGCACCGCCATTACCCTGCTCAGAGCCTGCTATAACTGATGTGAGGCTGATTGCGCATAAACCGGGGCGGGCACGATGATGCCAATGCTGAACCTTTTAGCCCGCCCCTTTATGACGCAATCAGCCTCACATCGAGTATAGCCGGAGGCTGAGAGGTGGCAGTCAATAGAGGGGTGGAGAGCTGCATTGCATTGAGGCACTGCCCAAATTGCCACACGGAATCAGCAGGAGACGCGCTCAAGTAGCCATGTAAGTGTCTGGAATCATTATCGCACTTTACTGCATGCCACTTTGCACAACAACAGTGCTGCTAATGTTACTAGCTGAGGGGCCATATGACTGTATGAGGCATCAGAGTGGTTGTATCAATTACCACCCCAAGCGCAAGTGAAGCAATGAAGTGCGGCAATGGGTAGATCCATCGTCAGACTGCGCGAACGAGTACGAGCTGATCGGTTAACGCTTGTATGAATTTAATAGTCGAATAGTAATTAACACATAGATGTTATTGTTACACAGACCTTTTGTAGCTCGGGTTCAACACAGCCGTGTGTAAAGAAGGTTTTACTTGGACCAGTTACGGCCTGGTCAGGCTCTCTCTTTAGCCGAGGCCCCTGGGAAGGCCAAGTCCACGCTGCCACGCTGTGTTAACTCCACATGGCCAATGCTCCTAGAACTCCACACAGCTCCTGCTGCTCTGACACTTCTCTCTCCCCAGCCCTGGGCAGCTCATATCCTTCCTAGCCACCCCACACCTGCAAAGCAGTGTGAACAATCAGTGCTTCACTCAGACAGAGCTGCCGTTAACCCTGTGAGTGCTGCCACAGAGCAAAAGACACAATCACCCATGTGCTGTATACCGGTCATGGGGCACATGCTGGTCACATCACCACATGACCCAGGAAGTAACATCGGGAGACTAATAAACCCGATCTAGTTATTTTATCCATTCTAACTTTGACCAGCATGGGAAAGCCCATGCTACAAACTCGCACAGTGTGCTGTCTGGGTGCAAGACTTTCATTGGCCTCACACGTGTGAAACTTGCAGACAATCGCAGCATGATGCAATTGGATTCACATTTGACTCACAATGCAAGTTCAGCGCAGGAGAAATGCAACAATCTGACCTGAGTGATGGGGTGTCGGGTATTATATGTGCTTTTGGCCAGGTACTGGAAGGCATATACTGTATCACACCCACTGAGGGGTGCCTTAATAAACCAGCACTGATATGCCAGCGTGCGAGCCTGTATCAGAGACAAGGATTCCAACTTTGATGTATATGTACGTCAAAACGTGGTGAAAGGGTTAAATTACATTATATACAGTACAGACCAAATGTTTGGACACACCTTCTTATTCATAGAGTTTTCTGTATTTTCATGACTGTGAACATTTTAGATTCCACTGAAGGCATCAAAACTATGAATTACACATGTGGAATTATATACTTAACAAAAAAGTGTGAAACAACTGGAAATATGTCTTATATTCTAGGTTCTTCAAAGTAGCCACCTTTTGCTTTGATTACTGCTTTGCACACTCTTGGCAATTCTTACTTAGATGAAGATGTACAATAATATGTCTTTATTAGTTTTCAATAACCAGAAAACTGGTTTGATTACTTTTACACTAGGCTGTGCCCTCTTGTATGAGTCAGTTATACCAGGTTCACAAGTTGCTAGGTTATAAGTTGGGACTTCTTGCCTTATAAATGGGGTTGGGACCATCAGTTGTGTTGTGCAGAAGTCTGGTGGTATACACAGCTGATAGTCCTACTGAATAGACTGTTAGCTGCTTTTTTCTTGCCATAATACAAATTCTAAGTAAAGAAAAATGAGTGGTGCCATCATTACTTTAAGAAATGAAGGTCAGTAAGTCTGAAAAATTGTGAAAACTTTGAAAGTGTCCCCAAGTGCAGTTGCAAAAGCCATCAAGAGCTACAAAGACACGGTTCCATGAGGACCGCCCAAGAAAGGAAGACCAAGAGTTGTTTCACACTTTATTGTGTAAGTATATAATTCCACATGTGTTCATTCATAGTTTTGATGCCTTCAGTGTGAATCTACAATTTTCGTTTGGTCTTGTACTGTATATGTATACAACACAAATATACTGCACAACACATACTCATTGCATACACATCATACAGTCATACAGACACACATCATACATGTGGTCACGGGGTCCTTCTCTGGTATCCCACAATCAACAGAGCGAGAGATGCGTGATCAGCCCAAGAACCTTTATTGCTTGAAAAACATAAAATTCCATAAACAATCCATCAGAATACTGTATATCCAGGTAATCCAGGTGACTCTCACGTGCCTTTTTAGAGCTCACCTCAGCTTCAGCATCCCACACAGACTGAGTGCCATCACACACTGCTTCTCCTCCCCCAAACCACCATCCAAAACAGTTCTATGGAGACTCCGGGGGGGGGGGGGGGGGGGGTTTAATGGTGTTACAAACCTTTATTGACAAAAGTCTTGAATGACCAAATAAGGCATGTCCACAGTAATTCAATTCTCAACTCAGGAGTGAAATTTGGACACAGGAAGTGGGGAAGGGAGGAGTACACAGTTTTGCAAGAACAAAGCACCTGTAAAATACAGTTACAACCTAAACCACCATATCCGCCATCACAACCTCTCCCCCCTTTCAATACGTGAGCATGCTATGAGGGCTACACAGACCTTTAGCCATCTCACTTTAGTCCACATTGCTTGAATGTCAATAAGTCCTTGCATAATGGCAGGGTAGGTCGGCCTGAAGGAGTCTTTGGTTCCCACAAAATGGCACTGTAACTCCCCAAGGTCGTTTCCAAGGAGGATATCTGCGGGAAGTTCATCCATAATTCCAATGCAGCACAGTTTTTCCCCATAACCATAATTCAAATGCACCCAAGCTCGCTTTATATATTTGCGAGTACCCCCTGCCAGGACAATGGGGAACCCGGCGCCTGGGTGAATTGCCTCTGGTCAAACCACACGGGGGTCAGCAATAGTCAAGGAAGCCCCTGTGTCTCTAAATCCTGACGCTTTGTATCCATCAATTGAGACATCCTGCAAGTGACATTGACGTTGCTCATGGTACCTTGGGGACAAAGGCCGGAGGCCATACACTGCATAAGGGGTATCTGTGGTGCAAGGGTTGGAGACCAACTCTTGTTGGGGTGGTGGTAAATCCTCAGGTGAGATGCAGTGCTCATGCTGTACCAAACGAGGTGGTGGTGTGCTTTGCTCCTTCCAAGTTCTTGAGGCACAATCAGATTGCAGGTGGCCAGGTTGCCCACAGTCATAATATTTCCTCTCCGTGATTCTCCAAGGTTGTGGTTGTAGATGTTGAGGCTCGGGATTGTAAGGTGTGGTCATCGACCTGCAGCTGGGTGATGGGGCAGATATAACTGGAGGGGGTCGGAGCACGAGGGCAGGCTGTGGTTTATAGTGCACCTCATCCACCTTTTTTTCTGCAGCCCTTTTTTCTGCAGTCTGTTGTTTGCATATATGCATTCTGGACATTAGAGCGGTGACACCTATAATTGCATGCACAGAAATACCGCACTTTACTAATCCTTAGTTATCTGAACCACTTTGCAAATAAGACTTGACAATGTGATGAGGGATTTGGTCGTCTTCTGCTAAACACCTCCGTCGTCACCGATACCCAATAATGTATATAAAATAAACACACAACAGTCGTATCTTGGAGTAAAATGGCCACAGCACTTTTATTAATATTTACATCAAACCAACCAGGGGCGCCTACCACAAGGGCGACCCCCCACATATAACTATCAACCGTTAATAGATCTAGTTCAGAGGCAAACCCCCTCTTTTAGTTGTCTCCTGGCTGCACAATCCACAGCCCCAGGAAAAAGGGGTATTAACCCCCCCACATGGTTAATACCCTAACCTTAGCAGGACCTACTGCTGCTAATTTAATTGTTGTTCCAGGAGCCACTACCCCTGATAGTGACACCCACACCTTACCAACCTCCCTGGCCGTTGCCCAAACCGACCCAGGGATCGAGGTATTAACACCTCCCAGTTAATACCCCTAACCTTAGCGGGACCTACGCCCGCTAATTCCCAACCTCCCTGGCCATTACCTCCAGCCCAGGGATAGAGGTATTAACGCCCCCACGGTTAATACCCCTAAACTTAGCGGAACTTCAAAACCTCCCTGGCCGTCGCCTAACCGGGCCAGGGACTGAGGTATTAACACCCCACGGTCAATACCTCCATAACCTTGGCAGGACCTACGCCTGCTAATTAACTTGCTGTTTCAGAAGCCACCACACACCAATAGTGGCTTTCACCGAAGGACATGACCAATTATCCCGCCTCTGAACCAGATCTATCCACTGCTGTGACAAATACATTGTGTTCACCGTATGTTACTCTCTCCTTTTTATTTAATGATTTTATTTTTTTTTTATTTTTTTTTTTAAAAGCACTTATTCTGTATTTTTTTTTTGTAAACGAAACAACAGACACATGCCCACAACACACATGCTTCAAACTTCTAATTATCAATTCCCAAATATTCTTAAATTAACATACAAACATTTTTCTTTACCCCTTTATCTTTTTTTTTTTTATAAAACAAAATTAAAACACATGCCTCAGAATTCGACAAATCAATTACTTACATCAATAGACTAAGATTATACTGTTCTTTCCATTATTTATTCAGGTTTATTATTATTTATATATATATATATATATATATATATATATATATATATATATATATATATATATATATATATATATATTTTTTTTTTTTTTTTTTTTTTCTTTTAATTATAAAATACATGTCTGCTTACAAACAAAAACAATCAATTACCAAATCAAATAGGGTGGGTGGGTGGGCTGTCGATTCCTACAGCACAATAGAAGGTACCTCCCCCCTTCTCACTCTCTATATCCCCCCACATAAACCTGCCCCCTTATTCCTTTCACCAGCCCTAACCCCTGCATGTCCACAATGCAGCCCAGCAGCCTTAATCCCATTAACCATATTAACCCCTTCACTCCTTACCCTCTACATTTGTCATGAGGCCCTTCTGCCTGATTTAGGCTCCCAGGGCCATTCTGACAGGAATTGCTCTTGGAGTATATATCCTACAATAAATCATATTTTATGGACTAAATGAGTCAATAAAATGCAACTTGGACATTAATTAGAAAAAACAGGCGATCACTGAAAAAGTTTAGGTTTTGAAACCAAGCCCTTTTTTTCTCTCCTTTTCTTGTGGAAAATGTTTTATATATTTGTTGTATAAAATTATTTATAGCTTTTTTTATATTTTTACATATGTGTGATTTTGTGTGTGTGTGTTTATGTGTAGTGGAAATTTGAGAACAATCCTGCGGCTCCATGGTCGGGATCAGTGGTTTTGGACACAATATATATAATGTATAGGTTTTGAATAAATTGCAGCTTATAAATTGTAACCGTCTGTGCTTGGAAGCAGTGGCGTAACTAGAGTCTGGTGGGCCCCGGTGCGAAATTCAGACCGGGGCCCCCCCCCCACCCACGGGCACACGTTGGTCGGATGTATGGGCCCCATGTAACGTTCTAAGTTCTATAAAGACTCACAAATTGACCCGTCTATGTATTTATGTCCCTCATCCTGCTATATATGGTCATCCTACTGGAATATGGAGCTAATCCTTTTAAATATGTCTCCCATCCTGCTATATATGGTCTCCCTCCGGGAATATGGCCCTTATCGTGGTATATATGTCCCCCGTCCTGGTATATACGGTCTTCCTCCTCCCGCCACGATAGTCCTCTAATTATTATAATGTATCCCCATATTCCTCCATATATTACAATAGACCCCCATAGTCCTCCATGTATTATAATGCATCCCATAGTCCCCCATTCATAAGGTAGCCCCAATAGTCATCCAATTATTATAATGCACCCCTACTATCCTACATATAGTAGCATCATAGTCCTCTGTATAGTATAATACAGCCTCACAGCCCTCCATATAGTATAATATAGCCTCATTGCCCTTCCATATAGTATAATACAGCCTCACAGCCCTCCATATAATATAACGTAGCCTCACAGCCCTCTATACAGTATAATGCAGGCTCAGTTGTCCATGTAGTGCAGCCTCTATAGTACAGCCTTATATATGCAGCCTCATAGCTCTCCATATAGTACAGCCTCATATAGTGGAGTATTATATATGCAGCCTCATATCTCTCCATGTAGTGCAGCCTTATATTTCTCTATATAGTGTATTATATATGCAGCCTCATAGCCTCTCTATATGGTGCAGCCTCAAATATGCAGCCTCATAGCCTCTCTATATGGTGCAGCGTCAAATATGCAGCCTCATAGCCTCTCTATATGGTGCAGCCTTATACATGCAGCCTCATAGCTCTCCATATAGTGCAGCCTTATATATGCAGCCTCATAGCATCCTCTTTGCCCCGCTCTCCTGTGCCCCTCGCTCTCCTCCTCCTCCTCTGTCCCCCCACTCTCCACCTTCTCCTGTGCCCCTTGCTCCCCTACTCTTCTGTCCCTTGCTCTCATCCTCTTCCTGCGTCCCTCAATCTCATCCTCCTCTGTCCCCCGCTCTCATCTTCCTCCTCTGTGCCCCGCTCTCATCCTCCTCCTCTGTCCACCGGCTCTCATCCTCTTCCTCTGTCCACCCGCTCTCATCCTCTTCCTCTGTTCCCCGCTCTCATCCTCTTCCTGTGTCCCCCTGCTCCCCTACTCCTCTCTCCCCGCTTTCATCTTCCTCCTCTGTGCCCTGCTCTCAACCTCCTCCTCTGTCCACCCGCTCCTGTTCCTGTGTCCCCTGCTGTCCTTTTCCTCTGTCCCCTGCTCTCATCCTCTTCCTCTGTCCCCCGCTCTAATCCTCCTCCTCTGTCCCCCACTCTCATCCTCCTCCTCTGTATGTCCCCTGCTATCATCCTCTTCCTGTGTCCCCTGCTCTTCTCCTCCTCTGTCCCCCACTCTCATCCTCATCCTCTGCTCTCATCCTCCTCCTCTGTACCCCGCTCTCATCCTCTGTCCACCAGCTCTCATCCTCTTCCTGTATCCCCTGCTCTCCCACTCTTCTGTCCCCCACTCTTCTCCTCCTCCTCTGTTCCCTGCTCTCATCCTCCTCTTCTGTCCACCAGCTCTCATCCTCTTCCTGTGTCCCCTGCTCTCCCCCTCCTCTGTCCCCCGCTCTTATCCTCCTCCTCTGTCCCCCGCTCTTATCCTCCTCCTCTGTGCCCCGCTCTTATCCTCCTCCTCTGTCCACCAACTCTCATCCTCTTCCTGTGTCCCCTGCTCTCCCCCTCTTCTGTCCCCCAGCTCTCATCCTCCTCCTCTGTCCACCAGCTCTCATCCTCCTCCTCTGTCCACCAGCTCTCATCCTCTTCCTGTGTCCCCTGCTCTCCCCCTCCTCTGTCCCCCGCTCTTATCCTCCTGCTCCTCTGTCCCCCGCTCTTATCCTCCTGCTCCTCTGTCCCCCGCTCTTATCCTCCTCCTCCTCTGTGCCCCGCTCTCATCCTCCTCCTCTGTCCACCAGCTCTCATCCTCTTCCTGTGTCCCCTGCTCTCCCCCTCCTCTGTGCCCTGCTCTTATCCTCCTCCTCTGTGCCCCGCTCTCATCCTCTTCTGTCCACCAGCTCTCATTCTCTTGTGTCCCCTGCTCTCCCCCGCTTTCCTCCTCTCACCCGTGTCTTGTTCTCCGCTCTCTTCTTCCCTTCTCTGTTCGGCAGCAGCTGGGGGGCGTGTCCTCACTTCCTGGATAATGAGCGGCCAGAACCTGATGCACGGCCGCCGGGCGGGAGACTGAGGAGGAGGTGGGTGACAGCTTCCCAGGGGCAAAGGGCAGATTTTCGGCTGCTTGACAGTGCGGGCTGTGCTGCGCCCGGCGCTGGCATTGATGGGCGCAGGGCGCTCGGCACAGCGGGCGCAGGGGGCGGCTGGCGATTCGGGCCCCCTATAGGCCCGGGCCCCGTCGCAGCGGCGACCCCTGCGACCGTGAATGTTACGCCACTGCTTGGAAGGTTTTATTTAAATTTATCCACATTGAAACAAGATATAAGGCAGTGGAAATTAGCGCGCCTCTATAAACTAATTTTCATTAGTGAAATATTAAGGACTCCAAGAAACTGCCTGCAAAATTCTCTCAAGGTGGTATTATACCCCAGAGAAGCTCTTTTACCTGGGCCTAACTGAGTCCCCTTTATGTTGGAGATGAGGGACTTTGAGAGACACCTTGACCCATATATTTTGGTCTTGTCGGAAACTCCAACACTTTTGGTCTAAAGAAAATGATACATTGAAGGCCCTGTGTCACGCTTGGGAGGTCACGGTAGCAAGGAGCTGGATGGAGGGGTTAAGGGGAGCCTACTCTGGCCCTGATACTGGGGTCCCTGGCTCGCCCTGATCTCGGAGGTACCTCTAAAGGTGAGGAGGTCCAAGCCACAAGCCTAAGTCCCTAAAGCTCCTGAGAAGCCCTAGGCATAAGCCCCTACCTCCACCCACGGACCACGGAACCAAGCAAGTTCCAAAGGAAAGTAAAACAGCAGCTTCGGATCAGCGTCTGCATCCACCGGTCACAGAGCTGAAGTGAACTTAATCAGCGACATCAGGTGGATGTGAGCTGACCCATTTATGGCTGAGGGGTGGGGAGCAACCAGCCCAGGCACACCCCTCAGCTCACCTAAGCATGAGTCATATCCATCACACACACCTGCACCAACCTCACCTGCAGAGCCGCAAACTGCATAGGGAAAAAAAAAGTACAATTCAACAACAGCAACAGCAGCACCCATGAGCATAAGACAGCCATATGTAACAGTACCCCCCTCCTTAAACGAGAGGCCTCCGGACTCTCAACCGGACTCATCCGGCAAAGGTCTACACTTCCTGAGCGACGACCTATGGAAGATCTTACGGGTACAGAGCACTGGGGGGATTGCCAGCTGGAACAATACAGGGTTAAAAACGGCCACGATTATAAATGGGCCAATGACTCCTGTAGTAGGAGCTCCAGCCGCACATTTCCACCGTACGTGTTTCGACAGCACCCAAATGTAGTCATCCACACTCAGGTCTGGACTTGAAGCTTTATTACCATTCACACGGTCATAGACAGAAGGGTCATTCTCAAGGGGGCAAATGGCAGAGATGGTTCCTGGCTTCGTTTCGGGGACCTTCCTCACCAAGGGCTTAGTGGGCGTAACCGCCTTCCTCCTAACACGTTTCTCTGGATAACACCTGAGTCTGGCATCGATCTGGAGTGCAGGCAGGGTTTTACTCTTATCCTGTAGATAGGAGATCTGTTGTAGATAAATTCAGAACCATGAGTCTGACCAGACTCTAGTCTGATCCAAGAATCTCCAGAAGTACAGCTCTATAAGTACAAGACTTTGAAATAGACGAGAAATGGACTGGAAATGACTGGAAGGTACTGGGATAGAAATTCACAACAATAGCTGTATAAAACATCAGATCATCCTGCATGGAGAGTGGAAAGATCACAGATATTTCTAAGGCGGCCGTCACACGCAACGATATAGATAACGATGTTAGAAACGATGTCGGATTTGCGCATCGTCCGTACGATGTGTGTAATCGATCGTCGTTACGTTACACGCACAGACATCGCTCAGTCGACTCCCCGATGCAGCGATCCAGCGGTCGTATGAGCGATCTACTTATCATCTGTGCACATCGTTAGCAAACAGTCACACAGAAGCCTCTTGAACGATTTAGGGGTAAATGTGGGCGTATTTGTAGGTAAATTGGAGCACATAGGCGTGCTACATGGTTTAGAATCCGTGCCCCTCACTCCATCATTGGTGGCCAGTACTGCGTCCTCATTGGTCAGAAGTCCTTGCAAACATGGCGGCCTCATTTTCCGAATGTCCTGTGATGTGCATCTCAATCCATACGTGTAAACACGGTGTGCTATACAAAAAACCTTACATGCCACTACCGAAAGTTAGAAAGCGACATCCCCTTGTGCGCCGTGCACAATCAGAACACTTATGCGTTGGTCAATGGTTGTGTTTTTGCGCACCGTAAGGGACTGGCACCCTGTGGCGACCTGTCTTTGCAGGCATCACTGTTTTGGCTCAAATCGCATGCCAAACGCATATGTGTTTGCTATGTGTTGTTTAAAATTTTTTTGTTTAAAATGTCTTTTAAAAAAACGCATGTGTTGTCAAGCGGTATTGTGTGAAAAATGTATAGCAACGCAAAGGAAGCAAAATGCTTCTCAGCATTCATTGTTCCAGGGGCAGTAATGTTTTTCACCTTCTGTAGTCTGCGTTGCCAACAATTGTGTTGTGCCCAGCATATATGTGGACCAACATATGTATGTGTGTATTGATTCAGATTTTCCTAATACACTTTGCTGCAAATAGCAAGTGCTGTGACAAAAATCAGGGCCTTTTGGTTTATACGTTTTTTCTTAAAAACGTACAGTAAGCTGCCTCACCAACTTCACGGTAGGCCCTGGTCGAGACAGTCCTAACTCTATCCCTAGGTGCTACGTTCAAAAACTGTGACCACTGTCACCACGGCCTTTGGGGAGGTATGTGGGTCCTGGTCCCGCCCGTCTCTCACAGGACCCATAAGCCGGGCCCTTCTGCACTAATAAAACTCTTAGTGCCCACATGCAGTAAGACCGAAAATCCTTCAGCTTATGTCACAGACAACAGCTACGTCTGCGACACATAGCTCCCATCAATTAGGCAAGGCCTCGGCCTCTTACAAACATAGTAACTTAGTTTTCTCTAAATCTGTTTTTAAAAAAAAAAAAAAAAAACACCTGTAGCAAATTAAAAAGGGACACATGTCCTGGCTACAAACCTGAGCTTCTGGACACATCAGAAATGTCAAATGAAAAATTACAGATGGCACACTGGTAACTACTATAGGTTGTGTTGCCAGCTCACAGCCCCTGGACCATTAAAAGTACTGGCAGTACCGGTCCCTAATCTCCTGTGCCTCCTGCGGGCTGCTTCCATGGCCTAATGGCTGTAGTCCTGCCACATGTGGGTCATCAGCACGCCAGTCCCCCAACACCACCTCGCCATTGCTGGAGTCTATGTAGTCCACATAGTTTGGTGGGGTGTAGGCCTGGTGATCTCGGCGTCGTAGGAAATTGTGCAGCACACAACAGGCCATAACAACGAGGTCAATAGATTCCAGTTTCATGTTAATGGCCGTGTGGAAAATCCGGAACCGGCTAGCCATAATACCAAAGGCATTCTCCACCACTCGGCGGGCCCGTGAAAGACGATAGTTAAAAATGCGTTGTGGTGGAGTAAGATGCCTCTGGGGATACGGTTTAAGCAAATTGGGATGGAGTGGGAACGCCTCATCTGCCAGGAAGACAAAGTTTAGGTTTTCACAGGTGACATTTGTGTGAGGCAAATTCAGCCGGCCATTTTTCAGCTTTTGCCCAAAAGATGATTGGTCAAAGACCCGCCATCTGAAACCCGCCCATTTGTTCCCACTGACACATACATAAATTCGTAGTTGGAGTTCACCACTGCCAACAACACAATGCTAAAATAGCCTTTATAGTTAAAAAAGTACAAGCCAGTGTTGTGTGGTTGGGTGATTCGAATATATTTCCGTCTATGGCACCACCACAGTTTGGATATTGCCACTTATGGCTGAATTCGGCGGCAGTGGCTAGCCATTCGGCCGGGTTTTGGGGCAACCGCATGTATGTGGGAGCAAGACAGCGCAGTATAGCCTCACAGGTCTCCGGTATCACTTGGCTAAGGAGCGGACGCGACATAGCTGAGGAGTATTCTAAGTCCTGCATGCTGCGCCCTGTGGCGAGAAAGCGCAGTGTGGCGGCCAACCTCTCCTCCGCAGGGACGGCTGGACGCATGACTGTATCTTGCCGTGCGATGAGCGGGGTAACTGCATCCAGCAGGAATTGAAAGGACTCCTGTGACATCCTCAGAAAATTCTGGAAGTCCCGGGGAAAGTCTTGGCGAAGTTGGCGCACAAGGCGAATGTGTGAATGTTGATTGCGCTGCTGAAGCCTCTCCCTGGTCCAGATGCGTCGTGGTCTCCTCCTGCGGATCTCCTGCCTCTCCTCCTCCAGACGTGCAGCCTCCACCAGAAATGCAGCCCCCACCACGGCACGTTCCTCAGGATTCATGCTGTTTAGAGGCCAAATGATGTTAAAAACGGTCACTACGCAGAAAGGTGTTTTGGCTTAAATTTGAGCAATAAAATAGCGGCCATTACTGAGCATGACATTGCAGAAATATGTACTGTTGCACAACACATGTGGAAATGATGTCTGCAAACCCAAAAACACATTCAGGATTGATTAATGAAGACGTCGAGTAATTCAACATGTGGAACATGCCAAAATGCCTTTCAAAAAAAAAAAGCCAGTCCAAACCAAGGGGTAGAGACACATCTAGCTCCCAACCAACATCACACTTTCTACAGCATTAAAGCGAAGCCCAAATACATCACACACATGGAGGACGATATGTATGGTGAAAATAACAGTACAGAAACACAATAACTCACATGCACTGGTTGCTGAGATGGGTGTCACTCAAATGTCAAGGCAACAAAAAGATGAAGATTATCCTGATGCTAATAATCCAAGAGTGCAATGCTGTATTTGGCAAAGTGACCTACACAAAGAACAGAAATAAAGCATTTGTAAAACTATCATATACGGCAGATGGGTGGACTGAACTAAAAACATATCATATCCATTTGACAACGCTATAGTGTCCCCCATTGGCAAGGTTTGACATGCGGAATAACAAAATACATACCGGCGAGAACTCGGCAGCAAGCACATGTTTCTGCAAACGTCCCGTCAATATATACTTACCACATCGAATCACAAGGAGATGCGTCCTCCAAACAACCGTGTCTCCTCGGCGCAAGAACACACCCCACCACGATGTAACGTCCTCCAAACAGGCGTGGTTCCAGCATTGTCGCACACCCAACGCCGAGGCAATGTTAGACGGCAGGCGTGTCTCCAAGCGCTGGACCACACCCAACGCAGACGTTACGTCCTCCAACAGGCGTGGCACTTGCGATGCATATGCATATCGCACCTGTGATAATCAAAGCGCAATAGCTTCAATTAGGATAAATAGTGCATTGGAAATGTGTGGCTTCCCTGCTCTTTTGTGTGTCCTTTCAGACTTGTGATTTTGCACACACAGCTTCAAGAATATATTTTTCTTTGGACACTGTCTTCTAAAGACAAGGTATGTTCATATTATTAGATGAGGCAGACACATCTAAATGTTGGTTATTATATTGTAGTCCTGACCCACATTTGGGTTGTCACTGTCACAACAGCACACATCCATGGGAGGAACACAATAATCTGGTTCAAAGCAAGGCTGCTGTTGTGTTTTTGAACATCATCATTTGACATTGCTCATGTTTGCAGACTTGTCATCCTCTGGATGTGAGTTTACCATAGTTTTAAACATGGGCCCCTCTGAGGTGTAGTGAATTGTACTGTTTTTGTATTGCAGATGCCACGACCAAATCGTGAGTTTGTCAGCGCCTTCATTGAAGCTTACAGGTCAAACCCATGTTTGTGGCAAACGCGAAGCTCTGCCTACAACAACAGGGCCCTCAGACTAGTGGCGTATCAGAAGCTCGTGGAGGTATGTCACCAATATGTGCCTGCTCAACACACGGATGTTGATTTTGTGCGCAGGAAAATACAGTCCTTGCGCACAGTATTCAAGAAGGAGCATGACAAGGTGACGAATTCACGAAGAACAGGAATGTCTGCTGATGAGGTGTACGTACCAACCCTGTGGTAATGCGACATGATGCTCTTCACTCTTGAACAGCAGGAACCGCGGCCAATGCTAGCTAGTGAGACCTTCAGCCAGCCGCCACAGGCGAATGCGGAAGTTGCCGGTGACCAACAACATGTAAGTCTGAGACCTATGCCACTACTAACACACTTCTCACACAAGACACATTTTGGACGGATTTAATCTACCGTATATACTCGTGTATAAGCCGAGTTTTTCAGCCCAAAATTTGGGCTGAAAAGTCTACCCCTCGGCTTATACACGGGTCATATACGGTACATGGTAGGTGGGGGCTGTGTCCGGGGCCGTGGAGGCTGCAGGAGGCGGGGGGGGGGCTGCTGTATGAGCGGCCCCGTCACGTGGGGCCGCTCATTAAATATGCACTGCTTCCCCCTGTCAATCAGCGCAGGGGGAAGCAGTGCATATAGCCCCCAAATGCTGGCACTGTCCCCCCTTGTAAGGGCCCCCCCCCCCCAGGGCGCTTATATTACCATTCCGGTCTTCTGATCCGCGCCGCTCCTCGGTGCTCCTCGCTGCTCCGTCCGTCCGTCCTCCTACATCCGGGATCTCCAGCCGTCGCAGGCATATGACGTCATCGCGCGACGGCTGGGGATCCCGGATGTAGGAGGACGGACGGAGCAGCGAGGAGCACCGAGGAGCGGCACGGATCAGAAGACCGGAATGGTAAGAGAAGCGGGGTGGGGGCCCTTGCCAGCGAGTGCCAGCATTTGGGGGCTGTGGATACCCCCTGGGGGCTGCTGGGTACCCCCAGGGGGCTGATGGGGACCCCCAGGGGGCTGCTGTATAAACCCCCTGGGGGCTGCTGGGTACCCCCAGGGGGCTGCTGTATAAACCCCCTGGGGGCTGCTGGGGACCCCCAGGGGGCTGCTGTATAAACCCCCTGGGGGCTGCTGGGTACCCCCAGGGGGCTGCTGTATAAACCCCCTGGGGGCTGCTGGGTACCCCCAGGGGGCTGCTGTATAAACCCCCTGGGGGCTGCTGGGGACCCCCAGGGGGCTGCTGTATAAACCCCCTGGGGGCTGCTGGGGACCCCCAGGGGGCTGCTGTATAAACCCCCTGGGGGCTGCTGGGTACCCCCAGGGGGCTGCTGGGTACCCCCTGGGGGCTGCTATATGTACCCCTGGGGGCCTGCTGTATACCACTAGGGCTGCTGTATACTACCACTGGGGCTGCAATACCACTGGGGCTGCTGTATATAGGGGCTGCTGTATACTACCACTGGGGCTGCAATACCACTGGGGCTGCTGTATATAGGGGCTGCTGTATACACCACTGGGGCTGCAATACCACTGGGGCTGCAATACCACTGGGGCTGCAATACCACTGGGGCTGCTGTATATAGGGGCTGCTGTATACACCACTGGGGCTGCTGTATATAGGGCTGCAATACCACTGGGGGCTGCTGTATATACCACTGGGGGCTGCTGCATATACCACTGTGGCTGCTGTATATACCACTGGGAGCTGCTGTATATACCACTGGGGGCTGCTGTATATCATACTGCTGGGGCCTGTATACCACTGCTGGGGGCTGTAAACCTGTGCTGGGGTCCACCCTCGGCTTATACGCGAGTCAATAGATTTTCCCAGGTTTTGGGGGCAAAAGTAGGGGGGTCGGCTTATACACGGGTCGGCTTATACACGAGTATATACGGTACTTGTTTTTAATTTTGGCAATCCCAAACACCCCCAGAATGGCCTCCTACCTTTCTGGAGCATAGTTACATTATGTCCATCACTCATTTCACACACAACGAGTGTGTTTTGCCTTATTGTCCCAACCTTTAACGCCCTGACAGGACATGTTTTCAGGACATCTGTCACAGTGTGGTGTAGTGACATACATGTACCTTTCTCCTAACGTGCTAAAATGTAAGAAACACTTTACTGCTATGTTTCCTGACCTGTTATGCATTCCCACATGTAGGATCCGCTTGAAGGCCCCTCTACAGGGTCACCCAATAACCCAAGGACACACCGTCCGATGTGACCGTTCAGGAGGCCGGAACATCGGAAAACCCTTCTTCTTTGCCTCTAACACGTTCCCGCGCTCGGCCAAGGAACCCACCTGTGGCAACACCCAACGAAATGATGACCCTGGCACAACAAGTTCTGCAGCAGCACGTCCAGGAACCCCAATGTGCTTTTGCAGGCCTTGTAAATGAAAGGCTACCATCTCTCAACCCTGAGCAAAGAATCCATGCGGCGCAGGTCATGCTCCAGGTAATGGAACAGGCACGGTTGGGGACCCTGACTCCCGCCTCCAGTTTCCCTGCTGCCATTCCACGGCCACCCGCCAACCTACAGGCCTGGCAGTATCATGGCCCTCCACATTCCTCCCTGGGCGTAGATATGGGTCAGCACATTACAACAGCCGGGGTGGTGGATTTGACAACCTACGGCCCGACCCCAGCTTCCACCCTGATGATCAATTTGGAGATTAGCCCCATTACCAAGCTTTATAGTTTTGTAGGTTTTTTTAATTTTATGTTTATTTTTTGGCTTTGTGTTTGGCCAACAAAAAAGTGAGCGTATTTTTCATTAGGTTCCCAGAAAATGCTGGCGGCTTTTACTTTGTCTTTTAGTCACCCTTTTATTTGTCATACTAATGGACGGATGTCCCAAAATCTTGGTTTGGAAAATTAAATTTTTTATACACACTATGTCAGTAAATATGTTGTCTATGATTGTTGCATTCTGTGTTTTTCAGAAGGCATCATTGTTGGCCCTTCAGCATATATGCCAGATTCTGTACGTCACACTACCTTCGTATGTAGAGGGGCCTAATACTTAAATGTTAGGTCTTGAGCCGTAGCCTTCACTAATTGGATGTTTGCACCAAACAACTCCGAGGTGGCCTTAACATCATTGTATTTTGGGACAACATTGTAAAGACTTATTGTGTTTGTATTGGCCAGCAGTTATATCTTGACGGAGTGAAGACCCATTGTTGGTGATGGGGTAAGGCCATTTCCAAACTACAATCATCCTTTCCCTCAAAAGGATGTGTGTTTGCTTTGTGGACATAATGCATGCTCACAATGTTGAGCTTGTGTTGGAACATGGGTTTTTCACCCCTGGGGCAACAGAGCTTACAATTTCTCTAAGAATTATATTTAAGATAAAAAATTAGATAACGGAGCATTGTGGGTATAACAGGCTGGTACTTTATTAAGATTTAATAATGTATCCATTTTTCACTTGTTTATTAATAATTTTTCTTTAACACACGTTCCATCCATAGTCATGTAACCAAATTACTCTTTTATTTATAAATACTGAATTGTAACTTTATTTAATGAACTGATCCCCCCAGCAAAGCTGGGTGACCCTATCTCTAACAAAGTGCCAGCAAAATTTTTAACAGTAATAATCAACTTCATGGGGCGGGCGGGCGGGCATGTCAGCAACTGTTGTTGCACTGATCTTTCTGGCCCAAAGTGCCCCCTTTTATATCCCCAGCCAGAGGTCGGCTGACCAATTAGAAAATTTAAATTTGGCGGGCTTCTTCCCGCCTGAATTTCGTCATTTGCCCAGCAACCATCCTGCTGGGCCAATGACTGGCTTTCTTTATCATTTAATTAATCCTGCAGCTCGTTGCCCCAAGATGGCTCCAACCCTATGCGGATAGTTGCCAATTCATGGGGCAACAGAGCTTACAATTTCTCTAAGAATTATATTTAAGATAAAAAATTAGATAACAGAGCATTGTGGGTATAACAGGCTGGTACTTTATTAAGATTTAATAATGTATCCATTTTTCACTTGTTTATTAATCATTTTTCTTTAACACACGTTCCATCCATAGTCATGTAACCAAATTACTCTTTTATTTATAAATACTGAATTGTAACTTTATTTAATGAACTGATCCCCCCAGCAAAGCTGGGTGACCCATTAGGACGGTACCTTTGAGGTACCGGCCCCCCCCAGCCAAGCCTCCACAATGCTCTGTGCCCCGACATTGAAAATGTCGAGGCCAACATCCGACAAATGAACCATATCCTGGCGATATAAGCCCGGAACAAAACCCTCTAGCTCCCTGTGTCTGTAAGAAAACATGCCTATTGAGGGTAAAAATTTCTCCATTTCTCTATTCAACCTTTTACGCATTTTGTCCAAAAACATAATGTTTCTGGATTTCCATGCCAATCGTGGAATTACTTCCGAAAATACAAATGTCGAGCCCTGGACTCTCTGGGCGAGCCAACAAAAATCTGATTTGACGCGCCACAGAAGTTCCAATGAAGAGCCCTTACCCAAATCATTTCCCCCGGCGTGACAGGTCACTAAGTCCGGCCGGGGGAAGCGATCGAGTAGTTGTAAAACTAGATCATTAATGTTATGCCACCTCAGACCCCTTACCCCATGCCAATGAATGATAACTTCGGATTCGTTAAACGAGAGGTTTTCGGAATAGCCTCTGTTCCTAGCCCTCTTGTGGGCCCAATAGATGAATGAGTGGCCGATGATCCACACTATTTTAGGGCCTAGGGGATAAATGAATCATTAGAATACGCTGTGAAAGACGAGAGAAAAAGAAAAAAGGAGGGGGGGGAACATAGTAATTTATACACTTTGGCTAACAGGTCGTATGTATTTTTTAATGAATTTGAAGTCCATCTGCCAATTTTTTAATACATGTATCATTCAGACCCTGTTGCGCTGCTAAACTCGCCGCTCCAATGCGAAATGAATGGGACGTTAGTTTGAGATCCTTTACCTTCAATTGGTCCAAGCATCTGCGTAAAACCGACCTAAATTGGAAAACAGTTAATGGGGTGCCATCAGTATGCATAAATAAACTGCCCGGTGATGGGGTGCGAGTGTTTAACCATGCCCTCATTGCCATAAATGGACAGATTCTGCCATCGTCAGAGGGGTGAAGTACGATCACCTGGCCTCTGCCGGACTGGTCAGTTTTGGATTTACGCAAATAAATGCACAATGTTTTCTGTGACCATGAAACATCCTCCAATCTAAGACCGGATGCATTAGTCTTACTTGTTGACACCAATTCACTAATCCTCATTGCTGTAAAAAATAATGTGAGGAATGCAGCTTTAAACATATTTGCTTCATAAGTGTTGAAGCAGACATCGTCCAAGACATCGCATATACTTGGAAGAATTGACAGTGGCATAGGTGATCTATTATCAGGTGTACAAAAAGACTTTTTGTAGCCTTTCAAAAATTGTCTAACTATAAATGGTTCTGTAATTGCCGGGAATCCAGCTATTTTTAGAAAAAATGAAATCCCGGCAATTATTTTCGTTATGGATGAGTAAGATAAACGCCTAGCTGCAAGGGATTGAAGGAAGGGATGCTTGACTTGCTGCTGCTGTTGGGGAAGCTCCGCTTTGTAAACAAAATTGCACCCACGAATGCCAGGACGAGCAATAGGACGCCCAAGTCCGTGGTGCGAGTGATTGCTGTATAAATTGTGGTATCAACCCAAGAGGAGGTTCCATAACTCTGGTGGGACTGGTATGCCGTTCGGTTCCGCCCATGGACATCTGGCTTGGAACTGCGCCGTGTCATTGCAGGAAAGAAGAGCACACAAAGAATGACTATCAGGAATAGAAAGCTGGAGTCTTATCCAGCTATTACATTCTAAACACATAATAGACAATCTTTTAGCAGTTTCGAGATTAAATATGATTTTGAAGATAAAGAATTAACCGTAAATGCTGATATTTTATCATAGGTATCAAAGGTTATTCGTCTATTTGCTAAGCTATTACCCCAAAGTGTGAATATGACTGTTAAAGCAAATATATCACGCAATGGGGGGAATTGACAAATGTTTCTTCAAGTTCTTCCGGCCATGCAGTAGCTACCCATTTTTGCCCGAAGAGAATGCCCAAACCTTCTTTAGCTGTGTGAACATATAACTGCACGTCTGCAGCGGAAATAAAGGGTTTCTGACAACAAGTCACCCCATTAAAGCGAGATAAAAATTGTGACCATACATCTAGATCAAGTTTAAGTGGTTCCGTAATTAATATAGGAGAGGCAGAATGAACAGCAGTCATGCCTTCGTACAATCGCCGTAGGAACGGCCGACCGGATGGGATGACCCGTAGAGCAAAGTTTAGGGACCCTGCTAATGTCTGAAATTCTTTTAAAGTGGCTGCCTGTTTCTTTTGGAAAGAATTAATCAAACCCTGCAATTTAATAAGTTTATCTTCCGGGAGTCTAAATTCCATTTTTTCAGAATCAATTAATATTCCCAAAAATTCTATGGATGTATGTGGAAGTGTCGTTTTATCAAAAGCTACCGGGACTCCAAAATGATCCATAAGGGACAGGAAAGATTGTAATAAAGATTCACAAGATTTAGACCCGGGGAAGCCGATAAATAAAAAATCGTCTAAATAATGTGATATCCCTCCCTCTGATGAGTTTTTCTGAATGCACCACTGAAGGAAGGTTGAAAAAGTTTCGAAATAATTACATGACATGGAGAATCCCATTGGGAGACATCTGTCAAAATAGTATTTTCCTTCAAAGGTAAAACCCAGAAAACTGAATCCGGAGGGGTGGACCGGGAGTAACCGGAATGCTGATTGTATGTCGGATTTCAACAACAATGCTCCTCTGCCAAATTTATGTAGCAATTCGACCGCGGAATCAAAGGAAGCATAGGAGACTGATGCAACCCTTGGGTCCACTTGATCGTTTAGTGATGCACCCTCAGGATAGGATAAATGGTGTATCATTCTAAACGATCCCTTTTCTTTTTTAGGAACTATCCCAAGCGGGGAAATGCGAAAGTCTTTAAAAGGAGGGTCCGAAAAGGGGCCGAGACATCTACCGGCCGCTACTTCTTTTTAAATTTTTTCTCGAATTATGTTCGGGAACTTTTTTGCTGAGGGTAGATTATTACGGAGAGTACAACCAGATCCCAGGAAAGGCGGAACGAAAAAACCGGATTCAAACCCGGAGTACAACATTTCCGCGCTAGCCTGATCCGGGTACTGTTTTAGCCAGGGTATTAGGTTTGTGAGCCTCACCGGGCTCGGCGCCTTTAAGAAAGGGCTCTTTGGGTGTTGTATTAGGTTTTTTGTAACATTTAATTGCAGGATGCGCTCCTCCACACGTTGAACATTCATGCCGGTAGCGGCAATTTTGCAACCACCGGCATGACGATTCGTTGAATGCGAAACAAAAACCTTTCCTCACAATGGGTGATATAGGTTGTTTCGCTGGGGGATCATCATTTGTAACCAAAGGCCCACGTCCTTGGTTCCCCATCTTAGCGATGGGTGTACCGCTAACTTTTGACGAAATGCTTCGTCGTAGTTGAGCCATCCTGTTCCCCCAAAATTTCTATAGGCTTCCAAAATTGTATCTACATGTTGGAATAAGCCTGAACATAAATTGGGAGATTTCTCGCCTAATACCGCAGCATAAATTAAGAAGGCTTGTAGCCATGTATTAAATGAGCGGTATGTTCTTTTCTTATTGTCTCCCTCCTTATCGTCTCGCCCCTCGTACTTAAACGAGTCGCGATTCGGAAGAAGGGAAAACAAATCTACAAATTCTCCTCCCCAAATTTTTTCTTTCACATTGTTCGCTAAATGGAATCCCAACGGGGATACCTCGCAAGGAAGTGCTTCTTTTAAATGTGTCTGGGAAATTCCCGAACTGGCTCTGGCTTGCAAGGGTGCCCCGGGGGAAGGGGGCGCTGATAAAGCTGCTGCTACTGCTTGCTTAACTAACTCGGAAATAGAGGATGCTAAAGACGGCATTAAAGGGTTAATTATAGAGTGGTTCTCACCATATCCTGTCGTAGCTGCAGCTCCTCGTGTAGGGTTGTCATCTGGAATAGGAAGACCCGGAAAGCTGACCCCCTCGTCGCGGCTGCCGGTCTGGTGTGGTCCTGGATCCACTCCGTCGCCTCGGATCGAGTGGTGTATGCCCCAGACTTGGAGTGCCGGGCTCGCACTCCTCTGGATGGAGCTAGGAGTGCTGGATGGGCCGGATCTGTTCCCTATCGCAGGATCACTTAGTAGGTTCAGCTCTTTTGAATCTGTCCCCCTGCCCCCAGGGGGCATCGTGCGCAACAGAGGAGACGGGGGGGACCTGGGTAGGTATGCCCCTGGCCCATAATTGAGACCCGCAGGTGCCGCGGTCTCAGGGCCTGGTTCCATAGCTCTTTGCGCCCAAAGCGGGACAGCTTCCCTTAGGGAAGTTACTGTGTCCTCTTGTGTGGTGGTGCCAGGGACCGTAACCGGATTACCGGTCCCAGCTAATAGGTTCTGCTCATTTGCTAAGGAGGGCCGAGCGCCCCTCCCGTTTGTGTACAAGTTTGCGCCATCGCTGCGCGCCGGGACTAGTACCCTGCTTCCCGCCTCATTATGATTACAATCGCGCGACGTCATTTCCGGCGGGCCGGCTGACGTCATTTCCTGCGCGACTATGGAAAATGCTCCCGCACTTGCTACTTGCGGCCCGGCTGAGCGGACGCTCCGTACTCGGCTCTGGTGGCCGCCGCTGATGCCGCCTCCCGACTGCTTTCCCCTGTTCCTGCTCCGGCTCGGCGGTGAGTAGGTTTCCCTTCTCGGTCGTTTCTGTCGCTGGCTCCTCCGGCGTATGGTCGGGTCCCGGACCTCACAACTCGTCTCTTCAGCCAGCGGTCTTGGCGTAGAGGTGTCTTGATCGCTGAGGCATCTGCGCAGCCATTCTTCTCCTCCCTGTCTTCCTGCCCTTGCTAATAACCGCTCCAGGAGGTCTTCCATCATGTCAGCAACTGTTGTTGCACTGATCTTTCTGGCCCAAAGTGCCCCCTTTTATATCCCCAGCCAGAGGTCGGCTGACCAATTAGAAAATTTAAATTTGGCGGGCTTCTTCCCGCCTGAATTTCGTCATTTGCCCCAGCAACCATCCTGCTGGGCCAATGACTGGCTTTCTTTATCATTTAATTAATCCTGCAGCTCGTTGCCCCAAGATGGCTCCAACCCTATGCGGATAGTTGCCAATTCATTCCTCTAGCTCAACCTGTTAAGGCTATGTGTTGACATGGATGGGCTTAAATTCTACCATTAAACCACCCAAATCTGTAAAGATATGTGTGCTTAGATCAAGGGAAACACATACAGATTTTGCACAACATTTTATTGAACACACAAAATGTGCCATACCGTGCACACAAAGTACACCTTGATGTTTGAGGGTATGAAGAACCCCTACTCACTTGTGATGGTCCAAATGTTGGACACTATAAGAAAAGAGGCCAACGGGGTAGCCCCAAAACCGTCACTATGGTCCAAATGTTGGACACTATAAGAAAAGAGGCCAACGGGGTAGCCCCAACACCGTCACTATGGTCCAAATGTTGGACACTATAAGAAAAGAGGCCAACGGGGTAGCCCCAACACACTACCTATGGTCCAAATGTTGGACACTATAAGAAAAGAGCCCAACAGGGGCAAAAAAAACAAAACCAAACAATGCCAACATGGCAAGAAACCAGTTTTTGTGTCCAACATGGACAACAGTCCTTCAGGTCCGGATGGACCATTACAGGGTCCCATTCCCTCCTGCTCATGGGAGCCCACCATGTCGTTGCTGGAGGGCAGCCAGCATCTCACGTAACCGGCCCAGCTCGTGGAGATGGTGCTCAAGGGCCGAGTGGAGCTGTGTTACGAACTCCGAGTGTGCCCGGATCACATCCTCAAGAGTAGGGACACCTGTATTGTGATGAAGAACACTTTTACAAACCAAAAGGCCATGTGACGGTTTTGTAAAGTTCAAATTAAACTATGCTACTTACCATCGTGCTCGACATCCTCACCACTATCAGGGGTGGATGGGGAGGCACTTAGACTCCACCCGGCTGAGCCTGCACGTTCGCCATCTGCACAAACATTTGAGAAATCAAACAATTTAGACCCTCCTAAAAAAAGGACTGAGGATAAACACAACAACTCCAGTATGCAGGGCGTATGCCCCACAAATACACACTTACCACCATAGTCAGTCCACTCTGGGTCCCTAGCATCCTGAGCCCTCTCCTCCTCCGCAGGGCCTGTTGGGGAGCGCACCTCGTCCTCCGCCGGCTCGGGGGACATGGCCACCCCTGGGCTGGGCACAGAGCTGGAAATTGAGGGAGGTGGTGTAACGGCCAGGCTGGGTTTCTGTGGCCAGATAACGTGCCCTGGTGGCAAAAGAGGCCCAGGGCTTGACGGGGGCTCATCATCCCTCCAAGATGCTTCGGGTTGCTCCAAGGCCTCCTGTGTCCATGGTGGGGATGGGAGCTCGTAATCCTCCTCCATCCAGTCCTCCGACCATGCAGCCTCAGGCACCTCCTGCTCCTCATCCCTCGGGGGCGAGGGTGTCCCTGCAGCCTGCTGGTGCGTTGGGTTCTCCGGGCCACCTGCGGGTGGGGCAGGGTGTCCATCTTCGGAAGATGATTCCTCCGCATCTGGATTTGGAAGCACAATGTCAAAGTTTTTAGGAGAAAGGTTAACAAAATTGTTGTTGAACCTTTTGATTGTGTGCCTATTGTCTTTCCCCCATTAACAAATATGCTACAAGGTCATGTTGGATGCATATAGTCATGTTGTATGCATGTAATGCGGGTCGGACACAGTATGTTTAATGTCAGGAGGGCCACTACACTGGCAAGATATGTTGGCTTGTGGGCAAACGCACCAACACATGGTCGGTGTATGTGTGTTGTATTTACGGTTGGGCCATTAGCCAATGGTGTTTGCTCCATGGCTGCATAGACCTTTTTTTGAAGTACTATTGATGTTATGGTTCAAACATCAGGCTGTGTCTATATTGGCGCCTGTGTAGGGTGCAACATCTGTGGGGCAGTGTGGCATGTGTGTGCTTTAGATGGTAAATATTTTGCTGATCAACTTAGAAAATATGGATTCAGGTTTGGCTAATTTCACACAAGGATTTGTTACAAGCCGATGTAGTCCCATAAAAATCGGACAGCAGCGGCCAGATTTTGTGCCCCATGCAGCCCTATGGCCATTGGCCCGAATTGGAAGTGCACTAAATGGCATCCGATTTGGTCCAATCCAATTCTGTCAGTTTTTTTAATTGGTGCAACAATCGGAGCATGCTCAGATGTTTGACCCCCTCCAAAAAGCGGACCAAATTTGATATGACCAAATATGATGCCATTTAGTGCACAGCCGATATGGTCCGATGGCCATAGGGCTGCATGTGGGCAAATTTGGATCCAAGGCTGTTTGATTTTTATCGGACACCATCGGCTTGGCAAATATTGTAGTCTGAAACCAGCATAACATGGGGCCCTATGGAGCAGGTTCCGAGGATACATTGGCTGTCTCCTTGGAACCGATTTTACTGTACTGACCCTGCTCAGTACAGTAAAACTGCTCCTAACTGGAATGCCGATGTTTAGCAAATTATCAAAATTGATGCTCACCTCTACCCGAGCCCCCGCCATTTCCCGCCGTCTCCCGTTTTCTGCAGAGGTGTTCTACTGCAGTACAGCACCTGCGGTGATGTCACAGTCACGTGACCGCAGTTTACCATGGTGTAACCTGCGGACATGTGACTGTGACATCACCGCAGGTCCTGTACAGATGAAGAAGACCTCTGCAGAATCCAGGAGCTGGCGGGAAACGGCGGGGGCTCGGGGAGACGTGAGAAGAAAATGATTTTATTTATTAATTCAGGAGGACAGGGGAAAGGAGGGGAAGTACTGGGGGACATGAGGGGCCCACACGCGGAAGAAGAGGGTGGGACACAGGGGACATGAGGGGGTCACACACAGGGGTGAACAGGGGGGACAAGAGGGGTGATGAGGGGTAAACACAGGGGTGATGAGGGGGAGCACCAGGGGAGAACAGCTGGGACAGTGACATCAACTGATCCTAGCGAATGTCGGATGTGATGGCTATTTTGGATCCAACTGCAGGGATCAGTTAGATCCAATGCTGTCCGATTTATATCGGTTTGCATCGGTGGTTTCTAAATCGAAGTGTGAAAGTAGCCTTAGCCATAAATATAGTGAGGTTACGCCTGAGTCCAGCGTCACAATTTGTGCTGCACATGACTTTGCCCTATTCCTGTTTGGGTGTAAACCACCAGGCAATGCACATTGTTGTCACATCCACATGGTGGATCCAAACACAGTTAACAAATGTTGGGTGATGAACATTAATTTGGGATTGGTCCTTTGCAAAATGTGCGTCAATTCGCAGTCTGCAAATGTTATGTTTTTAGAGGCAGGTTTAATGCAGCATGGCAAGGGGAGGGAGTGTCCAGTCCCCTGGACTATATGTCACCTGTACTCCCCAGTCCATCCCCTTGCCATGCTGCCTGTGACCTGCAGTGAATCGCTTGAAAGATGCAGACTGAAGATTGACACTCATTTTAGGTAATGATTATAATTTTGATGGACAACCTTTAGGAGGTTGGAAGACCAGGCCGAACTGTAGGCCCTGCCTCCAAATTAGGCTGAATATATGCAACCACATTGGCGGGGACAGGCCGGGGACCACACTCTCCTTGTAATATGTTTGGAGACATTGCTGTGTATTTTGCTACATGTACATGTGCAGGTGTGTGTTTGGGTCCAACAATTACTCACCACGCAGCCTGGCAATCCGGGCACGGATGTCCAAAATGCGGCTCGGGCACTTATATTTAAGATCTGCGATCTTATGCTGGATTGCCTTCACCTCCCTCTCAACACACAGCTGGCGGAGCAGGGCCCGCTGGATCTTCCGCACAGTGCTGCGGTTGCGCAGCCTGGGTGCCGGTGGGGGTGGTGGCCCCAATAATCCAACCGATCACAATGATCGATTAAGATCATGAGCTCCGCCATCCCCCACGTGGCAGCGCGGTGTGTGCCGGCCATGACTGAGCTGCAATGTGCATGGGAGGAGCTAGCACCTTGCAGGCGGAATGAAACTGAAACCAACTTCATTCCGTCAGGACGGCCCCTTGCATGACGTTACAAAATTTAAAGGCGCCCTACGCGGCGTGACACGGCAATAACCACTTCTGCGGCACCTACGGGACAATATCCCATGCCGCGTCTGGCAATATTGTTTGGGTGTATGGGAAGGTGAACACTATAGCAGGCTCATTTACCACGCCGGTTGTTTTATCAGGTTGCCGAACTTGTGTGGGCCCGTAAATTGTAAATGACAATGTGTGATCGTGCAGACGACGGCTATGTGTGGTGCTGAAGACAGCTCATCCAAAATGGCGCCCTGTGAAGAGAGCCAATGGGAACGCAAGAGCTTCCACCAATGAGAGCTGATGTAGTGCCAGCCAAACCGAACGCATGAAGGTTAACAAATCACAACTGAGGAGGTGAGACACTGAGAAATTCCTGCCACGCCTACGTGCTAGATTTCGGCATCGCTCAGTTCACAACGTGTACACGATATCGGTTGTTTAGACACGTCGATTCTGTTTATCTAATGACTCGACATCGTGTGATATGAGGTCTGGATCTCATATCTCGATCTAACGATTTGATCATTTCTCGTTGGTCGTGTCGTGCGGTTACACGCATAGACATCGTTCGAGCGATGTGTAATCGGGCACGTTCCAGCGATATCTAGCCATATATCGTTGCGTGTGACGGCCGCCTAACCTGCATGTTGAACTTTACATGGATCTACAATGGTGACTGCATCTTTTTTTTTTTTCTCCCTTCCTGGATATCCATCCACCGTCGGCAAATCATATATATTTATCATCTCATCAGTCTCTGAGTGATTCTTCTGCCGCATGGACCCCCCTGGCTACATCTGACCCCCAGCTGCAACCCTCTGCTTCTATTTGTCCGGACCTGTCAGGCTGTGTCCGGTGCCTCCTGCAATGCACCGACACAGCCTGACAGGGGAAAAAACATGGTGTGAAGCCGACCTAAGACAAAACCAGGAGTAAAGCAATCAGAGGTCATTTTTTTTGCATTTCTCACTCACTTCTGGTTTTGTCTTATAAATACTGAGGTCACCAAATGCTCAACTTGCTTTCTCTGGCAAACCTCTGCATCTCTGCTGCTGTGTCACAGGACAGGAAGGGGTTAAACATCCAAGTATTTAATATCTATTGGAAATAAAATAGTTTCCACTTATTGATATCAGATAAAACAAATGATCGACCAAAATCCACTCTACCAAGACCAATATTACCAGATAGAAGTCAGAAATACCACCACACCGTGACCAGATCACATACTACCACGACATAGTGCCCAAATAATGCCACATACCAGACAAATACCGCCACACCATGACGAAAGCACATAATACCACCACAGTGATCAAATACTACCACATACAAGGTATAAATACTGCCACACCATGAGACCACATATTACCACCCCACAGTGACCGAATAATACCATATACAAGGGACAAATACCGTCATGTCATGACCAAATCACATAATGCCACCACATATAATACTAAATTAATACAAATGTAAAAAAGTTCTGTATATTGGCTCAGTGCACAAGTAATAACAGTGATCACCAGTGACATTATACACAGGAGTTCAGTGTATAGTTTCAGTGTACAGGTAATGCAATGATCACCATTGACATTATACGCATGAACTCTGTATATAGTGTCAGTGTGTGTGTGTATAGGTAAGGCTGCTTTCACATCAGCGGTAATCGCTGATCGCGGCAGTTGCGGTGAAAAAAACACAACTGCCGCCATTACCGCATAATGGCCGCGATCGTGGCACACTTGCGGCAAGCCCCATACAATGTCTATGGGGCTTGCGGTAAGTGTGCGGCAAGTCAGTTTTTTTTGTGGCCGCACCTTCCGCAAGTGCCGAAACCGCACCTGCCGCACACTTACCGCAAGCCCAAAGACATTGTATGGGGCTTGCCGCAAGAGTGCCGCGATCGCGGCTGTTATGCGGTAATCGCGGCAGTTGCGTTTTTTTCACCGCAACTGCCGCGAACAGCATTTACCGCTGATGTGAAAAGGGCCTAATACATGTAGCTTCTCCCCCCACATTCAATGTAGCTTCTCCTCCCCATCCATCCATGTTCCTTCTCCCTCTATTCCCCCATCCATACATGTACCTTTTCCCCATCCACCAAACCATCCATGTACCTTCTCCCAATCCATCCATGTACCTAATTCCCATCCATACATCCTGTTCTCCCCCCTTTTCCATGCCGCTCCCCCATCCATCCCATTCTGCCCCCTCTTCCAGGCCGCCCCATCCATGCATCCATCCCATTCTGCCCCCTCTTCCAGGCCGCCCCATCCATCCATCCATTCATCCATCCCACTCTGTCCCCCCGGCTCCTATCTTCGGCTGTAACAGCGCCTTACCTGACTCCACACTCCTGATCCCGGCAGCTTCTTCCTCTGCGGCTCCCGGTC
The DNA here is from genome assembly GCA_033576535.1 of Allobates femoralis. Lineage (NCBI taxonomy): Eukaryota > Metazoa > Chordata > Amphibia > Anura > Aromobatidae > Allobates > Allobates femoralis. The sequence goes on along the minus strand of JARQOC010000011.1, from coordinate 199,403,947 downwards.
TCCCGCTTGCCGGCACCAGGCAGCTTCTTCCTCTGCGGCTCCCAGTCTCCCGCTCACCAGCACCAGGCAGCTTCTTCCTCTGCGGCTCCCGGTCTCTGGCACCAGGCAGCTGGCACCAGGAAGATTCTTCGTTTGCGGCTGCCAGTCTCCGGCACCAGGCACCCATCAGCTACTTCCTCTGTGGCTGTCGGCCTTTGGCACCAGGTACCCGGCAGCTTCGTCCTCTGAAGCTCCCAGTCTCTGGCTCCTGGCAGAACCAGGCATCCGGCAGCACCACCAGGCACCCGGCAGCACCAGGCACCACCAGGGGCCTGGCAGCACCAGGCACCACCAGGCCAGCACCAGCTACCACCAGGGGCCCGGCAGTACCAGGCACCACCAGGGTTCTGGCAGCACCAAGCACCACAAGGCACCCAGGGGCCCGGCGGCACCAACCATCAGACACCCAGGGGCCCGGCAGCACCAGGCACTACCAGGGACCCGGCAGCACAAGGCACCACCAGGCACCCAGGGGTCCGGCAGCACCAGGCACTACTACGGGCCCGGCAGCACCAGGCACTACCAGGGGCCCGGCAGCACAAAACACCACCAGGCACCCAGGGGTCCAGGCAGCAACAGGCACCACCAGGATGTCCGGTAGCACCAGGCACCACCAGGGGCTCGACAGCACCAGGCACCACCATGGGCCCAACAGCACCAGGCACCACCAGGGGTCCGGCAGCACCAGGCACCACCAGGTGCCTGGCAGCACAAGGGGCTCCGCAGCACAAGGCACCAGCAGGGGGGCCCGGCTCCACCAGGGGCCAGGGTTGGCACCATCAGGCAGCTCCAGGCACCACCAGGGGCCCGGCAGCAGCAGGCACCACCAGGGGCCCTGCAGCACAAGGCACCACTAGGGGCCTGGCAGCACAAGACACCACCAGGGGCCCTGGGGGCCCGGCCCCACTATGAGCCTGGCAGCACCAGGCACCCTGGGGGCCCGGCAGCACCAGAGGCCCAGCAGCACCAGGCACCCTGTGGGCCCGGCAGCACCAGGCTCCCTGGGGGCCCAGCTGCACCATGGCACCCATGGGGCCCAGCTGCACCAGGCACCCTGAGGGCCCAGCAGCACCAGGCACCCTGAGGGCCCAGCAGCACCAGGAACCCTGAGGGCCCAGCAGCACCAAAGGCTCGGCATCATCAGGCACCTTGGGGTCCCGGCAGCACCAGGGGCCCGGCACCATCAGGCACCTTGAGGTCCCGGCAGCACCAGGGGCCCAGCACCATCAAGTACCCTGGGGTCCCGGCAGCACCAAAGGGCCAGTCACCATCAGACACCCTGGGGGCCCGGCAGCACCAGGCACCCTGGGGGCCTGGCTGCACCAGGCACTCTGAGGGCCCAGCAGCACCAGGCACCCTGGGGGCCCAGCATCACCAAGGGCCCGGCACCATCAGGCACCTTGGGGTCCAGGCAGCACCAGGGGCCCGGCACCATCAGGCACCCTGTGGTCCCAGCAGCACCAAGGGCCAGTCACCATCAGACACCCTGGGGGCCCGGCAGCACCAGGCACCCTGGGGGCCCGGCAGCACCTGGCACCCTGGGGGCCCGGCAGCACCAGGCACCCTGGGGGCCATCACCATCAGGCACCCTGGGGGCCCAGCAGCACCAGGCACCCTGGGGGCCCGGCACCATCTGGCACCCTGGGGGCCCGGCAGCACCAGGCACCCCCAGCAGGCACTCACTGCCAGGGGTCATCAGGCCAACCCCCTCCCCCCTCCGCTCTCCATACTCACCACGGAGCCCATGTCTGCCTGGGGGGTCTCTCCTCCACAGTGCCCTGAGCGCCGGAACCCGGTGCGCCGTGTGCACACAGGAAGCAGTCTCAAGGCGATGACGACATTGCCCTGAGACAGACCTCCTGCACACACGCGGGCAGGAGACAGAGCGGCACAGCAGAGAGCGGCAGCGGCAGCAGCAGCCAGCATAGCAGGGAGATTGCTCTCCCTGCTATGCCGCTGCAGGAGGGCACAGCCATCACTAATCATATCGTCAGTGTTGCTGATATGATTAGCGATATCACCGGACCAGGTATGGGCCCAGGGGGGTATGGGGGCGGGGCATGCGGGGCGTGGCCATCGGGACATGGGGCCCACTGAGGGTTCTCCCGATCCTCCGGTGGGCCAGTCCGCCCCGACTGGGTGTCATCAGCAAAGAGATGGTATTGAAAACCAAATCTACTGATGGTTTGTCCAATGGGGGCAGTGTATAGAGAGAAGAGAAGGGGACCTAGGACTGAACCCTGAGGAACCCCAACCGTGAGCGGAAGAGGAGAGGAAGAGGAGCCGGTGAAAGATACAGAGAAGGAGAGGTCAGAGAGGTAGGAGGAGAACCAGGCAGAGAGCGGTGTCCTTGAGCCCAATAGAGAGGAGCATAGAGAGAAGGAGCTGGTGATCCACCATATTGAATGCAGCAGAGAGATGCAGGAGGATCAACAGGGAGTAGTGACAATTAGATTTAGCTGTTAGTAGATCATTAGAGACTTTAGTGAGGGCAGTTTCAGTAGAGTGTAAGGAGCGGAAGCCGGATTGTAGAGGGTCAAGAAGAGAATTGTCAGCGAGATAGCGGATCATACGGGAGTGGACCAAGTGTTCCAGGAGTTTAGAGATGAAGGGGAGATTAGAGACAGGTCTGTAGTTATCAGCAGAGCTCTGGTCGAGGGATTTTTTTTTTAATAAAGGATGTATGCTGGCATGTTTGAAGGAGGAGGGGAAAACACTAGATGAGAGGGAAAGATTAAATATTTTAGTTAGGTGAGATGTGACAGCTGGAAAGAGGGATTGAAGGAGATGTGAGGGAATAGGGTCGCTGGTGCAGGTACGAGGGCGAGAAAATGCAAGAAGCCGGGTGACTTCTTCCTCTGTGACCGGATCAAAGACCAAAAGTGAGTTGGATGAAGTGCAGGAGGGAGGAGAATGAATGATGTTCTGAGGCTGTAAGGAAATATCCTGTTGTATGTTGTCAATTTTGACCTTAAAATATTTAGCCAGATCATCAACTGTGAGGCTGGTGGTTGGCAGGGGCGTAACTACAATAGGAGCAGGGGTTGCGATCGCACCCGGGCCCTGCAGCCTAGGGGGGCCCAGAAGTCCCTTTGGCCTATAGAAAAAGACTAATACTATTAAAGATTTGCAATAATTGGGGGCCCCGTTGGAGTTTTTGCATCGGGGCCCCTGGGCCTGAAGTTACGCCACTGGTGGTTGGGGCCTGTACTCTTGGACTGAGGAGAGAATGGAAAGTGTCAAAGAGTCATTTAGGATTGTTGGCTAGTGAAGTGACAAGGGTGTTGAAGTGAGCTTGTTTGGAGAGGTGAAGGGTAGTGTTGTATGTTTTTAGCATAAACTTATAGGATGGATGAAATCTTCGGCCAGGTTGAATTTTCTCCACAGTTGTTCTGCACACCTGAAGCACCGCTGGAGAAACCGTGTTTGCAGTGTGTGCCAGGGTTGCCGCTGTCGGTGCCGAGTTGTTTTAAGTGTAGGAGGTGCAGCTTCATCCAGGACACTTTGCAATGTTTCATTATAGAGTTTTAGAGCAGAGTCAGGACAAGAAAGGGACAAGGGCACTGTAAGGTTCCTGGACTTCCTAGCTACTGCCACATCTGGCACTGTTTCCAAAATTCACCCCAGAATGTGTCAAAATGTGGCGCCCCTGCGATCAGGAGGCCACAAAGGGAACTGCAGCCAGGAAGGTAGGAACGACAGTTGAACCCCAACACCCTCACAGATAGCCCACACAACCACTAGAGAGCAGCAGCACCCAACCCGGAGCCTGGAACTCTAGGCAGGCAAGGGGTGGTGGGTTTAGAGACAGTGGGTGGGCCGACAAGCAGGTCAGGTAACAGAGGGTAGATATAGAGCAGGGGGAGGAGAAAGGAGTCAGTAGGCTGGTGTAGGCTGAGATGCAAAGACAGAAGCACATGTCCTGGGAGAGTGGGGTGGAAGGAACGCAGAATCTGGAGAGCCAGTGCGAGCCACAGAGAGAAAGCCTATCCGGAGCCAGCACCCCAGGAGTGTGAGGGACGAGAGGACCAGTGATACTGGGTCCTAGAAACACGGCTGAGACAGCAGACTGCAGGCGGAGTAGCCCTCCTATTGAACCCAATGACATGGTTAGAAGGAGCCTGGTAGAGCCTAGCACAGCAGGACTATTGGAGGCTAGGCTAGCAGCAGAGGTTCGGCTCTGAAGGGGACCAATGATCCACCCGGTATCCCCAGATAACCGACGGGGAACTCTAGTTTCACGGTAGGGTTCTATATGGAGACCGGGGGAGCTGAGTGTGTGAAGACTGAGGAGAGGAGCATGCAGAGACCAGGGGAGTGGAACGTGCGGAGACTGGTGGAGGGGAGCGACGGTGACAGGGGCAGTAGAGCATGCGGTGACAGGGGAAGCAGAGCATGCAGAGATCAGAACCAGGGAGCGGAGCTTGCGGAGACTGGGGGAGCAGAGCGTGCCAAGACAGGGAGAGTAGATTGTGCAGAGACCGGGGAGCAGAGCGTGCGGTGACAGGGGGAGCTGAGCATGCAGAGATCGGGACCAGGGAGAGGAGCGTGCGGAGACTGGGGGAGCGGAGCGTGTGGAGAACGGGACCAGGGAGCGGAGCTCCTATAAAATAGGAGCTAAATGAACAATCATCTCCCTGTCTGACTCTGAAATAAAGCTGTCAGTCTATCTGAGGCTCTGACTTCTACACTTGATTTATTTTGGCTCACCGAACAGGACATAAAAACAGAGAAAAAAACTCACCAAAAAGTTGCCAGGTAAATACCCATTGCACTTAGCAGAAGCTGCCAGCTCCTCTGAGAGGCAACACAGGTGTCTGTATGCCGATACTCAATCACCTGCAACCCACAGTGGGGGTGTTTGTGGCACCAGTATCCGACCATGCTGTCAGGGAGGTGAATGGTGGCATCTAAAGACACGAGGCTACCATAGGGCTCTGCCACTCATGGTGCATGCAAGGCATAGTGTCAGAGCAGCCTATTGGTCACGCCCTTCTATTACATCAGGCGGGCCGCTCCGCACTGATTACATGCCTCACAAAATGACAGACGCCCCCCTGAGGGCCCAGCCTCAAACTGCAGATAAAAAAAGTGCAATAAAACATTAAAGATGACAATGTGAGGAGTTTGTGGGTATGTTGGCCAAAATACGTAAGCTGGTAACCCACCGTCAAGGGCCCTCACGCTTAGCAGTCCTAACCACATGCCTTTTGCGACATGTCTAACTTTTTAGTACAGTTCCTGCCCTGCTACATGATGAAGCAGAGCTGTACACTGCCGTTCTAGGATCTATAGATCTAGATTTTGAATTGATAAAATCATACCTGCTCCCCAGCTCTGATCACCCCCCTCATGGGACTCAGAATCTTCAGTTTGGCAGCTTCATGCAGGAGCAGAGATCAGGAGGTGTGTCGGGGGCGTGGATCCTTGGGGCTGCAGGATCATTCTACATTCCACAGAGGAGTGATGATGATGATCAATAAAAAATTGGAGATATAGAAAGCTGCCATGTTCCCATGGGGGAGGGGAAACCATGCAGAGCTGAATCGACCAATGTAATGATTTGCCTCTGCTATCCTCACAATAACAGTACACATTATGGGGACATACTAAAAAGAATGAAGAAAAGGAATAAATAAAAGAATGAAGATAATAACTTAGTACAGAAAGATTATGTAGATGTATAAAAGGTTTCTTAGGTATCTTAGACATGGAATGAACACATATCCCATATAACCAGGTGTATATTATATTACCTGAGCATTATAGGTGTGGAATGAACATGAAATATCTGTAGATTACAGGAAGATGAACACATATCCCATATAACCAGGTGTGTATTATGTTACCTGAGCATTATAGATGTGGAATGAACATGAAATATTTGTAGATAATAGGAAAATTAACACATATAATATACACCTGGTTATATGGGATATGTGTTCATTCTCCTGTAATCTACAGATATTTCACGTTCATTCCACACCTATAATGCTCAGGTAACATAATATACACCTGGTTATATGGGATATGTGTTCATTCTCCTGTAATCTACAGACATTTCACGTTCATTCCACACCTAAAATGCTCAGGTAACATAATATACACCTATATAATATATGGGATGTTACCTGAGCATTTTAGGTGTGGAATGAACGTGAAATATCTGTAGATTACATGAGAATGAACACATATCCCATATAACCAGGTGTATATCATGTTACCTGAGCATTATAGGTGTGGAATGAACTTGAAATATCTGTAGATAATAGGAGAATGAACATACACATATGAATATACACATATACACATATATACACGTGTATGTGTATATATACATATCTATAGATACACAGATATATATTAATATACACACATTATGTATATATGTGGGTAATCATATGTATACACGTGTGTATATATTCATATGCACACATATACATATATATTTATATGTCCAAGTATCCACATATATGTATATGTATATACATTTACACACATATGCATAATATGTGTAATTTACTATATATTTCTGTATAGATATATATACATATATATGTGTGAATATAAATATATACTGATATATGTGAGTGTGTGTATATAGAAATATATATATATGTGTACATGTGTGTGTGCATATATATATATATATATATACATACACACATTTGTGTATATATATGTACACATATATATATATATATATATATATATACATACATTTGAATAGATACACGCATATATATGCATATATATATATATGCACAGTTTATAGATGCATCATTCCTATAGATGCAGCATATATATACTGTATATATACAGTAGATGCATCTATATATACACACAAGTGTATAGATGCATCATATCTACAGGTGCATCATATATTTGTATATACTGTATATATACAGTGGATGCATCTATATATATATATATATATATATATATATAACAGTGTATATCTATATATAATATATACGATGCATCTACTGTATATATACAGTATATATGTGATGCATCTATACACTTGTGTATATATATAGATTCATCATATCTATAGATGCACCATATATATGCTGTATATATACAGTAGATATATATAATCTATCTACTGTATATATACAGTATATATATGGTGCATCTATAGATATGATAAGTCTATATATATATATATACACAAGTGTATAGATGGATCATATATATACTGTATATATACAGTGGATGCATATATATATATATATATAGTGTATGTCTATATATGATATATATGGTGCATCTACTGTATATATACAGTATATATATATGATGCATCCAGAGATATGATGCATCTATACACTTGGGTATATATATATAGATTCATCATATCTATAGATGCACCATGTATATATACTCTGTATACATACAGTAGATATTATATATATAAATATATATAACTATATATATATATATATGCAGACATATATACGCAAATATATATGTATATATATATAGTTAGATTATGTGCATATATATGTGTGTGCATATATAATATATATATATATATATATATATATATATATATATATATATTATATATGCACACATATATATATTCATACTGTATATATTTACTCTACCTATATATATATGTGTGTATATATATATATATATATAATCTATGTGCATATGTATATATGTGTGTGCATATATAATATATATATGCACATATATATACCGTATATACTCGTGTATAAGCCGAGTTTTTCAGCCCAAAATTTGGGCTGAAAAGTCCCCCCCTCGGCTTATACACGGGTCATATACGGGGTGCTGTGTCCCGGGGGCTGTGGAGGCTGGAGGAGGCGGGGGGGGAGCTGCTGTATGAGCGGCCCCGTCACGTGGGGCCGCTCATTATATATGCACTGCTTCCCCCTGTCAATCGGCGGCACGGGGAAGCAGTGCATATGGCCCCCCAAAAGCTGGCACTGTCCCCCCTTGTAAGGCCTCCCCCCCGCTGCTTATACATTACCATCCCGGTGTTCTGATCGGCGCCGCTCCTCGGTGCTGCGTCTTCATCCTTCCGTCCGCGCTGGCTGCATCCGGGTTCTCCGGCTGTCGCAGCGATATGACGTCATCGCGCGACCGCCGGAGATCCTGGATGCAGCCAGCGCGGACGGAAGGATGAAGACGCAGCACAGAGGAGCGGCGCCGATCAGAACACCGGGATGGTAATGTATAAGCAGCGGGGGGGAGGCCTTACAAGGGGGGACAGTGCCAGCTTTTGGGGCTGTTGGTACCCCCAGGGGGCTGCTGGGTACCCCCTGGGGGCTGCTGGGTACCCCCTGGGGGCTGTTGGTACCCCCAGGGGGCTGTTGGTACCCCCTGGGGGCTGTTGGTACCCCCAGGGGGCTGCTGGGTACCCCCTGGGGGCTGTTGGTACCCCCTGGGGGCTGTTGGTACCCCCAGGGGGCTGTTGGTACCCCCTGGGGGCTGTTGGTACCCCCTGGGGGCTGTTGGTACCCCCAGGGGGCTGCTGGTACCCCCAGGGGGCTGCTGGGTACCCCCTGGGGGCTGCTGGGTACCCCCTGGGGGCTGTTGGTACCCCCAGGGGGCTGTTGGTACCCCCAGGGGGCTGTTGGTACCCCCAGGGGGCTGCTGGGTACCCCCAGGGGGCTGCTGGGTACCCCCTGGGGGCTGCTATATGTACCCCTGGGGGCCTGCTGTAATCCACTGGGGCTGCTGTATACTACCACTGGGGCTGCTGGGGCTCCTGTATACTACCACTGGGGCTGCTGTATACTACCACTGGGGCTGCTGGGGCTCCTGTATACTACCACTGGGGCTGCTGGGGCTCCTGTATACTACCACTGGGGCTGCTGGGGCTCCTGTATACTACCACTGGGGCTGTTGGGGCTCCTGTATACTACCACTGGGGCTGCTGGGGCTCCTGTATACTACCACTGGGGCTGCTGGGGCTCCTGTATACTACCACTGGGGCTGCTGGGGAATCTGTATACTACCACTGGGGCTGCTGGGGCTCCTGTATACTACCACTGGGGCTGCTGGGGAATCTGTATACTACCACTGGGGCTGCTGGGGAATCTGTATACTACCACTGGGGCTGCTGTATACTACCACTGGGGGGGCCTGTATACCACACTGCTGGGGGCTGTATACCTGTGCTGGGGTCCACCCTCGGCTTATACACGAGTCAATAGGTTTTTCCAGATTTCTGGGGCAAAAGTAGGGGGGTCGGCTTATACACGGGTCGGCTTATACACGAGTATATACGGTATATGCACATATATATATGCATATATATATATATATATATATATACTCTAACTATATATATATGTATATATATATACAGTGCCTACAAGTAGTATTCAACCCCCTGCAGATTTAGGTGGTTTGATAAGATGCAAATAAGTTAGAGCCTTCAAACTGCAAACGAGAGTAGGATTTATTAACAGAAGCATAAATCTTACAAACCTAAAAGTTATGTTGCTAAGTTGAATTTTAATACATTTTAAACATAAAAGTGTGGGTCAATTATTATTCAACCCCTCAAACCACCAGCATTCTGTTTGGTCCACCTAAAGTATTAAGAAGTAGTTCAGGCACAAAGAACAATGAGCTTCACATGTATGGATTAATTATCTCTTTTGCCAGGCTTTTCTGACTATTTAAGACCCTCCCCAAACTTGTGAACAGCACTCATACATGGTCAACATTGGAAAGACAAAGAAGCATTCCAAGGCCATCAGAGACAAGATCGTGGAGGGTCACAAGGCTGGCAAGGGGTAGAAAACCCTTTCCAAGGAGTTGGGCCTACTTGTCTCCACTGTTGGGAGCATCATCCGGAAGTGGAAGGCTTATGGAACTACTGTTAGCCTTCCACGGCCTGGACAGCCTTTGAAAGTTTCCTCCCGTGCCGAGGCCAGGCTTGTCCGAAGAGTCAAGGCTAACCCAAGGACAACAAGGAAGGAGCTCCGGGAAGATCTCATGGCAGTGGGGACATTGGTTTCAGTCAATACCATAAGTAACGTACTCCACTGCAATGGTCTCCGTTCCAGACGAGCCCATAAGGTACCTTTACTTTCAAAGCGTCATGTCAAGGCTCGTCTACAGTTTGCTCATGATCACTTGGAGGACTCTGAGACAGACTGGTTCAAGGTTCTATGGTCTGATGAGACCAAGATCGAGATCTTTGGTGCCAACCACACACGTGACGTTTGGAGACTGGATGGCACTGCATACGACCCCAAGAATACCATCCCTACAGTCAAGCATGGTGGTGGCAGCATCATGCTGTGGGGCTCTTTCTCAGCCAAGGGGCCTGGCCATCTGGTCCGCATCCATGGGAAGATGGATAGCACGGCCTACCTGGAGATTTTGGCCAAGAACCTCCGCTCCTCCATCAAGGATCTTAAGATGGGTCGTAATTTCATCTTCCAACAAGACAACGACCCAAAGCACACAGCCCAGAAAACCAAGGCCTGGTTCAAGAGGGAAAAAATCAAGGTGATGGAGTGGCCTAGTCAGTCCCCTGACCTTAACCCAATTGAAAACTTGTGGAAGGAGCTCAAGATTAAAGTCCACATGAGACACCCAAAGAACCTAGATAACTTGGAGAAGATCTGCATGGAGGAGTGGGCCAAGATAACTCCAGAGACCTGTGCCGGCCTGATCAGGTCTTATAAAAGATGATTATTAGCTGTAATTGCAAACAAGGGTTATTCCACAAAATATTAAACCTAGGGGTTGAATAATAATTGACCCACACTTTTATGTTTAAAATTTATTAAAATTCAACTTAGCAACATAACTTTTTGGTTTGTAAGATTTATGCTTCTGTTAATAAATCCTACTCTCGTTTGCAGTTTGAAGGCTCTAACTTATTTGCATCTTATCAAACCACCTAAATCTGCAGGGGGTTGAATACTACTTGTAGGCACTGTATATATATATATATAAAATCTATGTGCATATATATATGTGTGTGTGTGCATATATATATATATATGCATATATATGCACATATATATATAAAAAATCTAACTATATATATATATACATATATTTGTGTATATATAGTTAAAGTATATATATATTTTCATATATATATGTGTGCATATATATATATATATATATGCACACATATATATGTGCAAATATATATATATATATATACTTTAACTATATATATATATATATATATACACATGCACACACACATATATATATCATCTAACTATATATATGTGCATCTATATATATACCGTATTTTTCGGATTATAAGACGCACTTTTGTTCCCCCAAAGTTTGGGGGAAAGTGGGGGGTGCGTCTTATAATCCGAATGCAGCACTGCAGGAGAGGCTGGGGGGCAGCTCTGCAGCATGTCCGGGGCTGGAGTGGGCTGGCTGCGGAGCTGCAGAGAGAGCGGGAGATCTCCTGCTCCCGCTCATTTAATATGCACTGCCGCTGTCCACCTCTCAGTGCTGAAGTTGCACTGAGATGTGGACGGCGGGGAGCAGTGCATATTAAATGAGCGGGAGCAGATCTCCCACTCTCTCTGCACCACCCTCCATACGCCCCATGTCCTGCATACCGCCGCCCCACATAATACACCCACCCCCTCAATATACTGCCTCCATGTAATATGCTGCTCCCCCCTCCATTACAAAGATGGTCCCTCGCTCTGCACTTCCCCATCATTAATATGCCTCCCCCCTCGCTGACGCTGGCTGGCAGCAGATAGAGTAAAAACAGCCTCCTTCCTCACCCTCCGGCGCCAAGCTGAAAGCGTCACCGCCGGCTCCTGGTCTCCATGGTGCTCTTCTTCTTCCGTGATCGGGCGATGATGTCATCGCTTATGCCCGATCACATGAGCGGAAGAAGAAGAGCACCATGGAGACCAGGATCCGGCGGTGACGCTTTCAGCTTGGCGCCGGAGGGTGAGGAAGGAGACTTTTTTTACTCTATCTGCTGCCGGCCAGCGTCGGCGAGGGGGGAGGCATATTAATGATGGGGAAGTGCAGAGCGAGGGACCATCTTTGTAATGGAGGGGGGGGCAGCATATGGAGGGGTGGGTGTATTACATGGGGGGGCATCAATAGGGAACTTGTGCCAGCACAAGGGGGGGGGGGAACGTGTGCCAGCACAAGGGGGGGAAACGTGTGCCAGCACAAGGGGGGAGAACGTGTGCCAGCACAAGGGGGGGGAACGTGTGCCAGCACAATGGGGGGGAACGTGTGCCAGCACAATGGGGGGGGAACGTGTGCCAGTACAAGGAGGGGGAACGTGTGCCAGCACAAGGGGGGGGGGGGGAACGTGTGCTAGCACAAGGGGGGGAACGTGTGCTAGCACAAGGGGGGGAACGTGTGCCAGCACAAGGGGGGGGTACGTGTGCCAGCACAAGGCAGGAACGTGTGCCAGCACAAGGGGGGGAACGTGTGCCAGCACAAGGGGGGGGTACGTGTGCCAGCACAAGGGGGGGGTACGTGTGCCAGCACAAGGCAGGAACGTGTGCCAGCACAAGGGGGGAACGTGGCATTATAAGACGGACCCCATTTAACATTAAAAATATTTTTTTTCTCTTTTCCTTCACCAAAATTGGGGGTGCGTCTTATAATCAGGTGCGTCTTATAAAGCGAAAAATACGGTATATATATATATATATATATATATATATATATATATATATAAATATATATATATGCACATATGAAATATGCCTAATCAAAGTGAATATATATATGTGTGTGTAATCCATATACCGTATATACTCGTGTATAAGCCGAGTTTTTCAGCCCAAAATTTGGGCTGAAAAGTCCCCCCCTCGGCTTATACACGGGTCATATACGGGGGGGCTGTGTCCGGGGGCTGTGGAGGCTGGAGGAGGCGGGGGGGGACTGCTGTATGAGCGGCCCCGTCACGTGGGGCCGCTCATTATATATGCACTGCTTCCCCCTGTCAATCAGCGGCAGGGGGAAGCAGTGCATATGGCCCCCCAAAAGCTGGCACTGTCCCCCCTTGTAAGGGCCCCCCCCCGCTGCTTATACATTACCATCCCGGTGTTCTGATCGGCGCCGCTCCTTGGTGCTGCGTCTTCATCCTCCCGTCTGCGCTGGCTGCATCCGGGTTCTCCGGCTGTCGCAGCGATATGATGTCATTGCGCGACCGCCGGAGATCCTGGATGCAGCCAGCGCGGACGGGAGGATGAAGACGCAGCACTGAGGAGCGGCGCCGATCAGAACACCGGGATGGTAATGTATAAGCAGCAGGGGGGAGGCCTTACAAGGGGGGACAGTGCCAGCTTTTGGGGGCTGCTGGGTACCCCTGGGGGCTGTTGGTACCCCCAGGGGGCTGTTGGTACCCCCAGGGGGCTGCTGGGTACCCCTGGGGGCTGCTGGGTACCCCCTGGGGGCTGCTATATGTACCCCTGGGGGCCTGCTGTATACCACTGGGGCTGCTGGGGCTCCTGTATACTACCACTGGGGCTGCTGTATACTACCACTGGGGCTGCTGGGGCTCCTGTATACTACCACTGGGGCTGCTGGGGCTCCTGTATACTACCACTGGGGCTGCTGGGGCTCCTGTATACTACCACTGGGGCTGCTGGGGCTCCTGTATACTACCACTGGGGCTGCTGGGGCTCCTGTATACTACCACTGGGGCTGCTGGGGAATCTGTATACTACCACTGGGGCTG